>OX377202.1:108312510-108912510 GCA_947396885.1 Heligmosomoides polygyrus polygyrus
CCAGTGCATGCGACAGAATCTCTACAATGTTGCTTTCATAAGGTATGCATTCATATTACGCACAGTGTGATCCTCGAGCCGACAATCGGCGCGATGAAGTCGAGATTACGAATGTCGTTCACTTCTTCGGCTTTGGAGAGCGTTTATTGTGCACGCGACGCGCGGCGCAATGCAGTGATAGGCTCCCAAAAGCCGCATGCACACTTTGCAGCGAGCAGTGGGCAGTGGAATGTGGGTGGAGCTGGTCACCGAGCTGCCACTGCTGCTGCGGCTGCTGTCCGCAGCACTGCAGCAGCGTAAGTGTTAATAGCATCGCACTGCCAGCTGCGAGCAACGATACTCGCTGCCATGCGCGCGTTCGCGGCGCGGCGCGGCAGCTGTTCAAGCTGCACCGTGCACCATTGCGGTCCCGCCACGAATCTATACACCTGGCAAGTTGCCAAGCGTCGCTCCACCCACTAAAATCAATACTCAGATCCGAACCAGTTTCTTTAAGCCTCAAGTGGCTGGTATCGAGGATGTAAGCTGTCATAACGATGTTTTGTTGCGATCAAAACTTCTAGCGCCAGGTAGGACTCGAACCCGCCCTCTGTCCGGGCGGGAATGCTCTACGTCTTTACACCACCGGATTAATACTCAGATCATTTTCATCGGCCATCCGACTAGGGACGGATTGGAGCATATTGAAAGGCGAAGAGCCTCGATAAATGTGAGTGCAGCCAAAGCTGATAAACACGTAGTGGAACAGAGTAACTTGTTAATGATCGAGTTAGAATTAGGATAAAGTGTTTGGACACCACACATCGTTTCAAAGCACATTACTCCTACACTGGCCCAACCATTGGAAATGGTAAAGAGAGATAGCAAAAAGTTGCGTGGATGGATTTCCTAGTATGCGAAAGAGCGCACATGGCTAACCTTCAATAAATGCTCGAATATAAATGCATATAATATGACTTCTCCTCGTCCTCATTTGCCAAGCGATTCTCATCCAAGCGGCACAACTGTAAACAGTGTGGCCTCTGCCGGCTAGAAGACTTCCCGCGTCCATCGCCGGCGTGGCTTAGTTTTTCGCGCTGCGTGCGGTGTTTTTCGTTGGTCCTGCGCGGATTGCCTTGCTTGCAGAGCGACAAGCAATGCGGCGAGCACTGACGAGCATCTCATCCTTTCGCGTCGCTCTGCAAAAGTCATTAACGCGATTACATCGCGGCGACGGGAAGTATGCAGGAGGCCTTATGCAGAGGCTAGCGCTCTCTCGACCGGTGTATAACACCCGTCTTAATTCCGTTTTATGGCGAGCTCGGCTCTTCCGGCACAGGCAATAGTGCCCGTACCTTGGTCAACAAGGTTTCACAAAAACCAGGCGCTATTGATCAGCTAGCCAACGTCGATCTATGTCATTAGCACGGAAGACAAAAGACGAGACGAGTGCACACGAGTAGAAGACTGGCTGATTACTGGTGAAAATAAACGATCAATGATTTAAGAGTTATTAAGAATTCGAGAAAACATTTTTAGTAGTTAAGTCCTGTTTTTACTCCCTTATTCCATGAAGAAATTAAAGGACAGCATTACAGAGCGTACTCACCATCTGGACAAGGACAAATAGATGCCTACGCATGCGCCAACATTCAAAACGCCAATGCTGGTTAGTGATTATCAGTCAACCCTCGCGGTGAGCGTTCTAGAAACTATACACAACTTTCAGAGATCTTAACTAAGTTAAGGAACTGAACAAGCAGGAGCCGGATTCATCAGCGACTAACAGCAATTTAACAGAGATAATACAGCCGAAATCCCTGATAGCGCGGCGAAATGTTTCGCCGTATTGCTTGATAAGCCGCGCTATCAGGGATTTCGGTTGTATTTTCTCTGTTAAATTGCTGTAACTCGTTGGTGAATCCAACCCCAGGTTATGTTAGGTCGAAGTGGTCGGAAACCTCTTCTGTTTTGCTGCTGCGGCGACAGGGAGTGAGGATCACTTTATCGGCAGACGAGACAGAAAAATGAGAACATCTGAGTGGCCGGTGGCGGCCTTATATAGGGCCTGGCCCGCCAGATCGGCAGACATGGTCAAAACGATTATCGACTTTTTGTTCAACAAGTAACGATAACAACCAACAATAGGTAGCAGCAAGGGGTACAAAAGTACTCTATCATCTACACTTCTCGTAATAGTGTCTTGAGTTTTTCGCAGTCTAGGAAATAATATCATAGGCCATCTCAATTAAATTAAATTTTAATTTCTGTGTGTATTAAATAGATAAATAATCTTAAAATAAATTTTGAAAATAAAACTGGGCTGAAGAAGGGGTTAAAGACCTAAGGCGTTGTCCATGAATATTCGAGTACATTACGAGCACTACTATGAAAACGAGTGTATAAACATGAAGCTCAGGGAAATAGCTATCTTGAAAAAAATATTTACAAAACATTACTTATAGCGAGATACTGTAGATTACTGTAGTACCGTTCCCATGATGAAATGCTTGTTTAGCTGGCCTCGGTACTGAAGTCTACATGACACCGCAGCCGAACTCAGCAAAGACTGGCGCGCAACAGTTCGATGAGATGTACTCAAATCTGCGAAACTCCAACATCAACGTCAGATCCGTGTGGGTCCAGGTGAGCTTGCTTTGTTGGAAGTGCTGCTTCGCGACGGCCATCAAACCTGTGCAAAACTGGAGTATCAGAAATAGCTCCTAGTGCTCAATGTTCACCTTCTTTCGACGAAGAGAAGTAATACCTTGTTTTTTCTGGAACACATCCTTGCGCGAAAATGTCTGGCGCTACATTTATATTCATACAGATCGAAGCATTAAAATATACCATTTTCACGTCAAATTGGACTCCGTTTTAGGCAAATCAAAATGAATGTCTTAGAAACGAACCGTGCTCCTTTCATTTTGCATTAAAAATTAGCTAATTAAAGATGTATAGGTACCCCAAAGAACATTGCGCTTCAATTAAGACCAAAAGCAGCACTGAACATCCCTGGTCCTTCCTTCTCCCTGTGATTCCCAGGGTTGCCTATAAATTTCACCGTTTATGTGTATAGTGTTGCTGAGATGTGCAGTGCTACTGTTTTTAGACCTGAAGAAGGGCTTAAAGCCGGAAACGTTGTCAATAAAGAACCGACCAAGTCGAACTTCACTATTACAAATTCGAATTTACATTTGTGTTCCTTTGTTGAGTACGAGCATAAACTAAAACGTCAAACAAATCATACTAGAAATTTTGTTGGAAAAATTTTCTAACCCTCTTGGAGAGTCTGCAGTTTTACCTGTGTAATAAACTAGCGGCTCAGTTTATTAGAGTAAGAAAGAAGTGTCCAGAGGCACGACCCTGTAATGGAAATAAAGTACAGTTCTCGAAGTGGGTTTATCTGATATGTAGCTGGGCAAAATTCTTATGAAATGTGAAACATACGAGAAGGTTGAATGTGAGGGGTAGGTCACATTACATATGGTAGACATAGAAGAGTTACAATGAAACTACGGACATAATAAGAAGGATGGGAATTCGGTGAGGAGAAAGAAAGAGGAAGGGCATCCGAGATCGCTTACGGAGGATGAGACTGCCAGGCGTTTCTCCAGAGAACATAACGAAATTCACTTTCTTGAATATACATTACCTGTCCTTCAGGTAACGTCGCCAGTTAACTGGTTCTCGACCAGCAGCTCTAACGTCAACTTCCTCAACAGCATTCTGTCGAGAGCGGGAGTAAGTGATGAAGGCGATTCGACTTTACACAGAAAGAAACCAACACGGCGTCTGATTTCAGCAATACGGACTCACCGTCGGAATCTACACTAGCGTCTACGACTGGAATCAAATCACTGGAGGAGCCACCGTCAGCAACGCCATGCTTTGGTGAGTTGTTGCAGTTACGTAGGCATTACGGTAGTTTGACATTTTTGTTTAGGTACTGGAATGTGTATGGATCTGGTCCGTCAAACGAGACTCCACCTAACTTCTCGGATTTCCGTGCTTTCGGCGGATGGACGTCACCGTCTGTGAAGCAGTTCGGACAGGTCGAATCCGTGTGCGGAACGACTGTGAACAGGTACTGTGAAGGAATATGTGCTCATCCATGCAATACAATCTAGTAGCTGATCGTTTAGGGACGTATATCTCGTCTCCAGCGCGTCTGCCGCCGGTATGGCCAAGTACGAGAAATCTGAGCAGCTTATCGTCGGCGGCCTCGGGCTAGGAAATGCACTGTTCAATGGACAACCAGAAATCAAGGCCTGAGCAGTACAGAAGATACTAGAACGATAAATATTTATCGCTTTTCGTGCTTGAAAATGGGCGGAGTGACCGGTCTTACAAGGGAGGTCAATGAACGCTTCGTGACAATTTTAAATGTTACCTATTGAAGGTTGTAGAGGATTGTCTGAGAAGCACCGTAGTCGTTATCAAACTTCCTGTTGGACACTTGGGTAGATCAAAAATTGCAAAAAAACTTACCACTTCAGTGCGGGCCGATAAAGCAAAACTGCCGTCTGGAACGCCATGTCAGTGAACTCACAATTTGCTTGTTAGCGATACTGTAATCGAAGTAGAACTTTGGTGTGCGCCGCTCAAGAGCAATACGGCGGCGACTGGATGGCCTAGTGGGTGCGGGGCAGACTGGCAGGAAGGAGGTCGTGGGTTCGGATCGGGGTTGGATTCAACATTGGTGGGCTTGCTCGCTCTTTTTTACCGATGTAAAGTGTATCTTGAACACCGTAGTACTGCCATTAGAATATCACCATAACCTGAATGATGCCTTTTAAATACAGTGATGCCCATTTTCCACACCACTATCTGCTAATCGAAGGGGTAGGGACTTGTGCTCCCACAACTCCGGAAATCCGAAGTAAGTTTCGTCCAAACTTCGTCTTGTTGGCTAATTGAGGAGCTCGTCACAAATCCGGTAAAGGTTTTCGCGTGATCCCGTGATGGTGCAATTCCAAAGGGGGCACCTTATAACTAGACTTGCGTCTTACCGCTCGTTCGAGTCCAGTTATAAGGTGGTCCTCAGAGTCCCCTGGGAAGGCCAAACATTATCAAAACATTAAAGCAAAAACCGAAACAAAAGCAAACAACAATAAGAAGAAAAACAAAACGAGCAACAATAGAAAGCACGTCTGAGGGGCCCCGAAGTCGTCTCTTCGTGTCGCCCCACGGTGAATGAGTTGACACGCAAGCATTCGGTAGCGGGGGAAATTTAAAGGAGGATTACGAGCGGAGCCGCTGGAGCGTCTTCCTGCTCTTGCAACATGCAAGTAATTTTTTCAATATTCCAGCGACAGCACCCACTATTTCCTGAGGAGGACGTCATGTAAGCTCGTTTATATGCCATGTTGTGTGTGTGGTATCCTCAAATATGAGTGACTTACATTTACAAGGGATTATGGAGTATTCCCCCCTTCGGGATTGAACCTTGATTCCGCATTTTTATGAGTGATCAAAATTATCAAGATTTTTGATGTCTCTAAATAAAATCACTTTCTTCACCTATGTGATCAGACTTGCTCTCCAATCTTCTACCTTGAGATCGAAAGTAGTGCGACCCCTACACCCTTACTCAAATACTCACAGTAACCTGCCGTGGTCAGCCGATTTTCAAAAAAAATGGATACCATCTTCGTGCTCAGCTCAAAAAAAAACAATGCTGGGCGATGTTTGGGTCACTTAATTTGTTCTTTTTTTTCGCTGAACAAACACTCGCACCTCTACGCTTGCTCGAGCGGTTACAGCATTTACGGTATTAGGCAAACTCTCGCAATACTTCCTTAGTAGAAGGCCCACTTTCGAGGTCTAAGCGAACAGTCAGAATTCGCTTCAAAACGAACGAAAATTCATGAACAGTACCACAGACAAACCTCAACCAACTTGCGTTCGCGACGCAGAAAGGCTTTTTTGGGTTACTTTTCAAAGTAAAGATTTTCCACCAAGACTTAGAAGAAATTTTACGTCATCTATTGTATTATTTGGAGCTCGACTGTCATTCATGATTAGGTGAATCCAATAGAGTTGTAAATGCTGAATGATCCTCAGTTATAAACAAATTTTTTCCCAAATAGTCTTCAAATAAATCAGGACGTGTTCAACGTTTGTCGAGTTTAGCAAGAGTGTCATGCTACAATACATTTTCCTCACATAAACACGTTGTTTGGCCTGAAGCTCTTCATAACACTTTGACGGTTACGTCGGCAGCGAAGGCGTCGCCTCCGGCGGCTTTGTCGGTGATCTTCGACCGACACGACGATCCGACACCGCCCACCTCGTCGTCACCATATTTTCCCGCTCTGCTTGGGTCCGGCCACCAGCCTTCGGGTTTGTATTCGCCTCTTCCGTGGAGGTTCTGCGGCGTCAATGCGTATTCTATTCAAGACTTCAGTTCTATGCGCTTATTCCTGTGCCTTTCTAGCAGATTTCTCAAAAATTTCTCCTCTAGAGTTGCAGTGTTCAATTGTTCTGACCTGTTGCGACGTTTGTGTTAAAATTACTGATGGATTTTCCTTGAGAATAGCTTCGCCTATCGATTTTGATATGTTTTTTTTACATTTTTTAAAACTCGATTCGAAATTAATAATTTATATTTATATTTTTAAATTAATTAATTAATTATATTAATGAAATTATGTTGAAATTGTCCAGACCAATATTCTTTTGATATTACCTAAGAAGCTGAATTTAAAATGTTCTCCACTTTGTCTAACGGTGTGTACGGCGCTGTGGAATGGTGCAGGAGGTAAGGTTTAACCCCAGGTCTTTCCCCCCCCCCCCCGACGAGACCATTCCTCAGAATTGCTGGCTGGATAAAGAATGCTTGTTACGATATTGTCTCTAATTTTCACTCACAAAACCTGCTATAATGAATTCCTTTGATTTACCAGTAAAGCTGAATCTAAAATGGGGAGATCAAAGGCTAGGCTCGCCTGGGAAATAAGTCCGAACCAGGAACCTGGTACGCGCACAGCCGGCATATCCTCGACTGTGCTACACGCGTCTAGAAAATGTGGTATCTACAATTTAGCCTCTCTGAATTTTTTCGCCAGCTTCGTGTCCTTCTTCATGTATTGGTCGTGAATGTGGCCTACATGTGAAGCGGCAGGGCACGACTCGACATGTGTCTGTGAAGGAAATACATTTTTGAGATCATTTTTCGAGAAAGCCGCTTTGGCGGTAACCGAGCAACAAGGTTTGGTTTCTGGAAGGGTGCAGTTTAGGTTGAAATCGTATAATTTGATTCTAGGTAATCCAGCGTGGTTGTATAAGATGTAGACCACAAGCAAGATTCATCAACCGCTTACCGCTCTCTAACGGTGAAAATACCGCCAAAATTCAGGCTGATACTGGGCGATGTTTAGGTCACTTAATTTTTTTCTTTTTTATTTGCTGAAGAAACACTCATACCTCTATATTTGCTCGAGCGGTTGCAGCATCTACGGTATTACGCAAACTCTCGCAATACTTCCTTCGTAGATGGCCCACTGTTAGTAGGGGACCTGACGCTGATGAATGCCACTACTTGTCATTAATATGTAAAGCCATCATTCCGAGATTCATCCAAAGTCGAACTTGAACGATGCCTAGTTTGACGAGAAAATGGTGTCTATGGCCTATGTTATACTTCGGCGACGCGTCGGCCGACGTCGGCGACGCTGTGCTTTGCGGGCAGCTACGCACTGCGTGGCAGCCCGCCCAACACAGCGTCGCCGACGACGTCGCCGAGAGCTCCGCAGGGGGTGTTATACTTCCGCCACCGACGTCGCCACCGACGTCGTCCGTGGGTCGGTCGCCGCGCTGTGCGCGGCGACGGGCCGTCGCCGGCCTCATTCAAGGCTGGGAGAAAATGCGCTCAGGGGGAGTATTTTGTTTGTGGGTGGGTTCTTCGTTCCCGGCACTGTCAACATCCTCGGCGGACCTCGAATTACGAAATCGAAAGTGCAAAAACGCCCATCTTGCGGCATCCAGCCAATAGTGTGAAAAAACCAACAGTCGCGTCAGACTCCTAAGTGGTCCAGTACCATTTGGATTGGGTTAGTCTAGAAGAAATAGAGTTCGCTTCAAAATATAGTTCATGCCTACTTTGAATCGACATGAGTTTCATAACCGCACATCAAGAAGGCGCCTCGTTTGCTTACTTTCTCTCAATGTCGGCCATCATTTTGACGATGTTTAGCACCTATCGCGCCGTAATCATCTTGGCTCTTCATCACTTGATACTTAAATAGGTTACATATTCGCGCTCACAATCTTCTTTTCCTCGCACACTACAAGATTTCCAATTATGCTCTACCTTAGACAAATCACATTTTATTCTATTCAGATATTCTATCGCCCAATTATGCAATCGCGTCTGCTAAATTTGCATTTCGTAAAGAGACTATATTACCGGTTATGATAGCTTCAAATTAATGACGTCGCCTGGGTTAGAGAGGAGCAATAGATGGCCTAGAACATGCTGAAAATTCAGAACTGTTTTACAGCAGGTGCAAGAGTGGTGTGGCGCTGCTAATATGTAGCAGTTCTATTCCAACGAAAAATGTTTTCTTTAAGGCTTGCAGAAGAATATTTAAAAAGTTTCTTTGGTGTGTTCTTTAACAAACAACGAAATTGAGGCAGATAACAGAGTTTCAACAGAAAAAAGGCACAAAAATATACGTATCTCTACCTGATAGATGGACGTGAGTCTTTTTTTATACTGCCTAATTCTAATAATACTGGGTGTCTCAAGAAATGTATGCACTGTTAGAAAGGTGATAATTTTGGTCACAAAAAAGGCACTGAAGAAGTTAAAGGCTCACATAAAATCTTAAGCAAATAGGAATTTTTTGACGTATGAACGGTATAGATTGCGCCATGCACACGTCTGTTTCTTTATCTGCTTTTTTGATGTTTAGAACTTGACAATGACGTGAAAGACACGTGGCATGCGAGTTTAGTGATTACACAATTTAAATGTGGGCAGCAGACCTATTTTCCGAAACGGATTCTGGGAACTGATGAAGCAACATTAGAGCTGAATGGAGAGGTTAATCAGCATAACTGCAGCTACTGGGCGGCGGAAAAGGCTATTGGCCAATGGCGTATACCCCGCGGCATATCGCGGGCAGTGACTTCAGGGTATCGTGGGTCAGATAGCCTGCTATGCTGCCGCTCCGATGCTAAAAATGCGCTCCGATGCTCTCCTGTCAACGACGTCCCTGACGCCGCCACAGAATCTGTTGACGACGTCGCCGACGTCGACCACGCGTCTGTGGCGACGTCGGTGGCGTCTGTGGCGACGTCGGCGGCGTCTGTGGCGACGTCGGCGACGTCGCTGGTGACGTCAGCGTCGGCCGACGTCGGTGACGGGCCGTCGCTGACGTGTCGCAGCGTCGGCGACGCGTCGCCGAAGTATAACATAGGCCTATGGTAGGATCGTGAGTTCAGTAAAGGCCACCTCGTTTGGTAGGAAGAAATGCGCTCCTCTACCCATCTAACGTTAGACGCGTCAAAGGCAGTCGATACTCCGTAAGGCCTATGCTATACTTCGGCGACGCTGTTGTCGGCGACTGCAGCCCGTGCAACACTGTCGTCAACGTCGCCGACAAAAGCGTCACCAAAGTATAACATAGCCCTAAGGGGACGTTCAGAGCGTTCGCGTAGCGACGCGAGGCCCACTGGCGGTGTGACGCGATCCCCACATCACGTTTTTCTGCGAGAGGGATGCTGCTATGAACACTACGGGTTCGAAACGAATGAATCACTGAGCGACGAGCAAATCGCTCAGCAATGAACAGCGATATCATCATCGCATTGCGATGCTGATTATTGCGTGAGATGTGGTGTTCGCTGCACAGCGGGTATGAATACCTCGCAGCGGCGCGACGCGAAGTCGCTCGATCGATATGGGAGATTATCATTACGTCGCGTCGCGCAGCGATGATGCTCTGAACGTCCCTAGAATGGCACGTGTAAATTGGTGAAAAGTAGGTGATAGTGATAAGATAATGGATGTAAACACACCAGTTGCCGTATAGAAGAGAACTAGTGAGGTTCATTCTGCGCGGCTGGTATGAGTCGGCCGCTCTTCAGTTCCTCTTCACGTTTCCTGATGGCTTGGTTTTGTGCCGTTGTTCTACTGCTGATGGTCGCTCCGAGTTGCGAGGATGGTGAGTGTATCCGGTGTCGCAGTATGACTGGTCCTGTTGTCTCGATGACAACAAGAACCATGGAAGCACTTGTGTTAAGCGTCTTTGACTCGGTGCGTCGGAGTGGATCTATGGTCACTAAAACCAGATTGGAATAGATTTTGAGCGTTAAACTTGGATTAGAACATGGATTCTCTCGCGAGCGCTTAACACTGAGGCACGCATATTTCCATCTGATGTCTGCACTAAAACTGCTTAGCTGGGAAGTGAGCAGCTAGGATATGGAAGGCACTCCGGGGCGTGGTCCATCCAAGCTGCTCGTGTGGAAACTGTCTTCGTCGCCCAGGTCCGCAACTGGGCTCTGCATAAGCGCGTACAGCTGGGAAATGCGAGCAAAACACCAGAAAATTGTGTAGACCTCAAATTTCAACCAACCAGTTAAAATGCAAAAACCATTCGACGTAGGAGAACCGACCCCCCCCCTCACCTCCTTCGCAGCAATGCCACCACCCACTGCGCCACGATTCGACCGTCACAGCGCCACCGGGGCGTACAAGAGACCGATGCGCATCGATCGAATGCCCACGTGGACGCTGACGTAGCCCATGTGTGCGGCGCGTCGAACAGGTGTGCTCCAGTTCCAGGGCATTCCTATGCCGTGCATTAGTACGGGAATAGGGGGTGCAGTAATTCGAGTCCAGGGCAACAAAGGTATGGGGCTGCACCCTTCGTCACCACTTTCAGTAGCGTTTGCCCTGCTTGGTGGCGGGGTCCGCTCTTCTGGTGTGGTGACGCCATTTCTCCCGATCAAATGCTTGATCAGAATGCACACCAACTATCTTTAAGTCCAAGCGCAACGTATCTAGCCAACGTTGCCTCGGGCCTCCTCTGGGCCGTTTCCCAGGGACATCAAGGTTCTGGCCATTCTTACAGACGGTGTCGTCGCATCCTCTACTCGTGCCCCATAAGCCGAGTGCGAGCACCAGCGAGCACCTCGATGGAGTTTCCAATCTCAGTCGGTGTGCACAGAGGTCTGCGCTCTCCCCACTGCTCTTCGTGGTCGTCATGGATGCAATTACACGAGATCTCCAAAAGGCAGCTCCTTGAAGATTGCTGTACGCTGACGACGTCATGCTTGCATGTGGAGATAAAACTGAACTCGAGCGACAGGCACAGGAATGGTGCGATCGCTTGGCATTGTTCAGACTCATGATGAACGTCAAAAAGACGGAATACTTGACGACGGATGTGAATGAGCTCGGATCTATCAAAATCAATAGTACTGAGCTCTCGTTAGTGACATCTTTCAAGTACCTGGAGTCAACAGTCACATCCGATGGCAACCTAAAGTTGAAGGTGAACGGGGCTGCACCCTTATGACGAGAAATTTTTCTTCTTAAAAAATCTAGAGTTCACTATTCTAGCATGATCCAGTGTAGAGATAGACCTCAGCTAGGAAAGCGAAGCGTTCTATCCTACCGCCGCGGTTTGTTGAACATATCCAAACATACAAGGCATGCACCTCCACTATATCCGCATTGCGCCCGAGTGTATTCTATACAATTCGTCCTCCCGCCCTTCTCTTCTTTACTGGTCCCTCTACTTGATTAAAAATTGAGAACATTAGCAAAAGAAACACTAAAAAAGACCGTGACGGCCCAAAGGCTCGTTTGACTTCCGACACCGTGCGACGCGATGGGATGTGCAGTGGCCAAGTTGATCGATCACGTCGCCCGCGATCGATCAGTGTGGCCACAATACGTGGCGTCGCATCGCTCGGCGTCGAAGTATAAACGGGTCCTAAGTAATGGCGTAGCTGCCTCCAACGCGACCGTAGTTGCCTAAAAATCTCCGTTTCGCGCGATCTTCGCTAGCTTCGCGATATTTCCTATTCGTATTCGCAGCTGGGCTGGTCCAATGTGGGAAGGACAAGCGTGCAATTGTAGGGAGGAGTCGCCGCAAAGTAGCCTACCGAGGCGAAACATTGCGGAGCCCCAGCTCGATCATAGGGATGAGCTCTTTAACTCCAAATCCCCGCGCTCCTGCAGAGGTTTCCGGGAGAATCTTCTCCATTATACCTTTCTTTAGTCGATGTGTTCCACACATGGTTTCCTAGTTTCGATCCACCTAGGATGTTATCTGTCACATAACCACTCAAAAAAGGCGGTCGCCTTCCAGACCCAATTTGCACCCAATATTTTGATATCTCCAGACCGTTGTAGTTCCTTTTAAAAGATGTTCGCCTTGAGTTGGTGAGAGTGTTCGACTGAATTTCGACAATGAAAGCTTTAGAGCGAAAATGATAAACGTGGAAGTATCAGATACTCATTTCTTTACTTTCAGTTGACTTCGATAGGGTTGTCAGAGAAATCACTGGATATAAGAAAGGACTTTTGGAACAATACCTAAAGGAGTATTCTGTGTTAGAGTCTAGAGTCAACAGCCTACTGTACGACGGCAAGAAGGACGGAACTAAGGTTGATCTGCTCGAATACGGAATTGGGGTAGGCGGTCGATAGTTACTACGAGATCCTAGGTTTGCTTGATTTTCAACAACAAACAGTTATATTCTGAAATTTAAGTGGCAAGTGTTTTAGCGATATTGAATCGTAAGGTGAGTGAAGCTACATAAGTGTAATGAATAAATTTCGAAAACAATTTGAAAATAGTGGACCCTGCTTATGAAGGGTCGCCTTCCATCCGATCGGCAGTCGATGCGATACTGAGCTGGGACGACGACGTGGCCAGGCCTCGCGGACTGGCTCCGCTTGACTGAGTGGAAGCCGGCGGAAAGGGCGACGTCGGATCGGCGCGCCCCCGCTCGCGGTCTTTGCAGACGAAGACTGACAGCCCGTCCGTCGCGGATCGATAGCGGCAGAGGAGGGAGCAGACCGCGCGATGGGCGCCTCATTGGAGGGCGCCGCAAACCTGAACGCCCGCAGGAGGACTGAGGGGACTGCGAAGGTCGCGTGATGCAACAGTGATGTGTAGTCATAATAATTAACAGAGAAGCATAAAAATAAAGGAATGATCGAATGAGTAGTAACTTTGTTAAGGTTAGGTTAGGAAGTTGAATATACGAATTTGAATATTTGAAAAATCGCGCTTTGCTAATCCATTGGAATTCAGATAATCTGAAACAGCGTTTTCCGAATATATTCGAATTCGAATATTCGAAATTTTAGGCATTCGAAGCCATTCGTATATTCGAAAAAATTTCGAGAGCACAGCTATAGTCGGCTGCAGGAGTGTGCGTAAATGAAGTCCGGAGTTTCGTAAATCGTAAATCGTAATTACGAAAAAATCGTCGTAAATCGTAAATCGTAAATCGTAAGAGGTGCCTGACTCATGGTGCATCTGAATACCTGATTTTCTTCTATTATATTAAAGCTAATCGAAGGGAAATATTTTTATTGAGTACTTTTCATTTCTAACTGGACACATTTCTAATTAAACTGGAAGCCTCTAAAATCAATTAACTTCTTTCAAATCAAGCTGGACAAGTTTGAGGACAATTAAAATAAACTAGTTGTTCAGAACGCAATCTACTAGGACACCTATGCACAGTGCACAAACAAAAAGCTTGCACTGCTTGGACGACCAAAAAAGTGCATCATAATGGCTAGCCTTTAGCTTGCTTATAAAAGTGTGGCTTTGAAGAAACCACCTCTATAAGCCAGAGTCAAAACCAATAAAAATGGTTCCATTCAAAACAGTTCTTGATTCGGATCCTACCACGGCCAACCAACTTTTTCATATTTCCTCGGTCGGTGACTTGGTATGGAGCTTGTCTGGGAAGGATAAAACACTGACCTTTACGTTGTTACAAGACGTTTTGTTGCGGTCAAAACTCTTGCGCGAGGCGGGACTCGAACCTGCATCTGCTACTTTCCGGGCGGCGATGTTCGCCTTACACCACCGGCGCTGTTTGACCTCACGTAACATCGCTGCCCGAAAAGCAGGGATGCGGGTTCGCGTCCCGCCTAGCGCAAGAGTTTTGATAGCAACAAGACATCCTGTAACAACATATAGGCTCTCTACCAACCGCTCCAGGCTTAAGAAAATGTGATAAAAGTGACACAGGATTATAAAGGGCGGATATCAGGACCGGCTCACCGTAACCTTAGGCGTCGGGTGAGACGTCCATTGTGCAAACGCAGAAAAGGCTAGGGAAGGGACTCCATGGTGTGCAATATAAGCTGCTCGTATGGAGACTGCTTTCTTCGCTCAGGGGGAGTTCGCGGCTGGGTTTTCCGCTCTTCGAGCGCAGAGCCAGGCTAGGGAAAGGACTCCATGGTGTGCCATACAAGCTGCTCGTATGGAGACTGCTTTCTTCGCTCATGGGGAGTTCGCGGCTGGGTTCTGCGCTCTTCGAACGGCGAAGCGCATACGGCTGAAACAATGCGCAAAAAACGCGCAATGTCGTGTAGACGTCGAAACCTCCCAGATCTCAGATACTCAGCTGAAGTGCAAAAACGCCGCGGCCCCTGGGAACCGAACCCCCGACATCTCTAGCATGAAGTAAACCCTCTGCCTACTGCACCACTACCCGCTCACGGTGCCATCGCGGACGAACAAGACATCGATCGGACGTCGCAGCGTGGACGCGGACGCGCGATCTCTGAGCTAGGAGGGCACAGACAGCAAAGTCTCGGCGCGACCCGCACTGCGGTTACGGTGAGCCGGTCCTGATATCCGCCGTTTATAATTGTTTAAAACTTACCTTTACATCGGCTGGCCACCGCAAGTCATTCTATAGGTTAACCCGCACTCAAACGAACTCCACGATATCCCATAGAGGTAGAACGAGTGGTCTCAAACAGGAAACAAACTAACGCAGTGCTTTACTCTTCAGCGTTCTTTGAAGGCATTTACAACTTCTGGAATGAAAGAACGTCGTTTGGCGATACCTAGCAAATACTTTCTGTATTTACTTCGTCCACATGTTTGCTTGTACTTGTTAGATTTCGGAAAGTCCAAATTATCACACCACTATTCAATGACTGTTTGCATTCGCCAGCCCTACTCTACATTACCATTGTGAAATCAAACCATTGAAAAAGGAGACCAAATGTGTCAAAACCACTTCACTTCTTTCTTGACAGAATCAAAAGTTTTGTTTAAGTTGCACCTTGTATGCAAATACATTCCGCAGCATAACGTGCTGTGATAATGAGACTAAAATATGAGTATTATTTTTCCAGCAGCTTAGCTGTTATTCCACAACCCGCCTGCGATCAAGTCCAATATTCCTTGATGGCTTTGCTTCAGTTCCACTCGCTGTTTAAAAATATGCTGAAAAAGTCACAAGTTGAGTAGGCGGTGGTTGCAGCACAGAATATGGTTCAGCAAGCGATCATATTCCTTCCGGTACAAGGCGAATTTGCATCTTTTTCTGTGGACTGGAATGTAGTGTTCTCAGGCAATTGCAATGTGAAAAGTGCTAGAGTGCAACCAAAAAAGGGCTAACCCAGTTTCATCGCCAGGATTTTATTATTCTAATCATTTATTGTCATTGCTTCTTCTCTAGTGCAGCTCTGATACTAAGTCGGCAGCCCTTGAAGAGGTGAAAAGAGGGGTAGGCAGATGAGTCGCGGTCGAGCGGCCTAAAACCAAAGCTGCGTTTGTCTGTTACAGTGCCACAGCAGAACATAGAAGAGTAGATAGGAAATAGCAATGAGCTATGGGAGAAGATTTTAAAATCGGGTACATCGTTATAACCCTAATTGTAGCACGTTATGTGGACGCTGCCATCTCTGCACCGAAGATCAGATTTACGAAAATTTACGATTTACGACCCAAAATGTCGTAAATCGTAAATTGTAAAAAATTTGTCAAAAATTTGTCAAATATGAATGGCATTTAACTGGAGTTCCCCAACAAGTCTACCGCGCTGCCCACTCGGCCACACAGTCGCTGATGCCGTACTGGTGGATACCTCCCGTGAATGTCGCTTCTATTGTGAGTTTGTCAAATACCACGTTCTAGCAATGATTGACGCTCCAAACGTTTTGCAGGTATACTTCTGAGTGCGACAAGGGTACCCCAGGCGGTATTTTGCGTTATCGTCCCCCTGAAGCGCTACGAGTTTTCTGCCGATTTTTAACTACCCGGAGATCCGCAGAAAATTTGAAAACCACTACAGTGCTTTTCAAATAACGTCCTACAATACTATATAGATCGCTTTGAGAACCTCCTCGATCACTTCCTTGACCTTGCTCGTAAGTTCTCCCAAAACGCATTCAAATTTTCAGGAAGCAGGTAGACAAAGCCTCTGTTGCAGTTATCGATAAGATAAATGGGTTTTCAAAAAACAGTTGAAATCTTTCTTTTGGTGCATAAATATCGCAAAATGTTTACAATTTTTGAAGAAGAATTTAAAAAATTGAGGATTTCTGAAACCGTCAGATTCACATTGACTAATATAAATTTATTAATTGTTGACATGATTTCTGAATAAGATACGTTACATCATTGTTTTTTCACCGTAATAATTATGTTGATAATTTTTATTTTTATGTCACTTCTATGAGAAGCATCAATTATATCGACCACTCTCCTCCTTCCAGAAGCTTGAATGGCCTGATTTGAACACTGCCTTTCCTCGATTCAAAGAAGCCTACAGATATCTCAGCGACAAAGGAAAACGTTTCATCGATAAAGTGAGTATCTCGTGAACGTAAATCTCATAATCACAAGAAGTGGAAAAATCCTTTATCATCACAGACGGCGCCGGCTACAGCATCGATTCTATACGCTTCTTACGATTAGTGTCGTTAATGAATGCCGCCCTTTTGCGATGTGACGTTTTTTTATGTCCCTTTCGAAAGCAGTATCTGCTTCTTGTGACATTCGCTTGCGGCTTGGCACTCGACTTGATCTCGGTCCACGCGGTTCCCGCTCTGGTTCACAACAACCGCAGGCCACCTCGACCAGGGACTTCAACCAAACAAACAGTGACACAGAAGTAAAGGGATCAAACAAACAAATATTATAACCACTGTAAATGATTATGAAAGCAATAAACGTATTATACCACTGGTGCAGGATCTAAACACTATGAATACATTAGGGTTTAGGTACCGATGGCTTACTCGCGGTATAATGGGTTGATATTGATGTCATCATGGATGACGTGGTGTGTGTTAGTCGCTAATATTGTTCGGATTCCTACAGTGGTAGGTTCCAAAGTAAGAACAGAAGAGGTGAAAGCAAAGTGTAGTAGTCGGGGAGGTGAACAACAGGGATGTTGCAATCAATGCTGCCAAGGCCAGTGGTAGGGTCCAAAGTAAGATCGGAAGAGGTGAAAGCAAAGTGTAGTAGTCGGGAAGGTGAACAACAGGGATGTTGCAATCAATGCTGCCAAGGCCAGTAGATGCTCTGCTTGCAAGGCCTCTTCTCGCCCGATGGTCACCTGAGGGTCGCCAAGAAAGACCACAACCCACAGGAAGAGGAACCCTTGAAGTCCCTTGCGCTGTTATCCCATATTGGCCTACGTTCATGGTTGCGTTCCAGCGTGAGCTTTCGCATCCTCCCGACACCAACTACTTCATAACATGAACAATTATAACACTACACAAAACTGCACGAAATGGTAGGTGCTAACACTCTTCCTCCTCACCCGTAGCACAGTTACTGAAGTTAGATTTATTGAGAGGTGGTAAGGAATAACAGTAAATAAAACTGAAAAGGTGAGCTGTGTTCAGAGGTCCTTCTGAGTCATTTACACCTTATTTTCTGAGGCCGTGGAGGTAAAAACAGTGCCCACAGTGCGCACACCGCGAATGGTGCCGAACATTGGGAACAAGGCCGCAAGGCAACCATCCGCAATAGATGGATGATGAGCACAAATGGCAGACCTCGACACTAGTCACAGGGACGTTGAATGTCGGCTGCGTGTGCAGAAAGAAGTAGTTTGCTTCAACGGCTAATGTGCGTGTTCCATGCTCCTAGGCCGACCTAAGGCGCCTCTTCGGCAAGTTTGTAAACAGCGCCCGTCCCAGTCACTTGGAAAAGGAACAATCGCAGCCGCGACAAGGATTGACGTCTTCTACAATGTGGTGCATAACGATTCTTCAGTAACGTGATTTTCATCTCTCCAATTTTCCTTGCCTTTTTCCGAATCTCGGTCTCCGGCAGTGATACGCTCTGCTGCATGAGGTACTCATTATGGCATGTCGTGTTCGCGTCATCTTGGTTCGAATGAGCTACGTCCTTTAAAAGCAAGACTGCTAAAAACGCCAGATGTATACCGCGGTCATACATTGCCACCCGTACGCCATGATAGGAAGCTGAACAAAACAAGGATAAATAATAATAAATAATAAACACAAAAAACGCAAATCATAAAAAATAGTAATCTTCGAATTCTTAGGTACTCTACAGCTTTTATCGTAAGGCCCGCGGAGTTTCCACCGAAGACAAATTGATACAAAGGTTTTTCCATTTACAAATAACTTAGTTGGTGTCTCATTATTTTGATAGAAATACTTTTAGCATATCTCACGACTTCCAAGAGCTAGATGCTGAAGATGATCGTACTCTTATTCTCGATAGGATATCCTACTCTACAAGAGATGCATTGGATGGGAAGCGTTCCACAGGTAAACTACGGGTCATTATTTAGATGTGGAAAGTGTCAAGCGTACTATAAGAGAAAAGACTCATACATAAACCGATGTGGCTGACTCACTTGCATGATTTACAGCTTCCGTGTCTCAGATTGTGTCAGAAATCACTGGATATACAGAACAATTCCTGGAGAAGTACACAAAAGGCTACTCTGATCCGCAAGTAAGCAACACAATAGCTTCGTTTCAGGATAACCCACAAATTTTGGATTGTGAAGATGAATGGTCAGGCTTAACGGGTATGACTGCATAAAATTTTTGGTCCAAGAACGTGCATTAATAGCGAAATCTTAAAAAATAATCATTAAGCTAATAAATAGGCAGCTAATAAATAGGCTGAAAATGCCAAAATAAATTTTCTTGGGAGAAAACATAAAAACTAAGCTTTTTTGAGCGGAAATTTGCAGACATGGTGATTCTTCTTATAGTTTAGTCTGTTGTTTTTTGTGGGCACTAAGCGGCTCGTGGGGGGTCACCTTGTATTAAGTGTTAACGCGCCTTGGTAAGAAGGCATATTTATGCCCGATTACATTAGAAGTGGACTAGCTCAGATCACCACAGAGGTAGAATCCTCCAGTGTTGAGTAAAATTTGGATCCATCCTGGTTTACGTGACACGACGTCGTGCCACTCCTTTTCCGGTTGGATTCAAATCTTTCGTAGGAACCTTTTTTGTGCTGCGTGTACTTCATCCTTAAAATTTTTGTCAAAATCGTGGTCTACGAAAACAATTTTCCAATACTGATTTATTGATTTTCTTGACAATTAGTGGCTACATTTATCACACAACTCTTAACATGGCAAAAAACTCAGTTGTTCCCACACGCCAGACCCGATGCGCCTGTCAAGTGCTATTTAACAAAAAAATTGTATATAAAATTTATATAAAAATAACATAATATTGCTTTCATTTTGTTCTAAGGAAAGTCAATTTATCATTCCTCAATATAAAGAGGCATACAGACATCTTGAAGGCCGAGGACGCATCTTCATCGACCAAGTAAGTTTCTCCTCTATACTGTCTCGAAGCCATATGAGAAACAAAATCCGCAAAATTTTAGGTTCTCACCTGTCTTTATCTTGGAAGACGTGGTGTTTTTTCGGAAACCAAATTGATACAAACGTTTGTTTACATCCACTCAGTTTGACCCCGTTTTCTTCTCAATACTTTGTATCGAACCCCTTTCAGCATCACATACGAATTCGCAGAGGTAAAGGGTGATGATCGAGATATTATTGAGACTGACCGTTTGAATATTAAAACAAGTGATAAGTTATGCTGGAGCGGAGGACCAGGTGAGTTCGAGCTATAATATTTGCAAGTCCTAGAAAGTGCACAGCATACTACTAGAATAATGGTAGTACACAGCAGGATGGCTAACACACCAGTGACTTTCAGCTTCACTGTCTCAGATTGCAGCAAAAATCACCGGATATACAGAGGAATTCCTGGAGGATTACACAGATGAATACTATACTTCAGAACTTGACAACTTGCAGTTGGTGCGATTTTCTCTGGTTTAGAATACAACGCGGCTTTATCGTTGAACAGATGGATGGTCAGGTTTCACGGTTACAACTATGTTAGGTCGTCGATCTCATTGAATGAAGCCATTTAAGTATACCTAGTAGAACGAATCGTTCACAGTGCGTGGATAGGTAGTGCTCCGATTCGCCTGTCCACACCCTTGCCCTCTCCTAAAGGCCTTGCACATCTTTAACCTTAGGTCAAGACATAAAAGCATTGCCTCTATATCCCTGAAGTAAGAAAAGAAGAAAAAAGAGAAGTCAATTTTATGTTTATGAATCGTTTTACTTTCACGCTGCTTTCTTTAGCTATAAGATCAACCGTGTGAATTTGATTTGTGAAGCCATTCCCCCTCTTTTCAGTATTTAGGATCACGGGTCCATTCATTGCTATTATGGTGTACGGTACTCGTTATTGTATGTAGTTTACCGCACGATATTCGAAAGCATGCACGTGTCTCTTTGTGAAAGGACCCCTTAGGCCGGTTTATACTTCCGATGCCGAGCGACTCGACGGCATGTAAAGTGGCCAAATCGATCGCGTCGCTCGATCAATGTGGCCACAATACGTGGCATCGCGTCGAAGTATAAAGGGGGCCTTAGAGCCGCGCACCAAGCGAGGGCATAAATACCTCATGCAAAATCTTAGAGTCTCAGTCTGTTCTTGCGCTCGGTGTAGGACGGTCGAGAAATAAAGGTTACTTAGCACGCCTGATCTCATCTTCCCCCGATAAGGAAAGCAGCAGCTCGCACCCCCTGTAGAATAAAGGCCCATTCACACTTCTACGACAGTGCGGCGCGGCAATGATGAACCATAGGACTGCGACGGCCTTGGCACTACGACACGTGTTGCGGGGGGGGGTCATGTAAAGTCTCGTGGCGCCCGCGGCGTTCACCGCAGGCGGCGCCGCGGTGACCGCAACTAGCTGAAATGGTTCAAATCATTTCAGGTACGCACGGGAACGTCGGTCCCGATGCCTCGGCTGCGATATTTTTATTACGGAACGGGGCTCATAGGACTACCCTATTGGGGGGGGGGGGGGGGGAGTTGGAGTGGGGACAGCACCCTCTATCTGCAAATATCTATGTTAAGTTCATTGCTTTGTTCGCTTCTGTTAATCTGTCAGGTTTACCTTTGAGTTGAAGTTTCTTTTAATGGGTCAGGGCATGGAGCCTTTTTATGCTAAAGGCCTTGCTAGAAAATGCCTCTACATTCTATAAAGTCTATCGTTTTAACCGGTTCCATGCTGCTATCAGCAGACGGCTCACAGGTTTTGCTAATTGTGCATAGCAATGAGTGTAGATGTTTCGTAAGCAAAATATTGCAGATAGTGAGTAGGCTACAAATCCTGCAAGGGAAAAAGAGGGTGCAGATTCGAGCCCGCCCAGTGCAAGTATTCAAAACATCTCAAATATGAAGAAAATGAAATTTTACTGCTTCTACATCGTATAAACTGTAAAAAATATCTAATTGAAGCACGTGTTGCCCTCAAATGGAAGCACACTGTCGCAGCAGCCGACGGTAAAGAAAAAGACGGAAACGCACTATGTTGAAATTTCAAAGACAGAGAAAAGCAAAGATTAACGCAATAAATAAATAAATATGGAGACATAATTACAAGTGGACCAAAAACAAGAAGGAGCGCATGCAGATGAAGTGGGATGTCGACAAATTGTAGATGGACGCGTAAAGTCGCTTTACTACAAATTAATATTTGAACTTCACTTGGGGCAGACCGCGCGGCGACCGCCAGATGTCGTGGAAGTGGCTGTCGCCCCATTTGCCGCCTGCCGCTGTCACAGAAGTGTGAATGAGCCTTAAGAGAGTGAACTCAGTGCAACTCTAAGCTGAACTTAATGACCTCGTAACCTAGCACACATCAATTCAACACGGGCAATTTTTTCATGTCGTTTAGTGACTTCGTTGTTCAGTTCTGCTCGACATGCACGTCCCTCAGGCTGTTCCACAGTCATTTCCTCCTACATCAGCTTCCTGTGCATATGAGAGCACAATCGATAAGGACTTATATGCGAATAAGGAAAAGTGGACTCTAATGAATGTATTTCCAAAGACAAATGAAACATTAAAAGGATCTCGAAATCTCCGCTCCAATTCGCGAAGACCTCAAAAATATGCTGAAGCGCACAAGTTATATAAGGTGAAGAAGAGCTCTTCAGGATAACCAGGGAGACTCATGATCGGTTCAGAAAGCGACTGTTGGGCGCCATCGTGCGAATCGTTGATGTCGAGATGTGATCAGATGAACTGCCGAAAAATTGAAGTGTCAGACTAAAGGCTTAATAGTCACAGAAGGACAGAAGGCTTAATAGTCATATTGAAAAAGCATGACACAAGGAATTCTTGGGTCGTGTTTTGTTTTCTTCTCAAATATCGGAGTATCCTTACAAGTTTCGGGCTTTCTTTCCTTCATTCCTTTTCAATTTCGATGAAGCGTTTTAAGCAGGCATTTTTTAGGTGTTCGAAGGAATTTAGAATGGCTTGCCAATCTTTCAAAGGTAAAAAAAAAACACTGAAATAATTTGGGAAAAAAGTTACATGCACGAAAAAATGGAAAAAATGGCAAAAATGGGAATGGCAAATTCACTTTAATTAATAAAAAATTTATTATTATTTTACATCAGTGGTTTTACAAAATATTAAGTACAATGTTTTTACTATTGGGTGGGCATGTTAATAAAAACAAGTGAATGATTTGAAAAAAATGTTGAATAAGAAAAACATGTAAATATTTTGACACATTTAAAAGGTTTGTTTAGAATTTTATGAAATTGAATGAGTGTTGATTAGTCTCACAAGATGAGTAAACTCTTTTAAAGGGATAGTATAGCCTTTGTTCAGAAAAAAATGGTATATGTTTCTTTGTGATTAATTACAGAACTGTTTTTCATTCTGTTCTCAGGAAAGCGAATTGAAAACTTCAATTTCTCGATACGAACAAGCCTACAAAGGTCTCCAATATAAAGGACAAAATTGGATCGACCAAGTAATTATCTCTACTAATTGATTAAATAAAGCCATTTATGAATCAAATTTTAGGTGCTTACCTCTTTTTATCTCGGAAGCCGAAGAATTTTTTCGGAACATAAATTGAAAAAAAGGTTTGTCCAATATACTTGGCTCAGTTTTTCTAGAATACTTTTATTATACTATTTTTAGCTTATACAGAGAGTATGGAAGACTAGATCAATCTGATCAAGAGGTAATCGATTCGAGGGTAGGTAACTATACACGGGAGGCACTGGTTTTCATAGACTCACCAGGTGAGCTCGAATCATTGGTAAGAAGGAAGTGATTAGTTCGCTGTAAGAGACGGTATCTATATCGGCTGAGTCGTGCTTAACTTTCAGCTTATCTGACGGACATGGTGGCGGAAATCACTGGATACGGAAGTAAGATTCAGAAGGATTACGAAAATGGCTATTCTGCATCGGACATAGAAAATTCGAAGCTGGTATGATAGCTTTCCCGGTTTCAAATAACATACACTTAGGCTTGCAGATGAGGATAGCCGGTTTGCACGGGGATTTAAATTTGGAAAACATTTCTTGAGGAGTAAACTGATTATCTACTTAAAATCGTTCTTCTCACTGAAAAATGCTTCACGTAAGCCTTATAAAACTCATAACTAACCATAAGAGTGTGCTCATCATACGTCAACAGAAGCTCCGATACCAAACAGCTTGCTTCGCACTGTCACACTTCACACGACTCTGTTACATTGTTAGGAGTCATCGTATTCATTCTATCTACGCATGCATTCTCTCGAATAGCTCTTTCACTAGCCTCTCTTCTAAGGTGAGACGATCAGGCAAATAATCGTGATGACAGCAGAAATCACTCCAACGACGCGCGCTATGCGCGACGAAATTGGACGAACTATCAAGATGTCACAGTGAAAACATCGTGCGTGGCGAGGATGCGACGTCACGGTGTTATGAACGCTTCAAACGCCTGCGTCTCTTCGCGTGGGACGACTTATGAACGATAGTGTTCACCCGTTGTATTCGTTTAGTGTACTCTCTTCAAGTGTACTCCCTATGGCGCCTTTTATACTCCCGCCGCGCAGCGGCGCGTCAATTCTGAGCGCGGCGCGGTCGGCCGCGCCGCGCTCCGGATCTGACGCGCCGCTGCGCGATTGCAGTTAGAAAGGGGGCGTCAGTGACGCCCCCCCCCCCCCCCCCCCCCGAGCTTCTGCTAACTACTACGGACTGTGCGCCGATGATGACGACAGAGGCACTCCATGAGTCACTCTTTCCATTTATTGCTGCTTTCCTCGCTCTTTTTTCTTTCCGCCCATTTTCGACCTCTGCTTTGCGAATTTAGCGCGGAAATCATTTGCTTTCCTTTCTCTTTTGTCCATTTCGCCTATTTTCTCACCTCTGTTTTGCAAACTTACGAAACAAACCAACGAAACGAGTTGCGAAACAAGAGCACAGAGCAATGTACATGACAAACAGATCCCTCCCCTTCACTACGACCTAGAGATGCATTTCTGCGGGACCAAAATGCAAAGGACATAGCAATTTCTTACCACGATGGTGAAATCTTCGAATCATCTCCGAGTCCGCCACTGCTGATCGCGCCGCGCCGCGCCCCTCCTTTCAGCGGCGCGATTCGCCGAATACCGTAATCCGAAATTCCGTCAAGTGTGGTGTTTTGCGGCGGCGGAGTATAAACACGATGCGGCGCTGCCGTGCGTCACGCCGCGCCGCGCGGCGGCGTAAGTATAAAAGACGCCTAACAATGGATAAATGCAAATTGCAAAGGACAGCTTGGTGTTTCCAGAGACTTCATAAGTAACTTTCATGGATAATTTTCTAACCATTCCAAAGGAATGACGCTCCATCATGCTTTCTCGATCATAAATGCGCTTAGTTTCTCAATCTGTTGCCGTTTAGGGTATAGAATAGTCTTCACTTGACATTTCATCCTGTAAACAGAACTCACCTTTCCAAAGAAATGACGCACATGTCTGCATTTTTAGAATTTTTACATCAGGTAGACTCAAGGAAACATGCTTTTTCATTTACAGAAAATGTTCGGAGTTTCGAGATTCAGCAATATTCGAGAACCAGAAAACGTTCGTTCGGACCACATCAAAAACTAGGCAGGCTGAATACGTAATGCGTTTCGCTGACAGCTGTTGGATAACAGCCGTAACTAGCCTGATTTAAAGAAAATAACAATAACACGTCAAAAAAACTAGTTGAGACGCTTGAACACTGGGAAAATTTCGTGCTCGGTGGCGAACCATGCTTCATCTAGCGCACATCCGCAATTCAGCGGCGTAAAGGCCCATGCACACTTCTTCAACAGCGCGGCACGGCCATGATGAAGGATAGGGCCGCGACGGGCGCGGCGCGACATAGCGACACGTGCCGCAGAGGGGGGCATGCACACTTTTGCGGCTATCGCCGGCGATGCCGCGCTGAGTGCCGCAGGCTGGAATGGTTCAAATCATTCCTAGCGGCGCGGCATCCACTAGGATGTCGGTCCAGTTGCCTATAACGATGCTCTAACGCGACCGCGCCGCGACTGCTGGATTTCGCGGAGGTGGCCGTCGCTCCTCTTGCCGCGCCGCGGTGTCGCGGAAGTGTGCATGGGCCTTAACGTCGCATGCGGCCAACGTGCGGCGTCACCGTGCCTTAATGCCGTAGCTGAGTAGACGACTATATCTTCTGCTATCTCTCGCATAGTTGCATCCGGATTTGACTCAACAACCGCCCTTAAAACTTGGTCGTCCAGCAACATCCTCATACCAGCAACAGGCTTGTCCTCACGGTTATAATCCCCGGAAGAAAGCTTTTCGAGCCAATATCCCACTGTACGTTCAGAAAGAAATTCCAAGGCAAATGCAGTCGCAATATTACAAGTCGCCTCAGTTGCAGAATGTTGGAGCTTGAACTCAGAGTATAGTCACTGGAAAATCGCGTCGGTTCATGTTTTTTTAAAGATAGCTAGTCTAGCTTGAACTTCTCCTATTATTGAGTAATGTGCAGGCACTCGATTTTAATGCAGCGACTTCTCCAACAGTGGAAAGACATGAAGGTCATAGTTTGTGCAGGGTCGCATACGGCAATTCGTCGCTTCTATTATTTTTCAAACAATGCCTAAATAATCAATAAAGCCGAAAAAGCAAAAAAGAAATAGTTTGCAAAGCCGAAAAAGGAAAAAATAAATAGTTTGTATTGCCTTTTAAAATTTATTTTCACTTTGTCTAGGTTCGTACTTTGGTAGAAATATTATTCATCATAATTTTGTGTGCTGGAAGTATTCTTTTTATTGTATGCTATCACATACTTCTCAGAAATCTCAACTTTAGTTAACCGAAGACGCCTACAAAGATCTCAGTGAAAAAGCAGGAAGATGTTTCATTGACCAAGTGAGTGTCTGTGCATTGTATGTCACAGCCACAATGAAATTGTAATAAGTTTTAGCTGATTATCTATTTTCGTCTCAATAGCCGTGGGTCGTATTCTGAGAGCAGACTGAAACGAAGGTTTCCTCAATATTGACTTTCTCTTTTATCTTCAAACGTGTATATGAAAGTGTTTCAGAACAGTGCTAGATTTGCGATACCTTGATAATAGCGATCAGTCGATTATTCTTAAAAGGGTTTCGGACGACGTGAAAACGCTCCTGCTTGATAAGACTATTACTTAAGGTGAGCAGAAATATTTTTTGCACACATTGTACTGGATTTCGTTCATTTTCAGTCTAACATTTTCTGCATTTTATTCAATAAATAAATAGTGTGCAGTGCAGTACCTGGGGCGAGGTATTAGGTTGTCGAAAAAGTCCTACAATAAAGCGAAAATTTGTTCAACATGCCATCGCTTTACATAGACACATTCTTTAAAGTAATCAACGTCGAGATCGACAGCCTTCTCCCATCTAATAGGCCAATCAAGAATTCCCTTCTTTCAGGGGTTGGATTCATCAGCGACTTACGTAACTTTAACGGAGAATTGTAAGCGAAAAGCTCACGATAACGCGACTTATCGCTCACCATATCGCTTGATAAGTCGCTGATAAGCCACTTTGAGGACCAAGGACTTTCACTCGCGGAGATATCAAGAAGGCTGATATCGTCGCCGACAGATATCGTCGCCCGACAGATATCGGCGGAGATATCGTCGCCGACAATCTGTCTCCGACAGCACGAGACGCTCTGCCGGGCTGGAGCTCACGCCAGAGACCTCCTCGGCTAGAGGGCCTGCGACAATTTGTCGCCGACGCTGTCAACGACTGGGAGTATAACATCACCCTCCCTCTTGTGGCGCTGTCGGCGACAGCGTTGCGCGAGTTGTGACTGACAGCATTGCACTCGCTCAGCCTGTCGCCGGCAGCGTCGTCGACAAAGCAAGGAAGTATAGCATACGACTTAGAGCAGAACATCTCGTTGGCCTCTCGCCACACTTTGGACAGGTTCAAAAGCAGCCATCCTGAGAGAATGCATGAAAATCGACGTCGAATTGGCTCACAGTAGAAGCAGCCATCAAGTGACTAGAGGCCTGCATTCATCCAGGAGCCGGATTCATCAAGGACTTGCAGCAATTTATCGGAGCAAATACAGCTAAAACTCATGATAGCACGACTTATCAACAAGCGATATAGTGAAATGTTAGCGTGATCAGGAATTTCGGCTGTGTTTCTCCGTTAAACTGCTGTAAGTGTTGATGAATCCGGCTCCTGGAGGAATTCACTTTGAATGATATCTTGACTGATTAATCCAATATCATTTAGTACTTCCCTAAGAATGTTATTGTCAGAAGGTCTGCTATGGTTCCCTTGCTATGTTAAAACTTTCAGCGAAGCGCACATTCCAGGCAATGTGGTTTTGCGCATGCTACCAGCATGCTACCAAAATTACTTACGAAAGACACCCTTTCAATCTAGCACGAATATCTGGGTGAAAGTACTGTTCATCTAGCTTTTTGCATCGAACTCTTACTGTTTCAGACGCCTCTCTTGCTGCGTGGGCCAGTGGAACAAATAACAAGATGTGAAAGTTCCTCCACTAATAAAGTTTTGTATCGTTTTGTTGTGTTTTTAGGGTGGATCTAATCCTCGTCTTTGCGCTGACTAAGCTACACCAATGTTTATCTAGCTACTCCTGTCGAGCTACCCTTGCCAATAGAAAAGACACGAAAGACACCATGCGTAACGTAAGCATGCGGGTTTCATTTTGGGGCGGAGAGTTAGGAAAGGAAGGTGACTGCTTCGTTTCGTGTTTCAACAGCACTGCCTTCGCTGTTGCTCGAAAGCCGTCATATCCTGACGCTATTATTGGACTCGACTCTCAAGGAAACTCAGGGTTTAGGACAACGAAGTTGGTCACCTGGTCTTCTCAGTCACTCACGGACATTATCTGCTCCTGAGACAAACCAGAAACGACTTCTCCGAAAAGTACGTGTGAAATGCATAGCGTAGTCCCGATGAGGTGGGACAACATCTTTTTTCGAAGTGCACTAGAGGTTTTCGCGCGTCTGAACTTTATGAGTTACAACCTTACCTATGAGTCGATAACTTTTGTAATCACTTTGATTAAAACCACGGCAACAATAACAGTTGAAGTCGAATTAGAGGCTTCGTCGTAGATTTTGGAGTGTCGTAGATGCAGAACAGCCATCGAACGCGTCCACGATGCCCGCGTCCATGCCTGCAGCAGGAGGCGGGTATACCGCTTGACGCGCTGCCCCTTTCTACCTGCAGTCGCGGAGCGACGCTTCAAATTCGGAGCACGGCGCGGCCAGTCCCAGTTGTGGCGAACGGCGGGCGGCGGGCGGCGAGGTACGGTATTTCTAGACGGGAACCACACCTGCTATTCGCCTTCCCGCCTTCGTCTGCGCTCAGGGCTAGAGCGCAGACAGTCTCTGCCGTCGCCGCCCGACATTCGCCGCTGGCGGCGAGCTCTGCGTCCCTGCCCTATGGATAGTGATAGGGCCGCGACGTTGCCGCATAAGTGTGTGTGTGGTTGAGGGATCCGCTCCCTGTGAACCTGTTTATACTTCCGACGCCGAGCGACGCGAAGGCATGTACATACTCCTCAGACAAAGGACGACTAGGACCCGAACAGGATCCGCCCCACCACGCCCCTGCAACAGTCCTTCTCCATTTGTTGGAAAGTGAAACAGCGGATGCTATCCTTTTGGAACAGTTTTTTTGCGGTCCTGTTGTTTGCGAAGCACATTGCGAAGCACAAAGCATTATTTTAATAGCAACACGTTGTGCTGTAGTGGTTGAGGTCGCCCGCAGGTTCTCTGCAGGTGCTCCGGTCAGAGCGAGAGAAAGAGGGTGTCAGAGACGTAGAGCAGCACCAGCTGGCGGTGTCGGGTTGCTGCGATTCCATGCTCCAATCGCAACACGCTCCGCGACGGAAGGAAGACAGCGTCGTAAGTGCGAGCATTCGCGGTCTGCTCACGGCGCTCCGCTCGCGGTCTGCGCACGGCGCTCCGCTCGCCGTCCTCTCTCGGCGCTCTCTCCGTCTCCGTCTCTGCGGAGTGCGCGCGCCATGGCCCGCTGTCTCCGCGCTGTCGTGCTCGGCGCTCGCGGTGCGCCGTGAGCGCCGAGAGAATCGATACCGCATTCATCGTCGCCGCCGACTATGGCCCGGTCGCGTGCGGGCGAATTTTTTTCATTTTTTTTGTTTCCGCTCGTTCCGTTCACATCTGATGAAAAAATGCGTAACCTAAAAGGGCTCAATCGCTAAGCAAAGAAGGTATGTTTCAAGGGACATGATTGCGTCGGTCGCTGCGGAGGCCATCCTTCGCAGTTACAGACAGGGAATGCTAATTCACTCTTGTCTCCTCATTTTGACTGCAGATCCGTCTTGTGTTGCGAAGATCACGTGTTGCTATTGAAATAGCAACACGTGATCTTCGCAACACAACAGGACCCCAAAAAAGCTGTTCCAAAAGGATAGCAACCGCTGTTCCACTTTCCAACCAATGAAGGACTGTTACAGAGGGCGTGGTGGGGCGGATTCTGTTCGGGTCCTAGTCGTCGTTTGTCTGAGAATGTGGGCACAGTACGTAGCGCCGCGTCGCTTGGCGTCGAAGTATAAAACGGGTCAACAGGGAGCGTCTAGCGTGCACGCTGCGCGCGACGCGATGTAATGATAATCCCACCTATCACGCAACGCTACCATTTCATCGCATCGCGCGTCGCGTGCGATCCCTTAGGGGATCTTTAGAGCTGAATTTCGGTGCGGTGCGATGCAATTACATCGCACCGCACCGAAATTCAGCTGGATGGCTCGACACGATTGGTGGATGTGAGAGTTTATCACACGTTCAGTCGCGCCGCGATAAAGCTATGAACTTCCCGTTGTGTGCAATACGCCTTCTGTATTTTTGTCCTATGTTATCCTTGTTGTGGAACACATAGTGGATATGTTTGGTTCAATAATGGTTCATCAGTTGCGGGAGGAATATGCTTCCTTATCTGAGAAGCATTAAAAGCCGCAAAATCGCTTCATGCAGCACGGAATGGCACGTTTAAACTGGTCAGGAGTAGCCAGTGATAAGGTGTGCGAGACGCCATATCATCTGTACAAAAGAGAGTACTTTACGCTAGTAAGGTTCATTCTTCACGGTGGGCAAGAATCAACCACTCTTCACTTCAGTTCGCCGTATCTTCGCGCTTCGTAATGCCTCGTCTTTGGGCCGCTATTCTGTTGCTGATGGTGGCTCCTAGTTGGGAGAAAGGTGAGTGTATGGACCTCACAGAATGTCCGACTCCGATGACGCTTGATGCTGGACGTTGGAAAGAGGGAACTGCTAGGGCAACTGGAAGGAAGTCGGATTTGAGGCGTGGCATGAGAGCGCACAGTTGGAGTTGGAGCACAATATTCCAGAGTCGACGCGCGCACACATGAGTTGCATTGGCGTCCACGTGGACGTTCGATTGATGCGCACTCCCCATCGAACGACGAGAGCTGTTTTAATACGAGCAACTTGGTTGGATCACACCCGAAGTCCCTTGCCTGGGCTGGCTCGAACAGCCCAGAACACAACTGCGCACTTCCCGACTAAGCAGCTTTAGCGCGCCAAGAGTCATCAAATGGAGGTATGTGTACCTCAGTGTTAAGCGCTGGCTCGACGGAAATCATGCTGCAATCCAAGTTTCGAGCCCCAAAATCTATCTCTATTTGGTTTTAATGGCCATAGATCCATGGGGACCACGAGTGGGGACAAGTAAAGAGGTGTTCCAGTGAAAGAGAGACTGGCAGAGACACCGGTACGGGCGGACCAAAGAGGGGGAGCCAGTGAAAGAGGATCAGCAAAGGGACCCAGTAAAGTGGAGACCAGTAATGGTGGGACCAGTGGTGGGAGACCAGTGAAGGGGGACCGGTTAGGCGGGACGGTTTAATCCCAAAGGGGGTCACTCGTCTAATCACTTGTAAACCACTACTATTTGAGAATAAACCCAAGCAGCATAACATATAAACGAGCTTGCCTGATGCCCTCTCGAGGAAATAGCGGGTTCTGTCGTTGGAATATTGAGAAAAAAAATAGTTATGAAAAAAATGAAGAGGCTCCAGGTGCTCCTCTCGTGATCTCTGCTTAACCCATTGACGACCGCGCGGCCCAATTTCGGCCCGCAGTTTTTCTGTCGCGTGGGACCGCGCGGCCCAATTTTAGCCCGCGGTTAAAAAAATGTTCGCTGCGGCGCACTTCCTCGATTTTCCATAGTTTACTAGTATTCATTAGATTTGTTGGATCCTACCAATGCTACCTGCACAGTGGTCGGAGAATCATTTACTTCTAACGAAAGCTTTGATAAAAAAGATCAGCACAACACACTATTCAAATCTCAAATAAATAGATACTACTCACGAACAGCTACGTATATCTTTCAAAAATGGTCATGGTTAAGACATCTAGTCAAATTTCTTGCGAAAAACTTGAACCCAATTTAGAAAAAATATTTCAAACACTTGCTACATCGTGTGGTCACCTTATTTGCACGATTCGTGACGAACGTGCGCCCTTTTCTGTGCTGACCTTTTTGTAGCAGCAAATACATCTTCTACGTTTTGCTTCGAACCTGTTCCGGCCTTTTCCAATATGTGGCTCACCCATTGGAGAGGGAGCTTCACTTGGAATACCGTGAAGTAGTGAGTGAACGAGATTCGAGCCTCAAGGCGGTCCCAGCGCGCGGTCCCACGCGACAGACACGCGATTTGCCGCGCGGTCGTCAATGGGTTAAATTCCCGCATGCGTGCGCGTCGACTCATGCGCCGTGGAGCAACACGTAGAGGCGACCTGGGAACGCCTAGAACGTACTTTTGTGTTTTTGTTTCTGTCTTTGTTTGCTTTTGTTTCTGTGTTTTTCAATGTTTCTGCTACTGAGTGCACTTCTCAGGAGACTATGGGGCCACGTTATAGCTGGGCTTGCGTCCGAGAACGAGCGGTAGGATGTCCAAGTCCAGTTATAAAGTGCCCCCTTTTGTGATTGAACAGGGGCGGAACTAATAAAGGGGTGGACCAACGAATGAGGAGATCCAGTGAATGTGGTCCGGTGAAGAGTGATCCAGTAATGAGGGACCAGTGAAGGGTGGAGGGGGATTGGTCCAGTGAAGGCGGTCCGGTAAAGGGGACCAGCAATGTGGGACCAGTGAAGAGGGGTCTAGAAATGAGGGACCAGAGAAGGGGAACCGGTAAAGGAGGGAGGGGGCGTTAAGAGGATCCAGTGATGAGAGGATCAGTAAAGGGGCCAGTAAAGGGAAGACCAGTAATGCTGGGATTAGTAATGGGAGACCAGTGAAGGGAGGGGGGTCAAGTGAGAGGAGGACCAGTGAGCAGGAGACAACTGAAGAGGGGATCAGTAAAGAGGGCCCAGTAAAGAGTACACCAGTAAAGGTGGGTGAAAAAAGTATACGTGGCAGTATTTCCCACTTATGGCTCGATTTTCAGTTGACTTTAATAGGATTGTGATGGAAATCACCGGATATACAAATGCACTCTGGAAACGAAGTCGAAAACACGACAAACACAACATAAGTTCGGATATCGACGATATGCTGCTCGAGAACATAGATAAGGTGGGCGGCCGACAATTACTACCAATTGCCAGTCTTGGCTTGATTTTCAACAATAAGGAGTCTAAAAGTATCACAATTCTTAAATGTGCCAATCTCGTTGTATTATAAAAATTAAAAACGTGTGCAAATAGTAAGTTCAATTGTAAAGAAAAATGAAAATCAAAATAGTAACTCGATTTTAGGCCTATGTTATACCTTCGCTCACCCCGAGCAAAGGCGACGAACAGAGCGATGAGCGAAGTCTCTTCGCTAGCGTGAAGCTAGCGAATAGGCGCGCAGTTAATAGCGTTGTGTGCAGCTGCGTCGTAGCATCGCTACCGATACTGGCCGACGCTCTGCTCAGCTCAGCGACGCGGTCGCATCGGTAGCGATGCCGTATCGCTCGAAAGTATGACACCCCGTTAGCGAGGCTTCGCTAGCGGTGGATCGGACAACTGCTACAGGCGTCTGCCCCTCCACAACGTCTGATGCCGTCCCTTCCCCAATTGTGTTAGTTGTCCATAGCCTTCGCTAGCGAAGAGCGATGGTATGACATAGGCCTTAAGCACGTTCCCTCAAGAGAGAAAACCAAATGCACAAAATATTTTCTCTCTCCAGATTGTAAGCATACGAAATGAAAATTTAATAACAGGGTGTGTCCTCATTTTGAAGAAACTATGAAGTGACTCAAAGTTTTTGTGATTACATTTGAATGAAGTGTCATGGGAGAGAACACTTTCATAACTTGTTATTTCAAGCAGCTATCCTTCACTGTGCGATCGTCTTGTAGAAATGTTACTAAAAGTTGCATGTCCGTGAGATTTTCAAAAATTAAATAGAGATGGAAAATACTTGATTGGCAGATTGGCACCATAGCGAGGAAATATATTAAAATGATAGTTCAGGAATTCATTTTGTTTTAGTGGCAGTTGAAGAAAGTTACGCCACAGTACAAAATTAGGGTTCGACAAGAGGATACCATATCCCCGAAGCCCTTTAGCGCCGTCATCGAAAACGTCATGCTCGAACTAGAATGGGAAAACATGGGAGTGAAGATCGACGGCCGGCAGCTGAACCAACTTCGCTTCGCTGACGACGTCGTGCCCATAACACCAAGCATCAGTCAGGCGGAGCGAATGCTGACCGACTTCAATCGTGTATGTGGGAACGTTGGACTGCAGCAGAATCTTACGAAGACGATGTTCATGAACAACGGACAAGTTTCTGATGCCCCATTCTCGCTTAACGGAACGAACATCTCCGAATGCTCCAGCTACGTCTATCTGGGTGGCGAAGTCAATATGGCCAACGACCTAGCACCAGAGCTGAGCAGGAGGAAATGAGCGGCTTGGGGAGCTTTCAAGAGCGTCGAAGAGGTCGTGAAGAAGACGAAGAACGTCCGACTCCGTGCCCAGCTATTCGACTCCACCGTTCTTCCTGCCCTAACATACGCCTCAGAGACCTGGGCTATACGAAAGCAGGATGAACAGCGATCAGCGTCGCCCAGTGAAATCGAGAGGGCGATGCTCGGAGTGACACTATTCACGCAAGGCTTCCGGAGTTTCGTGCTTTGTCGACGATTGAAGATCAGAGACGCTGTCGCGTGGGTCGAGTCGTCGAAAATTAGGTGAGCCGGCCAAGTAATGTACTTCGCAGAGGCCCGATGGACGATAGCCGTCGCCGACAGGATTCCGCGGGGTGTCAAGAAAACACCAGGAGTCCGACCAACGTGTTGGTCGGACTTCCTCGTGAAAGCCCTGAACGAATGATAAGTCCATTAAGCGAAAACGGACATAGGAGCACTCTGGCAAGGGATGAAGACGAATAGTGAAGCTGCTGGCGCCTGCACGAGCAGCTCGATGACCATCGGACGAGAGGTGATACGCTGCTCTGAAAATCACCAGTGGGCGGCTGCCATGTGGATCTTGGGCATGAATCGCTCTGGTATCGTCTTTTGATAGAACCAGTTTACCATAGAGAGCGACTGAGATCAACTTCTTTAATTTTTAATGCAATTATTTTCAACTGGTACGCTCAGATTTCACAGCACTGACCGTTTAAAAAAATCTGAAGAAAAAATCGCTCTTTTCAAACTTAAAATTGTCAGGTTTACATAAGGCAACATACTTTCAAAGAAACTGTTTATATCAATCTTTTATTCAAAGTAATAATTATAGTAATTCTTTTCTTTTCAGAAACATGAATGGAAATTTGGCTTTCCACGATACAAAGAAGCCTACAGATACCTCACTGACGCACCAGGAAAAGCTTTCGTCGACAAGGTTAGTATCTGATGTATTCCATAGCCGCAAAAAATAGCGAACGGCACCTTTTTACTAGGGAGTAACATAAGTTGTGTCCACTTCTAACAAAAGTTGGTTCAATTTCTCTTGAGCCATGTGACAAGATCTAAGACTGTGATTTGCGCAAGGCAACATTTGTGGCTGATAATGGCGTGACCGCAACCACCTTAGATACAACTTGTTGTATGAGTTCGATGGAGGTCACTTTAAAGCAGAACTCGGCCGAAATATATGCGACAGATACGGCGAAGGGGTGTTCTCTACAAAAACCTGCAAGAACCTGCTCTCCCGCTCCAAGTCAGACGCCCCCAGTTTGGAAGATTACACGAGGTCGGGACGTCCAGTAGAGGTTAACGATGGGTCTCTCAGAGACCTCGTCGAAGCGGATCCTACAACAAGTACTAGGGGTCTAGCAAGAAGGTTGGGCTACAGCCCATTGACGGAGGACCACCGCCTGCGAGCACTCGGGAAAGTTGCATGGTACGGCAAATGGATACCTCTCAAACTGACGGATGACCAAAGACTCCAGCGAGTAGATGCTTCCTTGATCTTCAGAAAGCGCCATTTCTAATGGCTCAGAAAGATAATCACGTTCAATGAAAAGTCGTGTTCTTGGTTAACCATAGTAGACGTAAGAAAGGGGTGGACGCAGAAAGGCACCCGGAATCGGTCCCCAAAGGAAAATTTCACGAGATTCGGTTTTCACTTTGGTGGTCGGTCTATGGATTTGTATACTGGGAGCTCCTGCAAGACGGTTTCACAATGACCACGACATCTACACCCTCCAGCTGGAACGGTAAGCTGGAACAGTGGTTAAAGCTGCACTAGATCGGAGACCCGAGCAACCAAAGAAGATTTGCTGCCTACACGACGCCCGACCGCTGTTGCTTTTTAGACGGGCAGGAACTTGGGTGGAACTCCTACCCCATCCTCCTTACTCACCTGATCTAGCACCATCTGACTTCCACCTTTTCCGCTCTCTGCAGCATTTATTGGATGGGAAAATCTACAGGGCCTGAACGCATTCTTCTCGTCGAAACCTCCAGAGTTCTACAGGTGCGGCATTGAACAGTTGTCAAAAAGATGGCAGCAAATGAGCAATAGTAGTGGTGATTATATTGTTGACTGATTGCATTTCTTTTCTGTCGTTTCTTAGAAAAAACAAAAAAATCCAAAAAAATCCAGAAGGACAGTACTTCTGTTATACCATAATAGGATACCTATCGTTAGATACGTAGCCTGTCAGCCTGTCTTCCACTACATCGCTTCTATTCGTTTCGTTGTCTCGCCATCCGCGTCCAGGATATTGCCACTCGAACATGGTGACGTTGGCAAGAGCCGCCCTTCTTGTGAAAAAAAAAACAACAGGACACCAGTTCCTCCTCTGGATTGGGATTTTCGTGCTTTGGATTGGTCCACAAATACTGCAGCAAAGGCTCAACTGTACAAAATTGGTAACAGTGAACCACATTTGACACAGTTTAGAACTCTATTTGCACATGCAACTCAAAGGAACAGTATCTCACTACGTATGTACCAATTTTACGTTGCATTGGCCATTTTTGAATAAAGTCAAATTGAAATCATTGAAACAATATCATGTGAGACCTGGTAAGGTAGCGCCTAATTCTATTAGGAAACTTATGAGCCACACCGACTTGACGCTCATATGTCAGCGGGATCCGATAAGCGGAATCCGTACCGCTGACACGCGGGTCTTGTGTCTTGTTGTATTCAACCAATCCACCATTTCTTTACTCCACAGGAACAGTGGAAGAGCGAGAACAAGAAGAATGAAGAAGAATGAGTCCAGTAAAGCAGCTACCCTATTTCTACCAAATGGTACATGGGCAGCTGCGATACTGATACAACGTAGATCATAATAAACAAATAGAGACCACAGATTCTCTATAATATGAGTGTTATAAAGACTAGCGTACATGATGTGCAGCTGAAATCCAGGAAATCTCCTTGGTGCAGATATCAGAAATCTCAAACTTCGGTAGAAAAAAAAACTTGTCCTTCATCTCTTCGCAATTTGTGAATTGGTAAAAGACTTGGCGAACAAGGATAAAACACTGCCTTATCCATCGGCTGGCCATCAAAACATTATACAGGTCAAATGAGCATTTCAATTACATCCTCGATATTCCACTGACCCTTTCCCTTCACTGAAATTGTAACGGTAAATTGATGATTGTATAACAAGATAGGGCGTGTGTAGCGCAGTCGGAGGAGGCGCGACTGTCGCGTGCACCCGATACCAGGTTCCTGGTTCGGATTTCTCGCCCAGGCCAACCAAGCCTTCCATCCCTCCGGGGTCGATGAATTGGTACCAGACTTGTCTGGGAAGGATAGAGCGCTGACTTGTTCATCGGCTGGCCACCGCAAGTCATTGTACGGAAAAATACGCATTCATGTCGCCTCCACGACATCCCGTAGAAGTAGAATGCGCTGGCGCATCCCAGAAGGGATTGAGTAACGCCGGCCTCTCCTTTTTCCTTCAATGAAACGTCTAAAAATACGTAAGCATGTAAAATATAAAGGGTCACGATCTACTTTACCTATATGCGCCATGCATTTCGCAATGTTACGAAAAATAACATAGGTTTCAATAGCTTCAGGAAGGCTCAGTATGAAGTCGTTTTCTGCGGTAAGGATAGAAGGTAAAAGAGGGCGTTAGTCAATCATTGTTTGAGTGCGCCACGCATTTTACTTCTACGGGACGTCGTAGAGGCGATTTGAATGCATTGAAGATGCGTATTTGGCCATACAATGACTTGCTGTGGCCAGCCGATGAACAAGTCAGCGCTTTATTCTTTCCAGACAAGTCTGGTACCAATTCACCGATCCCGGAGGGATGGAAGGCTTGGTTGATCTAGGCGGGAAATCCGAACCAGAAACCACGAATTCATCGGATGCACGCAAGAACCGGCACCTCCTACGACTGCGCTACAAGCGCCCTCAAGAGTGCTGTCGCTTCAGCAGAGTAGAATTCTCGGTTGCCCAAGACTATTTTCACGAGGGTTGAATCGAAACTACATAGTGCTTTATGGCAGGCCGAACAGGGAACAGCCAAGGCCATTCCCCATTTCTCAAGCGAGAACGGATGTCTTCAACATGGGTGGTCTCCAGCAACGGTCACGAACTGTCCGTACCACGCGGCAGTTGACTACCTTCCGAATCGATGTCGCTGTCTGTGTCGACGATGTCGGGTCCCCCACCTGACCACTCCGTCGGTCATCGCCATTGATCCGGTCCCGTGTTGGATTCATTCTCATGTTTTTGCTCCATATGTACTGTTGTCTTCTGAAGCCGATGCTATGACGGGTTCATCATGTGAACCTAAGGTAGATTAGCTGATAAGCCAAGTCTCCCGTTGTCACAGGCGAGCAGGCTTAAAATCTTCGTTTTATGTGTATCTCCCGCATTCCGCTAATCGTCGATTCCTCGAGCAGGCGAAGCAACGTATCCATTCGTTCTTGTCGCGTGCCAGAGTGATCCATCTCACTAGGAACTCCAGACAGCGTGTTTGTGAGGGCCCTGTTTTTTTACATACCACAGGGCTTTATTCTTCCCAGACTAGACTGTTGCCAATTGACCGACCCCGGCGGAATAGAAAACTTGTATGGTCTAGGCGGGAAATCCGAACCGCGAGCCTAAAATCGGAAAAAAAATCTTTAAAAAATCCTTCAAAAATTTCCGACTGCTCCTTGAACCGTACGATGAAAAAATGGCAAGGCGACAAAAAAATCTTCGAAATTTTAGGTAATCAGCTGTTTTTATCTTAATGCCCGTGGAGATTCCCCTGAAGACGAATTGAAGCAAAGGTTTGTTCAACTTTCACACCTCTTCTTCAATTCTATTTCTGTCAAAATATTTTCAGTATAAGTCACGATTACCAAAAGCTGACAGAACGCCAGCAGAAGGTTATTTCCGAAAGGGCATCTGTAAATGTAAATGAATTTTTGAGTGGACAGCAATCTGAAGGTGAGTCCGACTCACCGCGAGGGACGTGGAGGAAGGTCTTTAGCGCGTTGTTAAAGAAAAAACAATATACATAGCAGTATGGCTGGCTCATCTCTGACTTTCAGCTTCGTTGAATGAGATTGTGACGGCAATCACTGGTTATACAGAAGAGTTCATGAAAAAATACATAAATGCCAACAACGCGCCGTCGGTATGAAAGCCTTTCGATTCAGAATAGAACACATATATAGGACAGCCGTCGGTGCGGCCTCTCGGCCGCACTGACGGCTTCTTGACGACTTCGCCGTGGCAATAACTTCTCATCGTCAATTGTAGCTGCCACCTATGTGATGGTTTCCTCAGAAAGGACATCTTAACTACGTCGATTAGGGCAAGTTAGGAAAAAAGCGGAAAAATAGACGACATCCACAAAAACGCTTAATTGCCCAATATCGATTGATGGCGATCGACAGTTCAAAAACGGACTTCAGATTCGTGTTCAGCAACCTCGATTACCCCCAGGGCTAAAGTTTCGTGCCGCCCTACGATATCCACAAAAAAATCGATAATATCGATCGATATCGATTGCCTCCAAAAACCCCTCCCGTCGATGATCCAGGCACGGTTGCTGTGGTGTTCGGCACGTCTACGGCTCGCCATGCATGGTTGCCGACGTGTTCGGCACGTCTACGGCTCGCCATGCACGGTTGCCGAGGTGTTCGGCACGTCTACGGCATCGCCAGGCACGGTCGCCGACGTGTTCGGCACGTCTACGGCTCGCCATGCATGGATGCCGACGTGTTCGGCACGTCTACGGCTCGCCATGCACGGTTGCCGACGTGTTCGGCACTTCCGCGGCTCGCCATGCACGGTTGCCGACGTGTTCGGCTGCCGCGCCCCAACTCAAGTGTGACGGACACACGCACACACACACACGCTTGCTGCTTTATATATAGTAGGATTGTAAAAAAAGAATAGTCAGCCTCGTCGTATCTGAGAATCGTTGCTCCTGTTCGAAAAATTCATATATAAATAAAGATTAAATAAGAAAATAGAACACAAATCACAGTAAACACAATAGAGTAGAACACGAAAATAGAAAGGAACATTTCCACGTCAAGCTGGATACTTTTCTGAGCTAGCCTACGACATTTGAAATCAAACTAAACCTCTTCCAAATCGAAATAAGCTTCTTACATATTAAACTAGGGACTCTCCGAAAGATTGGAATAATTTTTTTGTTTAAGGAAGATTTTAGCATGATTTCTTTAAAGTTTTATTTCGTCTTACCAATGAGCGGACACATTGCTTGAAATTAAAAAATTCTAGTTTTTTCCTCAACTTTCACTAATTAGAAAAATAAAAGTAGAAGTAGCAGCGAAAGAGAATAAATAAAAAACAAAAATGTTACACCGAGTTCTTTTTAACCCGGGACGGAGTATAGAGGTATGGCCTGAACCAGACAGGAAAATCGATTTATTTGGAAGAAAGCGGCACCGGCAGGGGTCGATACGGTCCACCTCTGCTGTGCTCCCCTGCCGCTGCGCTTGGCCTCTCGCCACTTTGCCCCTAGCGAAGACTGCTCTGGAGCGCCCCCAGTTCGGCTTTATATAGAGGAGCGCAGGAGGCGGAGCCAATTAGTGGACGCCGCGCCGCCGCCTCTGATTGGCCCGATGCCGGGCACAGCCTTGGCAAACGGCGGTCGGTCGCTCTCAGTGCTGGACCCAGACAGGTACAATTGAGTTGACACAACACGATTATTAATAGTAACATAACAACATAATCAAAAAGATCACGGTCTGTGAGGCATCACGCCTCGCCCTTCTCTCACAAAAAATTGTTTATTCAAAAAGCGATTATTTTTAACCAACCCGTCAGTGCGGTCGAGAGGTGGGAGCAAGTTTAACCTTCCGATTCTGCCCGTCGACATCGATCGTTCCTGCTCTCCGACGGTAAATTTAGCCGCTCTCTCGATTATACACACGTCATGCCGGATGGCCATCATGGAGCCTCTGCAATACGTCTTCGCCTCTCACTACGGGGTAACAGCACCTGGGAAGGGTCTTGGGGTCTAGTGAGCTCTGCGCTCATCTCCCGCCCTCAGGGAAATCCGTTTAATACGTTCGAAGAGGTATTCTGGAATTATTCTCTACTTCCTTCCTATGTGTGGTATTTGTGCTGCTTAATACATATCGCAATAAATCTCATGAAGGTGCCGTGGGTTCAGCCGGAGGAATAGGTGAGTCTCTCAGATGTTTCCACGTCACTGCGTGGACGTCAAGCGGGAAGCTGCGCAAGTTGGACAACAGTGTCCAATGTATATTGTGTGGGTGTTCATTTGTGCACATGTCCCTTATCTCGTATGTTCTAGATCTTCGTACCGTGGAGGTTTGGGAAAGCGTGGAGTCAGATGGCCGGAGGAGGGGTCAGTCCAGATAGTTGGACAATACGTCGGGAAAGCAATACCGTCCAAGGACAAAGGGAGTCTTCTCCCCCCCCCCCCTCGGATTGGGTACCACCTGTGTGACCTTCGCGTACCCATGGGCTGGTTAGGAGCTCTAACGGAGAAATCATCTCTGCCTGTGGAACCACCGATCGCAACAAGAACCGAACTCCGATGTCCTTCTCATGAAACATCATACTACCCAATGCTCTCCCAACCGCTTTCGCGCATCGCCGGTGTACAGCACTCGTTGGGGCACCGAAAGTCGCAAGTCGATGGTGCAGCGGCTGTGCAGTCCGCCACATGGGCACCCGAAGCTGCCAAGGCTAGCGCCCCGGGAGGTGTTACGGTCTCATACCCTTATGCGCCCCTCCTGTTTTGGGGGCTCCCTAGGTCCGTCCCTTCGCTCCCGAATGTATTGCTCCCTTTCAGCCCTGGGATGCAGTCAAGTTATACCGTGGGAAGACTAATGCCAATTGACTTGATTGCCTGGTACTGAATGACACTGCGCATGCGCCATCCACGCCACGAGCGGGCTTCCGCCATGAGCACTCTGCCCCTCCGCACGGATCCCGCGTTGGGCTTATCCAGGCGTACCCAACAAACCCATAATGACATACACACCATATCGGGCAACCGAAATGTGTGGACAGACTCACGCGCTCCTTCTGTTCGCGCACCAATGCCCAGATTTATTGAATACCACTAACCCTAGATAGTAGAATACACGAGATAGTTGATAAGTGTAGCCAGGCAGAGTGTAGTGACGCGAGGGCAGAGAGATGCAGACATAGACGGGCGCTCCACTGTATTTATTGACTCGGCGTCCTGAGACCCGGCGAGAGCTCCGGCTGTACTGAATAAAAAATAGTGGCGTACGGGCGGCGTTTCAAAGGTGCGTCCCCGCAAGCGGTCGATGCAGGCGTAGATCGACAGCCGACTGTGCGCGAGGAAGGGGCAACCGCTCGAGTGCACGCGCTCCGCCCCTTATCGATCCAGAGCAGGCGGGGCGACCCGCGCGAGATTCCCCTCATCGTTGTTTACCGCAAGCCTGGACGTCCGCGGAGGACCGAGAGGCTGCGAAGGTCGCAAGATGCCACACCACACCACTGCCACTGTTCCAGAGTAAACTTCAAGAACAATCCACTCGTTTGATCTGACGACTTGGCAAGGAGAAAACAGACCTTCAGACTAATTCGTGACTGAAGATTCTTCATGTGTGACGAATTTCCCCCTTCGAACATGCCTTTCAGGCCCTTATTAATGCTTAAAAGGAACCTAAGAGTTCAGCGGAGAATCACATGTTGACCGCACTACGAGAAGCACTCTATGTTGATCTGCTTCTACAGTTACCTGAGTTGACCAAAAAAAAAGCGGCAGCTTTTTTTGGTCAACTCAGTTTTGCTGTGACTGTAAAATGGAGTCGAAGCAGTAGACTTTATTCTGGGAAAAATAGTAAGAAACTAAATGAACGTGAAGAAAATGAGGCGGTTTGGTTTGGGTTTGGGATAGGGTGAGATCTGTTGGATCTCGTGTAAATTCCGGCCACCAATCCGTTCACATGTGACCGCGACGCGCACAATTCAAACTCGACATTCAGTTAGAGCGCGCTAACCCCATGGCGCTCCACCCACTCATGCGTTGCGATGTCCTGTACGCCCGCGATGGCAATTCCGGCAAGTGGGTCGTGGTGCAGTGGTTAGCGGCGTTGCTTCATGGGAGGGAGGTCGGGGATTCGTTTTTCCCGCGTTGAGTGATTTTTGCATTTCAACTGAATGGTCGAGATTTGAAGGCTTTTTACGTCTACATAATTGGCAGGCGTTTTCTGGCCTGGTTCTGCGCTCGAACAGCGCAGAATCCTGCTGCAGACTACTTCCGAGCTTTCCACATGAGCAGTTTGTGTGGCATCCAAGCTGCTCATGTGGAAAGCAGTTTACACATGAGCAGTTTGGATGCCACACACCCACCATCCACCAGTCAAGTCCCGCCATGAGTGGAGCGCCTTGGGGTTAGCGCGCTCCAATCAAACGCCGAGTTTGAATTGCGCGCGTCGGTGTCACACGCGAGGACTGCTAGTCGAATTTAAATACATGAGATCGATCTGTTGCACGGGCACGGATAACACAAAATTCCAAAGTGTTTTTATTCACAAATTTTAAAATTAAAGAATAATTATAATATATCTATTTTTAGCGAAGTGAATTGGACTTTCACATTCCTCGATACAAAGAAGCTTATATGTTCCTCAGTGACGAAGGGAGAGATTTCGTCGATACAGTGAGTACTTAAAGCACACTTTCGAAGCTATTTCGTAACAATCAAAATCAGCGAAATTTTAGGCACTTATCTGTTACTACCTCGGAAAACGCGGTATTTTTTCGGAAGCTAAACTGAAACAAACGTTTGTTCACTTCCACATAGCTTAGCGTTTCTCGTTAATGTTCTTCTCAAAATATTTTCAGCACGCGTAAAATACACACAGCATTTCAGCATTTTCAAAAAATTTCGAGAGCTAACTATGCTCGAAAGAGACATTTTTTACGATCGGATATTCTGGGACACAAGACACTTCCTAAATGGATCTCCCTACAACGGTGAGCAGGAATTATTGGTAAGACGTGGAAAGTGCCCAGTTTACTACTAGGTCCACTAATATCATCTTTATGTCAAATTGACACTTTTCAAATCGAATTGGTCACTCTTCCGAACAAACGTATTTGAAACTCGACAAAATATTCTTCCTGAAAAAAATAATGTCTTGAAGCTTGTTTTGTGGGGCAGGAAGGTAACCATTTTTTATTGCTGAAAGAATAGATGTAGATATCAGGTTTGATTAGAAAAGTGTCCTGTTTGACGTGAAAATGGTAAATACTATTTTTACGTTAAATTGAACGCTCTTCTAAGCAAGCCAATTACTCTCAATACCGAAGCAAACCTTTCCATACTGAAAAGAGATTTTTTCAATGAACTGAAAAACTCTCCAAAAAGGGTAAAATAACTTTTTATTAAGCCAAAGTTTGAGCTTGATTTCTTTGAAGTTTTATTTCACCAACCCAGTAAGTAAACACATTCAAATTTTATAGAATCTTTGTTCTCCTTTTTTTCAAGGAAAATAATAGTTTAAACCTTGTTTTAAAAAGCAAGAAGGCAGTCATTTCCTAGTGCTACGAATGCGATTGTGCCATGCTCTCGTCCAAGACGTCGCGATTCTTATTCGATTGATAGCAAATTTTATGTTTGCATGGTGTTGCACATCTGTAACTAATACAATAAAAACAATTGTAAAGAACACACTTATCCTTACTGGTACTTCATGTAAACAGCATTTGCGATATCAAATAAGAATTGTGACGAACGTTCAAGTACATGGCACGATCTGATCTTTCAATGCACTATATAGTTGCTGCTTTGTTCGTCTTCTAAACGAAGTTTAACTTGTTCTCAAAAAAAAATCATTATTCAATAGTATACAGAAAGCCAGCAGATCTAATAAAAACCAAGAAAGTTATATCAAATTTTCCTTGAACAAAAAATTGTTTGAACCATCTTGAAGAACTTGTAGTTTACCAGTAAGGCTCCGTTTATACTTCCGACGTCAAGCGACACTTGGCATATATAGTGGCCAACTTGATCGATCGCTTCGCCCGATCAATGTTGCCACAATACGTGGATTCGCGTCGCTCGGCGTTGAAGTATAAACGGAAGTTAAGGGAACGTTTAGTGTACACGCGAAGCGATGTAATGATAAGCCCCCATATCGATTCATGCGTCGCGGATCGAGCTATGGGAGCTGATCGTCACATCTTAGATCTATGCTATACTCCTGTCCGCTTAAGCGACGCCTCACCATCAGGTCCCGCCAGCGTAGAATCTGACATGGTTCACTGAGTTGTGTAATCGAATACTTCTGAAAAATTTACTGCCCTCAGCTCATTCAGTGAATTTTGACCATTTTCTCAAACATCTTCTATGTTTTCGTACCTATGTCCACGGCTTTGCCTCCTCAACGATCCACTGTTGTCGGTCCCTCATTCGTATTTTTTCGATCATCTTTTGTTAGAGGTTTTTCGCGCCTATGTTTATTTCGGTATTTCTTTCGATTCTTATTTTGCTTGCAGGCGCGGATGCCCACACGGATGTGCTCGTCACGTCACTAGGGGGTTGTCGTGACTTCTCCGGCACAGAAATGTGGGTTTCCGTGCCAGGGGGAAATCACAGGCAAACGAAATGCCGGAATGAACGCAAGCACGAAGAAATCCCAGCTCAGAAAGCATCAAAAAAATTAGACCTTCAAATGTCACAACTCTGTGACGAACGTATCTCACTTCCCCATGTCACTTGTCCGGCACAGAAATGTGGGTCTCAGTATCATCGAGGGAAATTATATGCAAGAGGAATGCTGGAATGAACGCAGGCCTCGTAAAAAAAATACCCCTATGAAACTACTACGATGCGAAAATGAAGGAGCTCAAATCGCTGTACAGAATCAGTGTGGAACCAAGACGAATGCTGAAATCATCAAAGAACAGCCAGAGATCAAGTGCCGAAGTCAGTCGAAATTAGTGCAAAATTAGTGCACTCTCTATGCGGGGGAGTGCACTAATTTTGCACTAATTTCGACTGATTTCGGCACTTGATTTGAGGAGAGGAGCACTCCCCCTCTGCGATCGTCGCGCGGGACTATTGTAGTGTAAATCCCATAAGACCACCACCGCTGTTTCCTCGCGGGCCTGCTGGGAGTTCTACTAGCCGCAGCCAGTCGCATCCTGTGCCACATGTCACCCGTGGATCCGGGTATAAAAGACGGTCTTTCGTCTGGATCTCCCGGCGTGTGGTGTCGGATCCACTTCCCCGTCCCTGTGAAGTTCCTTCCCTCCCCCATCCTGGCCTTCTACCCGTAGCCTTTGTTATCCTTCATATGCACTCCTATTTTTAATAAAAATCTTATGTTACTTTCGTGTTCTGTTATGTAATGGCCCATGAGGCCATGTGGTCTGCACGTGAATGATCCTGAGGAGGTTTGTTACACTATATTTCTCCGCCGAGGTATAGCAGCCCTATGCGACGCGTCGCGGGCGCGACGACGCGACAACTACACTGCTGGACATAATGATAGATCCACTCGAAAATATAATTTTTTAAACCTTCAAAGGCCTCGTGAGTATCTTTTGTACAGTAGTAGGGGCATTGACAAAGCTAAAAAATAACAACAAGAACTGGCCTCGTGAAGTGGCGAATTTCCTGAAAAATTCCAATTTTATGGAATACAGCGTTTGGCAGCTGGTCATAATGATAGATCCACTCAGTAATAATAAGCTAAACTCGCTTCTGAGTGCTTCTTACGCCGAACTGTGTTACTGCACTTGTCGTGTTCATCCTTCGTTGGTGATGGGTAGAGGAACTCGCCTTTCGGATTTCGAGAAAGGCTCTGTTAACGGCATGAAGAACTGCGACATGAGCAAGCGTAGCATTGCTAAGAGAATTTGACGCTCCCATCATGTTGTCAACTCGTATGTGAACAATCCAGATGTGTACGTTGCCACGAAGCCTACAGGAAGGAAACCAAGCACGACAGAGCGAGATAGAAGAGCAATAGAGCGAGTAGCTTCAAACTCCTTGTTGACGTCCGTTCAGATCAAAGCAAACCTCAACCTGGAAATTTCCTCCAGAACAGTCCGACGCATCTTATCGAAGAGCACACACATCGTACGACGACGAATGCGCTGTGCCCCATTCATTACTGCCGCGAATCGTCAAAATCGACTTCTTTTTCACGTCAAAACATAAGCACCGACTTGTCATAGGTAATGGAGTTCTCGTGTCATAGCGTCTGCTATTTTTTCTGTTTCAGATTGTGTGGTCCGATGAAAAGAAGTTCAATTGTAATGGACCTGATAGGTTTCACAACTACTGGCACGATCTGAGGAAGGAGAAACGCTCTCTCTCTCTTCTTTTCAAAAGGCAACTTCAGTGGTGGAGTGATGATGTGGGCAGCCATCTGTTCGACTGGACGAGTCAAATTGCTCTTCGTTCCGAAAAGGATGAACTCGGCTCAGTACCAGTTTGCTTTGGAACATGGTCTTCTTCGTTTTGGAGGAGAAATTCACAACGAAATTTGATATTTCAGCAGGATAACGCCCCGATTCTTGTGAGTGGTAGCACTAGAGGGTGGCTGCAACATCATCACATTCCCACTTTGAATTTGCCGGCCAGCCAGAGCTCAGTTCTGTAGAAAACATATGGTGCTTTATGGTGCGCTATATATACATGAATAATAAGCATTATAAGACAACTGTTCAGCTAAAAAAGGCGATTGTGGAGGCCTGGCACACCGTATACGGCAACCTCGTGAATAAGCTGATTTCAAGTATGACCAATCGTTTAATTCAAGTTATTGAACGTTGAGGAGCCCCTACTGACTACTGATATTGTTGTTCCTGTTTAAATTTGTTGTTGTAAACCATGTAGAACCTTCTATTGCTTGGTGAGTCTGAAGTTGTGACACCTTAAGGAAAACATTTGGTGAGAAAATAAAGTTTTTATAAAGTTTGTTCTTCTTCAACTCAGAAGTTCTTTCTGCTATATCTTTGCTTTTTCTATGACATTGTAACTGTAGTGAAATTTTGTTCGAAGCGGCTCACAGTTCCTAGAAAAACAAGAAAAAAACACAAAATTTTGAGGTGAAAAGTGTGAATATCGACGCAGAGCGGATGATTCCTCCTACAGTGGCTCAAATGATCGAACAACATGATCGATAAATTTGGCAGCTGAAGATGCAATAGCGTCGCTCGGCGTCTGAAGCATGTTGTGAACGAATGTAAATACGTAGCGCCATGTGGCTTATCCTTCACGTTCAGGTACTCTGACCATGATTGTGACAGATGTCACTGGTTATACAGAGGAATTTCTGGAGAAATATGATCCGGACTTCGACAAGCCGCAGTCGGTATGATAGGTTCTGTTTAGAGCAGAAACTATACAATCATTATTGAACAAGTAGTCAGTTAAGCTTAACGTGTTCTCCTTTACAGAATCTGCGGTACTGTTTAGAAAAGCACAAATCAGTTACAGTGCGTGTATAGGTGGTACAAGAGGAATGCAGCTCTTTTATTGGTTTTAGCATTGTTTTTAAGTAAACTAAGGCTTTTTCACAAGGTGTTTGCACGCATTGTTGGTAGTATTTAAAGTCGCTTTTAAAGTAAACTTGGTTTTTGTTTTCTGATGTCTAAATGCGATTCGTCTAATTTACTTCTATGAGTTCAAACTGGACCGGACTGCCATTCAAGCCACTCGGAATAACAGAACAGAACAGAACATTTTTTGAGCCAAAAGTGGTGCAAAACAAGTTGAACACAAAAAAAACACTGCAAAAGTTGGCTCTTCAAACACCAGCAAAAGTGAAGAGCAGTTATCGTACCAAAAGAGATACAAAATTATTTGATCACAAAATATTGCTACAAAAGATTTCTTTTGAAGATTTGCAGGAAAGATTTCTTCCATTAGTACCGCAAAAAGTGTTTTGTTTTTCAAAGAAACTAGAAGTTGACTCGCTGAAAAAAGGTACTTTATCAAAATATAGCTGACTCGTTTGTAAATTAACTTGCAGTTAATTTTTTTATGTCCTGTATGTTTAAGGAAGTTTTTGACCTGTTGTTGAAGATTTTCTAAGAATGTGAATCGAAAATCGCTTGCATTAAATCGTTATCTGGAATTTAGAGAAAAGAAATGTCAGAAAAAACCGTTTTGCTTGAGATGCGCTTCAAGTTTATGATTAAAATTAGCTGGGGTTGACGAAGAAACTATTGCATTAGGCAAGCTATTCCACGTTTTTGTGGCTCTTACTAAAAAAAGCCAAAACTGTTGGGAGCGAACTCTTCCTATGAATATGCGAAATGGATGACCTCTTGTTCTTTCAGCAAAATCTAAGAAGTCTAACATTTCTATTTTATCAATATCCAAACAGCCAAAGAGAATATTGAACACGAGATTTTGATCATACAAAATTCTTCTCATTTTAAGTGAGTTTTCACCAAGCGTTGCAAGTCGTTCTTTGTAGCTGACATGATACAAACAGTTTCTTGACAAAATTGTGTTAGTGAATTTTTTCTGCACTTTTTCGATTTTTTCATTGTAAGCAATCTTAGTAGGCGACCACAGTGGTGTACATTATTTTAAAAGTGGTCTTACATACGTGGCAAAAAGCTTGAAAAGTGTAGACATACTATGAGTTTGAAAAGCTCGCAAAATGAAGTTGGATCTCCTATATGCCGTAGTTATTGTTTCATCAGTATAGTCTTCAAAACAAAGTGAATCGAAGTATTTGATGCCTAGGTCTCGCACAAATTTTGTGCTCCTTAAAATTTTATTTCCTAAAAAAATCTTTAGGATGAGAGTTGCCGATGCACATGACCAAAGTTTTTTCGTGTGAGATGTCGAGCATCCACTTCATAGATCATGCGTGAACAGCATCTAAACCTTGCTGAAGTGCATTAGGATTATTAATGGAATAGATTTTGGAATCGTCAGCATATATGGAACACGATACGCCGAGAGGAAGGCAATTAGGTAAATCATTGATGTAGAGCAGAAACATTAAAGGACCCAAGCATGTTCCTTGAGGAACCCCGCTCAAAGTCTCATAGGTATCCGAAACAGCATCGTTAACCACAACCATTTGGGTTCTTCCAGTAAGAAATGGTTGCAAAATGTGGGGCCAGGAAGTATCAACGAATTCAAGTACAACGTTGGCTCCAACATTTCTTGTCTGCCAGACCAGCCTCGAAGATGAAGATGGCAGCCGTCCATCAACCTTAATGACATCTAATGAAGGCATAAGCCGAAGCTGGTCAGCGAAAAAGCGCTGGATATTGCCGAGGAACTCAACGTTGACCACACTCCAGTTGTCCGGCATATGGAGCAAATTGGGAAAACCAAGATGCTTGAAAAGGGAGTTCTGCATGGATTGACCAAAATCATATAATCGTCGTTTTGAGATGTCGCCGACGCATCTTCTCGAAGTACAAATGATGCGTTTCTGATTATGATTTGCGATAAGAACTGGATACTTTATGGCAACAGGCGGCGCGAAGATCTGCCCAATGGTTGGACCAAAACGCAGCTTCCCGACACCATGCAAAGATCGTTATAAAGCGTATGTGGACTGACGGCTGACTGTGGTTCGTTTTCGAGGCTGGTGTTGCCGGCATAAATGTTTCGGAACCAGTGCTGTACACGCGTTGAAACTTCCCTGGCCTTATAATTCTATGATGTTTTGAGCGGTTTGAACGGCAGTCCGGCCCAGTTTAAACCCATAGAAATAGATTTGACGAAACATTAGCATTTGAACATCTGAAAATAAAAGTGAACTTATTTTTTAATTAGCGGCTTGAATTGAATTACAAATACATATTTAGAGATCATATATAATAATCTTTCCAACATTATGTAAACGTCTTGTGAAAATTCTTATTTTAAAAAATAGTGCTGAAACCAATAAAACAAAAATACTTTTCTTTTGCATCAACCTAATATGTTTTCAATTGCTCCGAGACTCCCAAGAGAGTGGTTCGTTTTTCTTAGGCAGCTACGCACTTCTTCTTCTTCATCTTCTTCTTCTTCTTCTTCTTTCGTCGTATATCGCGAGCTTCTACCTTTCTAGTTTTAACCAACAAATTGTTATTATTACAATTAATAGGTCATTTCCACTCCCTATTCTCCCTGGTCAGTGTGACAGAATTCCATACCACTTCTTTTCAATCGACATTTACATCCAGGATCTTTGCTCTTTTCTCAGATCGGATGTTAGTTACAAAATTTTTGACAATTGAGTCAAGCTCAGGTTATGATGTGTTATAGTTAGCGATTAATCCAGTAGAGCGTTAATCTGCAAAATGGAGTCCCCGATATCTAGCGAAATAGCTAAAGTATTATATTTTATTTAGCGTGTAGTCCGTTCTTGTTCTGCAGACTGGGCCGCTTCTTCAGGCTGAATGAAACTCCGTTACAAGTTGTGGACAAAATATGTGGTTTAGGTGTCATAATCTCCAAAGAACTCAATTTTAAATAACATGTTATTGCCAATAGGGCTATTGCGAACTTGTAATCTTTTTCGCGCAATCAAATCTATCTAGGAATCCTTCAATTCTTGTTCGTGCCTACAAAATGTACATACGTTCGTCGTATTTGTATTTGTTCATTACATGCACCCAGACAGTGCATGCGTGAGCAGAACAAGAATACCGTACGACACATCGCAAGAGCAAAAGAACACAAACGATAGCCAGAAGCAGAAAGTAAAGAACAGAGAACTGAACTCACAGAGAATGGTCAAACGAAATGTGATGGAAAGATTTGACCGTTTTGTTTATCCTTTGGTGTTCAAAACCTGCGCTATGAGTAAATGAGTTTGCCCACCTTCAGTGTTGACTTCAGGGAGTACTAATATTCGCATGGCACCTCTCGGCTTTGAGTTCTGCAGGACAGAGAAAGCGAGCCTTTAATGATCTCATCAACAGATCGTTCCTCCTTCTTCTGTCTGCTAAGGGTCTAGAGAAAACAGTTTGTTCATCGCTGCACAGTAATGGAGATCGTGGTAGTCCATACCAGTTGCTCTAATCATAAGCTTCTTAGAAAAGCGATTTTGAACTTCTAAAGCATTAATGATCGATTTCTTCGTGGGGTTGAAAACAGTGGACTCAGTGAGCGCAATAAAATCGTACCCGTTTTGGTGCATTGAATACCAAATGTTGAGCATTTTTTGCAATGATTTTAGGTTGGTGAAGAAGCATTTTGGTAGTTTTATAAGTTGTCACAACGATGTTTTGTTGCGATCAAATGCCCGGTCAGAGGGAGGTGCGGGTTCGAGTCCCGCCTGGCGCCAGAAGTTTTGATCGCAACAAAACATCGTTGTGACAGCTTACAACCTCTATACCAGCCAATTGAGGCTTAAAGAAACTGATTTGAATTGTTTCTATAAAGACCATCAGCTTAACTGGTCCCATGCTGATATCAGCGGCCAGCTCATCCCTGATACGGGTGGGTGCTGATCGGTCCCACGAGGTGTGGATGTTGCGTTCGATCAAACGGCGCCGGTGGTTAATGGCGTAGAGCATTCCCGCCCGGTTAGAGGGAGGTGTGGGTTCGAGTCCCGCCTGGCGCTAGAAGTTTTGATCGCAACAAAACATCGTTGTGACAGCTTACAACCTCGATACCAGCCAATTGAGGCTTAAAGAAACCGATTTGAATAGTTTTAAAGTGTTCGGAGATATAAGTTTGGTTTACGCAATGAGATACAACAGGAGAAGAGAAGAATGATTGCACATAAGATTACAATTCTACGAAGCTACAAGAGACTACGAGACAAGATCAGCTGTCATAGGAGAGCCGAAAGAGTTTACATTAGAGCTAACAGCATTGAGGGAGGACAGATTCGAGTTTTGATGGCGACGAGAGCCAGGTCTACGGGAGTTACGTTCAGCTTTAGGAAGTTCTAATATAAACCCTTTTCGAAAAAGAATCTCATAGGGGCGCATTCTTAAGAGCCAAATCACGATAGAACCGCCATGGAAATACAACCTTCATGAGCCAGGGTCGCCCTGTACTCGGACGCCCATCTTATAGTACGCTCATGGACTACATTCGACAGAAAGATAGTTAGGGATATTCCTTACCAGGAGACTGCCTCAACGGCCGATCGGAACGGTCCAATTGTCGTATATGGGCAGAATCGCCTCTCTCTGGGAAACAAAAAATGCTAACATCTCGACCCCAATACAACTCTGCGCAGAGTTAGGGACCACTAAAGTTGGGCCGCTGACGTCGTTAGCTCCCCGCCTGCACAAGTAGAGCTCAAATTGGATGAAATCAGCGATCGTGGGGATTAAGCCGTCCATTTACCCTCTACGCCACCGCCGCTCGCTCGTCATCGCTGTTTTCCAGTCAACTTCAGCTCGCCCTCCGCGTGCAAGCAGAGTCTAACGCCAGCAACGGCCAAGCTACCGTCGTCCCTAATTCTGCGCGGAGTTTTATTGGAGTCGAGATATTTGCACCTGTTGTTTTCCAGAGAGAGGCTATTCTGCCCGTATACAACACTCGGCCGTTCCGACCTACCGTTGAGATAGTCTCCTGCATAGACAGTTACCGTCATGCATACCACTAGCAACGGCACTAGGATGAGGCAGTTCTGGAATATTCGAAATGACGGCAGATCTCACCATCAGACGTTCTTTGTCCTCGATCATTACCAAGAGGTCGGGTTTCTCAACAACAGTATAAATGGAATCGGGGTGTCTAGGCTGAGGGACTCAGCACGTAAGATATCTGCACTCACTGCAGAACATTGGACTGCACTCACAAAGTCGCTTTTCACTGTGCGACTTCGTCCCCCAAGTCACGAATCTGGTAACCATAGTCTCCATTTGGTAGACATAGTCCATTTCACGGTTGAGGAGCGTTTTCACGTAGGAAGGCAGTGAGTCGGCATCGCGAAACTGACCAATAGCCATTCTGATTCGGGAGTCCATGGCGAGAAGTCTATCCTGTTTCTTTTCGCTGAACACTACCAACAGCAGGAGAGGCCAGCATGATGAGAATGACGAAGAGCGCAATACTAATACACCTTGAAGGGTGGCAACGAAAGAGCAATTCTTCATTCTCTGCTACAAGAGAGTTCAGTGGAGGTGTTGAGGCGATGATAAGAGTGGAACCGACGTCGTATTCGCGTGAATAACAGAGTAGTTAGCAAAACAGTAAGGCTGGCGAAGCGGACCTGAGTGAAAGCCACAGCACGATATTACTTTGTGATACTGGATATAAACCTTTTCTTAAATATGCAATCACAATATTCTCGACACAGGAGAAGGGATTGACACGTAAATTGAAGAATGTACATCACAACTTTACTCGAAAGCTAATGGTCCCGTTGCATGGATACAGCTCTAGCAATATGCCCAGAAGCGCAACTAGAAACAGGACTATTGCGGACCCTAGCGCTTAGACATATACGAAGCGACCTGGCGATGCTTCACAAAACTGTTTAACCTAATGCCAGTTGACAGCAGGGGCCAATTCATCAACGACTTACGTAACTTTAACGGAGAATTGTAAGCTTATCAAGCGATACGGTGAGCGATAACCGCATTATCTGAGCTTTTAACGTGGCTTATCGCTCACCATATCGCTTGATAAGCTTACGATTCTCCGTTAAAGTTACGTAAGGCCTATGGCATACCACCGGCGACGAGGCCAGCGACGAGAGGGGCGGAGCGACGAGAGAGCGCTGGAATTCAGCGACGAGAACAGCGACGGTGTTGGGCGGGGGCGAGAGTTGGCGTTAGAGCGCGGTTAGTGACGCTTGCGTGTGTGCATGCGTGGTGCAAAGGGCCGGGCGACAGCTGGCCGTCGTGCAAAGCGCAGCGCCGGCCGGTCGCTGACGGTATGCCCCCTCTCCAACGACACGCAGTGCCGACGTGGCAGGGACAACCGGCAAGCGTGCGCTCTCTCCCCATTGTTTCTGATAGGTCCCAACACGAACAGTCGATTACTTGTCCGTTGGCAGTGCCGTCGCCGGACTCGTCGCTGGTGGTATGCCTTGGTTTAAGTCGTTGATGAATCCGGCCCCAGGATGCTGTCTTTACGAGACTACGAGACCGACATTTGTGGATCTACAAAATTGGTTCCGCCATGGTTGCAAGCAAAATCCGCATCGATTTCTTTCTCTACCGATCAATAAGAAAATTCAACAGCCCTTTCAAAACAGCATCCGTCCCAATGAAAGTGAAAGTCTGCAAGAAGTTGGCGACAAAGCTCTTAAATGAATAATCACTTTAGACAAGCTTTCTGGCATTTGAGCAATAGTGTTGAGTTTGTAACTTACCCATTATACTGTTCTACCTTATCGTTAGTTATCTATGGCCTTGTAGGTTATTCTTTTGTTCGATAGATCGCTGTGCACTTTGCACATGGCAAAAATTTCAAAAATAAGTATTCCTAAATCAACACTAAAGTGCAACACCCGCCGTATCTTTCGACTCTTGCGCGGAAAATCGCAAAGAAAAGCCTTGTCCTCTGCTTTTTGATCGTGCTCTTCAAATTGCATGCTTTGAAAAGTAAATCCGATATTAGGGATCAGCATCGAATGACCTATTCGATAAAGCCTAGTAAATTTTCAAAATATTCATTCGATGACTTATATTCTGGTCGCCGCGTCAGACCGCATCACGTGCAGAGATAATTACACCCATTTCCAAAAATAGCACAAATATTTAGAAAATACAAAATTTTGTGAAGGAACTTTGAGGAACTCTTGAAAAAGGCTGAAGAGGCGAATAATGCGATTTCTCAAAGAAACAACTCTATATTATTTATATTAGCAACTTAAAGTTTATAAGAATATTTTTACTGATATTTTAATAGAAAAGCTTAAAAACTACTGTTTGCTATTTCTTTCTCAGGGATCACAGGTCGGGCCTTCTCGATACAAGGAAGCCTACGAAAATCTTAGTGACAGACAAGGGAAACCGTTTATCGACGAAGTGAGTAATTTCCACGACATACAACGAACCCACAAAGGTTGCAATTTTTTAGGTACTTAAATGCTTTTATTTTGGAAGCCACAAAATTTTTTCAGAACAAAAATTAGAACAAAGGTTCTGTCCATTTCAATTTAGCTTGGCTTCTCCTTCAATATTTTCATCAAAATATTTTCAGCATATACCGTTTGTACAAAGCCATGACCAAGCTCGATCCTGACGAGATTCTTCATCGGACATCCGCGGACACGGGGAGATTCTTGAATGGACTTTTCTCCGGAGGTGAGCTCGAATTATTGCTCAATTATTGGTACGACGAAGTTACTATTAGTCTAGCTTGATTATAAACTCGGTAATATTTCGACACTGAGCCATGGAACTTCATGTGTAGCGGAAATTGATCCAGCAACGCGATCGATAAATATGGCCACTATAGATGCCGCTGGCAGACTCGGCAGTAGCGGCAGTGCCAGCGGCGGCAGATGCTTAAGTATAGGGACAACGATTTGGTGTGAATCGACGCCCCTATGCTTAAGACCCCACACACTTCTGCGGCAATGCCGCGGCTCTGTCCTTAACTCCGACCCGGACACCAGCTACTTTAAAGTCCTTGTGTAACGTATCAGCCCAGCGCTGCTTCGGGCGCCCTCTAGGCCATTTTCCAGACACTACGAAGTTAAGGCCTATCTTACGGACGCTGTCTTCCTTTCCAACGTGGCCGTACCATCGTAAGCGAGCTTCACGCATCTTGTACGCTATCGGCGCGACACCGAACTTCTGCCGGATAGCCTCGTTTCGGATGCGGTCCAGGCGCGTGACTCCAGCCATCCAGCGCAGCATCTTCGTTTCCATTACGCTGAGGCGACTTTCCGTTTCCTTTGTCGCAGGCCAACACTCAGCTCTGTACATCGCTACCGGCCGGACGACGGTTTTGTAGATCTTCGACTTTAAGCGCTCTGGCATCTTCTTGTCGCAGAGTACTCCAGTCAACGAGCGCCACTTCGACCAAGCTGCACTCACGCGTGAGTTTACTTCAACCATCAGACTGCCATCAGAGGCTATTGCTGATCCCAGGTATTTAAACACCGAAGTGCGTGCAAGCTCAGTACCGTTAATCTTAATGGAGCTGGACTCATTTACGTCAGTCGTGAAATACTCGGTCTTCTTGACGTTCAATTTGAGTCCGAACATGGCCAGGCGGTCGCACCAAGCTTGCACCTCTCGCTCGAGCTCACCTTTGTCTTCGCAAGCGAGCATCACGTCATCAGCATATAGCAACGTCCAAGGGACGGGCTTCTGAAGATCTCGCGTAATGGCATCCATTACGACAACAAAGAGGAGTGGGGAAAGCGCAGATCCTTGGTGCACCCCAACAGAGATGGGAAACTCCGTCGAGATTCCTGCTGCCGCTTGCACACGACTCTTTGAACAAGAGTATAGCATTCGCACCCACTCTACAAGTTCTTCGGGAACACCGTGCTGTCGTAGGGCGTACCATATAACCCCACTCGGTACGCGATCGAAGGCCTTCTCCAAGTCGAGAAAGGCAAGATGCACCGGCCTCTGTTTCTCGCGATGCTTCTCTACCAGAAGACGGGCGGCATGTATGGCATCGATAGTGCCACAACCAATCACGAAGCCGCACTGATTGCTGGAAAGTTTGACGATTTCGCGAATTCGGCTATCGAGGATTCGCTCGAAGATCTTCATGCTGTGTGAGAGCAACCGAATCGGACGGTAATTTGAGCAGTCTGCAGGGCTTCTTCTTCCAAATCGGGATCGTCGTACTTTCCTGCCAAACATCAGGCACCTTCTTCTCCGATACAACCTGGTTGAAAAAACTTGGCCAACCACTCAGCAAAGTACCAGAACTTCGACTTCCATAAGTCAGCTGGCAAGTCATCTGGACCAGTCGCCTTGCTCGGTCTCATCATCCTCAGAGCCGCGTCAGTTTCCTCCACATTGATTTTGTGGACGGGACCTGGACAGGAGCCACAGAAGGAACGGCCGGATGAGTGAACTCTTCAGTCGAAATTCCCTCGAAATAATCGCACCATCGCTTCAAGGCCTTTTTGCGCTCTGTCAAAAGATGGCCGTTCTCATCATTGATGCCAAAGAACTTCTCTATATCCTCGGATTGGCGATGACGGTTTTTCGCAAGTCGGTACAAATACCGCTCGCCATCGCGCGACTCAAGCTTTTCGTAGACATCATTGTAATGAGTGGCTTTTGCTACGGCCACAGCCTTCTTGGCAGCTTTTTTCGCTTCGTGGTACTTTTGCCCATTATTGGCGGTCTTATCGCAGAGAAACACATGATAAAGCGATTTCTTCTCTCGAACCTTTTCTTTCACATCGTTCGTCCACAGCCATGCCTGCATGTCGACCTTTCGACGTCCAGGCTTCGTAGTGCCAAGTTCTGACCTCGCAGCTTGAAGTATCGCGTCGGTCGCTTTCTTCCAAGTTTCGTCGACAGTCGTGACTGTCGGTAGCCGTACGCGAGAAATCACAGCTACTTCTTTCTCTTTCATTCGCCACCACTTGATTCTTGCAGCACCGCATCGCTCAACCTGCTGCAGCCTCGGAGGAGCGATCTTCAAAGTACAGATCAGCGGACGATGCTGTGGGGCGACCGTTTCGTACGGCACGTTCCGAATCTGTTATTTGAAGGTTGCAGCAGTTCCTTGTAAACTCAGAATATGCTTTGACCTTTGTAGATATCGTTTTTGCTTTCTAGCCTTGCTTCTAACCTCTTAGTTAGAAAAGGGTATTTAGAAAAATCCGATTTCTGTTGCGAAGAGTTACTCCCAGTAAACGGTGTTTGTTTGGCTGTGGAGAAGCTCTGCTATTTCTGTATGACCCCTCTTTAACATTTATTTTTAAACAGTTTTAGAGGTTTCGCGTTGCGACCTTTTTTGCGAACACGATCAAAGTATTATTTTCATCCAACACAAGGATGTGGGATCGGCCTTTGGGTTTCTATAGAAGACGCTCTTCTTGTCTTATACTACTTGCTGTCACAAAATAGAATATTTTATGTACCTCTTGTGACTGATGCTCTTGCTTGTATCTATTTCTGAGCATTCTTCTCACCTGAGATTAAGACCTCAGCACACTTGTGCGGATGACGCAGAGCTTGCCACTCAGCCCATCCTTCATTTACGATTTTGTGCAGCGGCGAAAGCAACTGTCGACGGCATTAGCAACACTGGAGTGATTCATACAACTATTGCGGCTTCCGGCGGCAGTTTTGCCTGCGTTCTAGCCGATCGTGGCAAGGATCCAAAACGGAAACACATGAGTCTTTCAGACTTTTGATGGCGTTGAGCGCGTTGCACTCGTCGAGGTGCGTTATTTTTCGAAACGAGTAGCGACAACGGTATAAGAGTGCGGCGCTTCGCCGCTTCGTTTTTCTGCCGCTTGCTGCCTTCAACAATGGAATGTATACGAACGGTGCGGCAAAATTGCGGAGCAAAGACGCGTCACGCCCTCACTTCAAGGATTTTACCACCTGCAAACGAAAAGTGAAAAAGTGTGTAGAGTCATATTTTTAAGGCGCTCGCACACTTGGCAGCGGCTGCAGCAAATGCTTGATTCGGTGAGGAGTGCTTAAGCATAGGGATATCGATTTGGCGGGAATCCGTGCCCGTATGGCCTATCATATACTCGCGCGTTGCGCCTGTGAGGGCTCGAGACAACTGTCAAATGCGCCTTGCAGTGGCGGACGGCGCAGTGGGTGTCGCGGTTGTCAGTGCATTCGTTTGTTATCGTTCCACACTGGTTTCTACACATGTCTGGTGATGTTTTCCTAGTCAGTGATGTTTTGTTGTTCTCCTCGTGGGGTTTTCTTCGTTGCTAGGCTTGCTTTGCTTCGCTTGCGAACTCCCTTGTCGGCACGGCAGCCCAAATTTCTGTGCCGGAAAAGTTACATGGAGGTTCTGGTGACATGACCGGCACAGAATGTGTCAACTGTACGCCTATTTTTGGAGAAGATGTTTTCCAGGGCGTTTTTTCCGAGGCATTCCTGTGCCGTCACGAGAAACCTCTTGTGTCGTATCGAGCACAGAAACGTGGGTTTCCGTGCCTGCGGGCGGAATCGTAATCGAAAGAAATGCACGAGTGAGCACAGGCATGGAGGAAACCTCCTAGCGAAACATCACTTTGGAAAAGCTAGGCCTCACCTGGGGCGATTCCGTGCTGAACAAGTCACAAGAACCCTCTCCTGTCGTGTCGATCATCACAGAAACGTGGGTTTCCATGCCTTCAGGCGGAGTAAGCACGAGTGAGCACAGGGATGCGGTAACCTCCCCATAGCAAAACATAACATCGAGTAAATTCTCTTGGCAACAGCAATCTTACAACGATATGCGATGAGGAGGCGAAACAACAGGAAAACACGCGAAAACACGAAAGAAATGGTCGAGAAAACAAGGAATACAAGAAAAAATTCACCGGATCAGCTGAATGGCATGAAATTCTGCAGACGTATCCGCCTGCAAAATAGCGTAAACTGTGTCCGACGTGAGAGCGACGGGCGTAGCGGGCCGTCGAGTCGCTGTGCAATCCCGCATCGCTGCGGCTGACGGGGTATATCGTACGCCTATGCTTAAGCATTTGCTGCCGCCGCTGCCACTGCTGCGCTCTCGAGTGTGCGAGCGTCTTCACGTAATGGGCGGGGTCCATTGCGGATTGGGGCACCTGTGTTCCCACGACTCTATAGTGTCGGCAAGCATTTTTCGCCAGAGGTTTATCTACGGCGGGAAGCTTCAAATTAGCTGTAGCTCCAATTTTTGTGGAAGACCATTCGAACGATACTTTGCCTTATCAGCCCGCACTAAAGTACTACGGATTCTCGCTATTTTTGACCATCCAGATGCTCGCAGGAAATCTGGACAACTATGGGGCTTCTCAGACAGTCTCCTTCAACTATAAATAAGCCGCTTTGAAAAACTCACTTAAAGTTCATTGACCTCTTTTGTTAGAGATGCTATGGTGATTCATTCTTTACGTTCAGCTTCTTTGTTCGAGATTGTGCAAGAAATCACCGGATATGAAAAAGGAATTCTGGAAGAATACGGAAAAGGCTACTCTGCTTCAGAAGTCGAAAACTTGCAGCTGGTATGATATCTTCTCAGGTTCAGAATAGCATACACATATAGATTTGAAGAGATGCGTAGCCGGGTTGCATCATGCCAAACAGTGGAGATTTCTAAAGGGGTCAACAGCTTTATCTGTGTGGAATCGTCAGTATTCCTTGAAAAGAGCATTAAAACGTGGGCGATCGTGGGAACTATGTCATGTCACACCTTTTTGGCCGCATGAGACGATAACACACGATGTCGTGTCAAATTTTTAGTAAATCATTATAGTAATATATAAGTAATGTAAGAAATAAATCAGGTAGTTTACTTTTCTAGCTGGATTTAAATTCTTCGAAGGAACCTTTTTTGCTATGTGTACTTCATCTTTAAAAGTTTTTGTAGAGAGCGTGATTCACGAAAACAGTTTCCGGTTTCTGAGTTATTGAGCTTCTCGACAAGTAGTGGTTTCAATTATCGAGCAACTCAAAACATTGCAAAAAATCGATTGATCCCACGCGCAAGACGTGTGATTATCGTGCGGTTGTCAACATGTTAAGCATGTCTTATGAAATATGAAAATGTAAAACTCATCATTAAGAGTGCTCATTACAAGAGCTCTAAGCAACTTGCGTCGCAGTCTCAAACTCCTCGCTACCTTTCTGCATGGTTAACTTATGCCATCGCCTCTTTTTCTTCTCTTTGTTTTTCCTGTACTAGAAAGCCCTTTTTGTGAGCATAAGATTTTTTAACTTTGCACCTCCGAAGTGCAGTAATCTCCAATCTCCACCCAAACATTTTCTTGGAAAACGAAACATCTAAGCGAGTTGTTTTGCTTGCGCCATCAAAGATATCTCCCTAAATTTCCGCAAGTGCAGTAAATGCAGATGATCAACGCGCGTTGGCTGTTCGGTTCCGACGATCCATAGGCTTGCACAATTTTATTGCACCAGTAATGTTTTTGCATGCGTTTAGCGCAGGTAGCGAATCGGCGGTGCTCCTTGCCAAGGTACGTCCGAGTGAAATTTGATCGAATTATTCTGTATGAGCTGTGTGTTTCTGCCTAAAATTTCATGGGATGTTTGAGCGATGAACGCAGCCACTACAAAACCACTAAATTGTGCATGTTACATTACTCTCTAAGATAATTATTGTACTGTATTGTTATTTGTGCTTTGTCAGATGGGCGCGTGTAGCGCAGTCGGAGGAGGCGCCGGCTGTCACCTGCAGGTTCCTGGTTCGGATTTCTCGCCTAGGCCAATCAAGCCTTCCATCCCTCCGAAGTCGATGAATTGGTACCAGACTTGTCTGGAAAAGATAAAGCACTGACACGTTCATCGTCTGGCCAGGCCAAATACGCATTCAATCCCGTAGAAATAGAATACGTGGCGCATCCCAAAGGGGATTGAATAACGCCGTCTTTTATCCTTTTATCCTTTTTAGTGTGTCAGGATTATTATTGTGCTGTATTGTATTATTAAGGATAGTTATTATTGGGTATTATTAGGCGCGTGTAGCGCAGTCGGAGGAGGCGCGACTGTCGCGTGCACCCGATACCAGGTTCCAGGTTCGGATTTCCCGCCCAGGCCAACCAAGCCCTCCATCCCTCCGGGGTCGGTGAATTGGTAACAGACTCTGGGAGGGATAAAGCGCTGACTTGTTCATCGGCTGGCCACCGCAAGTCATTGTATGGCCAAATACGCATTCATGTCGCCTCCACGACATCCCATAGAAGTAGAATGCGCTGGTGCATCCCAGAAGTTATTGAGTAACGCCGTCCTTTATCCTTTATTTATTGTATTATTACTTGTATCTCGCAAGTGCGAGTAGAGAAATGTGTTATTGAGGCCTTCTTCTTCTCGAGTAGGATAATTAGTGTTCTAGCTTATATGCAGCTCTCGCAGAATTTGATTTTTCCCAGAGATGTTTTGAGATGTTGATGCCCCTAAGGCGTGTAAGTGATGGCGGCTGCGACTGCACATATATGTCAATATGTCATCGGCTTCGCGGCACCGTAAAGTGCTTCGAGCGTCTCCCGTCTCATTTTTTCGTATTGCTTCAGCGTAGGACTGTGCATGTATCCTCATAGCACATTTAGGTATTTGAGCCTTTAATATATCGTTTTCATTATTAGCTGGTTCATTATCTTGGCATTACTGCGTCAGCACCGTTAACTTTTTTGTAAGGAAATTGTAAGGGGATGAAAGCCTGTAGGGACATGGGACGTAGGCTACGGTAGAAGAGAAGGATAGCCAATCCACGGGAGATTGATTAGGTCACCCAGTAACGCCTAGCCTTGTCTTACCCGACGCCATTGGGCCCCATTAAAACTACCCGTGCGGGAGTTTGCCCACTGGCTATCGGGACCCCCATAAAGCCATCACTTAGAGCCCCCGCAACCCAGAGAGTACAGAAAAACGCCCTCCCGGCTTGACAGTGGTGTGTGGGCTCGGTGGTGCTCGGCCGTCAGGCTGACACCTGCCCTCTTTACTTTTGATGTCGTTGGACATAACATTTATGTCTGAAATTATAATAAACTAATGCGAGGACTAAGCGTTTTGTTCGTAAACTTATAGAGCATAAAATATACAAGTAATAACACCGGGCGTTCACCCGCTACACTGTCGAACACAGTGGGCGCTCGGAGTTATTATATTTTCTTGAAAAAATGTGGAAATATGTGTAATTTCATGTAAAGATCTAAGCCGTTAGTTTTAGGATGTGTCCATACTTACGGTGCATGCTGTCAGTTGTCTAATAAACATTGACGAGACCGCTAACATTTCATTGGGTTAAACTAGAACACTAGTAGCAAAAATGAATAGCGCGCACAAGACAATGCATCTTTATGTTTCTTTCTTTGTGCCGCCTCGGTTGGGCTTTCAAGATAAGCACAGAGTCCTTTGAAGAATGATGAACTAAAAGAAAGCGCACAGCAACAACTGCCTTTAAAAAGGCAAGGTGCCATTTTCGAAGACTGTCTAAAATCTATCCCACAGGAACATTGTATTGTTTCCTGTGCGGCGGCTTTTGTCTTTCATTCATTTTTGCTACAACAGCGTTCATTATTGCATCTCTTCTTTCTTTCTGAGCGAGGTTAGTTATGTTTTTGTTACGAACAGCCGTCAACCATGTTCGGCTGACTTTGAACCATTCATGTGTCTACGTGGTAAATGCTCTGTCGTTCCTTTCCGTTTCTTTTTGCTTGAACCTCAAGCACATGCTTAAACGTTTCTATGCCTGCGACGGATTTCCCACTCATCCAACATTCATATTTTTGCCGTCTCGGATATCACTTTTTGGGCTTCATTGACTAAAGCAAACACACGAGCGGCACCGGAGGTGTTACATCAACTTTTCTATCAGTATTATACTAAGAAAAAGCTTAAATCTTATGAGACGCGCAGTGTCGCATGGGTCAATTTATGGTTTTTGCTTTTATTCAAATGATGTACAAGTAATCTGAAGTATTAAAAGAATTTTGATTCTTTGAATACATTCTATTGTAACGGAAACAGGTTGTTGTTTTGGCGCGCGCTGCTACCCCCTACGGTGCCCTAGAGGGGTGGACTTCCATCCCCAGTCTCAGGCTCTACTCAACTTTGCCGGCCTTCGTTCGGGGCAGCAGTGGTCCGGGCGTCCCGTACTCTTGGCGTCCAGGCTGCTCGATCGACGTCGGGCTTTGTCACGATTCCAGAGGAAACTAGTCGTCCGCCGCTCAATGTGCGGCCAAGTCGCAGAATAGATCGTCCGGAGAATCCGCCGCTCGGGACGCGGCATAGGCGAAGAATGAATCTTATGCATTCGCGCCCGCCGCCTCGGCGTTCTGGGACAGAGAAGCAGAGTGGGCGAGCACGCCCAAGTGGGAGAGTCTCGACGACTCCGGTCCTGTTCAATACTCACGACTGAGTGTTCGATCAACGATTTAACAGTAGGCACTAACCGACGGCGGTCCGTAGGACAGTCGTCACCAAAAAACACGAAGTACACAATCTACATATGTACACTATTTACACTATATCTCTTTAGCTGCACTCGTTCACTACATTGGCGTAGATTTTTATTAGGAATATTAATCACATCTATTTTGAGTACTAAAAGTGCTATTTATATTATGTTCCATCATTTTCTTCCCAGAAACCTCAAACTCAAATGGGATCGAGGTCTGATCACAGTGATGATGCCTACAGAGGTCTCAGTGAGAAACAAGGAAAACGTTTCATTAAGATTGTGAGTATTCGTACATTTTATTGCAAAATCACAATGAAATTCCGCGAAAGTTTAGTTGCTTTCCCGTTTTCCTCTCAACCACCGTGAAGTTTACTCCGAAAACAAACTGAAACGAAGGTTTTCTCAAATTTCACATTCCCTCTTTTTCTAATTGTGTATGCGAAAATATTTTCAGCATAGCCCTATCCTTTGAAAAGCTCGATAATTGCGATCGCTTGGTTATCCTCAAAAGAGTGTCAGAAGAGGTGAAATGGTTCCTGCTCGACAATGCTCCTACTTTAGGTGAGCCGTACCTGTTAAATTCAAAAACATAGACTTATATATATACAATATTGGATGGATAGCATATTTGCATGACAATGCGCAATATTGGTTGCATAGCATATTCAAGATTTGCTACTCCTTCAATCCATGTTTGCTTTTTAATCAAATCATGTACTGGGTCGAGGTAACTGCATCTCCTTCATTCTGAAGAGGAAGCAATTCTGAGGAAACAATTTGCTATAAAAACCGTTTTGAGAAATCCATAGAAGTACGTTACTGCCTACATATTACATACATTATAAATATATCTAAAGCAGCAAGCGTGCGTGTGTGCGTATGTCACACTGTCCGTCCGTCACACTTGAGTTGGGGCACGGGTCGGCAACCATGAATGGCGAGCCGCAGACGTGCCGAACACGTCGGCAACCGTGCATGGCGAGCCGCAGACGTTCCGAACACGCCGGCAACCCTGCATGGCGAGCCGGAGACGTGCCGAACACGTCGGCAACCGTGCATGGGCATTTAGATGATCATCGATGGGAGTGGTTTTTGGAGGCAATCGATATCGATCAATATTATCGATTTTTTTGGATGGCGTTCAAGCGGCGTGAAACTTCGGCCCTGGGGGTAATCGAGGTCGCTGAACACGAACCTGAAGTCGACCAATCGATTCGAGATCCATCTCGAATAACATAAAGGTTAGAAGGCCTAGGGAAGAATAGGAAACCCGTAGCGGCCATGGCGTCCTATTCTCGGGGTTTGGAGGCGAAGCCCCAACCAGTCGTAGGCGACCACTAGGCCGCCGAACGACTGGTTGTAGATAAGTGTACTACACGTAGTGCTGAACAGCCTACCTGTACTATAGGTACATTTGTATAGTTAAGGCAGCTCCACTGCAACATTAACACAGTCAAAAATGGATGTTCTTCAGCATTCTTCAGAATGCTGCAATTACAGTACGTTAACATCACACAAGAAGTCCTTCTAAATGGTTGCGTTCGTTACCACATTCAAGTTAAATCATCCAATGGTGTGCTGAGCGTATAGGGGTACCGCAATGTAAGCTCCAAGAATAGTCTGCTTCACGGTTCGTTTGCACCTTCATCTGCAGTGGGAATTCTTGTAGTCGTAAATATGTTTCGAACAGCAGATACAGTATGCAGTTAGGAAGACGAGAGACGAAATTTGCTTCAGAAAAAAAGTTGAAGGCCAAGAATGATGGAAGCAAATCGCTGCAGAATACGGATATGCTATATCAATTCCATACTGTCAAGGTCGTCCAGAGATTTGAGATTTTGCGCACTCTAATGTTCCCCTATGCCTCCAGTTTATTACTAACGACTTCGCTGGTGTGCATTCATCAAGCAAGGCTGAATTGTGTCTTTCGGTCGACATACCTAGCAACTACAACGAAAAGCTTGTCATGAATGGACTCTATGGCAGAAAGTTCGTGTTAGAGAACTGCGAAGTTTAATAACAAAACTGGAATTATAATATTAAAACTGGCGATTGCGTGAAAATTGGTGCAAGATACAAAATTAAGTGTAGCAGTGGTGTAGCAGCACTCATATAGGGGAAACTCGGAAGCACATAGGAATTGAGAACATTTAGCTGGTAGACGCTGTTCCAAAGTGCTAACGTCACTTGATGTGATCATGGTGATAACGACTATGTGCAAAGCGTATGGTATACTGCCGTCCGCTACAGCGACTCTTGCACCGCGATGGGTCGTCGGTTGCGTCGCGAGTCGTCACCGTTGCTGAGGCTGACGGAGGCTGAGGAGTTCACGCAGTTCTGACGGAGGCTTTCGCAGAATTTTAGCAAATCAGCTGATTCAGTGGATTTTTTCTTGGATTTCTTGTTTTGTCGAACGTTTCATTCGTGATTTTGCGTTTCATTCCCATTTTATCGCCTTTTGATCCGTGTACCGTTGTAGCATTGTTGTTTTCAAGGGTATTTCGTCGATTTCATGTTTTGCTAGCCATGCCTGTGCCCACTCTTTTTTTTCGTTTCTCATTCCACTCATAGGCACGGAAACCGACGTTTCTGTGCTGCAAAATGCAGGGATCGGTACACAAATGGGGAAAAAGGGCGGTTTAGAACAATATCTCCTCCAAAAATAACCATTCAATTAGCACAACTCTGTGCCGGACATGCCACCAGAACTTCCCTGTGACATCTCCGACACAGAAGTGTGGGTTTCGGTGCCGCGAGGAAGTTCACATGAGTATAAAATGCAGGAATCGGCACACAAATGGGAAAAAACGGTCTCGAAAAATGTCTCCTCCAAAAGGTAGCAGTTCAATTAGCATATTTCTGTGCCGGAATAATGCGGTGTCTCGGCTCCTTTATTGGAGACTTCACCCTAAGTGGGCTTTCAAGGTGGCTCAGTGGTTTAGACAATTCTTTATCTGAACTAGAGCTGCCGCTCCGGACGGCTCAATTATACGACACCGCAATGGACCAGCTCTCCGCCTAGCTGGTCCTAACATTTCGCAAAGCTGGCAAGGAGGTCGCGCTCTTTGTGCGAGACAACAAGTTACAGGGACGTTCTGACGACATGTCCGGCACACATATGTGGGTTTCGGTGCCGCTAAAGAAGCTCATATGAGAAAAAGCCCAAAATGAGCCTTGCCAGGAAGAAAACCCTACGAGGAGAACAACAAAGACATCACGTGACCCCGAAAACATCACCAGACTTGTGTTGAAATCAGTGGGGAACGATCACATACGGAGGAGGTGTCGAAATAAGTGAAGGGAAGTGCATAGAATAGGGCACAACAAGCACTCCCCCTCCACGACCACCGCTCGTCGCAGTGCAGTGCACTGCGACGAGAGCCGGGCAACGACACGGGAGTATGTTCCGCTCCCGCCACTCTGAGGTATAACACCCCTCTGCGACACGTCGCGAGAGCGACGACGCGACAACTGACTACCGCGCTCCACTGCGGCGTCCGCCACTGCAGCGAAGGCGACAGTTGACAGTTGCCCTGCGCCCGTCGCTGGAGCGACGCGGAGTATACCATGCGCCTATGATTTTAGTGCACGAGGAAGAGATATTATGCAAGAAAGCGCTCGACGTTCTAAGTTTTAACGAAAATACAGGACCGGCATTCACCAACGGCCAAACCTACGGGACACAGTGAGACCTACCCGTGATGAGGCATTCCTCGTAAACCTCGTGCACCAATTCGTGGGTGCACGACTGGATAGAATTGACTTGACGACCCTCGTGGATATTTTCGCCTACCAGTAAGGACTTCTCGTTACGCTGCTGAAATTGCACTCTGTCGAAGCAGCTGCTAGCTAGACATACGCTAAATCTTTTTGTTTTTATATTATTAGTGTAATTGTGTGTATGTTGTGGCGTATTTCTAACTGGCGAACACAGATGAACAAGAGACCTCTTACATACGGGCCGGATATAAATTCTCTAGGTTACTACTCTGCATTGCAAGTTTTGCGGAATAATGCCTGCGCCAGTTTCTACAAAAGGGCCCAGTCTCCGAAGGGTGCTCTGTACAAAGGCTGGGACATCGGCATGGACTATCTGCTGTACACTGTAGATAATTTTTCGTGTTGTCTTTACGCCTGCATTAACAATAAATGAATCATATCGAGGGGGGAACTATTGTAGCATTATTCTTTTCGTTTTGGTTATAAATATTTATTCACCTATTTATTTTAACCAATAACTACAACAGAAACAGGGTCAGGAAAAAAGTAGTTTTGGAGCTATAGCTCAATTAAAAACGTAACCTGCTGGAGTAGGAGTTAGCGCAGCTCGAGAGCAGTTCAAGATTTTAAATATAGCGACGTATAGCGGTGTTGAACGATAAAATGTAAGGCACAAGCTTCAAGTTATGAGTATGCGCTAGTGCTACGACCAACTAAGCACACAGCTGGCAAAGTCATTCCGGGGCAGGCCCTGTACTTAAAGGCGACTCGGCGATTACTTACCAGGGAAGTTTCTCAGGCGTATGTCTGAACTGCGAAAACAAATACCACTGTGAGAATCTCCACCCTTCAAGTAGTAGGAAGGGTTGTTCCATTTTTGCAAAGTCCATAAACCCAAGGAACTAGGCAGCCTCAAAGTCTACTACGGGATCGCTTGAACACGTACAAAGCTACCATAATCGGCCGAAATTTCAAAAATGGATATCATGTTCGTGATCAGCGCCCCAGATGACCCCTTAAGCAAAGTTTGGGTAAAAATTTTTTCTACCCCTTCTCGACCTCGACCAAGAAGAGGCCAAGGGTTGCAAAAGTTCAATAGTGCCGCTTCAGATTCACCCTTGACGATCGCATACTTAAGGGAGCGTACACTCATGTCACGGCAAACCATCGTGATAAACTTTGTGAAAGATATCTCTGCACCTCTATCTTCAATAAAAAATCTCTCTATATGTATCATTTTTAATAGCTCGGCTCGCCAGGGGAGCTTCAAGACCAACGTGCCTCCGCCTAGCGATACGTTAGAATATGACGGTCACCTACACTCGCCGACCTGCCGGGACTACAGTAGCCACCAGCCCGTCATCATTACTGTGTCTAGTTCATTTGTACACATTCGACGGGCAATAGGATACAACTTGGGACTTGTGCAACGATCGGCTGCCCTTCTTTGATCATGAGGGACACATGCTAGATGACACGAGATTGACTGGACAGTCATTCTCGGCTTGTGGACTGGTGCCATCATATGCTCTTCTAATTGCTTTATTTATGTCTAGTTGGGAAGATTCATTCCTCCATGGTGCTAAGGATCCTATCAAAAATCAGCAGAAAATTCAAAGTGTCGCATACAGAGGCAGATGATGAAAATCTCTCACTGAGCACGTACTTCTCAACCTATAGTGGAATACATGCATTGGGAAGGTTGGGAAGGTGAATGATATCAAAAAAGGAATGAGCATTAAGAATGCAAAGTTACTTTGAGGTCAAGGATTTGAACATCCTGCCCTTTGCCTATGAAGGGCCGTCACCCCCGCTGAGCCGCTTGCCTCGACGACGGAGCCACACGTATTTCACCATTTCTCTTATCTTTACGTGCGACACGCACGTACGTATCAGACGCTGACAGTGCAATACATTCCTGGGTGTTCAGGGCCCCTATTTCCTTGGGTTCAAAGACTTTGTAAAAACGGAATATCCCTTCCTACTAATTGGAGGGTGGAGAGTCCACCTGTGGTATCCATTTTTGCCGTTCAAACCTACGTGCGAGTACAAGCGATCCCAAAGTAAACTTTGAGGCTCCCTAGCTCCTTGGATTCAAGGACTTTGCAAAAATGGAACATCCCTTCCTACTATTTGAAGGGTGAAGAATCTCACAGTGGTATTCGTTTTTGCAGTTCAGACATACACTTGAGAGACTTCCCTGGTTAGATAGAAGGCACCAAGCGTGTATTGAAGAAAAGATAAGATACCGCGATATCTCAAAATGATGTGCAATTATAAACTGAAATCTCAAAAGCTACGCGTACACTAAAACATTTCGCAATAAGAAAAAATAAGAAAAATAAGGTTTTCAAAAAAGAATGACACCATAAGAAAGTGAATTGCTTTTATGAAGCGAGAAATGGATACCAGAAAAAATTAAGGAAAAACTGATTCGTAGTAGACTAGATCTGTGAGAAGGCATGTTTGAAGTTAGAGAGATCATTGCACGACTGGGGTGGCTCGTTCGAGGAGGGGATCGAAACGCTTTTATAATACTCATTGGTGAAAAACTTTGACAAAATATTACTTTGAAAATAATTTTACTCTACGCTGCTTTTTCTACCGTATCAGTGTCTTTTATACGCCCTGTATTGTTTACAAAACAGTTTTTTTTAGATAGATATACAAATTTTTGGGCTAATGCTCTTCAGCTAGCTCTTTGCACACAATCCTTGCTGTTTCAGGCGGCTCTCATGTTGCATAGGCCAGTGGAGCGAAAGACAAGATGAGAAATTTTTTCCAGCAGCATGGAATAAATTGTAAATTGATTGTGTTTTTAAATTGTGTTTTTTGCATCACATGTGTTCTTTTAAACTGTGTTGTTTTGGCGTCATTTAAGGAAGTAGGAAGAAATGCGAAAAAAATAATTGAGAATCTAATCTAATCTAATTTAAAAAATCCGAGACATTTTTTTATTGAAGTTCGTGACTTTAAAGCTTCAGTTGTTATACATTGGGGAACAAGCGGCTGCTAATTAATGGCGTTGGCAATGATGTTCTGAACAATACCTTTATGCCATTCTCGTAAATTTCGTTGGTCTTATACAACTCTGACCATAGGCGTTGTTCAATGTTTTATTTCTGTGCGTTACATTTTTTGGGACTGAAATTTTCGGATCTATCATAGTCGTGGCGGGAGAGGGGGTCACAGAATTAATAATTATGTAACAAATCCACTTGAGACTTACCGAGCGGCTCCTACAGAACAAGATAGAACATAAACTAGAAAAATTCACGAAAAAACGGAAAAATACACTTGTTTTCGCCGCGTTGTAAGCGGCCAAAGTTATGTGCCCTCCTCATCGTGTTAGATTCTGGAGCCAGATTCATCAACGACTTACAGCAATTTAACAGAGCAAATTACAGCCGAAATCCCTGATAGTGCTGCTTATCAAGCGATATGGTCAGCGATAAGCCGCGTTATCTGAATTTTCCGCTGTGAATTCTCCCTTAAACTTATGTAAGTCGATGATGTATCCGATCCGTGGTTATAACACAACTTGTATTCGATACAGCTTATCTAGCAGTAGAGGGCAGCTTCAACAACCTAAGGTTATTCACAAAAGCGTGCATGAAGCTCACTAGATTTCGCCGTTCTCCAGCGACTTCGCTGTCAACGCGAAGGGGAGTGAAGATCAACAGCCAGAAGCTGCACAACCTTTGTTCCGCTGACGACGTTGTCCTCATATCACCGAGTATTAGCCAAACGGGTCGATTGTTGACTTCAACCGGGTGCTTGGGAACGTTGGACTGCAGCTGAACCTTAAAAGACTATATTGGTGAGATTGGACAAATTTCTAATCGCCAATTTTCGCGATGTCGAGAAACCTCCCAGGCACCTTCCAAAGCTGAAATCCTACCAGAAAAAGAATTAGTGACAGTGGTCGGCGGCTGGCGTTATTCACTTCAACTTTCTGAAACCAGGCCGAACCATCAGAGCAGAGTCCTACTAGATCTACGAGATGTAGCGGTAACTACGAGAGCTGCAGCCGGCAACGGAAGTGGTCCCACAATCATCACGCGAGAATGAAACGAGCTAGGAGTTGAAATTCTACCTCAGCCGTCATTCTCGCCAGACCTTGCGCTAACCGCCTAGCACCTTTTTGAGCAACTTCAGAACTTTCTCGCTGATAGGATCTCCGCAAGTCAGAATCGCGCAAAACAGCCTTTCTAGAAATTCTCGTATCTCGACCATGCATTTTTCGCTGATGGAATTATTCAACAAGCGCCGTGGTGGAAAAACTGTGGCGATTCTAATGTCGCTTATCTCATCTGAATCCGGTGAGAATGAAAAGGGTTATGATCATTTGGGCCGGACCACTCAAAATCGCCAGAACTTTGCGGTCAACCCAATAAATCTCGTAAATTAAAACACTGTAAAGAGTATGAATTTTTGTTGTCATACAAGAAGGCGCAGATTTGAATTTTTATTGGCATACAAGAAGACTCACGTTTGAATTTTTATTGACACGCGAAAAGGCAAAGGTTTTAAATCTCAACCATCTGTTCACCGAGAATAGCTAGTTTATCACACTTATCTTTAGCGGTCCTCTCGTTTACAGCATTCTTTAGCATTTTGGTCCACGAGGCCTTGTGCCTTTTCGCTTCTGGGCTAATCTTGCTCAATGAATTAATGAGGGCTTTGGCAACATTATTGGCCAGTACATTCACCACATCTATCCCTCTATTGTCGTAGACATTACTACAAATAGTATTCATGTCCGAAGCAACATCCTGAAGTATGTCTTTGGTGACAGGATAGCTTTTCCAAACTTCATCAATGCTGTTATTTATGTCATTGAGGTCCAGACCGGCCGTGAAACATTTCGTCTCCAACTTTTCCATTGCCGCTATGACGTCAGCGAACTGCTCCTTGATGTCAGCATTTACTTTGTCTTCAGGGCCTCCAGATCCAGTTCCAGATGCATGCGGATTTGGGATGTTCGGTGTAGCTCCTTGAGAAGGACATACGGTTCTCGTGTTTGCGTGCAGATCCTCTGAAAAGAATGGTTCACGTGCAGTGTCATAGTTTCACTTTCCGCGTTAAATCTGCTGATGTTTTCAACGCAACAGCTTCATGTGTTGCTATTGAGCAACCCCTAGAAGATGTCCTTTAGAATTCCCACGGAAGATCGAGGTTTAGCCAACAGTAAGCAGTACTCAGATTGATAAAGAATGGTGAGAAATAAGGAGGAATCATTTTTTTTGTTTTTGTCATATTGACCGACTACAACCGTCTATTAAAAGATGCGTTTGCTAAGCGTTTCGCGACGTTCTACCCGATAACGCAAAATATGACACCTATAACTGATTACAAGTCGCTCACAGAAACCTATTACCTAGTCATAAATCTAAAGTACGTTTGCGGTGTTACGATAGATTACAGCAAACGTAGAAAGGGATGTGCGGATTTTTTTTTTGGAAAAAGCGGAAGACGAAAGGCGGAACGGAAACGCTCATAAATGGCCGGAAACCGGAATACGAAACGCGGAAAAGGAAATGACACATATTCGCCATTTTTTCAAAAGTGCGTATGAAACTGCGTCAGAGGCGGCCTCTATTGCACTTTTTCTTGTTCAGAACTTTGCGAGCAGCAGAATCTTCCACAGTTTAATGCTCATCCCCATCATAACATAACATAACATAACAAAGCATGAATTTACAATACTGTTCTGATAACTTTTTAGCTGTGGCTAGAGCAATAAACGAAAGCAAATTCAGGGTCCTGTCTCACTATAAATAAAGGATAAAGGACGGCGTTAGTCAATCCTTTCTGGGATGCACCAGCGCATTCTACTTCCACGGTATGTCGTGGAGGCGACATGAATGCGTATTTGGCCATACAATGACTTGCGGTGGTCAGCCGATGAACAAGTCAGCGCTCTATCCTTCCCAGACGAGTCTGGTACCAATTCACCGACCCCGGAGGGGTGGAAGGCTTGGTTGGCCTGGGCGGGAAATCCGAACCAGGAACCTGTTATCGGGTGCACGCGACAGTCGTGCCTCCTCCGACTGCGCTACACGCGCCCCCTGTCTCACTATTTCTCATTATTTCAGCATGCAGTCTCTCCGCTGTTTCCATATCTATTTCCTGCGACGGGTTTTCGCTGACTTTTTGTTGATTTTAATTTTTTGAACAGTAGGCTAAACCGACTTATCCACTTTAGGTTACTTACAGAACAGCATTTAAAAACTCACTCCGGCGACGAATAAAACTGGAGCAACCACCTAGATCATTTTCCGTTCAGCAGGAAAGACATTCCTCTCAACATTTTTAGAAACCTGTTGTGTCATGGACGACGTGATGACTGCACAGATATCTGCACACTCAAGATTAGCAGTTACATTCTAATCACCAAAACTATAATAGTAGTCAGAATTCATTGTGGGATCTAAGATGATAACCTCATGACTGATTAGTCATGGTAAGTCCCCACTTCCGTAGGAATAATCAGTCTGCGCCAGACTAGAAGCTCAATGATATGAAGGTGACACAGCTGGACAGTTCCTAGATGGTTCTCGAAGTAAGAGATTTGTTTCAGAATTCAATAAGTCACCCTAGTCAATCAAAATAACAGCTCCTGGTAGTTAGTCGTGATGCTTCATTAAAACATTCCAAGTGCGACTATTCATGAATCTTGGCATGGTTCTGTGAAGAGGAATGTTGATATTTAGCTTCGGCCAAGATTGTTGTATATCTTTATCCCTTACGGCTGACGTTTCGGCGTTGTCGCCTTTTTCAGAGCCTGGGAAAATCAAATTGAATTTAAGGAACTATCCCCAAACTCCATTTCGTACTGCAAAGCAAGTTCACAAAGCGAAAAGGGACTAAAACGGCACCTCAAATTTATAGAATGGACGACTTCAGAACTGAGAGTCGTCCACCGTCAACGGCCTCTGGATGTGAGAAAGTGAGTGGAAAACCCTTGTGATCACTATATGTTGGTGATTATTACCGATCACAATCCACACATGTCGGCGAATGGTCGGCGAATGGTGCAAGATCTTGAGCTATTGCAACGCACTCGCTCCTATTAATTATAGGTGTCCTAGCCGCATTACATAGCGATTCGAGAGTGCGTCGCACTGAGAAATCAGACTCACGCGCTAGGATCTTAACCGCAACATCAAAACACTTGTTTCCATGATAGTTAACCCTGTGATCACCTAAGGGAGTGGACGTTCGAGATGTACATAGCCCGTGAATGTGCTCCTTTATTCTTAGGCGCCTTTTATACTTGCGCCGCCTCGCGGCGCGGCGTGATGGTCGGCATGGCTATCGATTTTTCGCGCCGCGAGGCGGCGCCGCATCGCTTCTATACTCCGCCGCCGCAAAACACCACAATTGACGGAATTTTGGGTTACGGTATTCTGCGAATCGCGCCGCCGAGGGGAAGGGCGCGGCGCGGCGCGATCAGCCGCGGCAGACTCGGTGTAGGGTGGGAGATTTCACCTTTTCGACCAAACTTCTTCTATTGGGAAGGAGGAGGGGGTATTTAGGGTGCTGATCACGAATCTGACATCGTTTTTTGAAGTTACAGGCGATTACCAGGTTTGGATGATTAGGGAGTTTGAGCGAAATCGGTGACCGTGACCTTAGCCCGTACCTTCTGTAACCTAGGAAGAAAATGGAGATCTGTACACATTCACGAAGCTTCATATACCACGCTAAGGATATATTTAGTGCACAGTGACCCTAGAATGGTCAAACAAGAAAGAATTTTCAGTGATTCTTGACGATGAGAACCTTCCAGCAGTTTTACATTTGGACCCGCACGTATCGCAAAATAAGGAGGGGTTTAGTGCCGTTTGTATTGCAGGGGATTCGACTCAACACCACAGTCACCAGTTTCAACCGTAGGTTGAGCGGACGACTTCGACTCCAAGCTTAACAGAGGAATCGTCGCTCACCGAAGAAATCCCACGACAAACATTGACAAGATGCAATGCTCTGATCAATCAGACCAATCCTTTCTGTTTTGCTCCCTCAACGACTCATGGACCGCTTCCGGAGCACGGGCCGTAGTGCCCAGAAGCTCGTGGCCGCGCGTCGCTGACGCTCCTCTTTCTAACAGCAATCGTGCAGCGGCGCGTCAAGTTCGGGCCGCGGCGCGACTGGCCGCGCCGCTCCCCAAATTGACGCGCCGCGCCGCGGCGGGAGTATAAAAGGCGCCTTACGCACAAGAGTCTCCCAGTCTAAGATGGTATTTTGCGTACCATTCATTTCCGACCGTGTAACAGCAGCAATTCGGGGTTGCGTACGAGCATCTGACCTTCAGGACGATGTGAGGGTTATTGAAATTCTCCCTACCAACTTGAAAGCGCAGTTAGTACGAAATCGCACGTACGATCGTATATGCGCTACACCCTCTTGCGTCATCTGTCCGTTTGGGAATGCAGGAGACGGCACAACATCGGGTATAGTATACCTTATAACATGTTACAACAGCAGGGAAGAGTATATTGGGGAGACTGGGAGACACTTGTGCGTAAGAATAAAGGAGCACATTCGCGGGCTATGTACATCTCGAACTTCCACTCCTTTAGGTGACCACAGGGTTAACTATCATGGAAACGGGCGTTTTGATGTGGCGGTAATGATCCTAGCGCGTGAGTCTGATATCTCAGCGCGACGCACTCTCGAAGCGCTATATAATGCGGCTAGGACACCTAGAATTAATAGGAGCGAGTGCGTTGCAATAGCTCAAGATTTTGCACCATTCGCCGACATGTGCGGGTTGTGATCGGTAATAATCACCAACATATAGTGATTACAAGGGTTTGCCACTCACTTTCTCATATCCAGCGGCCGTTGACGGTGGACGACTCTCAGTTCTGAAGTCGTCCATTCTATAAATTTGAGGTGCCGTTTAAGTCCCTTTTCGCTTTTTGAACTTGCTTTGCAGTACGAAACGGAGTTTGGGGGATAGTTTCTTAAATTTGATTCGATTCTTCCAGGCTCTAAAAAAGGCAACAACGCCGAAACGTCAGCCGTCAGGAATAAAGGTATATAACAATCATGGCCGAAGCTAAATATCAACATTCAGCTTCATTAAAAATAAATTGCATAACTCCATATTCATGAATATCACACCTATTGAAATTAAAAATTGAAATTCACACCTTTGTTCAGGAGCACTGATGTAATCTTTAAGCAGACAGTGCATGACACAACCTTCACCGAACCCTTTGCTGCATGATACTGCGCTACATGCTTTGTAGCTACTTGTAACTAATGGATCAAGAATTTTATGATCATTCAAATATTGAGTGCATTTTCTTAGCATACAATGCATACAGTCTTTGCTGGCACATTAGTTTTGCTCTCACTTTAACGTTGCCAGCTTTGAGTGCTTTCTTTGGTTGTCTAACCAATTTCAAGAATATTATTAATACAGGGTACGTCAAAAGTTCTTGGACTTTTTCGTTTCAGGCTCATTTTATGGGATGATGCGCTTTGCTGAACCAAACTTTTATGTAGTATTGTTGCTCTATTCTTTCCCTCTCATATACAAATTTTTCGTGCCGGAATGTTTTTTGTTCAACACGGCTGATGCAAAAGGTTTGCGCACTGTAATGGAGAAGCTGCATGTTGAAGAAAAAACTAACAATAAAACTACCTAGAAGGCATCCTGAAGAAAGACATTTTTACTTTGAAATTTGTGCCTCTGAAAAAGCGACTGGACTTATCATAAAGATTCTGCGCCAACTCGAAAGGCTAAAGTGGTACAGAAGTTTTGCGCCGAACAACTTTCCGGATTTCATTTCAGCCGAACAGTGGCCCCGCTCAGCCGGGACCTCAATCCGATGGACTACACAATCTGATCCATATTGAAGAGTAAGGCCTATGTAACATCACACAACACTGTTTCACTTCAAAGTGCCCTGAAGGAAGCCTGGGAGGAGATTGATGAAGACCCCTTGTGTGCCGCCGTGGATGCGCTCCTCGAGTGACTAAAGGCGTATATTCGTGCTAAAGGAGGCCATTCCTAAATATAACTGCCTATTTATATGTACATGGTCAATAGTAATAAATTTTATAAATATCATCTGATTTGCTTTAAAATAGCCATTTGGGCGGTCAATTACATGTGTCCAAGAACTTTTGACGCACCCTGTATAGTTGTCAAGCAGTATTTCTCTCACAGTTCTATGAAGGAGAAGTCTCTTTACTTGATAAGCTGATTGTGTTCAACAGAAAACTAGTGTTGAACAATGTTCATTTCCGTTTCCGCCCTCCCGTCCAAAAACTGGAGGAACACGGAGCGGAACGGAAGAGCTCAAAATGGCTGGAAAGCGGAATTCGGAACACGAAAACGGAAATTCCGCACATCCCTGAACGTAGGTCAGCGACTATGGTGACCATTGGGTGACCATTGTTGCTTTGGATGCTAACCACGATTCTGAGCTTACTAGGGAAGGGTTTCGACCTCCCATGGGACTTCAAGTTGAGACCAGAATTATTAGAAAGAGCTCGGAATGGTGATTACGAATACAGGCGTCAAAATTGCAAAATTAAGCTCCTGAGCTTGTGACCTGACCTGCCGAAGTTGGCTGGCCTGACAGCAGGCTGGCCGTGTGAAAGAGCTGACTCGATAGTGATGAGTCATTAGGGCTCCGTAAGAATGGTCAGCCAGCTGCGGCGGTGGCGCAGGGGCAATGCTCCCGCTCGTCAGGTGCGAAGTCGTTGGTTCGGTTCCCATTGTTTGCCGGTTTCTTTGCACATCATAATTTATCTACGAAATACCTTTTGTTCTGAATTATGACACGTATTAGATTAAATAGCAGGGAAAACTACCATGCACGTTTGTAAAAGTGCTTGAAGGCAAAAAACTGCTATGATGACATTGGTGACACCTCTAGACGTTTTTTTTTCTTTGGTCCGATGAAAAACGTTATGGAAAGGGTATGACCCAGAGAGACAATACTCAATACTCACGGCATAAGGGAGGTTACATTGATGACCACCCATGTGAATATTTGTTTGATCTTGCTACAATTGACTGTTTTGTTGCTGCTTGTATAGTGGCTGTATGTATAAAATGTGCCGAGTTTTAACAACGTGTCTGCTCCACACATTTTTTTTGCTTTGTTGCAAGATATAAGATTTGGACTCTATTTGTGCAAAATAATAAACAAAAATGTTGCCATGGCACTTTTTTGCCTTCAAGCATTTTTACAAACGTGTATGATAGTTCTCTCGCCTATGACTCATCACACTCGCGCCAGCTCTTTCGCACGGCCAGCCTCTGTCAGGCCAATCAACTTCGGAAGGTCATAACTCGCTCAGGAACTTAATGTTGCAACTTTAACGCCCGTACTCGTAATCAGTATTCCGAGCTCTTTCTAATGATTCTGGCCTTAATTTGTAGTCCCTTGGGAGGTCGAAACACTTCTCTAGTTAGATATGTAGAATTCATGGTAGTTCCTATTTTAGATAGTTATGCTTCCGAAAATGTCGAAAATTTCGGGCGATGTCGAAAATTTTTGAGCGTATGAGGGAATGAGTTTATCCGCTCATAATTTTTTTAAGTGACCGAAGATCGAGTAAGTTCCATTTTTCGTTTATTCGAATGTTAGTCGAATGATTCCAAAAGGTGGTGCTCGCTCCGAGATTTCACATGTGAACACTGACATAAATACGATTCCTCGCGTCAGAGGAGGAGAGCACAGAGAATAGATGCAAAACTAATAAAATAAAAACCAGAACAACGTAGAACACAACATCTATATCTATACTCCGGCCTCGTGTTAATAAAATTATCAACCAATATCATTCGGCAACTAAAAAAAGACTCCATCAACATATACAAAAATATTCAAAATAAAAAGACTAAGCCAGGTGGTGCCCGCTCCGAGAACAAATCTAACAGCAAACACACTCACTATTCACCCATTAGAAGACATAACATTTCACACTGAATAAACAACAGGATAATCTATATTATTACGAGGAAAACCTTGTAAACCAGCAAAACTAACAAAGTTAAATTAGCACAAAAATGTTTAAAAAATACAGCAGACATTACTAACTTATCAATTACACAACCAGTAATAATCCTTCATCATAATCTAACACCTATAAAAATACCAAATACAGCATCCAGTCTCAATACATAATGAAAATGACTAACTACATAATAAGTATCATGCAAGATCATATCAAATCTAGAATTATACAAAACCGCCTCCGTCAATCTTCCAATAGTAAGTAAAAAGGTAACACCTAAACCCCACAATAAAACAGGTTGAAAGTACATTTTCGTCCCAAATACATAATGTAGCCATTCATCTAAATGCTTTCACCCCGGTTGGTACAACAATAACCATAGTAGCAGTCCAAAACAAGCCCGTGAATCTAAATTCATTCCAATATAAATACGATGAGCTCAAACTACACGACCAATTAGTCCAATACCTAAAATAGCATGCACTATACCCAAAGAGCCAAAACTTTCTTTTCACTAGTTAAATATGTATAATGTAGACTTACTACATTATACCAAAGTTGGCAACATTAAAATATAAACCTCAGGATGACCAACGAATAAAAATAAATGTAGGGTACAACAGTACAACCGGCCAGCAGCCTTAAGCGAAGCGGAGATCAAGTATTTGCTGTATTTGTTCGAATTATCTGTTGTGTTTGCTTTGATGACCTCTACAGGACAAGTTTGAATGAACTTTGAGTTGCGACCGTGGTTTGCAGTCCATCCCCTCATTTCAGTTGAGTTCCTCAGCTAGACTGGGTCGCCTATGCATTTGGAGGTGGTAACCCACTCTACAGGATGGGTTATCACCTCCAAACACGACCTGGCTAACATACGAACATATGCGTTGCCTAGATGCGGAAAAAAATTCGTATGAACAGCACGCCATGATTAAACAAGCTATGTCGCGGTTATGAACAGCCGGTCATATCGACATTAGAGGTTGTAAACCATCAGTCATATGTATTTATATTGGCGGCTATGAATCGCAGACTATTAGTGGTTGTGGACCGCAGGCGTTAAGGTTGTCAAACGCAGGTCATATGGTGCCGGTGAACCGAAGGATATCCCGGGGCAAACGGCAGATGCTTCGGAACGAAACCGCCCACTTCTTCTTGTTGACAGTTTGTGGTCGAGATTGTGACTGACACTTGGTCTGCGGTCTACCCCCCAGAATGTCTGAGTATCTGAATAGTTATTCGAATATATTCGTTCGAGCATTAGAATCATGAAATCGCTAAAACTTCGCTCAGATAAAAGCTGTTGATCTTACTGTTAACGAGTTTAGCACACGAATTTTATAAAAATAAAAATAAATGAGCGCAGGTCATTTCTTCTTCTTCTTTTTGGACCTCCCCTCCCATTTCCCACTTCCCTAAAAAATTGAAAAGCTGGAGTAGAGAAAGGCGGTGCACAACTTTTGATAGAGCTAATTCTCTTTCGAATGTGGTGCATGGTTATGAAGAAAAAAATTCAGCAAAATTCAGGATAATTGTTTAGAAACAGCGGGGCTTAATTTTCAACCTATTACTGCTAACGCCAACAACGTTCAATTCCTTGGTTTCCGCTCGTATAGCATAGCCGGCAATTTCGTCTAGATCAGGATCTGGGAAGTCGAGGAAGTGCTCATGAGTCTTTGAAATTTCGTTTCACACTCTGCTGCATAGTGTCTTTGCGTTGAAACGAAACGAGTCGAAACAGAGATTTCCACTCTAATCTGAACTCACTGTATGCAATTGTATCCTTGTAGTTAAGGAGGAATGGGGAGCACTTGACCGACGGTTTGTCGAATGCAACCAGCAGCCTAGAAATGAGGAGCTAGAGGACACGACTTTCCCATAAACAAAGTTGCCTCCGTTACCTTTCCATAAGGTCGCCAGGTTCTCCATCGATCGTTTTACGAGCCACTCTGAACATCTGAAGAACCACATGAATTCTCGAGAGTTGCGCTGCTCGTGGACGCATGACACACTCACCAAAGTTATGAAATCCTGTACATCCTGAGGTTGTTCTGCTATCGCTCGACGAAATCTCTTCAGAGCTTGGTAAAGGGGAACGTCATATTGAAGTTCAGTGTCCTTGAACACAAATTGTCTGCGATTATAAAATTATTTATTTATATTTTTACCAGAAGTTCAGCGACCTAGCGCCCGCCAAATGTGGAATTGTTCTGTTTTCGGGGTGGCTTCGTCCTAAACCCCGAAAACAGAACAATCCCAATCTTCCTCCTTTCTTCTTTAGGCCTTCTCATTAAAATCTGATTTTACTATGTATATTAGTGCAGCGGGATATGGTAGGGCAGAATCTTCATTGCTCCTATGAAGCCCATTAGAGTTGACCTTTTCGACATTTTTTTTTCGAAAGCCGAACAATCGAATAACTCCATTTTTCGCTGTCTTCGAAAATCGAGCAATCGAATAACTCGATTTTTCGCCGTCTTCGAAAATCGGACAATCGAATAACTCGATTTTGAAGGCAGTTTCGTAGAGAACCGAAAGAAGACAGAAAAAACCACAATTGTTGATGAAAAGAGTTGAATTTAGGAAGACAACTGAATAATCGTTAACAATCCAATTAGAAGACCAGAATAACAAGATACTTGGTCATTTCTTTCGCAAGTAGTATATATTCCCCAGGGTTGATGTGCCACCAAAGGTTGGGATTCCCCTCACTTCTACCTGCCACGTGTTTTTCATTTGCGAGTCGGTCACAAACTCCTCGCATTATCCTATTACCAGTGTCCGTCGCCGGCTTCGCCGGCGCCGTACGCTGGACGTGTGGGCCACGCCAGGCTTGTTGGCTTCGGGCATAGCACATTTTCTTCAGAACACATATAAAGCCATAAGGTTTGTAAGGTCGCTTTTATCCTATTATGTTTAAGAGTCGGCTCTTTGCTCCTGTTCAGCTCTTTCCAGCACGGAGAAGAAAAGGAAACGGGTAAAGGACAGCATTAGTCAATAAATTGATGGAGGGCGGCCTCCTGTAGTCTGTGGTTTTCCATCTTCGCGAGAAGGCCCATGAGTGTCAATTTGCATCAAAAATGGAACAACACAATTCAATGGAATAACAAGGGTACAACGCAGCAGTGTTGAATAACAGTTCCATTTTCGCGCAACACAAAATGCGTTCTTGGGTGCCTTACATGGTGACCCCTCCTCCTTCGAGCCCATTTGCTCAAAGTTAACAAAAAGCGTGCTTCTACGCATATTCACTGTACGCGGTTTGAAATTCACGCGTGGGTTAGTTTTGAAGGGAATGACGATTTTGACGTTCACAGAGCGCGTTTTCCGGCGACAATTCGTCCGCAGTTTTAATGCACGCTTAATGAGGAATTGCTCTGACCTGCGCATGGCAAAGCAGAACATTTTCTAATGCACTACGATCGCGGCGGATGCGACGCTCGGCAACGATCTCGACGACCTTCCGTTCGTTCAGAGGCGCGCCGGCCTAGACACACAGACTCTAGCGTACGATTACAATACGCAATAACTACCGAAACCGACGTAGCAAAAGGATTGCTAGAATACGCAGGCACATAGACTCGTTGCAATTTGGACGCCGTATTTGGCTCGGAGCACGCAATAAGGAAAAGCTCTCAATGATGACCAAACTGCTTGAAATGACCCAGAGAAATAGTTTAAGTAGGCATTTCACCGATATATGCATATATATTTTGTAATACATCATCACTTTTACAAAAAAATCGTATTTATCACTTGAACACGTTGATAAGTATTTCGTTTGTCAAAATCATATTTTGTTAACACCTACTAATATCAGTTGAAACGAGCTGTATAGGATCAACTATACGCACAACTATAGTTGTGCTCTCACAAAATTTTCGAACATTGGAACGGTTTCAAATGCCCGCAATTCTTATATATTCGAATTCAAGTATAATGCGAAAAACGTCATTTTTTAAATTCCGAATTTAATTTAATACCCAGATTCGGATGAAAATCATTGGAATACCTGTTCGAGCAGGCTATTCGAACAAAACTATACACAGCACTAGATGAGATAGTGCCCAAATACATAATAACGCAACCAGAATCCACTAGAAAGCAGTTTCGTGACGCTGCTTAATGCTCATGAGATTTTCTAGAACTCTTAGGGATTGTAATAACCTAGAAAATTTGGACTCTTACATCCTAGGTATGTTCAACAGCAACGAACAAATTATCGCATTACCTCTAGCTAACTGCCACCTCTATTCGAAATAAGGGGTCATTTAGTGTGCACGCGACGCGCGACGCGATGCATTTGTAGCGGTCAAATTGATGGAGCGACGCGATTGATCAATTCGGCCACTACACATGGCATCGCGTTGCGCGTCGCGCGCACACTAAACGACCCCCAATTCACTATGACGAATCCCTCGCTTTCAAGTATTGTTCGATTTCGGACTAGGTTCGAGGAAAACTGCGATTTTCAAATTCGAACCTCCAAATGGAATCGCAGATTGATGATCGCGAAAAAGCACTGTTCGAATATTGTTCGAAATCGAACAATGTTCGAACAATGTCAAGAGTCGGCCGCCAGAACCCCCGAAAGGAAATCGCAAATCGTTCCCGCCAATTACCATAGGTGCAGAAGTGGAGTTAGTTTGAACGTGGGTCTTTCGGGGAAAGGAGACGATCCATACTCAGCGGCCTACTCTTGATATTGTTCGAACATTGTTCGATTTCGAACAATATCCGAACAATACTTCTTCGCAATATTCGATTATGAACAATATTTGAACAATGCTTTTTCGCTAAAGTCGATTTCGAACATTGTTCGCATAATGGTTTTTCGCGAAAGTCGATTTCGAACAATATTTGAATAATGGTTTTCTTCAAAATTTGGTTTCGAACAATATTCGAATAACGGTTTTTGGGAAAGTCGATTTCGAACAATGTTCGAATAAGGATTTTTTGCGAAAGCGGATTTCGAACAATGTTCGAATAATGGTTTTCTGCGAAATTTGGTTTCGAACAATGTTTGAATAACGGTTTTTGGGAAAGTCGATTTCGAACAATGTTCGAATAACGATTTTTCGCGAAAGTCGATCTCGAACAATGTTCGAATAATGGTTTTTCGCGAAAGTCGATTTCGAATAATGTTCGAATAATGGTTTTACGCGAAACTCGATTTTGAACAATGTTCGAATAACAGTTTTTCGCGAAAGTCGACTTCGAACATTGTTCGAATAACGGTGTTTCGCGAAATACGATTTCGGGTAATGTTCGAACAACAACGATTTACGATTTTCGATTAATCGAGCGATTAATTGTTCGAAATCGCTCGTACAATTATTCGGCCCGATTAATCGAGCTCAAGTCTAAAGCCCATCCACCCTCTATCGCATTACGCGATTTATTCTCCGAAGTGTCCGTTCTCAACGTGGCTAGAAACAGCTCATGAGAGTTCTAATCCGTAGTGCTTAATTTGCAGAAACATAATTAAAATTAATCGGTATTGGTCGACAGGTCGACACCGTTTACTGTCCGACGGCAATAATACTCCTTCGATTCATATTGTCACTCTCCTTACCTCTTCCCCTCCCCCCTCCTCGATATACTTCCTTACTTAGGTACTGGCAAAGAAATGGAGTGAGGGTGTCAAGCGCGCGTATGTGACACTGAGTACCGATTCAACGTGTCACCACGTTGCCATGACGTCTATGACACCCCCCTCTGCATCCCGACACACGTTCCACGACTACTATGACCCAACTACTATCACCTATTCAGAAACCCGACGCACAGGCGATATTGAGGGAAAATATTGGTCCCGCTTTATTCTCATCCCTTCTAATGGTCCTCTTCCCTTTGCTGATCCCCTCTTCACTGGTCCCCTTCCTACTAGTTCCTTACACGGAATTCCTTCGCAAGTTGGACGTCTGCGGCACGTCTTCTGAATGCCCACACACGTTGGACGACGTCTTCAGCACGTCTTCTTAATCCTGACGCACGTTGAACGACGTCTAGGGTACGTCTTCTGAATGCTTCACTTGATCTCCATTCATACGCTGACGCGTTGCCCGCTGAATATATCGTAAACTTGGGTGATCCATCGCCAAGGGTATAGTTCGCCAGCGATTGCCCATGGTGAAGCGGAAAGAAAAATCGGCTCGCATACGCCGCACTGTCGTAGGCATCTCCTGGGTTCAGTCCCCTCTCCAACGTGACCCATGGATTAAGCAGATTATAAATAGTGATATAAAATTATATACTCCATTTTCACGTCAAAGTGGACCGTTTTCAAATAACACTGAACACATTTCACGACAAATAGTGCAGTCAATTATGGAGTAACATCCAGGCTTTAAGAGTGCGTTTCAGGCCTGTACTGCTATCCTCAAAAAGAAGGATAGTTCCTACCGGATCGACGCTTCTTCTCGCAGCGTCGGCGTCGATGTTCATGTGGCGCTGAATATCGGTCCTTGTGAATGTACTGATCATTTCGATCATCGAGAAAATGTCCGCTGAAATCACAAAGCAGAGGTTTCGATCACTGAATTTAAGCCCCACTAAGCATCACTTACACGACGACGCCGAGCACGCGAATGTGAGCAGCAGAACCGTTTGCTGGACCCGGCCCATTAATAGCAGCTGCTGTTTTTGTCCGAAGGTGCACGGAGTTGCCTGCTCCTGCTTTTATGCGGCTCCGCATACCCTTCTTAAGACATAAGGCAGTTAATAAGGCACCTGTGACTGCACGAATCGTCGTCATCACTTCTCGGGCGTCCTCGTTTTAGCGTTTCGCCAAGCTTTAGTCAGCCAGTTATGGCTGGAAATTTCAATTAAATTGCATTCCGAAGGTCTTCAGGAAAAACGTAGAAGTTCAGCCTAGACAATATGACGTACTCTTTTCCGGTCGTACATTTCAAACAAGAAACGTTTCGGTGATTACCTAAGACGTCTGTTATGAATGCCCAACCAGGGTTTACATCTACATATATTATGTGTTAGTGTATTATAATATATAGGACATCTTTCCTTGAATGATAAGACTTAAGATGCCTAGCTAAGCAATATAAGATAAGCGCCATTGAATATCATCCACAGGCATAACCTAGCGATACCGTAAGTAGGCACTCATGAACGTAATCTCCTGCGGTGCTCGAGTGCGGCACCGACTTTCAGGTTTACACTTGTGATACCGATTGCGACCAGAATGTCGCCATATCGTTGCTACGCCCACTGAAATTGTGTATATATACGATGCGTGTACCACTATTGGGGGTTCTACTATAAATTCGTGAGAATAAACCTTTGTTCCACTGAATAGTAAAGCCACCCCATTGGTAATTCACCAAAACATCGTTAGGTGCAGAAATCTATTTTTATTTCTCCAAGAAGTACGGCTCTCCAGTCGGAGAAGTTATTCAGTTTGCAAACAGCAAAAAATCAGCGAGGTCAGATGTGTTGTCAACTATCTACTTCGTTCTCCAACTACCTGAAGAAACTTTAATTTTTAATTTTGATAACTGAGGATTAACCACTGCTCACGCCCTGATAGTGGTCGTAAAAAGAGGAATCTAACCGTACTTTTGAATGGGGAAGCCAGAGGTGGTTGAAGACGTCCCAGTCTTCGAATAATAGCAGCATCGATCTTCTGATGAATTCTTACGGAAAGTGTAAAGATTGACATAATATTGATACGTTATAATTGATATACTTTTGTTTTATTATTTATATATATTGCATTATTATTCTAATATAAATATGAAATAGTTGCATAATTGTCTCGTATTAAGCTGCTTGTCGTCTCTTCCAAACACTCATTTCGCCTTTTTTCTTTCTTTTTTTCTTCGTCGTAAATTATTCGCTACGGAAACCTCACGTGGATGAGAAAGCCTTGTTCGACATTTTTTCTTCTTTATCCTCTTTTATTCAGCATACAATAAAATTCGCTCATAAGTAGGTGGCGAATCAATTCTCCCACAACTAAGGAGCCCGGGAGTCGAAAATTCGCTGACCGCGCTTCCAGCATCTTCCACTTTGGTGATTTTCTTTCGTTGTGAATGCCCGCAAGGGGACGAAATAAGTCAGAGGGAAAGAGGGCAAATGGGACATCGTGGTGGTGTGGCCTGTAGCGGTCCGTATTTTCGACGACGCCACTTCTGGTCAACCACTGATCTACGGAACAGTCGGTGACCGTCGGGTGGTGACGCTTCTCTTCGGACCACACCGCCCTGGGGCCGGATTCATCAACGACTTACGTAACTTTAACGGAGAATCGTAAGCAGAATGCTCAGATAACTCAGCTTGTCAAGCGATATGGTGAGTGATAAGCCGCGTTATCTGAGCTTTCCGCCTATAATTCTCCGTTAAAGTTACGTAAGTCGTTGATGAATCCAGTCTCTGACGGTGGAATATCCGTTTTCCGCTTCCATTTACAATCTCTGTGTTCTCCGTAAATTTTGAGGCTCATGTCTATCTATACAAATGCTGCGAATTGATCTGCCAACTTGTTTCGCTCTCGCATTGAAGGTCGTCTTCGTGTTAGAAAAAATTTCCTGCTCGCGTCCATTTTATCTCCATCCATTATTATCTTTCATTCGGCCCTGCGCTGACGTTGAGCTCGCTAGTTGTCACAGTCTGGTTTGTCCGGTGTGAAAATTATACCTAGCATCTTGCTCATTGCAATGGAAATCACCTTAACAAAACTAAACTTTTGAAAATTTTCCTTGCGGGGCTTGAAAAAATTCAGTTTTAGCCGGTGCAATCCAGAGAGCGGGACCACTGCATAATAACTTGTAAATAAGTCCTATTTGAAGAGATACACATGCAACATAACATATAGACGAGCATACCTGATGCCGGGTAAGCTCGTTTATATGTTATGTTGCAAAATAGCGTGTCTTGTCGCTGGAATATTGAAAAAATAGTTATAAAGCATGAAGAGGCACCAGCAGCTCCGCTTGTAATCCACGTTTAAATTCCCGCGCCAATCGGAATGCGTGCGCGTCGACCCATTCACCGTGGGCGATACGTAGAGACGCCCACGGTGAATGGGTCGACGGGGACGCCTGGGACGTACTTTTTGTTTACCATTGTTATCGTTGTTAATTATTGTTGGCAATGTTATTGTTATTTCTTTATTTCTTCGGCCTTCCCAGGGAACACTGGGGGCTACCTTATAAATTTGCTTGCATTCGGGGACAAGCGGCAGGACGCAAAGCCCAGTTGAAAGGTTCCCCTTTGGGATTGCACATATTACCTACAGATCCGTTTAGCGCCTACCGATGCACCAGGTTGTAAACGGTAGATTCTAAAATTGCGCATCTGCCTGAAGATCGTGCACTTCAGGTATAGACGGCTACACCATATAGAGATTAAGGCTAATGTGCTGTAAAATTTGATAATCTGAGTCATATAAAACCGAGATACATGCAAGGGAGGTTGAAAATTAGATTCTTTGGACTAGGCTCTCTTTTCCGGTAGTAATCCTCCTTGTACCTCATGTTTGCCCATCTCGTCCCTACTGGCGCCTTTTATATTATACTTGCGCTGCCACGCGTTTCCCCGAGTTGGGCGAGTGGATAGTGTTAAGGACTCACGAGCTCGAGGTCGTGGGTTCTAATCCAGACCTATGCAAATTAGTGCAGTGATTCGCATCTTCTGCCGCTGTCATGGAATCATGTTTTTCTCATTTTCACACGATTATGAAGCATTCTTGCACACTCCATGCATTAATATACGTTACAGGGGGTGGGGGGGGGCTGCGATTGTACAGAAACTGCGACCACCAACAATTCCGTGTTATTCATATTATTATCCATTTTTTGTTATTATCACTGTTGATAAATAATATTTGACAGTAGTTTTACTGGCATATGAATCTTGTCTGTGCTGACTTGTCTTCGTAAGAAAGAAACATGCAGTAATCGTACAACAGTTGTAAACACATTGTAGACGACCGTAGATGCATGTCGATCGCGGACGCTTTAGAAGAAAAATGCGTGAAAACGAACTCAATCGAAACTGTTAGTCGAAGTTTCTGCGCAATCACACCTCTCTAACATATACTAATTCTTGGAGCGTGCAAGAGAGAATGATTCACAATGTGGTGAAAATGAAAAACTTGTATGATTTAATGATAGTGGCAGAAGATACAGAACTACAGCAGCAATTTGAGTCTGGACCATAACCCCGACCTCGTGCTCAATCCTCAACGCTACCCACTCGGCCAACTCGGCACTATTGGTGACGGCGATCACATGGGGTTGCCTTGCGGCAGTTTTTCATCATTTTCAAACCATCCAGTGGCCCGTAGCAAAAACGAAAAACACAAGAGAACCAATTGTAAAATACAATGTGCTGGCCAGAAAATTCTAGCGGTTTTTGTGAAATCGCTCTTTGTTTTTTAATACTGAATCAATATTCAAATTGCGGCGCATTTTTATACAATGTATAGTTCCAAATTCCTCGCCCTACCTGACGGAATGAGTTATCTATGTTTAATAAATGCGATTCTTCAAGGATTTGTTGAACAAGTCGAAGAGCAATTACGAACGATATTTTAATTCAATTTCAAGTTTGGTAAAAAAGCTGCAATTCAACCGTATGTGGTAGCCGAATAGTGTTAAAGAAAGGAACGTACTGCGGTGGATCGGAAAATTTCCTTCTGAAGATTTCAACCTTGAAGATACATCCCGAAGCGGCAAAAATACAGTAATCCAGGACGAGGATTTGAAGGCCTTCATGGAAGATAAAACCACCGTAAACAGTCCGTGAGATTGCGGAAGGTCTAAAAGTCAGTCACTCCGCTGTTAGAGATGGTTCGAAACGTTCAGAAAGGAGAAAGGCTCAAAAAGTGGATGCCCCACGATTTGAGTCGTCAGAAATTGTCGCGTTTCGAAATCTATTCTTCTTTGCTTCACCGGAATCAAAACCACCCATTTTTGGATCGAGTCCTGACACTTGAAAAGCGGGTTCTGTGCGATAACCGCTGGCGATCAGAATAGTGGGTTGATGTCTACGAACATCCCAGGCACCTCCCAAAGCCGAAATCCCAAAAAGGTAGTGACAGAGTAGTGGTTTGGTTGTTGGAGAGATTCGCTACAACCTTCTGGAATCAGTACAAACCATCACAACACAGTCCTTCTGTGACGCGTCCCATTACCGTCTCGTGAATTTCTTACATCGCGGACGAGACGCTAGTCGGACGCAGCTGAGATGCAACATGCGGCTCCGGGGTTCACCGTTAGAGCGAAGGACGTCGGTACCAGCTCCAGTAAGTATGATTGTACGACAATAGTTTAATAGTACTTTCTTATATTGTTCTCTACTGCTATACTATTATTACTGCTAATACTATTAAACAAGAATATATTATATATTAAACCAGACGTTCAGCGGCCTAACAGCCGCCAAACGTCTCGTTGTGGGCTTCACCCCCAAACCACGAGAATAGAACACCCCGTCTAGGCCTTCTTACTCGCGTTATAGTGGAAAACTGGTTCTAGAGGAAAGCGGGACAGTAGGGCACAATCTTAAAAACTACTCCTATGAAGATTATCCATCCTCTATCGCACTTACGCCGATTTATTCTCCGAAGTACACATCCTCTTCGTGGTGAGGAATAGATTGTGATAATCTTGTGAGAGTCTATACCGCTAAATATCCGACGACAATAATAAACCTCCGATTCCCGAAGTCATTCCCCCTACCCCACCCCCCCCCCCCTCCCCGACAATACACAATACTCCCTTACCCATATGCAGCCAGAGACAGGAAGTAGTGAGCATCAGTCAGTAGTGTAGTAGTGAGAGTGAGAGGCATGTACATGTACTCGCTCGCTCAAAGGTCAATTGAAAATCCGACGCATGCTTCGCAATGTTTGATCCTGCGGCACATCTCTTGATCCAGACAACGTTGTACGACGCTCCTGTCATACACGTTGGACGATAGTGAGAAGAAGTACTGGTCCGCTCTTACAGGTTCCTTACACTGATCCCTTTCCTATCACTGTCCGCCTTCACTGGTTCTCCCTCTACCGGCCCCCTTCCCCTTCACAGGACTCCCACTTCACAGGTTCCCATTTGTCCCTTTTTTTGCCACATCTTACTGCCTCCCCTCACCTAAGTGGTACCCTTTATTGGTCCCCTTCACTAGTCCCCATTAATGGTCCCTCGTTTACTGCCCCCACCCCCGTCATAGCTCCCCCATTACTGGTCTCACCTTCACTGATCCCTTTTACTGGTCCTCTCCCCTTCACTGGCCGCCATTACTGGTCCTACCTTCACTGGTCCCCTCTTCGCTGGTCCTCCTTTAATGGTTTCCCCTCTACCGGTTCCCCTTCACAGAACTTCCCCACTTCACTGGTTCCCGTTCGCTCCCCCTCCCACCTTACTACCGCCCCCAACCCTCATCTTAAAGGTACTCTTTATTGGTCCCCCCTCACTGGCTCCCATTAAAGGTTCTACTCTTACTGGTACCCCACCCCCACCTCCTCCCTTCACTGGTCCTCCCACCCGTCACTGGACCCCCGCTTACTGGTCTCCTCTTTAGTGGACTCCCATTACACTGTTCGGAAACCGGACACCCTTGCTCGACATAGGTGACACCTCTCCTGAACCCAGATACCACTTGTATGATATCGGTGACACCTCTTCTAAACCGAGACACTTCTTTCATAAAATCCGTGGTACCTCTTCTGAGCCCAGACACCCCTTGCATGACATCGATGACATGTCTTCTGACTCCAGACATCCATTACGCGACATCGTTGACACCTCTTCTGAACCCAAACACCCAATGCGCGACATCCGTGACATGCCTTTTGAATCCGAGCGCCTGTTGCACGACGTCGGAAACACATCTTCTAAATCCCAACGCCTGTTGAGCGACGTCAGAGGTATGTCTTTTGAACTCGAACGCCCCTTGCGTGACATCGGTGACACTTCTGACGGTCACGACACGGCATGGGTGGCACCTCGTCTGAACACGTACGCCTGCTATTCGACTTCTAGGAAAGGCCAGACGGATGAGCAGACGGACGGACGGACAGACGGACGGACGGACAACCGCTAACTCCTTTGTATACAAATAGGATATACTAGAGCATATATGTACGTATTACAAAGATACATCAAAACATTTTAAACAACATTAACATTATTCTCCAACTTCTCTCTTCGCAAAACTTCGGCATTTTCTTGGTGTGTACTGCTACTAATACTAACACTGCTTCTAATGCTGATGTGTCAGACGAAGTTGTAGGGCAGATCAGTAGCACTGATTATACTGATCAGTTTGTCAGTATAATCAGTGCGGAATAACACTGTATTTCTCAGTAACCACTCGGCAACTATCGTCAGCGATAGCGACGTCGCTCCGCTTCAACGGAGCATCAGCGGGTGAGTTTATTTTTCATGCAATAGGGGTTTTTTCGCTTTGGCACCTAGGACGATATCAGAAAAGGGAATGAGGATGAGTTTGGTCAGGTAGGTGACAAATCTAAAGTCTTGAACCACTTCTAGGCCTCTGAAGATGAAAAGGTCAGAACATCAGGCCGCTCGATAAATTGATACACCGTACATCTTGTTTGGCACAGCAGTATTGACACACTAGGAAAATGACGAAGTTTTACGAAGAGAGAACTTATAGAAAAATGTTAATGTTGTTTAAAATGTTCCAATGTATGTTTGTAATATGTATATGCTTTGATATATTTAATATATTCTTGTTTAATAGTGTTAACTGTATTAATAGGACAGCACTAGAGAACAATATAAGAATGTACTACTGAACTATTGCCGTACAATCATGTTTTGTGGAGCTGGTACCGACGTCCTGTCGCTCTAACAGTGAATCCCGGAGCCGCCGAAAAAAGCTAACTCCCGGCTAAACGGATCACTTGCGTCTTCTGTATCCCTACGCTCCGTACTTGGTCCCCATTCAAACCCTAACGCGCTACCCGCTATCGTAAACTTGGGCGATCCGCCGCTATAAGTTCCCCAGCATTTGCCGTGATTAAGCTGAAAGAAAAACCGGCTGGCATACTCTGCACTGTCGTAGGTATCTCTTGGTTCTCCTCCACATGACTGAGGTGACCCACAGATTAAGCGAATTATATATAGTAAGATAGGGCGTTGGCTTTTCATTTTTCATTTTCGAATTTTTCGGTGATAACTGGCTTGGGGGATAACATTTGTTCTGAGTGGTTATCCGCCTTGATAGGAACACACATGTTCGCCGAATTTCCATCGGAAATGGCCTACCTCAGTACACTCCTAGGATAGAACACACTAGTGCTGTGTAAAATTTTTAATTTCGTGCAATAGAGAAAGTTGTGTAGGCCTGCCGCACAGACAGACCCCCCTACCGAGCCCCTTATCTCTGAAAAATTCGAAAATGGAAAACCAAAAATCGCAAACCCTCCAAAAATTGATCAGTCGAACGCCCGAAACCGCTAAATATGGGCTCAATTCAAAAGAAGCGATAGCGTACGTAGATGCAGACAGAAGCGGTTGCGACGATAACCCTCGAAAAACTTCTCTTGTGGGACATGGATGGGACGCAACGGAAGGCCCCACCACGAAAACTGCCTTTGTGGGACGCGCCTGGTAGGTAAAGCCGCTAATAGGTACGCGGATGGGACGCAACGCCCCTAATCGGTACGTGGCTGGTGCTGAACATCTGTTATGCGACGCGGCTGAGACGCAACGAGTGTCTGAGGCCCTCAGAATGAGGCGGGGCGAGGAGCGCGCCGAGGACAAGATGTCCGGGTCCCTGCCATCACATGGAGGCATCGCATTTCTAATTTCCCTTGGCTCTGCAGCTCTATGCTGAGCTGATCTCGCTCTTGAGACAAGAGTCAGAATCTTGTTCACCATATTTGGAGGAAAAGAGTTTTCAGCTGCAGCATCAAGGTTTTCTTCAGGTCCAGCCACATTGCTTAGTACAAAGGCGTCGTCCGCATTTTCCGACAAGTACAGCAACACCTTAGCGAGATATGTCATGACAACGTGATCATCCACTAGAAAGTTCTTCAATACAAGTAGAATTGTCTGATACTTGGAAAAAGAGGACGGTGAGCCGGTTTTGCGCACAGTTACGGATAACATTCAATGTAGAACCCCTGAACGGAATCACCCATAGTCTCTAGTCGAGGCGAAAAGTTTCAGAATTGTAGTGAAATATAAAAGAATCTAGAGAGAAGAGCGACGTTCTCCTTTCCTCAATTGCCTTCATAACCGAACCGAATAGAAAATGACTTCAGAGTTCTCCAAAATGCGCTTCCCAATCGTCCCCTATCAGCTTTTAGGTTTTTGGACGACGTCACGCCAATTAACCACGGTTTCGCGCGCAGCAAACTTGTCCAAATAGGACGGGGTGGGCAGGGCGGGAAGTGGGCGGCGGGCAGCACGGTGTACCGAACGAATGCCCCCGTGACGATGTCGACAAGATGTACCGAAAATTGCGAGAGCTCCCTTTATTCTGCACGACAACGCCCACGCACAGTATAGTTGTGCCGGAATGAATTTTCGAACATTCGAATTCGAATAATTCTATTCGAAATCGAATATTCGCATCCGAATGTTCGAAAAACGCAATTTTCGAATGTATTCGAATTCGAATGCTCGAAAAGACGCGATTTTCGAACGTATTCGATTTTCGTATATTCGAAAATCGATTTTCGTATATTCCAAAATCGTCGCTTTCGGATGTATTCGGTTTTTCGAAATTTTGCGAGCACAACTATGCCCACACGTTTCACAAATCGCCACGCAAACATTGATCGAACCAGGGACCAGATTCACCAACCGCTTACCGCCCTCTAACACTGAAAATACCGCGAAACCTGATGCTGATGAATATCATATCAGGTTTGGCATTACTTTCACCGTTAGGGCGGTAAGCCGTTGACGAATCTGGCGCGAGGAGTGAAGTTCTACCTCACCCGCCATACCAGAATTTCCTTGCTGGTAGAAACTTCGCAAATCAGGACCACGCAAACAGCCCTTCTAGAATTTGTCGCATCTTGACCACACATTTTTTTCGATGATAGTGTTAGTCAACTATTACCGCAGTGGAAAAAGTGTGGTGATTCGAATGGCTCTTACGTCGACTGAATCCTGTGAGATTGAGGAAAGTTATGATCATTTGAACTAGACTAGTCAACACCGCCAGAACTTTCCGATCAACCTAATAGAACTCGTAAATTGAAACGCTGTACACTGCAGTACCGGACGCGTCTTTTGAATAGACGCCGAAAAAACAGCACTTTTGCGGTTTTTGGGTCTTTTTGCTATAACTCGCCAAAAACTCACCTATTTGAAAAAACAAGGGTATATTTGAGCTCAGGAAATCGAGTTCTATCGTCTGATATATACATTTCATAAGGTCAAAAATGGCCAAAACTAAAAACTTGCGCTCCCTTGAGAAGGCCGGCCGCGGAAGAGTTGATTTCGATATCGTCGACTTTCGAAGACGTCATCGTCCGTCTGGCACGGTCTAGAGGCCGTCTTCGATGAGAAACTGTCAAAAAATCGATGTGTCCAAAATTTGTCGAAATTGATACCGTTCGATGGGACTTTTCGAGCTGGACAGAATGGTGCCCTGGCTGGGGCTCGAAAACTCGAACATGGGCGAGTGAGGGCGTAAGAAGCTTCACCGCTGTCGTCCGCCGCTCTAAAATGGCAGATAGGGCTGAGGCAATTTAGGCAGCTGGAGAGTTAGGAGCAGATCGTCGTAAAGCGCCTTCGGTGCTATGCTCGTCCGCGAGTTTCACGCCATTAGCTCGCCTCTTCTTCCCATAGTAGTCGACTGAACTCGGAAAAAATCGTGTCACACAAGGTTTGCCTGCATTTTCGCACCGCTGTAACTTTGTCCAGTCTTAAGCTACGTCGTTATGTTTCAACACGCGCTTCTTGAACTTTCTACTGCCACCAAAGTCCGAAACTTGCAGCCGGAACGACTCGAACTTGACAGAGTTATTGCGCTTACAACACGCCCGCTGTGCATTTTGCTAGCTGTCGCGCCCAGTCGATTGATAGGTACGATCTTATATACATTGGGCACAGCGCACTCCAAAGTCTTCTCGGAACAGAGTAAAACAATTTCTGAGTAGGAACAGAGTAAAACAATTTCTGAGTTTTTGAGAATTTCTCATGAAACCCCCTAAATGCTCACTCTACAAATGTCTCCCTCGATTGATAGGTTCGATCCTATATGCATTGTGCCCGGCGCACTCTCAGAGGATTCCTGGCATGACAAAACACTTCACGCCATGCTTGAGATGCTCCGAGAACATGCAAACACTGGAAGATAAGCTTTTCTAATAGCAAAAGTCTGCCCAGTCATCTTTGACCACCCACTGCGAAAATGCGGTGGTTTGGCAAAGTTGTATACATGGTTGTGCAGATCTCGAAGAAGCAAATTGAACGGTACCAACCGTTTCTCAAAAAAAAACTCAAATTAGAGGAATTGTGAGCCTGCAACGTTTTCAGCGCCTTGCGGCCGACAACTCGTCCGCGGCTGGCGTTCTCAAGGGAGCGCAAGTTTTTAGTTTCGGCCATTTTTGACCTTATGAAATGTATGTACCAGACGATAGAACTCGATTTCCTGAGCTCAAATGTACTCTTGGTTTTTCAAATGGACGATTTTTGGGCGAGTTATAGCAAAAAGACGCAAAAACCGCAAAAGTGCGGTTTTTTCGGCGTCTATTCGAAAGACGCGTCCGTTACTGTACAAAGAGGATGAATTTTTGTTGGCATGCAAGAAGGCGCAGATATGAATTTTTATTGGTATACAAGAAGACTCACGTTTGAATTTTTATTGACACGCAAAAAAGCAAAGGCTTTAAATGTCAACCATCTGTTCACCGAGAATAGCTAGTTTATCACACTTATCTTTAGCGTTCCTCTCGTTTACGGCCTTCTTTAGCATTTTGGTCCACGAGGTCTTGTGCGTTTCCGCTTCCGGGCTAATCATGCTCAATGAATCAATGAGGGCTTCGGCAACATTATTGGCCAGTACTTTCACCACATCTATCCCTCTATTGTCGTAGACATTACTACAAATAGTATTCATGTCCGAAGCAACATCCTGAAGTATGTCTTTGGTGACAGGATAGCTTTTCCAAACTTCATCAATGCTGTTATTTATGTCATTGAGGTCCAGACCGGCCGTCCAACCTTTCGTCTCCAACTTTTCCATTGCCGCTATGACGTCAGCAAACTGCTCCTTGATGTCAGGCGGTTTTTGAGAAGGACATACGGTGCTGGTAGTGCTGTACAGATCACCTGAAAGAAATGGCTCGTCAGTGTCTTCGTCTTATGTTGCGTTAAATTTGTTGAGGTTTTCAACGCAGCACCCTTACGTGCTCGTATTCAGCAGCCTTTAAGGTGAAATTTCCACAGAAGATCGATTTTTTGCATACTTAGATTGAAAAAGAATTGTGAGGAATGAGAAAGATTCAGTTTTTCTCGCTTTTGTCATGCTGATCGGGTTACTACCGCCTATTAACACGTTGACAAATGGAGCGATTTTCGCGTGTCTGGCTCCTGGGAAGAAGAGCGCCGCACAAACACACTGCGACGCGAAATTTGGGATGCCAAGCACGATGCTAATTTTCCTCTGAACAGTTACGGCCGGTTACCCCCCCCCCCCACTTCGTTAACTAGGATGGTCGTACCAGAATAGTGTAAGAGATAAGAGATGGGAGGTCCGATGTAACTAAAACTTTGTCTAGAAGGTTAATTTGGTGCTCGTGACGATTCATCTCCATTTTTAAAATTTTAGATGAGTAGCGAGGAAGGTTGCGATAGGTATGGGTAACGCTCACCCACCGTCACATACCCTGGCGACGACCGTTCTGCCATGTTGAAGGATGTAGCTATAGATTGGAACTCGTGGTTCATCGCACATTTATTACCCACAAGGCATGTGAAAAATGTGTGATTGTAAAGCAAGGAAAAAATGAGCAATCAAAATGATCAAAGAAGAACATCAAAGCAGAGAAAGTAAGGAGAATTTAAAGAAGAGTAGGGTCAAGTCAATGAATGAGGCTGACAAGGTGGTAAGGAACGATCGGAGATTATTACAAAAGGGAGATTGAACGCATTTCTGACTAGCGGAGGTAAGATTTGTTACATCTTCTCACATAACTCCTACACAGAGTTTAGGGAAAGTCGGTGTTCCTGACACGACTACCGATTAAGAGGGAAGTTGGCCGTAATCGTCGAAATGGACATCGGCATCGTGTTCAGCATCGCATCCTGATTAACCAATCAGAGGCCATCAACGAATTACATAACTTTAACAGAAAATACACAGCGGAAACCTCAAATAACGCGGCTTATCGTTCACCATATGCCTGTGGCCTATGTCATACCATACCTCACCCCGAGCGAAGCCTAATGGTAAGCTCCCGTATCGATCGCGCGAAGCGATGAGTCGATATGGGAGTCATTAAGGGCTTGGCACACTCTTGCTGCTTGACGCAGCTCCAATGATGAAGGATAGGGCAGAGACGCAGTGTGCGTGTCTCTGGGTTGCGGGGCTACTCGCCCCAGCGACCGCGGTTGCGAGCGCGGCAGGAGAATTTCCAGACGAAAGAGTGCACGCGGGCGCGAATGTCTCCATACTTGGTCCACGTGTGAATCATGAGCTCACGGCCGCGATAAGGGAGTCTCCAAGTCGATGACGGCTTAAGAAATCTACAGGGACCGGTACCGAGCACATCACGCAAAGGCCATTGACACGCTTAGGAGGTCACATTGAAATATTTGCGAGCAACCATAGGAGGGGAAGATTTTTAAGGAAGAGTGAAGGAGCACGACTCAAATGCTCCAAGCAGATAACTTCTCGAACTACACTCCAAAGCTGTCTAAGGATGGACGAAAGCTTTTTCTCCACCTCTCTGGGACTTCGAGGTCTAACCATACACCTGAATGTCCTCATAATATTCTTAATAGAGGTCTGCCAACGCTCCTAGGATTTATCCTACCGTCTTTACGACAGTGGAGGGGCAAGAGTCGAAGAGTCGACACATACACAGTCAGTGTAGATAATCTAGGACAGCTGGCCGAAAAGCTAAAGAGCTTAAATGGAGTGAAGAATATTGGTCACATGTGCCTCTTTCCTCTCAATGAGCTCATGAACATCTCATCCCCAACACTAAGGTCTTCCGTATGATGAAGGAGTGAGGCTTACCCTGTAGGACAGCACTATGCAGCGATTGGGGCAAGGCGGAATAGCCATTGAGTACATGTTGACCCCCCCCCCCTCTAGTCAATTTGCATCTATAGCCATGTGCCATATGTTTCCCATGATCCAGGCATATCCATAAACGCTTCGAAAGAACCCGCTGGATATCTGAAAACGCCCAGGACTCAATTTCTGGCGTTAAGCACAGAAAACAAGGGCCTGATGTCTGATACAAAAGCTACCATCACGTATAGGCCTTCTCTATTAAAGGCAAATATGATAGACCAGCCCCTATCCCTGGTTAAGATGCTCGCAGCAGTGTCCGTATGGTAATAGGATACCGTCGAAGCAGAATGCCTGGCGCATCGTTGGGATCATCACCGTAGTTCAAGTGCATATTTAGCAAATCCAAAGACTCATGGATTTCTGTTAAAAGGCCAGTCAGTGTTTCACCATTCCTGGGCACGTCTGGCACCAATTATCTCACTCCGGAGATGTTTTACTGCCACTAAGTGAAACGGATTCTCGCGGACCCACGAGGATGCGCAGGTGCACGGAGAAATGGAGGCTCCGGCTGCGAGTGAGAGATTCGGTTGGCAGCGAGAGACTCCAGACGTCGTGCGAAACTCCGTTCGCGTGCCGACTGTGCGTCACGGGGGCGAGTAGCCCGGTGACCGTGTCTCTGCGTCAGGGGCGGCGGCGCGCTTATGGCGCACTTCGCTTCAGCGCTGACGCTCTGACGTCAGGCGACCGCCCCTCCCGTCCTGTCATTGTCAAGGCATTCTCTGAAATTATCTGTCTGATTTTTTCGTGTAGCGAGCATGAAGGTGAGCAGTATGGCGAGCATTCTGGAAACATTCTGCTAAATGGTAACAAAACAAAGTCAACAGTCCTCCATCGGTTAAGATTTGAAAAGATTGATGTGAAGGAAAGCATGGCATGAGAAACAGCGAAATATAAGGTTTGTCAAAATACTACAAAAATTGAACGTTTCACTGCCGTCCTGTCATTGGGATGTCTTGACGTACAGTAATTGCAGAGATTTGCTTTTAAAGGGAAGTAAGATAGGACAGCTATTTCGTCAACCAAAACCAACTATCGCTCCAGCAGTCAGCAGAGCGATGGTTGGCAATGGTCCAGTGTCGACAGCAGTGAAAGAGAGAACGACCGCCGATCACCGCAAACATGTCCTGAGCCTAAGAGCGGCGCCTCGCCCCGTTTTTGGCGCACTGAAGCCGCTGCCGAGTGTGCCCAGCCCTTTAGCCTTTGCTCGGGGTGAGCGATGGTATGACATACATAGGCCATAGGCCATATGATGAGCGATAAGCCGCGTTATCTGAGGTTTTCGATGTGAATTCTCCATTAATTATATGTAAGCCGTTGATGAATCCGGCCTATGGAGGAAGTTTGGAAAACCGGATATCATTCTTGTTAAAATAATATGCCGTAATAAAAAAATATATAATACCATTGCGCGACATCGTCCCACGGAACAGACTGGCTGACACGTACCATTGAGCGGCAGTGTCGTGAACATGTTAAAAGTTCTGTTTGCTCAGGGTTTCGTGAGGTTCTATCGGATAATAGTGAAATATGGCACTAATAACTGATTACTAGACTCAGAAACCTATCTGGGTCAGATTCATCAACCGCCCTCTAACGGTGCAAACACCACTGAACCTGATGATAATGAATGCCAATCAGGGGAGTTTGGCGATATTTTCACCGTTAGAGGGTGTAAGCGGATGATGAATTTGGCGGCTGCTGAACATAAATCTGGGACCGGATTCATCAACGACTTACAGCAATTTAACAGAGAAAATACAGCCGAAATCCCAGATATCGCAGCGAAATATTTTACCACATCGCTTGATAAGCCGTGCTATCAAGGATCTCTGCCCTATTTTTTCTGTTAAATGTCTGTTAGTTGTTGACGAATTCGCCTTTGAAGTCCATTTGAGGTGTTACGATAGATTAAGGTAAACGTAGGTAAGTGACTATGGTTACCGTTGTTGCTTTGGATGCTAAGCACGATTTTAAGCTTAACATTCGCTTTCAAATGGCATACGACACTGTCTGAAAAAATTGTAAAGGTATTTTTCCCGTTTTTAACATTCTGCTAAAAAATGATAAAAAGCAGTGTGAACAAATAAATACGACACACATTTTGAAAGAGCGAAACATTTTCTTTCGTACGACATATGAACAACATGTGCTTTCCAAAAACGTAACCAAAAAGTAGGAGCTGTTGATTAAAATATTTTACGCCCTTTGGCTACTACACATGAATGCCCTGAAAATTTAAAAAAAAATCAAAATGAGCGAGAAAGCCCAACATGAACTCTGGTAGAATAAATTATCCACCTTATAGCGTCTGCAAAAAACTGCAACTTTAGCTGTAAGAAGGAGCTGTGGGCGTCGGTCGTTACTCCTTTTTCTTTTTGACATCCCACTTTAACTACTAAAAACTTGAAAAAAATAAAGTAGAATAAAGCGGTACAAAACTTTTGACAGAACTAATGGTTATCTCTTGAATGTTACACAATATTGTGCAAAAAAAAATCAGCAAATTTCAGAATAATTGTTTAAAAACGGCGGAGCTTAGGCTTCAACCTAAAATTGCTAACATAACATAGCAATTTGCAGCCGGCAATTTCGTCGACGGTTGACGTCAAAAGTCGAAGAAAGTGCTCATGAGTGTTTGAAGTTTGGCTTCAGACTGGCGCATAGCGTCTTTGGGTTAAAACGAAACGAAGCGAAGCATAGATGTCTCCTCTAATCTGAACTCACTGTATGCCCTTGTATCCTTGTACTCAAGGAAGAATGGGGAGCACTTGACCGACGGTTTGTTGAATTCAACCAGCAGTCTGTAAATGTAGAACTACAGAAGGCACGACTTTCCCAAAAGCAAAGTTGCCTCCGTTACCTTTCCATAAGGTCGCCAGGTTCTCCATCGATCGTTTTACGGGCCACTCTGAACATCTGAAGAACCACATGGATTCTAGAGAGTTGTGCTGTTCGTGGACGCATGCCACACTCACCAAAGTGACGAAATCCTGTACATCCTGATTTTGTTGTGCTACCAGTGTGCGAAATCTCGAGAGAGCATTGTCAAGGAGAAAATCGTATTGAAATACACCGTCCTTGAATAAAAAATGTTTGCGATTATAAAATTACAAGTGCTCCGACACAACTATCGACGTGCCTCGCACTTACATGCTTCGCGCGATGTTGCAGTATCACTAAAGCGGCTTTCACACTGCCGTTGCTGCTGTTGCGCAACCGATGCCGTAATGATGAAGCATACCGCAAGACGCAGAGGAACAACAACAGCAACGAGGAGGGCTTTCACACTGCTGTTGCCGGAACACCGCATCAGCAACACCGGCATCGGTTGCGCAACGATCGCGCGGGCTCAGCGACAAGGAAAGATCGCTAACATATCTTGTTGCTGATGCTGGTCATCAGAGGCATATCACAGGTCTTATCTCATTATCTTATCTCACGCGTTGCGGCTGCAGCAAGCATCGAACTCCACCCCTTTTTCGTTGCTCGTTGCTGCAACAGCAGCAACGGAAGTGTGAAAGCCGCTTAAGCTCACAAGGGAAGGATGCTAGTTGACCGTGGGACTTTAAGATGAAACGTATATCACTGGATGCGACTTCAAACGCTGGTTTCAAATATATGTTCCGTTTTTGATGTGTGCATCTGTGAACGGAGTTATAGTCCATTTTCAGCATGGCTCCCAGCTCACGTAGCCTGAAAACTGCGCTGACATCCGAGCAGTGGTGGCGCAGGTGGTAGAGGAGCGGCATGGTGAGACGGACTGGTTTATGGTTCGAATTGCCTGTGATGCAAGACTTTTGCACTTCCTAAAAAAAGAACTGCCATATCAACCAAAGCTCTCTATGTCACATCGCAACGGAAAACACTCATAATTATTTGTGGATCAGTGCCTTCAACAGTGCCCCTGGCTAATTTTTTTCTACACACGGGGTCGGTAAGGACAATATATACTGCGGACTTATCTTCCGATCTAGATAAGTGGCAGTATTGTGCGTTGGCGTGTCTTTTGGATGAGTTCAGTCCTTCCGATACTTCTCGCGTCCCCACAAGGCAAGTGAAGAGATGGCCAGCAGTTTCGCATTCGTCTTGCGAGATGAGCAATGCAGGAGCATCAAGGTAGAGCATGAAGAAAGTATCAGCGTGTTTTGTTGTTTGTCTTCTCGCCATGTTTTTAGCAACTGTTCATAATAAACTAGATCTCCGTGCCAGTTTGAGGTTGTCTGTATGAAGGCGAGTCCTTTCTGGTGACGTTTTCCATTGAGATTTGGCATAGCGTGCTTTGGTTGATCGTGGCAGACCTTTTTTAGGAAGTGCAAAAACCCTGCATCATAGGGGATTCGAACCATAGAACATCCCGTCTCACCACGCCGCTCCTCTACCCCCTGCGCCACCACTGCCCGGTTGGCAGCGCAGTTTCCAGGCTACTTGGGTTCGGAGCCATGCTGAAAATGGTCCATAACTCCGTTCGCAGATGCGCGTAGGAGAAACGGAACACATATTTATAATCAGCGTTCGAAGCCGCACTCCGTGATATGCATCTCATCTCGAAGTCCTATGGACACCTGGTACCCTTCCCTTTTAATGAGAACAATCATACCAAGTTGGCTGCTCTACTTGTTAAGGTTTCTTCTTTCTCTAGGAGTACAAAAACGTCGTAGCTCGTATTGTATATAGTATTATAGGGCGGTCTATTGGTCCCTCACTACTGGTCACCATTTAGTGGAACTCGTCCCCCATTACTGGTACTGGCCCAACTCAATGATCCCTCATTAGCATGCCCGATCTTCTGAACTTCCTGGCACGTGGAAGACGCCTGGGTATTTTCTACTATTTCCCGCTAATTCCGCGCCCCGTAATTCTCCTCCTCCCTATCTTTGCTGATCGATAGCAGCAAAGATAGGGAGGGGGAGAATTACGGGATAGCTGATCATTAGCGGATTATTATACAGTATGACCTCCATTACCACCAGAGCTAACGTTTCGGACCGCTTGAACGACATTCATAAAAAATCGATCGCGATTTGATCAATAGCGATCGATAGCGATCGGCACTTCAAAAACGAGCTTCAGATTCGTCTTCAGCAAACTCGATTATCTCAGGGCTAAAGTTTCGGACCGCTTAAATGACATCCATAAAAATCGATAATATCGATCGATGGGATTGCATTCCCTTGCTTGAAGACCTTCCGTCGATGACCATCGCCAGGCACATTGGGCGGCGTGTTCGACACGTCCACGATCCCCCAGGCATGTAGAAGACGCCTGGGTATTTTCCGCTATTCTCGCGCCCCTTAATTTGTGCCCCGTAACTCAGCATCGATCAATAGTATGGCTCACCGCTTATTGGCTTATCATATAGTATGACTATTTATTTATTTGTATTTTTCTTGTATATGTCATTTTCACCTCGAAAGGAACACATCTTGAATCAAACTGGACACTTTTCACGTCAAATTGTGCAGCCGATGATGGTGTGATACCCAGGCTTTAAGAGTGCGTTTCAGGCCTGTACCGCTATATTCAAAGCGAAGGACAGTTCCTACCGGAATCCACTTCCGCTGGCCGGTACCGACAGCATAATCGTCGATGTTCTTGTGGCGCTGAATATTGTTCCTGGTGATTCTGCTGATCATTGCGATCATCGCAAAAATGTCTGAAAATGCTAAAATCCCAAAGCAGAGATTTCGATTAGTGGATTAAAGCTCCACTAAAGACACTTACACGACGACACCGAGCACGCGAATGTGAGTAGCAGAACTGTTTGCAGAACGCGACCCACTCATTACTAGCAGCCGCTGTTCTTGTCCGAAGATGCTCGGCGTTGCCTGCTTCTGCCTTTATAGTGCTCCACATACTCTTTTGATATCCTGTGGCACCTAATAATGCGCCTGTGACTGCATGAATCTCGTCTGGATTCCTCGAAATCCCTTATTTCAGCGCCAAGCTAAAAGTTTAGCTTCGGCAATAAGAAGACGTTTTCATTTCCCGTTGCACATTTTAAACAAAAAATGTTTTGGCGTCTACCCCATAAATCGCGAAAGACAAAAGTCAGCCGTTATTTCTCCAAAAGGCACGATTGTTCGGTGGAAGAAGATTTTGTGTTAGAAAAAAATTGTCTACGCCAACTATCAGAGCACCATCCCTCAGTTCCCAGCTTTCGCAGTGCATTCTATACATATCACGTCGAATTGGACACTTTTCAAATCAAAACGAACACTGTTCAAGTCAAACTGAACACTTTAACACTCAGTACATTACAGCTCAGGAGAGATATTAGGCTAGGAATTAAGCCCCCCCCCCGTTTTCTGAACCTTTCATTCTCAATTCCGCTGAAAATTTTCTGCTCCCTCAATGATCTCCCTTAGCGGACGACGTCTTCGGCACGGCCTCTGAATCTCCAAGCACATTAGACGACGTTTTTGGCACGCCTACTTGAATCCCAAACACCTTAAGCGACGTCGTTGGCACGTCTTCTGAGTCCCCTGGCACGTAGAAGACGTCTGGGTATTTTCCGCTATTTTCTTGCCCCGTAATTTGATCAACATCGATTGATGGCGATGGATACTTTAAAAAGGAACTTCAGATTCGTGTTCAGCGACCTTGATTCCCCCAAGGCTAAAGTTTCCAAGAAGGTAGAAGACGTCTGGATATTTTTCGCTATATTCGCCTCGTAATTTCCCCCATTTTCCCCTATTTTTCCCTCCGATTTTTACCCTATTTTGTGGCTAATTTCTGCTGCGGCGCCGATCGATAGTATGACTCATCGCTTAGCGCGTTAGTATAGAGTATGCTGTTCAAAATAGAATAATTAGTTGTATGAAACAGTGTGTTTTTCACTTTTTTTGCACATTCCGATCTTTTTCAATTTTTCGATCATTAAAGAGAAAACGGAAATGATTATGATAATAATAATAATATATTAATAGTTTTAATAATAAAAGACAAAAATGACCATCGGCAGCTTCATCTCTCTGCTCAAGGTTTCGGAAATTCTGCTATCAATTGTAAAAATCGCATCGCGTTTTTCGAGTTCTCCATACTTTTAGCAGTACGACTGCTTTTCTGCTTTTTAAAACAACCTTTATATCATCATTTTTGCTCAGGAAATCAAAATTTTATAAGATTTCAAACAAAGTGTCCACTTATTGGGCAAGTGAATTAAAATTTCAAAAAAAGTTATTCTAAAATTTTCCTTTGAGAAAAATTATTTTACTCTTTTTGGAAAGTCTAGTTTAATGTGGAAGGAACTCTTCTTAATTTGCAAGATGATCAGTTTAATTTCAAAAGCGGTAGGCTTGTTCAGAAGAGTGTTAATTTCGATTTGAAAAGTGTCCAATTCGACATGAAAATGTATACAATACACTGCGAAAACTGACAATTGATCGTGGCAGTAATGAGGGATGGTACTCTGATATTTTTTTTCGAGCACAAAATCTTCTCTCATCGAACAATCGTACGTTTTGGAGAGCTAAGGGCAGACTTTTGTCTTTTGCGATCTCTTAGCTAGGCCCGAAACATTTCTTGTCTGAAATGTACGATCGGAAAAGAGAACTTCATATTGCCATAACCAAACTTCTACGAAAAAAGCTGAACCTTCACGTTTCTGCTGAAACACGTCGGAATGGAATTTAATTGAAAATTACAGCCATAACTGGCTGACTAAAGCTTGGAGAACTGCTGAAATGATGGGCTCCCGAAAAGTGTTGACGACGATTCATGCAGTTACAGGCGCCTTCTTAGGTGCCTTATGTTTTCAGAAGAGTCTGTGGAGCAGCATAAGGCCTATGATACACTCCCCTCTGCCGCAGCTACGCTTGATTACAGGCAAGGTTGACGACTCCCGAACGCGCGGTCGCCTCGCTGAGCCAGACATAGTTCACGCAGTTCTGCAGACGGACACTTTTGCAAAATTTACGGCAACTCAGCTGGTCCAGTGAATTTTCCTTGTTTTCTCTACCACTTCTATGTTCCTGTTCATGTTTTCGCCTTTATTCTCATTGTGTTGCTTCCTCATCGGCCTACCGTTGCAGGATTTATGTTTTGTAATTTTTTTTCGAATTCATGTTTTACTGGGTTTTTTCCGGTATTCCTTTTGATCTATATTTCGCCCGCAAGCACGGAAACCCACGTTTCTGTGCTTGACGTGTTATGAGAGACATCACGAGGAACTCAATAAAAGAAAGGCTAAAATGAGCGCAGGCATGAAAAAACCCGTTAGGAAAACACCATTTCATCAAAAACAAGCAATTAACAAAACATCACAATTTTAGGAAAACATGACCAAAACGATCAGCACAGAACAGTCAGAAACGAAAGAACTGTAGAAATCAGTCGAAATCAGTGCTAATAGTGGAGTAGTGCACGACGAACGCATCCCCCTTCCACGGCCTCGCGCGGGACTATATTCCTCTTCGACCACTCGGAGGTATATCAAGCGCAAATAGAGTTGGAGGGGATCACCCTGTTGGACAGTCCTATACAACGTTTTATGTTGTACGAAATTAAAAGTTGGATGCACCGCCGGTGTGGTTTTGACATGTAGTGAGGTAGACTGTTGTGACGTTCACCACGCTCCATTACGACTCTTCAAGGACACACACGCTGGGAGGCTCCCAGGTCCCGACGCGGAGGGCATATGGTCGCGCGCACGCGCCGCGACGCCCTAAAAACGCCTTCCCGCGCGCGTCGGGCAGTCTGCATCGTCGTTCTCACACGAAGCCGTCGGTCCGCTCTCTGCTCCGGTACTACATCGTCAGCGCAGTCTCCACTCCAGGACGACCACGACACGACGCGCAGGGACATCAATCAGAGGTAACTGCGGAGACCGACCGAGCCACCACCCTCGTGAACGCAGGCTCCAGGGTAGGAGCCAGGAGCCAGGGAGGATACCTCACCTGTATCGGGGCTCAGCCTTAACTCGTAGGCAGTTGTGTTCGGTATATTGTGTATAGAATTGCTATGAAGTCTGATATCTATTGCGCATTGTCATAAGACTCGAGATTGGGAGAAGCTTTATTCCGAGCGCAGTGGTAAATACTGCAGAAGGTCGGTTGGTTCAATTGTATCACGTGAGCGATGTGAAGATGGGCGACGGATTCAAGGGAGCTAGAGCAGGTGCAGTCTGCGCAGGAGATCCGAAATAACATCCGCATTGGTGTGAGGTGTGCGTAGCCGGGGGAACAAGGCTCCAGGGTAGGAGCCGTAGGTGAGGTATCGGGGCTCAGCCTTAACTCGTAGGCAGTTGTGTTCGGTATATTGTGTATAGAATTGCTATGAAGTCTGATATCTATTGCGCATTGTCATAAGACTCGAGATTGGGAGGTTTATACAGCGCAGTGATAAATACGGCCGAAAGATTTAGGCGAAGGGCGGCTGTTGGCAACATGCCCAGTGACGTACGCGACGCAGCCGCTTGCACTCCACTTTGGCGACGGAGCGCGGAAGCCGTGCGATTTCTGCCTCTTATACGCCCGCGATGACATCTTCGCCAAGCAGCTCGTGGTGCAGTGGGTAGAGCGCCTCACGGTGATCACGGAGGTCAGGGGTTCGGCTCCTCTGCACGCCGGTGTTTTTGCATTTCAACTGACTGGACGAGATCTCAGGAGTTTTAACGTCTACTCAGTTTTCAGACGTTTTCTGCCCTTTTTTCCAGCTGTAACGGTTTTCATGGCCCAGCTGCGGACTCCCCCCTGAGCGACGAAAGCGGTTTCCACACGAGCAGCTTGGATGGCACCCACCCCGGAGTCTCTTCCCTAGCCTGGTCCTGCGCTCGAAGAACGCAGAACTCAGCTGCGGACTCCCCCCTGAGCGACGAAAGCGGTTTCCACACGAGCAGCTTGGATGGCACCCACCCCGGAGTCCCTTCCCTATCCTGGTCCTGCGCTCGAAGAGCGCAGAACCCAGCTGCGGACTCCCCCCTGAGCGACGAAAGCAGTTTCCACACGAGCAGCTTGGATGACACCCACCCCGGAGTCCCTTCCCTAGCCTGGTCCTGCGCTCGAAGAGCGCAGAACTCAGCTGCGGACTCCCCCCTGAGCGACGAAAGAACCCAACAGCAATGGATTTCGCGCTCCATCGCGAACGCATGCGGAGCCGCCGCGCTGCTGGCAAATTGCCAACAGCCGCCCTTCGCCCAACTAATGCGGCCGATAAATACTGCAGGTCGGTTGGTTCAATTGTATCACGTGAGCGATGTGAAGATGGGCGACGGATTCAGGGGAGCTAGCGCAGGTGCAGTCTGCGCAGGAGATCCGAATAACATCCGCATTGGCATGAGGTGTGCGTAGCCGGGGCAACAAGGGCCTAACCCTAACGTGGCAGGTAACATAAGAGTTTTTTACCAATTCCTTCCACGCCTAAGATGCACCGATGTGGCAGTTTGAACACCTATTTACTCTATGGGGTTTACAAATAGCTGGCCATGGCCAGCCGAAGTGCAAGCCATAGGCACAGCTGTTTGATTTTCCTCTAGGGTCGGTTTTATTTTGCCGCGTTAGACTTTCATTCGGCTGAATCAGGACTATAGAACCTATGGTAGGCACGGTTGTACTTTATGATGCCTGTTTTCATTTCTGCTATAATTTCAATTAAATTTGAATGAGTAGCTATTTATTTTTAATTTAAATGAGTGGCGCAGTCGGAGGAGCTGCCAGCTATCACAAACATATGAAACCATCTTCTTGGTTTGCAATTCCCATACAGGCTAACGAAGGTGTTCATTTCACAGGAATCAGTGAATTGGTACCAGATTTGTCTGGAAAGGATAAACAGCTGACGGCGCAAATAGGTTGGGGGGGTCTTCTTGTTGTACACAACATTTCACGTTGTACGAAACTTAAAAAATGCAGCACTGGTGTGTTCTACACCTATGGTGAACTAAGGTAGGCCATTTTTGATGTAATAATACCTGCACGTGCCTCTCTACCAAGGTGAATATCCACTGAGTGCATGGTGATCCCCCGTCCTATTTGCGCTGCGTTGACTTGTTCATCGGCTGGGCACCATAAGTCATTGCATGGTCAAACACGCATTTAAGTCGTTTTCACGACATCCTAGAGTGTGCGGCACCTCTCAAAACGAGATGAGTAACGCCGTCTTTTTTCCTTTACTGTAATTTAAATGAGAGCATCAATTGTCCCACCCCTCTCTTCCGGTCACACTTGCACTCATAAATCGATGAAAGGGTGACACTCCAGCAAGCGTAATTCTTGTTTTCTGAACGTACTATTTTGGTAAGCCCTACGTTCTGCAGGAAGGTAATGGGACCTTATCACTACATCGCTGTGCGATCGCGTGACGCGTTGAATCGCTACTAGAGCTTATGATTCCGTCGCGTCGAACCGCGACGCTGCTCTGAATGGACCCTAAGCTCTAGTTTACGCTTCCGCTTTATGCCTGCTCTGCACGGCACGATGATCGGGATAAATATATCCGGGCGGCGCGAAAAATCGATATCTATGGCTGGCGATCGTGCTGCGCTGCGTGGTGGCGCAAGTATAAACAAGGGCGTCGCTCAAATATGGTCACTACGTGGCGTCGCGTCCCTCTGCGTCGAAGTATAGATGGGGCCTAAGAGGACGTTCAGACCGCCATCGCGTAGCGCGCTCGCGAGGTGTTCATACATGTTCTGCAGCGAACACCTCATTGCACGCAATTATCAGACGATATCACTGTTGACTGCGGAGCGATTTGTTCCTCGCTCGTTGATTAGCTACTACACCGTCGTTTCGAACGCATGGCAGGAAACATCAGCGGCAAACTCTGCTTCTCTGCCCTATACTTAAAGGTAGGGCTGCCGCGTTACCACAAGTGTGCGAAGGCCTTAAGGTCGTAGAAATCCTTCTACCATTTGGGCACATTTCACGCCGTTCCTTCGATGCTGCTCGTGGTAGTTTCGTAAGTGCTGTTCTCTGCTTTAACTGGAAGTTCACTTCGCCAATAGCCACAACAGATGATTTTTTCGTTGTACGGTTATCATTTCATCAAAAATGTGCTTTGAACACCAGTGCCCGTTTTCGTGAACGTTCCCGGGATCTTCCTGGCTTCCCACGGGAAGCGATCGAGGCGAGAAAGCGAGGCAGGGAGAGAGAGGCGAGAGATGATATCGCTATGATATCGCTTATCTCCCGCTCCCACCGCTTCATGAATACAGGCTTTGGTATCAGGCAAAGAGTGATACCGGAGCTAACACAACCGCTCAGTGCAATGCCGACGTGGAGAATGAGTTCTTGATGATTTTTCGAATACCACTGATCATAGTTCTGGAGCCGCGGGAGCGTGAATAAGCAATAAGGTTACCTTGTAGATTTTGAGCCCAAAGTCATGCTTATCCTAAGACCGAGTTATGGGTTGATCAGCACCCCAACATAAAACAATAGTATCCATGTTGAGAAAGATTATTATAGCATGTTGTCATGGTCCAGCACAATAGGAACGATGGCACAATGCGCGGAAGGAGGGGGCAGCCCATTGGCTTCCACCTAGCAGAACGTAACAGTCGGATATGGTGACGTGGAATTTCCTGCATTGTACACAACCTGGCGCGTGCGTACGTGCAATACAGGTTGCAGTAAGAAGGGCTTAGGTCGAATGCTACGTCTTGCGCCAACTAAAGGGTAAAAACTCGTCCCACACGTGGGGTAGCCGCGTCACCTCGTGGTTGAATACTGATGGGCAGCGCCCCCCATCTTTCGCACATTGCGCCGAAAGGATTCATACTGACAGATCGTACACACTCACCGTACTGCCAACTGGGAGCCACCATTAGCAACAGAATGTGGGCGCAAAAACGACCCATGTTGAAACGCGGAGACGCAGCCAATTGACCTGGTGAGTGGTCGCTCCTTACCAGCGGTGTCGAATGAACCTCACTAGTGTGAGGTACCATCTTTTATACGCTTCTTGTGCATTTGTATCATTATCTTATCACTTCATGCTCTTCATCGCTAGCGGTATCCATGAAGCGATGGGAGCGGGAAGGTAAGCGGGATTTCCTTCCTCTCGCTCCATCCCCTTCCTGGCTTCGCTGTTGGTGTTCATGCTCACATTCCTTTTAAGAATAGCTATTTGTAGCTTACGAAAGGCGCTCTCAGGACTATCCTCTATGCGGGCGATATTCTCCTAGTAGTCGACAGTTGGGAGGAGCTGAAGAAGAAGGGACGGCTGTGGCAAGGAGCCCTCGTAGACAACGGTCTGCAGGTGAACGTGGAGAAGATTCAAGTCCATCAGCTCTAAACTGGACCGACCCAGACTGCCAAGGAGAAACGACCAAACGGATGGATGGAAGAATTCCGCTACCTCAGAATTGATCTATCCGAGGAAGGAGGTGTGAACCAGACGACAAGAGGCAGATAAATGCAGCATTGCTCAAATAGAGCTCTGCGAACGTATATCCTCAAGGACACCCAATGGCAACCTCCTTAGAACAGTAGTGAGGCCTATCTTCCACTACGGCAGTGTGTGATATGCCTTGGGTAAGGCGAAGGAGCGGCAACTGCACGGTAAGGATTTCCCGACGGATCGACCCAAATGCCCGCCTGAGAATGCTCAGGCGGGCATTTGGGTCGATCCGTCGGGACCGGGAGCGAAATGAGGATGTTAAGACAGTGGTGAGGGCAATTCCAATTCAGCTGAAGAGATGGGAGCAACGCCTGAGGTGACACAGACACATCTTCAGAAGGCCAGAGAATCACCCCATAAGGTTGGACTTAAATTAGGAGGCATCCGGAAAGTGTCGGCGAGAAGCCCCAAAGAAAGTTGGAAGGACGTCATGAAGGGAGGTCCTGCCGAAGACGGCGCTATTGCAGACGACGCTCTCGATAGCATGAGGTGGCGACGATTCACAAGAACAGCCCTGCGAATGCGCGAGGCTAAACGCTCGGAAGTACATGAATAGCTATTTTCAGCCTCCGAGCCGGTCGCTATCTGTGGAAATTCGTTAACACTCGTTAACATAGCGTTCATGAATATGGGCACTAGGTGCTAAGATAGTGTTGAAATGATTTTTTCAAAATCCTCCACTCTCCATTATTGATCCGCCTCCGTGATCTTGCTTGTAGGTCATTCTCGAAATTTCTCCGTGATAGGTAGAAATAACTACGTTGCCTTCCATAACTTCAACCACGATGTAAATTTCACAAGGGCACCTTCGACCCATCATCTTCTATGAATGGCACGATGGCATTTGAAACGACGGCAACCATTCGAAACATAAAGAGTACACTGGAAGAGGACATCACTTCCATCAGCACGGTGGTGGTAAAGCGCCGGTGCGCTCACTTCGGAAGAGGAGGGAGCAGTACTCAAAAAGGCCTCGTTCAGGACGCTCAATATAGTAGAAGACTGTCGTTTTCGATGCTATCAAACAGCGTTAGCACACGCAGTTTTGCGACGAGACTCAGGTGCACCGATCCAGCAGCACTCAGGCGCGTCAAGTTGCTTGGCTACAGCAAAGCGCTGACTTGATGGATCTGATGCCTCGATCGAGTATGTGGTTCACCCGCATATCCATCTGCCAGTCTCTGTTCCTGCTCCCGCATAAAAAATAGCTTTTGGAAGACTTGGTCTTGATTACTGGAGATGAGAGTGAGTTTATTTCGTAATGTTCACTTGCAATGAAGTCTGTCCACCAGTTGACATACTCATTTAAATCTATTATAACTTCGAACGGTTGTGTTTGAGAGAAAACAATAAAGCTCACCGATTTATTTGACAATTCAAACGGTTCAACTCTTAGCAATGATTGGTAATGTCGAGCAAAATGTGCAGCCAACTCGCAGCTGGGTATTTGGGTTCCTCACGAACGACATCCACCTCATCAAATGCGTTGACATATGCAACTCTTTACTAAATCGTAACCTAAACGACAGTTTTCTAGAGAGAATCATAACCAGTGATGAATAATGGATTGTATACAATGTGTACAATAACATGGTTTGAGAGTGATCTTAGTGAAAGCGAAATGCGCCTCCACAATCAAACTTTAAAGCCAACATTCACCAGAAGGAGATCATGCTGTCTGTATGGTGGGACTACGAGGACATAGTCTACTTTGAGCTGCCTCCAAGAAACCAAGCTGTTGATTCGAACGTCTGCTATTGTCGCCAATCAAAGTTGAACGAAGAAATCAAGAAAAACGAATTCAACTGGCAAATAGCAAAGGCTTGATATTCCATCATGATAACGACGTACTCTACTCCTCTTTAATAAGCCGTCAAGAACTAAAGGAGCTCGGCTGGGAACTGATGTCACACCCACCCTATAGCCTTGACACCATCAGATTACCATTTGTGTCGCTCTCTTAAGAACCATTTGAGCGGTGCAACTTTTGATTCTGGTGAAAATGAGCTTTCCTTGGCTATAATCCTCATAGAGGATAGTCCTGAGAGCGCCTCCTTAACACATTTATGAAGAGAGCGCTTCTGCACCCAATGCGAGCGACGGCCGGCTGCCTTTTTGACTTGTCCACTCACCTGTGTGAACAGCCGATCTTTGAAATGAAGATCTGTGGATTTCGAGCGTTTTTTGAGATATAACGGAGAACTGGGACGATATCAAGAAAATCTCGCTCAACTTCCCGCTCCCATCGCTTCATGGATACGGCTAGAGGTGAGAAGCAGGAATTGATACTGCAAGTGAAACAAATGCACATTAAGACGTATATGAAACATGATGCTTTACACCAGTGAGGTTCACTTGACACCGTCGGCAAGAATCGACCACTCTTCAGCGTAATTCGCTGCACTCTCGTGTTTCGTCATGGCACGTTTTTGGGCAATCGTTGTGATGCTAATGATGGCTCCCAGTTGTGAGACCCGTGAGTGTATCCGATGTGTAATTATATACAACGTGCTATAGTAACCTTTCTCGGCGTGGGTACTTAATTTGATACTTTGATAGTCCTTTTGTCGGCTAGAGGTCTTCTCAGCGGGAACCACAACTCTTCCAGACCGTTCGATCTCTGGCTGCTTGCATCCAGTTAGGCAGACTCCGCTCTCTGAAAGGTCTTGAGAATGAGTCTGCCCATCGCGTTGGCGGTCGTCCCAGTGGTCTCTTATGGTCTCTCGGGAGCCATTCTGTGACACGGAGACTCCATCTATCGTCCTTTCGTCGAAGCAGTGTCCGGCCACACGATATTTGGACTTCTTCATGTACTTCAGAGAGTCTGCTAATTTCGACTTCTCCCTTAGCTGCGGGCTTCGTAGCCCTTCTTGCCATTGCTGACGAAGGCTTGTCCTCAGAAGATATCTCTGCACTGCACGATGCGTAGTTTGCATTGCTCTGGCGAGGGTCTTGTTGTCGGGCCTGGTTTCCGCCGCGTAACACATCGCAGGCAGTCGTAGGCGTTAAATGTCGAGGCCCTGAGGCCGTCATCCTTGACCTGATCGGTGATTTCGCGAAGCAGCGAGGTCGTTATCTATGTTCATTTCTCTTCCCAGATAGATGTAGGAGTCGACCTGTTGTAGAGCGACTCCATTTAACCTTACGAGTCCCGTGTCATACCACTGGTTGACCACACATCGCGTTTTAGACATATTCATGTCCAATCCAATCTTCACACCTCCCACATTGAGGTCGTTCAGCATCTTCTTGATGAGAAAAATATCGTTGGTGAAGCGAAGGTTTCTGATCCGTTTACCGTCGACAAGGTAGCCTTTGTCGTCCCAGTTCAAGTCCTTCATGGATCCTGGAGTGCCGCTGTGAATAGCTTGGGAGAAGTCGTGTCTCCCTGCCGTACTCCTCTCCCGATAGGAATTTTAAGCTTTTGATCGAACAACTGAATGGCGGTCGATGTGTTCGAGAAGCATTCGTCGAGAAGTGGGATGCAGGACGATGGTATACCAGCATGCACAACCGCGTTCAGAATGGCGTTGACTTCCACAGAGTCGAACGCTTTCCGATAATCCATGAAGACAAGGACAAGTGGAATATGGTATTCTCGGTTCCTTTCGGTGAGTTGTGAGAGAGACAAACTGAATATTCCCATGCTGGAGAAACCCTTGCGAAACCTTGCTTTCTCCACTGGCTGATACTCATCCAAGCAACGCTCCATGCGGTTAAGCAGTATCTTGGTGAAGATCTTGTACACAACCGAAAGAAGTCTGATGAATCGATAGTTGTTGATATCCTCTTGCTAACCTTTTTTGAAGATTAGAACTGTTTTCGACTCTTTCCATGAGCCCGGAATCCTACCAAGTCGAAAGTAGTGGTTGAAGTGCTTGGCAAGAAGTGAGTAGAGGGCATTGCCACCCGCACGAAGGAGATCAGCAGAAATGCCGTCCAGTCCGGGAGCAGTGCCTGGCTTCATCCTTCTGATGGCATGAGCAACTTCTGATTTCAGAATGGGAGTTACTTCCTCAGCTGATGGCATCAAGCATTTCAGGACAGTGATGGAAGAACGAAACAGACATTTGTAGAGTGATGATGTAGAATCTGATGTAGAATTCTTGAACGATGGCCTCCATCGCTCTTCGAGACGTTTGCGTTGTTCCATCCTTATCCAAAAGGGCTGACATTATTGCCTTCTCATCGCAGAGATCACGTTTGCAGCGCTTTACAATTGAACCTTTCTCGGCGGCTTCCAACAGCTTCAATCTTCTGTAGGCTTGAATGAACTCCTTCACTGCAATTGGACAGGCCTTCGAAATGATGACTTTTTCCCGATGGGAGGCATTAGGATACAGTTTGAACAGTTCTTCTTTGCTCCAAGAGTTTAATCACATTTGCGTTAAGTCTTGAAGCAGACAGTGATGTGGCTTCGCAAAAACTGCTGGCACATTTCATCAGTCCTTTGGAGAGAAGGTCGTAGTCTTCCGATGGATCTTCAAGAAGATTCCAATCATACGACTTTATTGCGTATTCCAACTCCTCAGACTTGAAAGCGGAGTTCCTCACCGGTGCCGGTTCATGAGTGTCACGCTTGAACATTCTCTTTTTGAGAGTTAGCTTCGCACGGACAAGAAGGTGATCCGAGCCGGTGTCAAATGAAGGCAGCACGGAGACGTCGAACAGACTCCAGCATCTGTTTGTAAAAACATGGTCGATCTCCGAACGCGTTTCTCCATTTGGGTTTCTCCGGGTCTATCGCCGGTTTGAAGGCTTCTTGGACATAGAATTTCCATAGATGAGATGGCACGCGGATAGGTAGTATATTAGGCGTTTTCGGTTTTCGTTCCTCGAGGAAGCTCCATGTGGTCCTAGCCTCCATTCGTCGTGATCATTCGTACCGACGATGGCGTTAAAGTCACCAACGACAACTTTGTAGTAGCTCTTCTCGTCGTTGACAGTTCTTTCGAACAGCTTGTAGAATTCCTCCTTTTCTTCATCTGTGGCCGCAGATGTTGGAGCATATCCATTTATGATGGAGATGGTTCCTTGATCTTTGGTTTCCAGACGAAGAACAGCTACTCGCGGACTGATGATTTTGTAAGAGTCTACTAGGTGGTGCACTGTCGAATTGACGAGAAATCCAACTCCGCCAATATTCTTTCTGACAACCTTTGCTCCGATAATGAGAAGCTCGTTGTGGTCGGTCCTTCTTATGGTTTCCGTTCTGCCTTTCGTTTCCTGCAGGGCGATAACGTCGTATGTGATGTTGCGGCTTCTGTAAAGCAGTGTCAGAAGATCCTGCTCAGATGCGATCGAACGACAGTTATAAGTGCAGACGAATAGGCATTTTCCGTGTCGTGGTGAGAGGCAGTTTCCGGTAGTCCGATTCCAATGACGTCCTGATAGTTTAACTCCGAGATTAGATGGTCTCTCGCCGGAGGTGGATTCAGCCGACGTCGTAGAAGACCACCTCCGGCGCGCGGAGGACTGGGGCGCGGGCTTAGTTGTTTGAGCCATGGCGGTGGTCTGGTTGCACACATGCTCATGGCCAAGGATACAGGAGAGCCGCCCATACACGAAAAAGCGTCGCGTACTGCGTAACTGTTTCTGCCTTAGCCATCACTAAAGTGATGTTCATCCCTTCACCGCGATGAGGTGGCACATGAAGAGGTCTCGGCATGGATACTATTGTTTTGAGATGCAGATCAATCCACGACCCGGTCTTAGGAGCGTCCAAAGCTGCATCGCTTCGCGACGCAACGTAAGAGTAAAATCAATTCACCGACCCCGGAAGGATTGAAGGCTTGGTTGACTTGGGCGAGAAATCCAAATCTAAAACCCGGTATTGCGTGCACACTAGAGCCGGTATCCTCTGTAACTGCGTTACATGCGCCCTCATTTAAACTAAATTAAATTATAGCGCATAGAAATGAAAACATGCAACATAAAGTACATCCCACAGTCCTTAGATTCTCCAGTACTGATTCCGTCAGAATTCCGAATGTCTAACACGGCAGAATAAAACGGGTCCAGGCATTAGACACCCTTAGATACCTCTCCCTTAGTAGTCCCACCCGCGCAGACGAGTTGTCATGTTCCGGGGCTGCGATCGGCCGTCAGCTGTTATATTGGATGCGTTCGATTGGAACCACTTCCGCTTTTCATGCCCCATTTCCGTTCCTCCATCTACACCACCCAGCTTGCTATTTCATGAAGGTTACCTTGTACTTCTGCGTGCAAGTAACTTTGTTGATAAGCAAGAAGGTGCGATACCTTCAAATGGATGTTCCGACATCTCCAAACCCTACCGGCAAGTTAATCTGCTCCCTCTGATGCGTGGTGAGAATTATTATGGACGCAATGATACCACGGGGAGGGGGGGGGCAGGCCATAGGCTTCGACCGAGTTAACCGTAGCAGTCGGATATGGTGACGTCGAAATGCCCATATTGTACGTAAACTGACGCGTACTTACGTGTTATGCAAGTTGCAGCGAGGGGGGCCTAGGTCAAAAGGGTAAAAACTCGTTCACTCGTGGGCTGACTCCCTCATGGTAGCATTGCGCCTTATTTTGTATTAATTGTCATAATTTGCCAGATTTTCTCGCTATCCATACAGTTATCCCCGCTTGCGCCTTTAACTTCCCACTTAAAAATGGGACTCTGTTGGTATAGACGCTTAGATATCGATTACTATAGACTTTTAGATTAGTATTGCAGAGATTTATCTTTAAGTTGTGTTGACGAGTTTTTCTGCTCCTCTCTTACTATTCCCTTTTCTTATTTTCTGAATTCTGAACGGGGCTAACATTTATGACAGAGCGCTGTCTCGACCCACTACTCTAAACTAAAGCAAATTTGAGCACCGTTTCTTGAATGCAACACATTTGGCATCGCTTTCATTAGCTTATACCATTACTTCTAATCGGTTATTGCTAATTCATACATCCATACGAATGTGGCACTAGCAGCGGGCCATTTTCGAATGGAGACCGTCCTCTTGCACCGCATAAATTCGTCCGACCGCATGTGTTTGCTCCGCCCTTCTTCTCTGTCGGGTATCTTAAGCAACGCAGCCGGTAAAGCAGACCCTGGAGCAAAATTGAACAACTGTGTGTCGAATATCCAAGCAGTCGTCGCGCGGTCGTCTGGGTCAATATACGCATAACGATTTGACGGCGCGAAGCTGGCTAGCTTAAATTACGTTTAAGCAACGTGAGTTGCTGGCCAAAAAATAACGGATGCACAACGACTAAAATAGTGTGTAGGGAACGCTGTGTAGAGGACATTTCCATATACAAAAAATTGTTTTGACAATCTTATGACGTAGTCAGTTTTATTTAAAAGCCATTCCTTTTGTCTTGAAAAGATCAAATTTTTCAATGTGTACACCTTAGAGTAAAAACGGTAGACATGACTGCATTACCGACTTATTACTTGACCTCGATACGATCATAAGAGAAATCCTTGGATTTACAAAAGAACAACTGGAAAAATATCAAGAGGATTACGCTGCTTCGGATTTCGTCAGTTTACTGCTCAATAACAATCCAAATGACGGTGTGGTGAAGCTGCTCTATAATAGTAGTGAGGTGCGAAGTCGACATGTGCTGCCAAATTTGTACTAGGTTTTGCTTTATTTTTGAAGTTAAACCATTTTGGAAAATCCTTTTCTGAATGTAGTGAAAGTTGTGAGCATATACAGTAATTAACTCTGTTGACGACCATAGCTATTAAAAGTAGCTTTAAAGATGAAGGAATGAAAGTATCAACTTCGTTACTGTTCAGAACGGGACTTCAGACAATTGCCAAATACATAAAGTGTTTTTCCTTGTCCTTAGCAGAAAGCCTAGGAAATATCGTAGAGTTGTACCAACATGAAAAGTTGAAAATAGGGGGGGGGGGCAGTCGTTCGGTACACCGTGCTGCCCGCCGCCCACTTCCCGCCCTGCCCGCGCCGCCCTATTTGGACAAATTTGCTGCGCGCGAAACCGTGTTAATTGACGTGACGTCGTCCAAAAACCTAACAGCCGATAGGGGACGATTGGGAAGCGCATCTCGGGGAACTCTGAAGTCATTTTTCAGTCGGTTCGCTTATGGAGGCCGTTGAAGAAGCGAGAACGTCGCTCTTCTCTCTAGAGTCTTTCAGTTTTCGCCACAGTTCTTTAAATTTTCGCCTCAACTAAAGACTATGGGTGATTCCGATCAAGAGTTCCACGTTGAAGGCTTATCCGTAATTGTGCGGAAAACGGGCCCACAGTCCCCTCTTTCCAAGGATCAGGTAATTCTCCTTGTGTTGAAGAACTTTCTAGTGAATGGTCGCGTTGTTGTCATGACATATCTCGCTATCTCGATGTTGCTGTACTTGTCGGAAAATGCGGACGACGCCTTAGTACTGAGCAATGTGGCGGGACCTGAAGAAAGCCTTGATGCTGCAGCTGAAAACTCTTTTCCTCCAAATATGGTGAACAAGATTCTGACTCTTGTCTGAAGAACGAAATCAGTTCAGGATAGAGCTGCAGGGCCAGGTGATTAGAAATGCGATGCCTCCATGCGATGGCAGGGGCCCGGACATCGTGTGCCCGGAACGCCCCTCGCCCTGCCCCTTTCTGAGGGCGGTGTATCCAACGACTCTCCGCCGAAAATAAGATCCGAGGACTACTGGAAGCAATAAGGACTCAGTCAAAGCAGCTGTTTAGTGTGCCCTCATCTTGGTGTTATTAGGTTGAGTCATAGATTTTGCAACAAAGCCTTGTCTTCCAGCAAAAATAAGATTATACCACAAATAAAAAATGATTGCCTTAAACGAAGTAATAGCCCTTATTCCCAATGAGCTTCTTCCGCTTTTCATGCACTGAACGTATTACATTTCTGTAGAATTCGGTCGGCTTCGACCTGATAAAGTTGTGTACCCCCGGTATGGCCTCATCAACTTTGGCGAAGTGAATACCATGGAGGAAGTGATCCATAGACCGAAGCACATGGCAGTCAGACGGCGCAAGGTCGAGGGTGTGTGGTGACTGATTGATTTGGTCCGCCCCATTTCCTAGATTTTTGCCAGCATCTGAAGTGCCGTTAGAGATCAGCCGTTGCCCTGGCGGGCGTTGAGGATGGTACGACTACGTGGAGCAGCTTTCGGTGCACTGGACCACTACACATCAGCCAAACGCAGAGCAGTACCTTCTTTCGGCGGAGTTCCGGGTTTGACGTCAGAATCCTGGCTCGTTGTGTTCCAGCCATTGCTTTCCTGCTTCGCGGTTGTCGTAAGGATCCACTTTTGACCGCGGGTAAAGACACTGTCCAGACCCCCTCGCTTGAATAGGTGCAGGAGCTCTCGGCAGTTGGAAGCACAGCGATTCACTTGGGTTTCGGTCAACGCATGAAGCACTGACGAAGGCGGTTTTGGCGACCTTCCAATCTTCTGCAACCGACGAGCAGTGGTTCACTGGAAGGCGTGGAGACCAGCGGTCACTACTATTGTGGTTTGAGAAGAATTCGAATTAAGCTATTTGCGCAGGTGCCCATTGTTCACAGCAGTTGGTCTTTCCGGGAGTGGTTGTCTTTGTTGTCCTTCTGGGCGAAAAGGAACTTCTGATACCATCTTCAATACCTGTCGGTGACGTCCTGGGGCCGGACTCATTAACGACTTACAGCCATTTAACGGAGGTAAGACAGCCGAAATCCTTGATAGCGCGGCTTATCAAGCGATATGGTGAGCGATATAGGCCGCGCTATCAGGAATTTCGGCTGTAATTTCTCTGTTAATTTGCCTGTAAGCCGTTGATGAATTCGACAACTGGATGCGCTTGACCCTCGTTGGGTTGCTGCTGAGCTTGAACTAATTGAAAATGAAATCACACACTTTTCACTGGTAGGGGTCATCGTTCTAGAAAATAAAACTTTTCGATTACGCAAGAAAATTTGACGATTGATAGCTCAAAATGATTTCTAGGAAACAAGCTTTAAAAATATAATACTTCATCGAGTTTACCTTGGTTTCCAGAAGAAACATAAATGTTGCAAAATTTATGACTCAACCTAATTTATGACCCATAAATTTACAAAATACATTTGAATAAAGTTAAATTGAGAAATCTATTTTTTTACAGTTGTTTTCAACAACTGTCCTTCGGGAGTTGCGCATTATCCGGGAATAAAGAGAGGTATGTGTACCTCGCAAAAACGAAAACATATGAGAAAAGGACGATGATGAACCCAATTTTTTATTAGAAGAATTTTGCCTGTTATTCTTGTTTAGCAGACGAGCTAACCATGTTTATTACATTCTCCTTAGGAAACTGAAGATAAATTTCGTTACTCCCGATAGAAAGAAGCATACAGATATCTCACAGGTGAAAAAGGAAGGCGTTTCATCGACGAGGTGAGTATCTCGCATATTTATTGCGAGGTTGGCGAAAACTTGAGAAAGAAAGGCTGCAAAATTTTAGATGCTTTTGCGTTTTTACATGGTACACCGGTATGACCACGAATCTCGACTAAAACAAAAGTGAGGTCAACTTTATTGCTCTCAGAAGATTTTACTTTGAACCTCACCAGAAGTATTTTTAGTATACAACAAGATTTCGCAGAATTGGATCCGATAGACAGAGAAAATATTCTTGAAAGGACAACGTTTGATGTAAAAGTGTTTCTCCTTGCTCGCGGCCGTCAAGATGGTGAGCACAGCTAGTTCGATTTGCGCGGGAAGCGCCCAGTTTAGAAAGAAAGAGGCGTATTCGTATCACAGGCTCAACCTTTTACGTTCAGTTGGTTTCGATAGGATTGTGAGAGAAGTCACTGGATATACGCGAAAAACCCTAAAGAATTCATAGATGGCAAACACAAAGTGTTATCGGTATGACAGCTTTTGCTCTCCTTGAATAAGTAAAGTAGATGGGCGTGAACAGATTGAAAGTCAGATTTCAAGGGAATCTGAAGCGGGGAATATCTCTGAGAGGATATGGAGTGGTTCCATCTGTTCTACCTGCTCTAAGTCACCCGTTTCACTCTGGAAATCTACGTGTTTTTATATTCGCCGGACTAACATGTTTCTTTCGTTGTCTAACAATTTGCAGGAGAAATAGTTTGACGACAGGGAGCAACTTGAAACGTGCCTCACTGTTCTCTTTTTCTTCAATACCCCAGGAATTTCGTAGAAGCGGGATCTACAAATTACCTGACAAATGGCAATATGTTGTAGACAACAATAGTGCATATGTTCTTTAGTTGTTATGTATATGGAATAAGAGAAATAAATTTGAAAAAACTGAATAAGTGGCGGGATAATTTTCTTAAACCTATTATATTGTCGCGGCCGTGCCACTCGTGATTATTTAGCACGCCATGGGGTACGTCTGTGCAGAAATTTCTGCAAGAATCGAGTGATCTTCAACAAGTAATAACAACAGTAGAAACGATGGATCACTATTCGCAGTAGTCACCATCTCTATAGACGACCTTCCTCCAACGACCAGGTAGAGCAGTGTCCTCTCCAGAACGAAGAGGAACATGAAGCGATCCAATCCTCCACCGAGCATTTGACGTCTTTACGATCGTTGAAGCTTTTGCCTGCACAGAAAGCATGGAGGCCCATGAAGGCATAATGACAACAGAATTGTAGAGTACAGCGGGTGTGGTAGCCATATGATACCCAGGCTGCGCAGCTCGTCCCGTGTTGCATTCGCATGGTGGGGTCGGCAAGGGCAATAATAAGGGTCCTAGGAATGGTTCCAGAGCGCTTAGATCGGTACCCTCTAGCAAGGGTTGCCCAAATAGTCGAAAAAGGAGCACACGTAGCCTTGCTCATTCTCCTTAAACTCTGTGCTGGATTACTCTGCACGCAGGCCAGAGCAGCACTGGTTTTTGAAGGATGTGGACGCCTACAGCGAGATGATTCCTCCAAGGAAAAGTCGTCCTCATCGAATCGCGTGTACCATCTGTAGCAGGTAATGTGGGAGGTGACACAGCTGCCCATTGGCGACACCAACTCACATCAAGCTTGATCTGGGGAGTGGCCAAAACGACAGCAATGAAACAATCGGTAATCGTGACGATCCGACATGGTTTGTACAAGGGTGTTCAGCGATAGCGACGCTTTAAAAAGTGATTGGCTGGTGCTTATATGTACTGACTTTACTGCTTAATATGGTGTTTAAATCGTATGGCGCGTGAGCGTGCTACCTTCCTTCATACGAAGGCACTTATATTCCTGTAAAACGTTTTGCACATCCTATTAGCGGCATCTTACTCCTCTAAATTCTATTTTGGTCGCATTATGTCGCAAATCACTTTTTTCTCTTAATTGTGCTATAGCGTTAGTAGCGCTATATTCAACGCCGCAGCTGGTTTTTATTGGTGTGAAGGTTCGTTGGCCTGTTCCCGGTCAAGATTAAGTTAAATTGCGAGTCGCGCCTACCAGAGTTGTTGATCCGAAATATAGGAAAATCAAAAGTGTGGTGACTGAACAGTGTTGATCGGCATGTTGTTGTGTCATACCACAAAATCTGATCTAGTGGGTATGGGCAGCGGTTTATTCCGGTGCTACGCTATATGGCTCTACAGGCAAAACAGAGTCCTGTGATCAAACGTGGCTATCCTGGGACCTAAAGAAATCACCGACAAGTGTAAATGGCACCGTCTCAACTCGACAACTTATTTCTAAAAGTCCTTCCTATTTTTTCGCTAGGCGCATCAATTGTGTTGCTGGTCGTTCATTTATAACAAACCTCAACAGAAATTCCGCTTCCCGCGGTACAAACAAGCCTACAGATATCTCACCAAAGATGGAAGGAGTTTCATCGACGAAGTGAGTATCCAGAACTTTCTGTGGCAATACTTTAAGAAATCAAAATCTACGCAATCGTAGGTGCTTGCGTGCTACTATCTCGAAATCCGTGGAATTTTTACACCCGATAAGCTGAAAACAAGGTTTTCTTAAATTCCACCTCAGCATTTTATTAAAACAATTCCAACGAGATATTTTCAGCATACTCAGAGGATTCGGAATGCTAAATACCTTAGATAGGGATGTTATTCTTCGAGCGACAACGCCAGATGTATGGGATTTTCTCCAAACTTACGGCCGTGACTTTGGTGAGCAGTGCTCGTTAGGAGTACGCGGAAAGTGTCCCATTTAAAATGAAAGGCATACGTAGCCGTATCGTACAGTCGTTCATTGTATTTCAGTTCAGTTCAAAAGAATCGTGGAAGATTTCACTGGATATACACAATACACCCTAAACGAAATCATGAATGGCGAACACTACACCCTACTGTCGGAATGTAATATGTTGGCCCTTCTAAATGAAGCCAAAAGAGTACCTTGAGATGAGACATTCAGCTAAGCAGCGTAAATTACTGCATGGTCAAATAGGTAGCGTTGCGGTCAGGAAGGACGGTGGGATCTACTACAAGAGTGATCTTCATGGATTGCTCGGAGCGGCGTCTGTACATTATCAAACATGAGTGCATTGTGGCTTTTGCTGCGTGTTGCATTAACTTTCTAACCCTGTTTTCCACCATTTGTGAGCGCTTTAGTGCATAGAATGCGTCATATGGCGCATCTACACGCCTGCTCATGCGCGCGCACTTTATTTCTGAAGTTCACGTTTTCCATTCTTATGCTCTCCATGTAATGTATTCCTATATGCAACTCTTGTTTTACAATAATGGTACTGATAGAACCAACAAACCGTTATCTTTGTAGTTTTTTTTTTTGAATATAGGTCAAAAAGTTTCTCATGTTTCATGTCCCTCAAACATTTGCCTAATCAAGCCAAACTTCTAACTCGTCAACGGGTGATAGGCACGGTGAGCTCCATACAGGGTGCGCTTTATTTATGGGCCTCAAATAATCGAAGTACCATAGTAACAAAAACTATTCAAGCGGAGAAAACACTTCGCAACCTTTATTGAAGTTATTAGCAATCAAAAATTACAATGTTCATTCGAAGTCCCCTCCTCCTGCGCCTATGCAGCTTCTCAGACGATCACGAGGACGTCACAGGTGGCACGCAGATATCACTCATCGAGGTCATTCCACGCTTTCATAAGTCCAGCTAACCGAACGAAGCGAACCAAGCTGTAGCATCATGCAGCTGAGACCATGTGCTCTAAAACTGCTTAGACCAAAAAGTCAAGTGGGTTCAGATCTGATGAATTTGGTGACCATCTTTGTGGGCGATAAAATCTGCAAACACCACTGCTACTTGCAGGATCCGACTCTTACTGAAAGCACCATGGCTTATCTCCGAAGTGTGAAATGGGCCATGGCTTCAAAACTTTTTTCAGGACCAATCTCAAGTATGTTTACTTACTGATCTTAACTCCAGCATAGACGAATACCAGTGGCGTCTTCCCATCTGAGGTTACCTTTTTATGGTATCAGGCCTTGCAACAGAAACCTTTCTACCTCATCCTTTTCTGTCCGATGTAGAATACTGACAAGCTTCTCGAACAGTCCAATCGTCTTTCGGACTAATCACTGGAAGACATATAGAAAGTGGGGAATTTTCTTCGACTCATGTACTTCCTGTAGCAGACCGACCATGATAGTGCGCTCCGGATGAGCTTTAGATAAAACTTTTCGGGTAGTATAATATGAAAAGACAAAACAATAGCACTTATGTTTCCAGAAAAAAATCTCGCTCACAATTCAAATCTGCACAGTTCCTCCGAGGCCCATAATTACAGAGTGCCTAAAAAGTATTGACGCCCTAAACGTAAACGTTAGAAATAACAACACATTATAAAATTCAACAAATTTAAATTCAAAATGTCAACGATGATCTAGCAAACAGAATAGCATCATATGTATTTTATATGGGCTTCCTTGCTGCGAATGTAGGGACGAAGACGACGAGGAGAGGTATCGATGGTGCGCCGCAAGTAGTCCACGTCGATTTCGTTTCATGCTTTGACCAGGTCATCCTTACGGACTTCATACTTTTGTGGGAAGTGGCGCAAGCCTTGTTCTCCAAAACTCCTATATAGAGTAATTCAGCGGATTCAAATCCGGTCTATATCATGCCTCTGCCGAAATGAAGTCCTTCAAGTTGGTGTGGTACCGGACCTGAAGAATCCTCGACTCTGCGCAGGAGTCTAATCCTGCTGGAAGACATACGGCCTACTCTCGAGGTAGGATTCGAGCCGTGAAACCAGTTGCTTCTTTAGGACGTCAATACAGATAGTTCTACTGATATATGTTCACTCCTGTATCCTCGAAAACGAGAGACGCTCGTGATGAATGCACAAACCATGACAGTGGCCGGATGCGCCTCCCTTGCAGCAAGCCTTCCGTCAGAATTAGCAATTTGGAGGTCTTTAAAGAGTATGTAACGCCTTTACAAGTTGAATGCACAAAATATCAAGTCCCTGAAGGTCGAAGTATGGCACGAAATCGACGTTGACTACATGCGGCGCACCGCCGATGCCTTTCCTTGTCGTCTTCGTTCCTGCATTCGCAGCAATGAAACCCATATAAAATACAAGTGATGCTATTCTGTTCGCTAGATCTTGTTGACGTTTTGTATATAAACTTATTAAATTTTATGATGTGTTGTTATTTCTAACCTTTACGTTTAGTGTGTCAATACTTTTTACGCACCCTGTAATGCGCACCCTGTACACAATAAAAGGGAAGGCTGAAGATTGATGCCCTTATCCGTTAGCTTTTGGCAAACCCCCGGTTATCGGCAGTCGTAATCTCAGACATTCCACCATGCAAACGGGAGACGTTTGACGAAGGCGTGACATGGCGTAACCCCTCCGCCTGCACGACATATGTTGTACGCAAAACTACCTATCGTGGAATGCGACCTGCTATGCGTCGAGCTCTGCAACAATACGCTAAAGATTGTGGACACGCCGTTACCACTTAACCTCAAGGAAACATGAGGAAAAATTGGAAAAATGCAAGCATTTCGACTAATGTTGCTCTCAGCTGTAGACCAACAGTTGCTCTCAGCTGTAGACCAACACTGGGGTTGGCCTTTGTTACATCTACGTTTCGGCAATTCATCAAAGCCTGGAAAGGCCAAGTTCACTTGAAAAGCAACTCGCCCTAACTCCATCTTACAGAAGTGAATTCTGAAGGAAACAGAGTCAGGAGGAAATGTCGTAGGGCATAGTAACGCATACCTTAGTGATTGGATCGAAGAGATTCGTCAATCACCCGCAGCTGGAGGTGAGCTAACTCGTATGTTGGAAGCTTGGAAGCTCTGCTCTCACAGCGCAAATCTATCGTATACTGTAGACAAATCTATCGTATACTGTAGATACATAGACAACTGCTTTATAGTGTGCTCCACTCATGGTCAGAACGAGATGGACACACGTTTTGTACTCTGCAACAAGTAGTCTGAGCGGATGAACCTCACAAAAGAAGAGAGTACAGAAGTTGACTTCCATTTCTAAACGTGCAGGTTGTCCCCTCTGGGGGATTTTTCAGCACGAGATGGCACCGCATGCCGAGCAGCAAAAATATTCTTGTTCCCTTCCGACGTCATCCAAGTGCTACTAAGAGAGGAGTAGTACGAAATATTCTTCCTTACCTGACTTCGGCTAACCCTTTAGTGATCTCCAAATCATTTCAAGATTTCGATATCCACGGCTTCCAGCAAGCAATGCATAAACCTACTAGACGGAGCTCTATGCTAAATCTCGCACTATGTATATAACAATTCCCCAAAATTGGTTCACGACATAGCGGTTGCTCCCCAGTGAAAAATAGTGATCAGGCTACAACTCCTTTTAGAATTGTTCTTATCACAGAACAACTCGCTGTTTTCGCAATGGGTAGTGGTGGTTCAAAGCGTCCGATTTTATCAAAATTAGAAAACATCTAACTAACATAGGTACTTTTGATGTTTTAAATAATGTCGAAGAAATGTATGAAACTGCTTTTTATCACTACTTTTTATCCTACACTATGTCATAGACATATGTCCCAAGAAGGTTAGTAGAACCAAATCACCAGGTCGTTCCAAATTACCTTGCTAAAATGAAACGTCCGCTCTAAATAGAGATTGGGCTGAGTATCTATTTCTCAGCAGAAAATTAGACTAAGCCCTTTCATGGTATAATCTTTATACTTAAAGGAAATTCATTTCCTCAAACAACAAGTCAGCTTTTTATAGATATATCGCCTCCCATACGGAAAAAGAACTTTGTTCCAAATTTACGAAACTAGGAGGGTGTCACTATTTTCTTGGCTAATGGTAAGCTAATTTTCTTGCAAAAGTTTCAGAAGGTATTCAACCAATCCGCCTGCAGCAGTTCCTCTCAAGGCGATACATAACCTAGTTTCTCCCAAATCGGACTTACGCTATGGCTCTGTAAGGAGGAGATTTTCGACGCATTAATCAAATGAGGGGCGGGTAGAGCGCAGTCGAAGGAGGCGCCGGCTGTCCCCTGCACCCGATAACAGGTTCCTGGTTCGGATTTCCCGCCCAGGCCAACCAAGCCTTCCATCCCTCCGAGGTCGGTGAATTGGTACCAGACTTGCTTGGGAAGGATAAAGCGCTGACTTGTTTATCGGCTGACCACCGCAAGTCATTGTATGGCCAAGTACGCATTCAACTCGCCTCCACGATATTCCGTAGAAGTAGAAGGCGTGGCGCATCCCAAAGGGGATTGAATAACGCCGTTCTTTATCCTTTTTTAATCAAACGGCCTAAGTCGCTCTCAACACCTCGGATCTTCTTCCTTTAACGTTTATCAAACAAACGGCACATTGTATTGCCTATTGATTAAAAATAATTTTCAATTCTAACTATAAGAGAGCTGATCTTCTACAAGGTGAAAACATGCCTTCTTACGCTTAAGAGAAGAAAGGAGGAAAGGCCAGGAAACACATGCTGGATCATATTAAGGAGCACAACATCATCTCTAAAGAGCAGTTTGTTTGTTTTTTGGAACAACGCTCAAAGGAAATCCCTTTCTGCTCTTAACGAGTCGCACTGAAGCGGTACAGTTCCTTGCCATTTTTTACCTACCCAGAAGTCCGCAAGAAATTTTAAAAATACTACGGTGCTTCCCTGGCAATGCCCTACAACCCTGTAAAGGTCCCTTTGAGAAACTCCACAGTCACCTCTTTGACCTTCCTTGTTAGTTTTCCCCACTGACAATGGGAGCTCCCACTGTTTGGATCATTGGTCAACACATTTACTTGCTGCTTGTAAATCACTAATATCGTCCATCCCTTTGATACAATTGTAAATCTTTACGCCATCTGCGTACATCTTGCATACGACACCACATCATTTTTTAACAAGTCTCAGAGGGGTACGTCCAATTAGCTTCTTACTCCACTCCACTATATAGGAGCGGAGTTCTAAATACATTGGTCGCTATGTATCGTACGTCACAACGGAACCAATGTTTCTTAATCACACTATAGTGACAGGTTAGTAGCGTCTTATTCAGTGCTTTATGTTCGCGTGAAGGTTAGATGACTGGCTCTCGTAAACATGTTAAATTTCGAGTCGTGTATACCAAATTTGCTGTACCGAAATATAGGAAAACTGAAAATGTGGCGATTGAAGATCCATCAGCATAGTTGTAGTACCATACCACAAAATCTCATCTAGTTGGTATGGGCAAGGATTTATTCCGCTGCTGCGCTATATGGCGCTACAGGTAAGAGTGAATTCTGTGCTCAAGCCTATGCTGCGATGTGAGGAGATCGCCGCCAAGCGCCAATATCATCGTCGCAACTTGACAATTCCTTCCAAAGAGCATTCCTGTTATTATTTTTCGTTATGTCTAATAATTATATTGCTTGCCCTTTTTTATTAGAAACTTCAACTGGAATTGCGAACCCCTCGATATGAAAAAGCCATCAGATATCTCGACGAAGAAAAAGCAAGGACTTACATGGACGAGGTGAGTGTCTAGTACCTCCTGTGGCAATGCTTAAAGAAATAAAAATCTGTACATTTTTAGGTAGTTACGTGCTTTTACCTTAAAACCCGTGCTATTTTTACTCCATCTAAGCTAAAAAGGAGGTTGTGTTAACTTCCACCTCAGCATTTTATTAAAGCATTTTACCGAAATGTCTTCAGCATAATCGGAGAGTTCGATAAGCTAAATAACTCAGATCAGTCGATTATTATTGGAAGGACATCGTATGATGTAGACGAGTTTTTCAGGACTAGATGCGTTTATGATGGTGAGCACAGCTCTTTATGACTAGGCAGAAAGTGCCCTATTTGAAAAGGAAATGGAATACGCTGCCGTATCGTAGAGTCAATCCTTGCATTTCAGCTGATTTCAATACCATTGTGAAAGAAGTCACTGAATCTACACAGGAAGCCCTAGATGAATACGTGAAAGAACCTTCTACTTCCGATGTAAGCAAGTTGTTGAGATGGCGGTTATTTGCAGCGAAGGCCGTGCGATTGAAGCGCGCCATTTTGGGTGAAGTGCGTACTGTATGGCGCTGATTCATTTGAAACATTAAGCACAGACAATTGTAACAGCATTTTTCTAGCCTCGAGTCCACAGCTGGGCAAGGGAAGGGACTCCGGGGTGTGGTGATCTAAGCTGCTCGCGTGGAAACTGCGCTATTGTGGGCTTTAAATAGCAGTTTCCTACTGTCCTTACTGTAATGCATTTAATATCAAAAAAAGACGACACCACTTAACAATGACTGCAGTCAATGAGAGAATCTACCCTTTATTGCGCTTTTCCAAATGTTTAAAGCGATAACGATTCATGTGATAGCTTAGAACTTTTTAATTATGGAAAAATTAATAGCTGAAGAGTTACCTATGAAGAAGTTGAGTGGTTCCACGTCGATGGGCACCTTGCTTAACTTATTTGATTAATGACGTGAACATAGTGAAAAACAGAATGGAGAACTCATCGTTCCTCTGTCAACGTATGCAATTGCATTCCTTTGAACTTGAAGTTTCAGCTGGGTCAACGTCACACCGTATCCGCTCCAGCCACAATTCTGCGCGGAAGTCATCAGTCGTTACTCTTTCTTTCTCTTTTTGACCCCCACTTTATTTATGAAAAATTTAAAAAAATAAAGTGGAATAAAGCGGTACAACACTTTAGATGGAGCTAATGGTTATCTCTCGAATGTTACACAATATTATGCAAAAAATCAGCATATTTCAGAATAATTGTTTAAAAACGGCAGGGCTTAGGTTTCAAGCTAATATTGCTAACATAACATAGCCGGCAATTTCATCGACGGTCGACGTCAAAAGTCGACGAAGTGCTCATGAGTCTTTGAAATTTCGTTTCAGACTGGCACATAGTGTCTTTTGCGTTGAAACGAAACGAGTCGAAACAGAGATTTCCCTTCTAATCTGAACTCACTGTATGCACTTGTATTCTTGTAGTCAAGGAAGAATGGGTAGCACTTGACCGACGGTTTGTCGAATGCAACCAGCAGCCTAGAAATGAGGAGCTAGAGGACACGACTTTCCCAAAAACAAAGTTGAATCCGTTACCTTTCCATTAGGTCGCCAGGTTCTCCATCGATCGTTTTACGAGCCACTCTGAACATCTGAAGAACCAGATGAATTCTCGAGAGTTGCGCTGCTAGTGGACGCATGACACACTCACCAAAGTTATGAAATCCTGTACATCCTGAGGTTGTTCTGCTATCACTCGAGGAAATCTCTTCAGAGCTTGGTAAAGGGGAACGTCATATTGAAGTTCAGTGTCTTTGAACACAAATTGTTTGCGATTATAAAATTATTTATTTATATTTTTACCAGAAGTTCAGCGACCTAGCGCCCGCCAAATGTGGAATTGTTCTGTTTTCGGGGTGGCTTCGTCCTAAACCCCGAAAACAGAACAATCCCAATCTTCCTCCTTTCTTCTTTAGGCCTTCTCATTAAAATCTGATTTTACTATGTATATTAGTGCAGCGGGATATGGTAGGGCAGAATCTTCATTGCTCCTATGAAGCCCATTAGAGTTGACCTTTTCGACATTTTTTTTTCGAAAGCCGAACAATCGAATAACTCCATTTTTCGCTGTCTTCGAAAATCGAGCAATCGAATAACTCGATTTTTCGCCGTCTTCGAAAATCGGACAATCGAATAACTCGATTTTGAAGGCAGTTTCGTAGAGAACCGAAAGAAGACAGAAAAAACCACAATTGTTGATGAAAAGAGTTGAATTTAGGAAGACAACTGAATAATCGTTAACAATCCAATTAGAAGACCAGAATAACAAGATACTTGGTCATTTCTTTCGCAAGTAGTATATATTCCCCAGGGTTGATGTGCCACCAAAGGTTGGGATTCCCCTCACTTCTACCTGCCACGTGTTTTTCATTTGCGAGTCGGTCACAAACTCCTCGCATTATCCTATTACCAGTGTCCGTCGCCGGCTTCGCCGGCGCCGTACGCTGGACGTGTGGGCCACGCCAGGCTTGTTGGCTTCGGGCATAGCACATTTTCTTCAGAACACATATAAAGCCATAAGGTTTGTAAGGTCGCTTTTATCCTATTATGTTTAAGAGTCGGCTCTTTGCTCCTGTTCAGCTCTTTCCAGCACGGAGAAGAAAAGGAAACGGGTAAAGGACAGCATTAGTCAATAAATTGATGGAGGGCGGCCTCCTGTAGTCTGTGGTTTTCCATCTTCGCGAGAAGGCCCATGAGTGTCAATTTGCATCAAAAATGGAACAACACAATTCAATGGAATAACAAGGGTACAACGCAGCAGTGTTGAATAACAGTTCCATTTTCGCGCAACACAAAATGCGTTCTTGGGTGCCTTACATGGTGACCCCTCCTCCTTCGAGCCCATTTGCTCAAAGTTAACAAAAAGCGTGCTTCTACGCATATTCACTGTACGCGGTTTGAAATTCACGCGTGGGTTAGTTTTGAAGGGAATGACGATTTTGACGTTCACAGAGCGCGTTTTCCGGCGACAATTCGTCCGCAGTTTTAATGCACGCTTAATGAGGAATTGCTCTGACCTGCGCATGGCAAAGCAGAACATTTTCTAATGCACTACGATCGCGGCGGATGCGACGCTCGGCAACGATCTCGACGACCTTCCGTTCGTTCAGAGGCGCGCCGGCCTAGACACACAGACTCTAGCGTACGATTACAATACGCAATAACTACCGAAACCGACGTAGCAAAAGGATTGCTAGAATACGCAGGCACATAGACTCGTTGCAATTTGGACGCCGTATTTGGCTCGGAGCACGCAATAAGGAAAAGCTCTCAATGATGACCAAACTGCTTGAAATGACCCAGAGAAATAGTTTAAGTAGGCATTTCACCGATATATGCATATATATTTTGTAATACATCATCACTTTTACAAAAAAATCGTATTTATCACTTGAACACGTTGATAAGTATTTCGTTTGTCAAAATCATATTTTGTTAACACCTACTAATATCAGTTGAAACGAGCTGTATAGGATCAACTATACGCACAACTATAGTTGTGCTCTCACAAAATTTTCGAACATTGGAACGGTTTCAAATGCCCGCAATTCTTATATATTCGAATTCAAGTATAATGCGAAAAACGTCATTTTTTAAATTCCGAATTTAATTTAATACCCAGATTCGGATGAAAATCATTGGAATACCTGTTCGAGCAGGCTATTCGAACAAAACTATACACAGCACTAGATGAGATAGTGCCCAAATACATAATAACGCAACCAGAATCCACTAGAAAGCAGTTTCGTGACGCTGCTTAATGCTCATGAGATTTTCTAGAACTCTAAGGGATTGTAATAACCTAGAAAATTTGGACTCTTACATCCTAGGTATGTTCAACAGCAACGAACAAATTATCGCATTACCTCTAGCTAACTGCCACCTCTATTCGAAATAAGGGGTCATTTAGTGTGCACGCGACGCGCGACGCGATGCATTTGTAGCGGTCAAATTGATGGAGCGACGCGATTGATCAATTCGGCCACTACACATGGCATCGCGTTGCGCGTCGCGCGCACACTAAACGACCCCCAATTCACTATGACGAATCCCTCGCTTTCAAGTATTGTTCGATTTCGGACTAGGTTCGAGGAAAACTGCGATTTTCAAATTCGAACCTCCAAATGGAATCGCAGATTGATGATCGCGAAAAAGCACTGTTCGAATATTGTTCGAAATCGAACAATGTTCGAACAATGTCAAGAGTCGGCCGCCAGAACCCCCGAAAGGAAATCGCAAATCGTTCCCGCCAATTACCATAGGTGCAGAAGTGGAGTTAGTTTGAACGTGGGTCTTTCGGGGAAAGGAGACGATCCATACTCAGCGGCCTACTCTTGATATTGTTCGAACATTGTTCGATTTCGAACAATATCCGAACAATACTTCTTCGCAATATTCGATTATGAACAATATTTGAACAATGCTTTTTCGCTAAAGTCGATTTCGAACATTGTTCGCATAATGGTTTTTCGCGAAAGTCGATTTCGAACAATATTTGAATAATGGTTTTCTTCAAAATTTGGTTTCGAACAATATTCGAATAACGGTTTTTGGGAAAGTCGATTTCGAACAATGTTCGAATAAGGATTTTTTGCGAAAGCGGATTTCGAACAATGTTCGAATAATGGTTTTCTGCGAAATTTGGTTTCGAACAATGTTTGAATAACGGTTTTTGGGAAAGTCGATTTCGAACAATGTTCGAATAACGATTTTTCGCGAAAGTCGATCTCGAACAATGTTCGAATAATGGTTTTTCGCGAAAGTCGATTTCGAATAATGTTCGAATAATGGTTTTACGCGAAACTCGATTTTGAACAATGTTCGAATAACAGTTTTTCGCGAAAGTCGACTTCGAACATTGTTCGAATAACGGTGTTTCGCGAAATACGATTTCGGGTAATGTTCGAACAACAACGATTTACGATTTTCGATTAATCGAGCGATTAATTGTTCGAAATCGCTCGTACAATTATTCGGCCCGATTAATCGAGCTCAAGTCTAAAGCCCATCCACCCTCTATCGCATTACGCGATTTATTCTCCGAAGTGTCCGTTCTCAACGTGGCTAGAAACAGCTCATGAGAGTTCTAATCCGTAGTGCTTAATTTGCAGAAACATAATTAAAATTAATCGGTATTGGTCGACAGGTCGACACCGTTTACTGTCCGACGGCAATAATACTCCTTCGATTCATATTGTCACTCTCCTTACCTCTTCCCCTCCCCCCTCCTCGATATACTTCCTTACTTAGGTACTGGCAAAGAAATGGAGTGAGGGTGTCAAGCGCGCGTATGTGACACTGAGTACCGATTCAACGTGTCACCACGTTGCCATGACGTCTATGACACCCCCCTCTGCATCCCGACACACGTTCCACGACTACTATGACCCAACTACTATCACCTATTCAGAAACCCGACGCACAGGCGATATTGAGGGAAAATATTGGTCCCGCTTTATTCTCATCCCTTCTAATGGTCCTCTTCCCTTTGCTGATCCCCTCTTCACTGGTCCCCTTCCTACTAGTTCCTTACACGGAATTCCTTCGCAAGTTGGACGTCTGCGGCACGTCTTCTGAATCCCCACACACGTTGGACGACGTCTTCAGCACGTCTTCTTAATCCTGACGCACGTTGAACGACGTCTAGGGTACGTCTTCTGAATGCTTCACTTGATCTCCATTCATACGCTGACGCGTTGCCCGCTGAATATATCGTAAACTTGGGTGATCCATCGCCAAGGGTATAGTTCGCCAGCGATTGCCCATGGTGAAGCGGAAAGAAAAATCGGCTCGCATACGCCGCACTGTCGTAGGCATCTCCTGGGTTCAGTCCCCTCTCCAACGTGACCCATGGATTAAGCAGATTATAAATAGTGATATAAAATTATATACTCCATTTTCACGTCAAAGTGGACCGTTTTCAAATAACACTGAACACATTTCACGACAAATAGTGCAGTCAATTATGGAGTAACATCCAGGCTTTAAGAGTGCGTTTCAGGCCTGTACTGCTATCCTCAAAAAGAAGGATAGTTCCTACCGGATCGACGCTTCTTCTCGCAGCGTCGGCGTCGATGTTCATGTGGCGCTGAATATCGGTCCTTGTGAATGTACTGATCATTTCGATCATCGAGAAAATGTCCGCTGAAATCACAAAGCAGAGGTTTCGATCACTGAATTTAAGCCCCACTAAGCATCACTTACACGACGACGCCGAGCACGCGAATGTGAGCAGCAGAACCGTTTGCTGGACCCGGCCCATTAATAGCAGCTGCTGTTTTTGTCCGAAGGTGCACGGAGTTGCCTGCTCCTGCTTTTATGCGGCTCCGCATACCCTTCTTAAGACATAAGGCAGTTAATAAGGCACCTGTGACTGCACGAATCGTCGTCATCACTTCTCGGGCGTCCTCGTTTTAGCGTTTCGCCAAGCTTTAGTCAGCCAGTTATGGCTGGAAATTTCAATTAAATTGCATTCCGAAGGTCTTCAGGAGAAACGTTCAGGAAAAAAAGTTCAGCTTAGACAATATGACGTCCTCTTTTCCGGTCGGACATTTCAAACAAGAAACGTTTCGGTGATTACCTAAGACATCGTTAGGTGCAGAAATCTATTTTTGTTTCTCCAAGAAGTACGGCTCTCCAGTCGGAGAAGTTATTCAGTTTGCAAACTGCTGAAGAGACTTTTATTTTTAATTTTGATAATTGAGGATTAACCACTGCTCACGCCCTGATAGTCGTCGTAAAAAGAGGAATCTACTCGTACTTTTAAATGGGGAAACCAGAGGTGGTTGAAGACGTCCCAGTCTTCGAACAATAGCAGCAGTGCGAGAGAAGAAGTCGCTTTATCACGTGTTTCTCGGCGAAAAGACAGCCGATAACTGGCGGAAGTACCAAGAAGCGAAGAAAGCTGCAAAGAAGGCCGTGGCTGTTGCAAAAGCCACTCATTATGGAGATGTCAACGAGAAGCTCGAGTCTCGCGATGGTGAGCGGTATCTGTACCGACTTGCGAAGAATCGCCATCGCCAGACCGAGGACATCGAGAAGTTCCTCGGCATCAATGATGAGAACGGCCATCTCCTTACGGACCGCAAGAAAGCATTGAAGCGATGGCGTGATTATTTTGAGGAAATCTCTACGGTAGAGTTCCCTCATCCAGCCATCCCTTCAACGGCTCCAACCCACGGCCCCGTTGAGAAGATCACCGTGGAGGAGATTGAAGCGGCTTTGAAGAAGATGAGGCCAGGCAAAGCGACTGGGCCCGATTACGTGGCAGCTGATTTGTGGAAGTCCAAGTACTGGTACCCTGCTGAGTGGTTGGCGAAGTTCTTTAATCAGGTTGTGGCGGAGAAGAAAGTGCCTGAGTGTTGGCGCCAAAGTACGACGATCCCGATTTGGAAGAAGAAGGGCAGTCCTACAGACTGCTCCAATTACCGTCCGATTCGCTTGCTTTCGCACAGCATGAAGATCTTTGAGCGAATTGTCGATGGACGAGTTGGAGACATCGTCCAGCTGTCCAGCAATCAGTTCGGCTTCGTGGCTGGCTGTGGCACCGTTGATGTCATACACGCCACTCGCCTCCTGATAGAGAAGCATCGCGAGAAACAGAAGGCAGTGCATATCGCCTTCCTCGACTTGGAGAAGGCCTTTGACCGCGTACCGCGTGAAATGATATAGCACGCCTTGCGACATCATGGAGTTCCCGAAGAGCTCATAGAGTGGGTGCGAATTCTCCACTCTTGTCCAAAGAGTCGAGTTCAAGCTGCAGCTGGAACCTCGATGGAGTTCCCATCTCTGTCGGGGTACACAAGGGTTCTGCGCTTTCCCCACTCCTTTTTGTTGTCGTCATGGATGCCATCACACGAGATCTTCAGAAGCCCGTCCCTTGGACGTTTCTTTATGCCGATGATGTGAAGCTCGCTAGCGAAGATAAAGGAGAACTTGAGCGAGAGTTGCAAGCTTGGTGTGATCGCTTGGAGCGGTTTGGACTCAGATTGAACGTGAAGAAGACCGAGTATTTAACGACGGACGTTACCGAGTCCAGCTCCATCAAGGTTAACGGCATCGAGCTTCCACGCACTGCGGTCTTTAAGTACCTGGGATCAGCAGTCGCGTCTGATGGCAAACTGATGGTCGAAGTGAATTCACGCGTGAGTGCAGCTTGGTCCAAGTGGCGCTCGTTGATTGGCGTGCTCTGCGACAAGAAGATACCAGAGCGCTCTAAGTCAAAGATCTACAGGGCAGTCATCCGGCCAGTAGCGATGTACGGCGCTGAGTGCTGGCCTACGACCAAGGAAGTTGAAGCGCGCCTCAGCGTCATAGAGACGAAGATGCTGCGCTGGACGGCAGGAGTCACGCGCATGGACCGCATCCGAAACGATGCTATTCGGCAGAAGTTCGGTGTCGCGCTGATAGCTGACAAGATGCACGAAGCTCGCTTACGATGGTACGGCCACGTTCTGCGTGGAGAAGAAGACAGCGTCCGCAAGATAGGCCTTAACTTCGAGGTAATAGGAAAGCGCCTATTGGGCGCCCGAAGCAGCGCTGGGCTGATACGTTACATACGGACTTGAAAGCGGCTGGTGTCCACCCTGATCTAGCGCTGGATCGGGAAAGGTGGCGTCATGACACCAGAATAGCGGACCCCGCTACGAAGCGGGACAGACGCTGAAGAAGGAGAAGAAGAAGAAGGAGAAGAAGAAGATGCACCAGGTTGTAAACGGTAGATTCTAAAATAGCGCATCTGCCTGAAGATCGTGCACTTCAGGTATAGACGGCTACACCATATAGAGATTAAGGCTAATATGCTGTAAAATTTAATAATCTGAGTCATATAAAACCGAGATACATGCAAGGAAGGTTGAAAATTAGATTCTTTGGACTAGGCTCTCTTTTCCGGTAGTAATCCTCCTTGTACATGTTTGCCCATCTCGTCCCTACTGGCCCCTTTTATACTTGCGCTGCCACGCGTTCCCCCGAGTTGGGCGAGTGGATAGTGTTAAGGACTCACGAGCTCGAGGTCGAGGGTTCTAATCCAGACCTATGCAAATTAGTGCAGTGATTCTGCATCTTCTGCCGCTGTCATGCAATCATGTTTTTCTCATTTTCACACGATTATGAAGCATTCTTGTACACTCCATGTATTAATATATGCTACAGGGGGTGGGGCGGGGCTACGATTGTACAGAAACTGCGACCACTAACAATTCCATGTCATTTATATTATTATCCATTTTTTGTTGTTATCACTGTTAGATAAATAATATTTGACAGTAGTTTTACTGGCCTATGAATCTTGTCTGTGCTGACCCGTCTTCGTAAGAAGGAAACATGCAGTAATCTACAACAGTTGTAAACACATTGTAGACGACCGTAGATGCATGTCGATCGCGGACGCTTTAGAAGAAAAATGCGTGAAAACGAAGTCATCGAAACTGCTAGTCGAAGTTTCTGCGCAATCACACCTTTCTAACATATACTAATTCTTGGAGCGTGCAAGAGAGAATGATTCACAATGGGGTGAAAATGAAAAACTTGTATGATTTAGTGATAGTGGCATAAGATACAGAACTACAGCAGCAATTTGCATAAGTCTGGACCCGAACCCCGACCTCGTGCTCAATCCTCAACGCTACCCACTCGGCCAACTCGGCACTAGTGGTGACGGCGATCACATGGGGTTGCCTTGCGACAGTTTTTCATCATTTTCAAACCATCCAGTGGCCCGTAGCAAAAACGAAAAACACAAGAGAACCAATTGTAAAATACAATGTGCTGGCCAGAAAATTCTAGCGGTTTTTGTGAAATCGCTCTTTGTTTTTTAATACTGAATCAATATTCAAATTGCGGCGCATTTTTATACAATGTATAGTTCCAAATTCCTCGCCCTACCTGACGGAATGAGTTATCTATGTTTAATAAATGCGATTCTTTAAGGACTTGTTGAACAAGTCGAAGAGCAATTACGAACGATATTTTAATTCAATTTCAAGTTTGGTAAAAAAAAAAGCTGCAATTCAACCGTATGTGGTAGCCGAATAGTGTTAAAGAAAGGAACGTACTGCGGTGGATCGGAAAATTTCCTTCTGAAGATTTCAACCTTGAAGATACATCCCGAAGCGGCAAAAATACAGTAATCCAGGACGAGGATTTGAAGGCCTTCATGGAAGATAAAACCACCGTAAACAGTCCGTGAGATTGCGGAAGGTCTAAAAGTCAGTCACTCCGCTGTTAGAGATGGTTCGAAACGTTCAGAAAGGAGAAAGGCTCAAAAAGTGGATGCCCCACGATTTGAGTCGTCAGAAATTGTCGCGTTTCGAAATCTATTCTTCTTTGCTTCACCGGAATCAAAACCACCCATTTTTGGATCGAGTCCTGACACTTGAAAAGCGGGTTCTGTGCGATAACCGCTGACGATCAGAATAGTGGGTTGATGTCTACGAACATCCCAGGCACCTCCCAAGGCCGAAATCCCAAAAAGACAGTGACAGAGTAGTGGTTTGGTTGTTGGAGAGATTCGCTACAACCTTCTGGAATCAGTACAAACCATCACAACACAGTCCTTCTGTGACGATGGGCGGAGAGTCGTTGGATACACCGCCTCAGACACTCGTTGCGTCCCAGCCGCGTCCCATTGCCGTCTCGTGAATTTCCTACGTCGCGGACTGGACGTTGGCCGGACGCGAACGGGACTCTAGTCGGACGCGGCTGAGACGCAACATGCGGCTCCGGGGTTCACCGTTAGAGCGAAGGAAGCCGGTACCAGCTCCAGTAAGTATGACTGTACGACAATAGTTTAGTAGTACTTTCTTATATTGTTCTCTACTGCTATACTATTATTACTGTTAACACTATTAAACAGGAATATCTACCACTATATAATTGAGCTAGCTCCCTGCTCTGTAGATGGTGAGGCGTATCTCACTCAGGTTGGAAACCTGGCTGAGATACGCCCAGTGCAACCACGCGCAATCTCATGGAACCCCTTGCGACGCATCCGCGTACCTCGCGCGGGCAACGTCTGCCGTTCAACATGGGATGTTGTTACAGCAGAGGACGCGTAGCCTCCTCCTGCTTGACACAACGGCATCTGCGCGCGTTTCTGAGTGCCTGAATCCAGAAGGCGGGTTCCCTTCGTCACACCACTACCGTCTGGATTCAGAAGATCGAAAAGAAAGGAAGCAGAGGTTTCATGGTTGTCGTACGACGACCGGCAGCATGCAGAACTCAGCATTATCCTATGTTGAACGGACAACTTTACCCGCGCCAGGTACGCCTCTGCGTACCTCGCGCGGGCGACGTCTGCCGTTCAACATGGGATGTTGTTACAGCAGAGGACGCGTAGCCTCCTCCTGCTTGACAAAACGGCATCTGAGCGCGTTTCTGAGTGCCTGAATCCAGAAGACGGGTTCCTTTCGTCGCATCACAACCTTCTGGAGACAGAAGAGGAGACACCGTCGTCCTACTACGAGGGATCGCATTCAGAATTGAGCATGAGATGCTGCTGCAGCAGAGGAAGCGCAGCCTTCTCCTGGTTGACACAACGGCGTCTGCGCGCGTTTCTGAGCGAATCCTGAATCCAGAAGGCGGGTTCCCTTCGTCACACCACAACCGTCTGGAGTCAGAAAAAGCGAAAATAAAGGAAGCGAAGGCCACACCGTCGTAGTACGACGACCGGCCGCATTTAGAACTCAGCATTATCCCATGTTGAACGGAGAACTTTACTGCTGCAGCAGAGTAAGCACAACCTCCTCCTGCTTGACGCAGCGACATCTGCGTGCGCTTCTGAGCGTCTGAATCCATAAGACGGGTCCTCTTTGTCGCGCAACAAGCATCTGGAGTCAAAGGCACCGTCGTCTACGACGAGCGGCCGAATCCAGAATTCAACATGGGATGCTCCTCCAGCCGAGGAAGCACAGCCTCCTCTCTATTGACACAGCGACATCTTCGCGCGTTTCTGAGCATATGGATTCAGAATACGGGTTCCATACGTCGCGCAACAATCGTCTAGAGCGAGAAGCGGTTCACCGACGTCGTGTGACGAGTGAACGACATTCAGAGTTCAGAATTATCCCAAGTTGAACGGAAAATTTTACCTGCGCCTTTGCGTACCTCTCACGGGCAATGTTTGCCGTTAACATGGGATGTTGTTACAGCAGAGGACGTGTAGCCTCCTCCTGCTTGACTCAGCGGCAACTGCTCGCGTTTCTGAACATTTGATTCTGAATACGTGTCACTGACGTCTGCGTTGAGCATGAGAGGACCACTAAGGTGTGGTGGAGAAGGGAAGTAAGGGCCCTTAATGGGGCAGGTGAGCGTCCAGGAAGGAAAGGAACAACCTGAAGGAGGGACCAGGGCGGGAAAGCCAGCAAGAAGAGACCAGTAGGGGTCAATAATGAAAACACGGAAGTGGGCCAGGGATAGGACCAGGAAGGTGAGGGGGGGGGGGTGGGGGAAGACCAGTAAAGGCGGACCAGCAATTAGATCTAGAAAGAAGAAACGAGTGAGGGGGAAGCTGGCGCTCGGATTCGGAAGACGTGTCAACAGTGGAGGGGCCGAAGTACTGCGCAGCACAAACCAATGATGTTACTGGACGGTGTGGAGAAAATGTCTATGATGAAAGGTACCGAAGTGGTGAACGGCTTGATGCCGATGAAGTACGCAGCAGGTCCTAGATGTTAGCGAATTTTAAGTTTGACAAAAGCTACTTTCTTTAGGTCAGTGATGGTGCAAAGTCGCGCAAAGCGCGCAAGTGCGAGATACGCCGTTAGGCGTGTCGGAGCACCCCATTCAAACCCTAACGCGCTACCCGCTATCGTAAACTTGGGCGATCCGCCGCTATAAGTTCCCAGCATTTGCCGTGGTTAAGCTGAAAGAAAAACCGGCTGGCATACTCCGCACTGTCGTAGGTATCTCTTGGTTTCAGCCCCCCCCCCTCCACATGACTGAGGTGACCCACAGATTAAGCGAATTATATATAGTAAGATAGGGCGTTGGCCTTTCATTTTTCATTTTCGAATTTTTCGGTGATAACTGGCTTGGGGGATAACATTTGTTCTAAGAGGTTATCCGCCTTGATAGGAACACACATGTTCGCAGAATTTCCATCGGAAATGGCCTTCCTCAGTACACTCCTAGGATAGAACACACTAGTGCTGTGTAAAATTTTTAATTTCGTGCAATAGAGAAAGTTGTGTGGGCCTGCCGCACAGACAGACCCCCCTTCCGGGCCCCTTATCTCTGAAAAATTCGAAAATGGAAAACCAAAAATCGCAAACCCTCCAAAAATTGATCAGCCGAACGCCCGAAACCGCTAAATATGGGCTCAATTAACAAGAAGCGATAGCGGACGTAGATGCAGACAGAAGCGGTTGCGACGATAACCCTCGAAAACTTCTCTTGTGGGACACGGATGGGACGCAACGGAAGGCCCCGCCACGAAAACTGCCTTTGTGGGACGCGCCTGGTATGCAAAGCCGCTAATCGGTACGCGGCTGGTGCGGAACAGCTGTTATGCGACGCGGCTGAGACGCAACGAGTGTCTGAGGCCCTCAGAATGAGGCGGGGCGAGGAGCGCGCCGAGGACAAGATGTCCGGGTCCCTGCCATCACATGGAGGCATCGCATTTCTAATCATTTCCCTTGGCTCTGCAGCTCTATGCTGAACTGATCTCGCTCTTGAGACAAGAGTCAGAATCTTGTTCACCATATTTGGAGGAAAAGAGTTTTCAGCTGCAGCATCAAGGTTTTCTTCAGGTCCGGCCACATTGCTTAGTATAAAGGCGTCATCCGCATTTTCAGACAAGTACAGCAACACCTTAGCGAGATATGTCATGACAACGTGATCATCCACTAGAAAGTTCTTCAATACAAGTAGAATTGTCTGATACTTGGAAAAAGAGGACGGTGAGCCGGCTTTGCGCACAGTTACGGATAACATTCAATGTAGAACCCCTGAACGGAATCACCCATAGTCTCTAGTTGAGGCGAAAAGTTTCAGAATTGTAGTGAAAAATAAAAGAATCTAGAGAGAATAGCAACGTTCTACTTTCCTCAACTGCCTTCATAACCGAACCGAATAGAAAATGACTTCAGAGTTCTCCGAAATGCGCTTCCCAATCGTCTCCTATCAGCTGTTAGGTTTTTGGACGACATCACGCCAATTAACGACGGTTTCGCGCGCAGCAAACTTGTCCAAATGGACGGGGTGGGCAGGACGGGAAGTGGGCGGCGGGCAGCACGGTGTACCGAACGAATGCCCCCGTGACGATGTCGACAAGATGTACCGAAAATTGCGAGAGCTCCCTTTATTCTGCACGACAACGCCCACGCACAGTATAGTTGTGCCGGAATGAATTTTCGAACATTCGAATTCGAATAATTCTATTCGAAATCGAATATTCGCATCCGAATGTTCGAAAAACGCAATTTTCGAATGTATTCGAATTCGAATGCTCGAAAAGACGCGATTTTCGAACGTATTCGATTTTCGTATATTCGAAAATCGATTTTCGTATATTCCAAAATCGTCGCTTTCGGATGTATTCGGTTTTTCGAAATTTTGCGAGCACAACTGTGCCCACACGTTTCACAAATCACCACGCAAACATTCAACGAACCAGGGACCAGATTCACCAACCGCTTACCGCCCTCTAACACTGAAAATACCGCGAAACCTGGTGCTGATGAATATCATATCAGGTTTGGCATTATTTTCACCGTTAGGGCGGTAAGCCGTTGACGAATCTGGCCCAAGGAGTGAAGTTCTACCTCACCCGCCATACCAGAATTTCCTTGCTGGTAGAAACTTCGCAAATCAGGACCACGCAAACAGCCCTTCTAGAATTTGTCGCATCTTGACCACACATTTTTTTCGATGATAGTGTTAGTCAACTATTACCGCAGTGGAAAAAGTGTGGTGATTCGAATGGCTCTTACGTCGACTGAATCCTGTGAGATTGAGGAAAGTTATGATCATTTGAACTAGACTAGTCAACACCGCCAGAACTTTCCGATCAACCTAATAGAACTCGTAAATTGAAACGCTGTACACTGCAGTACCGGACGCGTCTTTTGAATAGACGCCGAAAAAACAGCACTTTTGCGGTTTTTGGGTCTTTTTGCTATATCTCGCCAAAAACTCACCTATTTGAAAAAACAAGGGTATATTTGAGCTCAGGAAATCGAGTTCTATCGTCTGATATATACATTTCATAAGGTCAAAAATGGCCAAAACTAAAAACTTGCGCTCCCTTGAGAAGGCCGGCCGCGGAAGAGTTGATTTCGATATCGTCGACTTTCGAAGACGTCATCGTCCGTCTGGCACGGTCTAGAGGCCGTCTTCGATGAGAAACTGTCAAAAAATCGATGTGTCCAAAATTTGTCGAAATTGATACCGTTCGATGGGACTTTTCGAGCTGGACAGAATGGTGCCCTGGCTGGGGCTCGAAAACTCGAACATGGGCGAGTGAGGGCGTAAGAAGCTTCACCGCTGTCGTCCGCCGCTCTAAAATGGCAGATAGGGCTGAGGCAATTTAGGCAGCTGGAGAGTTAGGAGCAGATCGTCGTAAAGCGCCTTCGGTGCTATGCTCTTCCGCGAGTTTCACGCCATTAGCTCGCCTCGTCTTCCCGTAGTAGTCGACTGAACTCGGAAAAAATCGTGTCACACAAGGTTTGCCTGCATTTTCGCACCGCTGTAACTTTGTCCAGTCTTAAGCTACGTCGTTATGTTTCAACACGCGCTTCTTGAACTTTCTACTGCCTACAAAGCCCAAAATTTTCAGCCGGAACGACTCGAACTTGACAGAGTTATTGCGCTTACAACACGCCCGCGGTGCAATTTGCTAGCTGTCGCGCCCAGTCGATTGATAGGTACGATCTTACATTGGGCACAGCGCACTCCAAAGTCTTCTCGGAACAGAGTAAAACAATTCCTGAGTAGTAAAACAATTCCTGAGTTGAGAATTTCTCATAAACCCCCCTAAAAGCTCACTCTGCAAACTGTCCCCCTCGATTGATAGGTTCGATCCTATATGCATTGTGCCCGGCGCATTCTCAGAGGATTCCTGGCATGACAAAACACTTCACGCCATGCCTGAGATGCTCCGAGAACATACAAGCCCTGGAAGATAAGCTTCTCTAATAGCAAAAGTCTGCCCCAGTCATCCTTGACCACCCACTGCGAAAATGCGGTGGTTTGGCAAAGTTGTATACATGGTTGTGTAGATCTCGAAGAGGCAAATTGAACGGTACCAACCGTTTCTCAAAAAAAAACTCAAATTAGAGGAATTGTGAGCCTGCAACGTTTTCAACGCCTTACGGCCGACAACTCGTCCGCGGCCGGCCTTCAATGGAGCGCAACTTTTCAATTTTGGCCATTTTTGATCTTGATCTTTTTGATATAGAATGTATATACCAAACGATAGAGCTCAACCTCCTGAGCTCAATATACTCTTGGTTTTTCAAATGGACGACTTTTGGCGAGTTATAGCAAAAAGACGCAAAAACCGCAAAAGTGCGGTTTTTTTCGGCGTCTATTCAAAAGACGCGTCCGTTACTGTACAAAGAGGATGAATTTTTGTTGTCATGCAAAAAGGCTCAGATTTGAATTTTTATTGGCATACAAGAAGACTCACGTTTGAATTTTTATTGACACGCAAAAAGGCAAAGGTTTTAAATCTGAACCATCTGTTCACCGAGAATAGCTAGTTTATCACACTTATCTTTAGCGGTCCTCTCGTTTACAGCCTTCTTTAGCATTTTGTTCCACGAAGCCTTGCGCCTTTTCGCTTCTCGGCTAATATTGCTCAATGAATTAATGAGGGCTTTGGCAACATTATTGGCCAGTACTTTCACCACATCTATCCCTCTATTGTCGTAGATATTACTACAAATAGTATTCATGTCCGAAGCAACATCCTGAAGTATGTCTATGGTGACAGGATAGCTTTTCCAAACTTCATCAATGCTGTTATTTATGTCATTGAGGTCCAGACCGGCCGTGAAACATTTCGTCTCCAACTTTTCCATTGCCGCTATGACGTCAGCAAACTGCTCCTTTATTTCAGCAGTTGGGTCTGGAGGGGGAGGAGGGGGAGGTGGAGGTGGAGGAGGAGGAGGAGGTGGTGGCGTTGGAGGAGGAGGTGGTGGTGGTGGCGGTGGAGGGGGAGGAGGAGGTGGTGGTGGCGGTGGAGGTGGAGGAGGGGGAGGTGGAGGTGGAGGAGGAGGAGGAGGTGGTGGCGTTGGAGGGGGAGGAGGAGGTGGTGGTGGTGGCGGTGGAGGGGGAGGAGGAGGTGGTGGTGGCGGTGGAGGGGGAGGAGGCGGAGGAGGTGGAGGAGGAGGTGGTGGTGGCGGTGGAGTGGGAGGGGGAGGAGGAGGTGGTGGTGGCGGTGGAGGTGGAGGAGGGGGAGGTGGAGGTGGAGGAGGAGGAGGAGGTGGTGGCGTTGGAGGGGGAGGAGGAGGTGGTGGTGGTGGCGGTGGAGGGGGAGGAGGAGGTGGTGGTGGCGGTGGAGGGGGAGGAGGCGGAGGAGGTGGAGGAGGAGGTGGTGGTGGCGGTGGAGTGGGAGGGGGAGGAGGAGGTGGTGGTGGTGGCGGTGGAGGGGGAGGAGGAGGTGGTGGTGGCGGTGGAGGGGGAGGAGGCGGAGGAGGTGGAGGAGGAGGTGGTGGTGGCGGTGGAGGGGGAGGTGGAGGTGGAGGAGGAGGTGGTGGCGGTGGAGGAGGAGGAGGAGGATGGTGGTGGTGGCGGTGGAGGGGGAGGAGGAGGTGGAGGTGGAGGAGGAGGTGGTGGCGGTGGAGGGGGAGGAGGAGGAGGTGGTGGCGGTGGAGGGGGAGGAGGAGGAGGTGGTGGCGGTGGAGGGGGAGGAGGAGGCGGAGGTGGAGGAGGCGGAGGAGGAGGGGGAGGAGGAGGTGGTGGTGGTGGAGGGGGAGGAGGCGGAGGAGGCGGAGGAGGCGGTTCTTGAGAAGGACATACGGTGCTGGTAGTGCTGTACAGATCACCTGAAAGAAATGGCTCGTCAGTGTCTTCGTCTTACGTTGCGTTAAATTTGTTGAGGTTTTCAACGCAGCACCCTTATGTGCTCGTATTCAGCAGCCTTTAAGGTGAAATTCCCACAGAAGATCGATTTTTTGCATACTCAGATTGAAAAAGAATTGCGAGGAATGAGAAAGATTCAGTTTTTCTCGCTTTTGTCATGCTGATCGGGTAACTACCGCCTATTAACACGTTGACAAATGGAGCGATTTTCGCGTGTCTGGCTCCTGGGAAGAAGCGCGCCGCACAAACACACTGCGACGCGAAATTTGGGATGCCAAGCACGATGCTAATGTTCCTCTGAACAGTTACGGCCGGTTACCCCCACTTCGTTAACTAGGATGGTCGTACCAGAATAGTGTAAGAGATAAGAGATGGGAGGAATGGGTCCGATGTAACTAAAAATTTGTCTAGGAGGTTAATTTGGTGCTCGTGACGATTCATCTTCATTTTTAAAATTTTAGATGAGTAGCGAGGAAGGTTGCGATAGGTATGGGTAACGCTCTCCAGCTCATACCCACCGTCACATACCCTGGCGACGACCGTTCTGCCATGTTGAAGGATGTAGCTATAGATTGGAACTCGTGGTTCATCGCACATTTATTACCCACAAGGCATGTGAAAAATGTGTGATTGTAAAGCAAGGAAAAAATGAGCAATCAAAATGATCAAAGAAGAACATCAAAGCAGAGAAAGTAAGGAGAATTTAAAGAAGAGTAGGGTCAAGTCAATGAATGAGGCTGACAAGGGGGTAAGGAACGATCGGAGATTATTACAAAAGGGAGATTGAACGCATTTCTGACTAGCGGAGGTAAGATTTGTTACATCTTCTCACAAACTCCTACACAGAGTTTAGGGAAAGTCGGTGTTCCTGACACGACTACCGATTAAGAGGGAAGTTGGCCGTAATCGGCGAAATGGACATCGGCATCGTGTTCAGCATCCTGATTAACCAATCAGAGGCCATCAACGAATTACATAACTTTAACAGAAAATACACATCGGAAACCTCAAATAACGCGGCTTATCGTTAACCATATGCCTGTGGCCTATGTCATACCATACCTCACCCCGAGCGAAGCCTAATGGTAAGCTTCCGTATCGATCGCGCGAAGCGATGAGTCGATATGGGAGTCATTAAGGGCTTGGCACACTCTTGCTGCTTGACGCAGCTCCAATGATGGATAGGGCAGAGACGCAGAGTGCGTGTCTCTGCGTCAGGGGCGGCGGCGCGCTTATGGCGCACTTCACTTCAGCGCTGATGCTCTGACGTCAGGCGACCGTCCCTCCCGTCCTGTCATTGTCAAGGCATTCTCTGAAATTATCTGTCTGATTTTTTCGTGTAGCGAGCATGAAAGTGAGCAGTATGGCGAGCATTCTGGAAACTTTCTGCTAAATGGTAACAAAACAAAGTCTACAGTCCTCCATCAGCTATGATTTGAAAAGATCGATGTGAAGGAAAACATAGCATGAGAAACAGCGAAATAAAAGGTTTGTCAAAGTACTACAAAAATTGAACGTTTCACTGCCGTCCTGTCATTGGGATGTCATGACGTGCAGTAATTGCAGAGGAGATTTCTTTTTAAAGGGAAGTAAGATAGGAAAGCTATTTCGTCAACCAAAACCAACTATCGCTCCAGCAGTCAGCTGAGCGATGGTTGGCAATGGTCCAGTGTCGACAGCAGTGAAAGAGAGAACGACCGCCGATCACCGCAAACATGTCCTGAGCCTAAGAGCGGCGCCTCGCCCCGTTTTTGACGCACTGAAGCCGCTGCCGAGTGTGCCCAGCCCTTTAGGCTTTGCTCGGGGTGAGCGATGGTATGACATACGTAGGCCATAGGCCATATGATGAGCGATAAGCCGCGTTATCTGAGGTTTCCGCAGTGAATTCTCCATTAATTATATGTAAGCCGTTGATGAATCCGGCCTATGGAGGAAGTTTGGATAACCGGATATCATTCTTGTTAAAATAGTATGCCGTCACGGACCATTGCGCGACATCGTTCCACGGGACAGACTGGCTGTCACGTACCATTGAGCGGCAGTGTCGTGAACATGTTAAAAAGTTCTGTTTGCTCAGGGTTTCGTGACGTCCTATCCGATAATAGTCAAATATGGCACTAATAACTGATTACTAGACTCAGAAACCTATCTGGGTCAGATTCATCAACCGCCCTCTAACGGTGCAAATACCACTGAACCTGATGATAATGAATGCCATATCAGGGGAGTTTGGCGATATTTTCACCGTTAGAGGGTGTAGGCGGCTGATGAATTTGGCGGTTGCTGAACATAAATCTGGGACCGGATTCATCAACGACTTACAGCAATTTAACAGAGAAAATACAGCCGAAATCCCAGATATCGCAGCGAAATATTTTACCACATCGCTTGATAAGCCGTGCTATCAAGGATCTCTGCTGTATTTTTTCTGTTAAATGTCTGTTAGTTGTTGACGAATTCGCCTTTGAAGTCCATTTGATGTGTTACGATAGATTAAGGTAAACGTAGGTAAGTGACTATGGTTACCCTTGTTGCTTTGGATGCTAAGCACGATTTTGAACTTATGTACAGATTACGGCGCTCATCAGGCTAACTGCTATTATGGACAGTTTCGCTTTTAAAAAACTTGTCTTATTATTTATTATCTTTTTTAATCCTTTTTAATCTTATTTTTTATTTTGTTTTACTTTATTTGAAAAACGATGTCGAAACTTTTTCAGCGATAGAACGGACGAATTAATTTGCTAATCAATTCTTTTAATGATCGAAGATCGAGTTCCATTTGCTCGATTTTTCATACAAGCTCCATCTTCGGTTATTCAAATACAAGTGCTCCGACACGCCTAAGGCCGGGGGCATACTTCCATCGCCGCGATGCCATCGCGGCGCTCAGTTCATGGCCATTCCGCCGCCCGCGGCCGAATAGTCAAAGAAAACCTCGCCGCGGCCGCCGCAACAGTGGCGGTCGGCATGCGCGATGGCTTCCCGCGCCCATCGCGGGCATGGCATACTTTTTCGCGCCGCGCGCGGTGTTTAGCGTTGATCCTGGACGGATCGCCGTCGCGCTCCCTTGCAGAGCGATGGGCGATGCGACGAGCACAGAGAAATTCAAATTCTTTCGCGTCGCTCTGCAAAACTCATCGCCGCGATTCATTCGCGGCGACGGGAAGTATGCACGAGGCCTAACAGCGTGTCCCGCACTTGCGCGCTTCGCGCGACTTTGTAGCATCACTATGACCTATGGAAAGTAGTTTTTGTAAACATAAAATTCACTAGCATCTAGGACTTGGTGCGCACTTTACCGGCATCAAGCCCTTCACTACTTCACTTCGGTACCTTCATCGTAAACATTCTTTCCTCAAAGGCCAGTAATGTCATTGGTTTGTGCTGCGCAGTACTTCTGTGCCTCAGGTTGTTCCACCGCAATTGTTCTCATGCTTAACAGCTAGCGTTTCAAGTTGTCCTCTCGTTTCTTTTAACTGGATCTAATTGCTGGTCCGCCTTTACTGGTCTTCCCTCCCCCTCTTTACTCTCCCACCCTTCTGGTCCCAACTACTGGCCCACTTCTTTGTTTCCACTATTGACACCTACTGGTCTCTTCTTGCTGGTTTTTCCATCCTGACCCCTCCTCCAGGTTCTGGTCCACCATAGAGGTCCCCCTTACCGCCCTTCTCCACCACCCCCTAAGTGGTCCTCCCATGCTCACGGCACGGTCGGTGACACGTATTCAAAATCAGGATGCTTGCTGCGCGACGCTAGGGGGCCCGTTTTCTGGATCAAGAAGCTCAGAAGCGCGCGCAGTCGCCGCTGTGTTGAACATGAAGAGGCTATGCATATGGCAGATTCCTTGTTCTCCGTATGAATTTCCCTACGGCTCCCTTCTTGCTGGTTCCCCGCCCTGGTCCCGCCTCCAGGTCCCTTGTTCCTGGTCGATCTCTCCTCCCCCCCTCGGGATCTTCCCTACTACTCTACCCCAATTAAGTAGGCCTCCCACGCTCACGACACGACGACGGCGAGCGAACGCCCATTGTGTGACATCGGTGTCACATCTTCTAAAACCGTACTCTCTTACTGGTAATGGATCCCCCTACTGATCCTCTTAACTGCTCCCCCCCCCCCCTGTTTGCTAATTCCCTACTGGTCACCCCTTAACGCCTAAACCCTTCTTGGTGCCACCTCCTGGCCTGCTTCATTGATCCCCCTATCGACCCCCCCATCTCGATGCTTCGTCCAAGTCGCTACCTCCTGGTCGCTGTCGATCCTCGAAGTCCCATCTTATATTCTTTTCCCTTTAGTGGCCTTCTAATGCTAATTGCACGAAGTCGGCGGCACGGCTTTTGAATCTGGACGCTCAGGAACGCACGTAAGAGCTGTTGTGTCAACCGGTGAAGGATGCGCTTTCCATGCTGCAGCAATTCCCACGTTCAATGGGAAATTTCGACCGCGCTGTGGATGATACAGCGTACCACACTTAGATTAGATCATTCGACCGCTCTCGCTGTGGATGATGCGGCCTACCTCACTTAGGTTAGATAATTCGACCGCTCTCGCTGTGGATGATGCGGCCTACCTCACTTAGATTAGATCATTCGACCGCTCTCGCTGTGGATGATGCGGCCTACCTCACTTAGGTTAGATAATTCGACCGCTCTCGCTGTGGATGATGCGGCCTACCTCACTTAGGTTAGATCATTCGACCACTCTCGCTGTGGGTGATGCGGCGTACCTCACTTAGGTTAGATCATTCGACCGCTCTCGCTGTGGGTGATGCGGTGTACCTCACTTAGGTGAGATCATTCGACCGCTCTCGTTGTGGAAATGTTGCGGAAATGCGGCGTATCTCACTTAGGTTAGATCACTCGACGGACTAACTCTTTTATATATAGGTGGTGATTGGTCGAATAATTTGTTCCAATGAGGTTCTGTGCAGATTTTAAGTTTCGAAAAAAAGATATCTAGTTTTCGAATAATATTCGAATATGCTCCATTTTGGCTATTTGACTTTAAATGAAATGTAGAAATATCTAATATTCGACTATTGGGGCAATTTATTGATTAAATATATTCGAATGTATTCGTTTGAACAGAACTACAGTGTGGACCATAAGTCCTCCAACAAAAACTTAGCCGCAGAACTCTGGTCGAGAAGAATTAGAACAGACACAATGTAGACCACAGTGTACCCATGCTTTATCGGACAATAGAAGCATTCACTATGGTCTCCTTTTGCCTTTACCACAGGAACGGTCGGAGCAGCTGTCCACAGCGCGTCGCAGAACCTCTTGAAGCATCTCGTCTCAGACTTTCTTCAAATAGTACTCCAGACTTTCCACGCTACAGTATCGTGCAGAACAGGCTTTTCCTTCTAGAACGACCTATACACAGTCATCCACTACGTTGCGATCTGGAGAATTTTTTGGCCATTCCTCTGCAGGTCCAAAATTGGGTAGATGGAGCCGCTACCAGTCCTACGTCCTCTTCGCTAGGTGTACCAGAGCGCTGTCTTACTGGAACGTCCATTCCTCCTCGTCATAGTGGGAATGAGCACAAGGAAGGAGATGCTTCTTCTGGGCCGGATTCATCAACGACAAACTGCAATTTAACGGGGAAAATACAGCCGAGCTCCTGATAGCGCGGCGAAATGCTTCGCCATGTCCTTGATAAGCCGCGACATCAGGGATTTCTGCTGTATTTTCTCTGTTAAATTGCTGTAAGTCGTTTATGAATACGGCCCCAAGATACCCTTTAGGTGATTTTCCGTGTTGATTTTTACTATCCGTTTTTCCGACGAGAACCAATGGTGTGCGGCTGGTTGCCGAAACATTCGCCCGAATCCTCAGTGAGGCTGGTCCAAGACTGCGCGAGACCACTCTTACAATGGAGTCGACTTCCTTGGAGCTACATGCAAGTATCCTCATGTTTTGGTGGTTGTAAATCTGCTCAACGTGAATAATTTCTCATCAGAGAAGACTGTCGAGAGGTGCTCGTCGTGAGCGATGCGCTAGCGTAGCGCAATAAATGTTCTCCTCCTTCCTGCGAGTTGCTGACCCGCCCCTGTCTTTTTAGTGCTTGTTTGGCCGAAGAAGCAGCTTGTTCTTGACCAGCCTTTTTAGCCTTTGGTGGTGTGGGAGACGCCGAGGTCTCTCACACTCACAGCAGTGTTCTTCAGTTGTTGCATAGTAACGCTCATTGGGCGTCCACCGTCGAGCGATTGATCTTCAGAATTTTAGCAATTTCCGATGTTGCGTGTCGCAGTTCGAACAGCGCAAAGATTTGGGCTCTTTTTAAGCGCGAATCCACCACTTCCTGAAACGTGCATTTCTGAAAGCTATAAAAGGTATGCTAGAAGGAGTGCACTAAAGAATGGTTAACACTTTGTTCAAAAAATCGATATCGAAAACACGAAACTTGTTGCAGGACTTATGCTCCTCCCTGTATAGTAGTTTGGTTAGAGTAATAATATACGCTAAAAAAACGGGCAGGTAAAAGCCAACCGTACTTTTATGTGCCCACTCCCCGACTAAGATAGATTCGAAGAAGTTGCTCTACCAGAAAATAAGCTTCGCTTTTCCCATCTCGGTTTCTACCAGTTTTCATGTTATTAAAGTATATAGTCAATAAAAAAGGTGATCTTGCCGATAGCTCCTTCTCTCTGCTTAGATATGAGTATTTTTTTCACAATTTTCAAAATACCTGCGTGGGGATATTTCGTTCATTTTGGTCTTGTTAAATTTCTGAACATTCAAATGGAAGAGCGTCCAGAAGAAATAAGTTATTTTAACCAGCAGCTCTTACTCTTTGCTTTTTAAACCTCAACCTAATGACCTAAAAATTAGCAGAACTTAGGATCTGTAGCGTGTGTCTGAAGGGGAAGAGCGAGTATAGGAAGAATCCCTCACCCATCCACAATTAGTATAGAAATGTTTTTTTTTGCCAAGTCGTTAAACCCAAGGAGTAGGGGGCCCTTGAGTTACTATGGAATCGACGCCTCACGAGTTCTTGGATCTCTAGTATGTCGCTCGCTATGTCACTACCGGCAGGCGGCTCGGAGCACAGTGGATAGTGGCGTTGCTTCATGCGAGGGAGGTCGGGTGTTCGAATCTTCTGTGCTGCTGTGTTTTTGCATCTCAACTGATTGATTGAGACTTGCGTGACATTGACGTCTCTATCATTTTCAGACGTTTTCTGCGCATTTTCTCAGCTGCATGATGTGTAGAGTAACTTTCTTTCGATTATTTATTACTATCCGGTTTTTTAACCAAAAGGCAATGAGAAGGCTATTCAACGTAGTGATGTATAAACGTACAACACCAGTGATACACAGGCACAAAGTGCATGCAACAGAGAGATTGGTCGCAATACGGACAGCGTATAAAAGCTGCAGGCTTCTCTCACTTTGCTTCCCTACATGGAGCAGTGACATCGGGGGAACCATCCTGCTCGGGTTTTCAAAAAGACAAGGTGCTGGATTTATCAACGACTTACAGCAATTAAACAGAGAAATTACAGCCGAAATTCCTGATAGCGCAGCTTATAGCTCACCAAATTGCTTGATAAGGCGCGCAATTAGGGATTTCGGCTGTAATTTTCTTTGTTAAATTCCTGTAAGTCGTTGATGAATTCGGCCCCAGTATGTGACGTCGTAAATCAGCTTTGAACCAGGTATAGGCGCCTAGTTCTTCAACGCCAGGATGGCACGGGATTGGGTACACAAGCTGCACCTCTTTGAATGTCATTATAAGAAATCCGTTAACCTTCAGCTACCCGCAACTTAGACACTTATTTTCAGGACGCCGTTTTTTGCAGATCAGAGGGAGATCACATGTGAGTGAATTTATAAGCGACTTCATGTATCTGAAGAAGCCCGCGTCGGGTGGCTGAATCTGGCCGTTGACACCCGAAGGTGTAGTCCAAATACTCAAGGTCTTCCCTCGGGGTATACATAGTAGCTTGAATCGCCACGTTGCAAAGATGAGGAAAAAAGTGTGTATCGATGTCCGTTTAGGTCAATTTGCGGAATCCACAGACCTCGTTTCAAATTGTAATCACATCTGACGTCACATCTTGGTCTTTTTGGAAAATTCGAGCAGAATGGTTTTTTCCGAGGTCGTTCGTCTATGTAGGGAAACAAACCGTGAGGAGCCTATATCTTCTGTACGCTTTCCGTATTATGGCCAGTGCTGCTTCGTGCACTTTGTGCCTGAGTATCACTGCTGTTGAACGTTTATACATCACCATGTTGAATACCGCAGCTTGCGGCGGGAAAATTACGCGAACAAACACTGAAAATGCTACAGACGTCAGAATCCTTTAAACGTCAACCAATCAGTTAGTATGCAAAAACATAGCAGCACAGAAGATTCGAACCCGCGATCTAACCCGCATGAAGCAACGTCTCTATCCACTGCGCTCCGAACCGCTTGCCGGCAGTGGCATCGAGACCCCAGAACTCGTGAGGCACCTATTCTATTGTAACTTCAAGGACCCCTACTCCTTCGGTTCAATGACTTGGCAAAAGAGAAACACATTTTTATACTAATTGAGGGGTGGGGATTCTTCCTATATGACTCGCTCTCCCCGTTCACACATACGTTTCAGAATTTTCCCTTGGCAGGATTACCAAAGAACAAAAGACATGTTCTGATAGAAGGAAACATTTGTTTTTAAGTGGCATACGACACTGTCTGAAAAAATTGTAAAGGTATTTTTTCTCCTTGTTAGAATTCTGCTAAAAATTGATAAAAAGCAGTGTGAACAAATAAATACGACACACATTTGAAAGAGCAAAAGGTTTTCTTTCGTACAACATATAAACAACACATGCTTTCCAGAAAATTAACCAGAGTGGGAGTTGTTGGTTAAACTACATTTGTATTTTATGCCCTCTGGGTACTACACATGAATTCCCTAAAAATTAATGAAAATCAAAATGAGCGAGAAAGCCCAACATGAACTCTGGTAGAATAAATTATCCACCTTATAGCGTTTGCAAAAAACTGAAACTTTAGCTGTAAGAAGGAGCTGTGGGCGTCGGTCGTTACTCCTTTTTCTTTTTGACATCCCACTTTAACTACTAAAAACTTGAAAAAATAGAGTAGAATAAAGCGGTACAAAACTTTTGACAGAACTAATGGTTATCTCTTGAATGTTACAAATATTATGCAAAAAAAAATCAGCAAAGTTCAGAATAATTGTTTAAAAACGGCGGGGCTTAGGCTTCAACCTAAAATTGCTTGAATAACATAGCCGGCAATTTCGTCAATGGCTGACGTCAAAAGTCGACGAAGTGCTCATGAGTGTTTGAAATTTCGCTTCAGACTGGCGCATAGTGTCTTTGGGTTAAAACGAAACGAAGCGAAGCATAGATGTCTCCTCTAATCTGAACTCACTGTATGCACTTGTATCCTTGTAGTCAAGAAAGAATGGGGAGCACTTGACCGACGGTTTGTTGAATTCAACCAGCAATCTGGAAATGCAGAACTACAGAAGGCACGACTTTCCCAAAAGCAAAGTTGCCTCCGTTACCTTTCCATAAGATCGCCAGGTTCTCCATCGATCGATTTACGGGCCACTCTGAACATCTGAAGAACCACATGGATTCTAGAGAGTTGCGCTGCTCGTGGACGCATGACACACTCACCAAAGTGACGAAATCCTGTACATCCTGATTTTGTTGTGCTACCAGTGTGCGAAATTTCGAGAGAGCATTGTAAAGGGGAAAATCGTATTGAAGCACATCGTCCTTGAATAAAAAATGTTTGCGATTATGAAATTACAAGTGCTCCGACACACCTATCGACGTGCCTCGCACTTACATGCTTCGCGCGATGTTGCAGTATCACTAAGGCCTATGTTATACTTCGGCGACGCGTCGCCGACGCTGCGACACGTCAGCGACGGCCCGTGACCGACGTCGGCCGACGCTGACGTCACCAGCGACGTCGCCGACGTCGCCACAGACGCCGCCGACGTCGTCAACAGATTCTGTGGCGGCGTCGGGGACGTCGTTGACAGGAGAGCATCGGAGCGCATTTTTAGCATCGGAGCGCGCTTTCAATGTCATCATTTGGCCACCAGTCTGCCGATTGCATACATTTTATGCTTTTCTTCGCATGCCACGTGTCTTTCACGTCATTGTCAAGTTCTAAACATCAAAAAAGCAGATAAAAAACAGACGTGTGCATGGAGCAATCTATACCGTTCATACGTAAAAAATTCCTATTTGCTTAAGATTTTATGTGAGCCTTTAACTTCTTCAGTGCCTTTTTTGTGACCAAAGTTATCACCTTTCTAACAGTGCATACATTTCTTGAGACACCCAGTATTATTAGAATTAGGCAGTATAAAAAAAGACTCACGTCCATCTATCAGGTAGAGATACGTATATTTTTGTGCCTTTTTTCTGTTGAAACTCTGTTATCTGCCTCAATTTCGTTGTTTGTTAAAGAACACACCAAAGAAACTTTTTACATATTCTTATCTAGAATATCTGAATAGAATAAAATGTGATTTGTCTAAGGTAGAGCATAATTGGAAATCTTGTAGAGTGCGAGGAAGAGAAGATTGTGAGCGCGAATATGTAACCTATTTAAGTATCAAGTGATGAAGAGCCAAGATGATTACGGCGCGATAGGTGCTAAACATCGTCAAAATGATGGCCGACATTGAGAGAAAGTAAGCAAACTAGGCGCCTTCTTGATGTGCGGTTATGAAACTCATGTCGATTCAAAGTAGGCATGAACTATATTTTGAAGCGAACTCTAATTCTTCTAGACTAACCCAATCCAAATGGTACTGGACCACTTAGGAGTCTGACGCGACCGTTGGTTTTTTCACGCTATTGGCTGGATGCCGCAAGATGGGCGTTTTTGCACTTTCGATTTCGTAATTCGAGGTCCGCCGAGGATGTTGACAGTGCCGGGAACGAAGAACCCACCCACGAACAAAATACTCCCTCTGAGCGCATTTTCCCCCAGCCTTGAATGAGGCCGGCGACGGCCCGTCGCCGTGCACAGCGCGGCGACCGACACACGGACGACGTCGGTGGCGACGTCTGTGGCGACGGCGACGTCGCCACAGACGTCAGCGTCGCCGACGTCGGCGACGGAAGTATAACACCCCCTGCGGAGCTCTCGGCGACGTCGTCGGCGACGCTGTGTTGGGCGGGCTGCCACGCAGTGCGTAGCTGCCCGCAAAGCACAGCGTCGCCGACGTCGGCCGACGCGTCGCCGAAGAATAACATAGGCCTAAAGCGGCATTCACACTGCCGTTGCTGCTGTTGCGCAACCGATGTCGTAATAATGAAGCATACCGCAGAGACGCAGAGGAGCAACAATAGCAACGAGGGGGCTTTCACACCGCTGTTGCCGCAACCCCGCATCAGCAACACCGGCATCGGTTGCGCAACGGTTGCGCGGCCTCAGCAACAAGGAAAGATCGCCAACATTTCTTGTTGCTGATGCTCGTCAACGGAGGCATATCACAGGTCTTATCTCATTATCTTATCTCACGCGTTGCGGCTGCAGCAAGCATCGAACTCCACCCCTTTTTCGTTGCTCGTTGCTGCAACAGCAGCATCGGCAGTGTGAAAGCCGCTTAAGCTCACAAGGGAAGGATACTAGTTGACCATGGGACCTTGAGATGAAACGCATATCACTGGATGCGGCTTCGAGCGCTGATTCCAAATATATGTTCCGTTTTTGATGTGCGCATCTGTGAACGGAGTTGTAGACCATTTTCAGCATGGCTCCCAGCTTACGTAGCCTGAAAACTGCGCTGACATCCGAGCAGTGGTGGCGCAGGTGGAAGAGGAGCGGCATGGTGAGACGGACTGGTTTATGGTTCGAATTGCCTGTGATGTAAGACTTTTGCACTTCCTAAAAAAAAGAACTGCCATATCAACCAAAGCTCTCTATGTCACATCGCAACGGAAAACACTCATACTTATATGTGGATCAGTGCCTTCAACAGTGCTCCTGGCTAATTTTTTTCGACACACGGGTCGGTAAGGACAACATATACTGCGGACTTATCTTCCGATCTAGATAAGTGGCAGTATTGTGCGTTGGCGTGTCTTTTGGATGAGTTCGGTCCTTCCGATACTTCTCGCGTCCCCACAAGGCAAGAGAAGAGATGGCCAGCAGTTTCGCATCCGTCTTGCGAGATGAGCAATGCAGGAGCATCGACGTAGAGCATGAAGAAAGTATCAGCGTGTTTTGTTGTTTGTCTTCTCGCCATGTTTTTAGCAACTGTTCATAATAAACTGGATCTCCGTGCCAGTTTGAGGTTGTCTGTATGAAGGCGAGTCCCTTCTGGTGACGTTTTCCATTGAGATTTGGCATAGCGTGCTTTGGTTGATCGTGGCAGACCTTTTTTAGGAAGTGCAAAAACCCTGCATCATAGGGGATTCGAACCATAGAACATCCCGCCTCACCACGCCGCTCCTCTACCCACTGCGCCATCACTGCCCGGTTGGCAGCGCAGTTTCCAGGCTACTTGGGTTCGGAGCCATGCTGAAAATGGTCCATAACTCCGTTCGCAGATGCGCATAGGAGAAACGGAACACATATTTATAATCAGCGTTCGAAGCCGCACCTAGTGATATGCATCTCATCTCGAAGTCCTATTGACACCTGGTATCCTTCCCTTTTAAGGAGAACAATCATATCAAGTTGGCTGCTCTACTTGTTCACATTTCTTCCCTCTCTAAGAGTAAAAACGCCGTAGTTCGTATTGTATATAGTATTATAGGGCGGTCTATTGGTCCCTCACTACTGGTCACCATTTATTGGAACTCGTCCCCCCTCCATTACTGGTACTGGCCCAACTCACTGATCCCTCATTAGCGGGCCTCATCTTCTGAACTTCCTGGCACGTGGAAGACGTCTTGGTATTTTCTGCTATTTCCCGCTAATTCCGCTCCCCGTAATTCTCCCTCTCCCTATCTTTGCTGATCGATAGCAGTTAGCGGATTATTATACAGTATGACCTCTATTACCACCAGAGCTAACGTTTCGGACCGCTTGAACGACATTCATAAAAAATCGATCGCGATTTGGTCAATAACGATCGATAGCGATCGGCACATCAAAAACGAATTTCAGGTTCGTCTTCAGCAAAATCGATTATCCCAGGGCTAAAGTTTCGGACCGCTTGAATGACGCCCGTAAAAAATCGATAATTTCGATCGATGTTGATTGCATTCCCCTTGCTTGAAGGTCTTCCGTCGATGACCATCACCAGGCACGTTCGGCGACGTGTTCGGCATGTTTATGTCTTGCGATCCCTCCGGCACGTAGGAGACGCTTGGGTATTTTCCGCTATTTTCGCGCCCCTTAATTTGTGCCCGTAATTTTTCCCTACTTTATGACTCAGCATCGATCAATAGTATGGCTCACCGCTTATTGGCTTATCATATAGTATGATTATTTTTTGTATTTTTCTTGTATATGTCATTTTCACCTCGAAAGGAACACATCTCGAATCAAACCGGACACTTTTCACGTCAAATTGTGCAGCCGATGATGGTGTGATACCCAGGCTTTAAGAGTGCGTTTCAGGCCTGTACCGCTATATTCAAAGCGAAGGACAGTTCCTACCGGAATCTGGCCGGTACCGACCGCATAATCGTCGATGTTCATGTGGCGCTGAATATCGGTCCTGGTGAGTGCGCTGATCGTTGCGATCATGGCGAAAATGTCTGAAAATGTTAAAGTCACAGAGCAGAGATTTCGATTACTGGATTAAATCTCCACTAAAGTCACTTACACGACGACGCCGAGCACACGATTGTGAGCAGCAGAACCATTTGCAGAACGCGACCCATTCATTACTAGCAGCCGCTGTTCTTGTCTGCTCGGCGTTGCCTGCTTCTGCCTTTATAGTGCTCCACATACTCTTCTGAAATCATGAGGCACCTAATAAGGCGCCAGAGACTGCATGAGTCTCGTCTGAATTCCTCGACATCCCTCATTTCAGCGCCAAGTTTCAGTCAGCCACTTTTGGCTGCAAATTTCATTGAAATTACATTCCAAAACGTTTCAGCAGAAACGTAAAGTTTAGTTTCAGCAATAATAGGACATTTTCTTTTCCGGTCACACATTCTAAACAAGAAATGTTTCGGCGTCTACCTCAGAAATCGCGAAAGACAAAAGTCAGCCGTTATTTTTATTTTTTTTAAATGCACGATTGTTTGGTGGAAGAAGATTTTGTGTTAGAAAAAAATTGTCTTCGCCAACTATCAGACCACCATCCCTCAGTTCCCAGCTTTCGCAGTGCATTCTATACATATCACGTCGAATTGGACACTTTTCAAATCAAAACGAACACTGTTCAAGTCACACTGAACACTTCAACACTCAGTCCATTACAGCTCAGGAGAGATATTAGACTAGGAATTAAGCCCTCCCCCCGTTTTCTGAACCTTTCATTCTCCATCCCGCTGAAAATTTTCTGCTCCCTCAATGATCCCCCTCAGCGAACGACGTCTTCGGCATGGCCTCTGAATCTCCAAGCACATTAGACGATGTCTTTGGCACGCCTGCTTGAATGCCAATCACGCTAAGCAACGTCGTTGGCACGTCTTCTGAGTCCTAGGCACGTCATGCGACATATTCCGCACGTCTTCTGAGCCCCCTGGCACGTAGAAGACGTCTGGGTGTTTTCCGCTATTTTCTTGCCCCGTAATTTGATCAGTATCGATAGATGGCGATCGATACTTCAAAAATAAACCTCAAATTTGTGTTCAGTGACCTCGACTACCCCCAGGGCTGAAGTTTCGGACCCTCTTAACAACATCACAGAAGTCGACAGTTTGATCAATATCGATTGATGGCGATCGATACTTCAAAAACAAACCTCAAATTCGTGGTCAGCGATCGCGATTACCCCAGGGCTGAAGTTTCGGACCCTCTTAACGACATCCACAGAAGTAGGCAGTTTGATCAATATCGATTGATGGCGATCGATACTTCAAAAACAAACCTCAAATTCGTGTTCAGAGACCGCGATTACCCCAGGGCTGAAGTTTCCAGGCAGATAGAAAACGTCTGGGTATTTTTCGCTACTTTCGCGACACGTAATTTGATCAATATCGATTGATGGCGATCGATACTTCAAAAAGGAACTTTAGATTCGTGTTCAACGACCTCGATTGCCCCAAGGCCAAAGTTTCCAAGAAGGTAGAAGACGTCTGGATATTTTTCGCTATTTTCGCCCCTAATTTCCCCCATTGTCTCCTATTTTTCCCTCCGAATCTTCCCCTATTTTATGGCTAATTTTCGCGGCGGCGCCGATCGATAGTATGACTCATCGCTTAGCGCGTTAGTATAGAGCATGCTATTCAAAATAGAATAATTAGTTGTATGAAACAGTGTGCTTTTCACTTTTTTTTGCACATTCCGATCTTTTTCAATTTTTCGATAATTAAAGAGATTTTATATTAATAGTTTTTATAATAAAAGACAAAAATGACCATCTTCGGCAGCTTCATCTCTCTGCTCAAGGTTTCGGAAATTCTGCTATCAATCGTAAAAATCGCATCGCGTTTTTCGAGTTCTCCATACTTTTAGCAGTACGACTGCTTTTCTGCTCTTTAAAACAACCTTTATATCATCATTTTTGCTCAGGAAATCAAAATTTTATAAGATTTCAAACAAAGTGTCCACTTAGGGCAAGTGAATTAAAATTTCAAAAAAAGTTATTCTAAAATTTTCCTTTGAGAAAAATTATTTTATTCTTTTTGGAAAATCTAGTTTAATGTGGAAAGAACTCTTCTTAATTTGGAAGATGATCAGTTTAATTTTAAAAGCGGTAGGCTTGTTCAGGAGTGTTAACTTTGATTTGAAAAGTGTCCAATTCGACATGAAAATGTATACAATACACTGCGAAAACTGACAATTGATCGTGGCAGTAATGAGGGATGGTACTCTGATATTTTTTTTCGAACACAAAATCTCACAAATCGAACAATCGTGCGTTTTGAAGAACTAAGGGCAGACCTCTGTCTTTTGCGATTTCTTAGGTAAGCACTGAATCATTTCTTGTCTGAAGTGTACGATCGGAAAAGAGAATGTCATAGTGCCACAACCAAATCTCTACGTAAAAAGCTGAACTTTTACGTTTCTGCTGAAACACGTCGGAATGGAATTTCATTGAAAATTACAGCCATAACTGGCTGACTAAAGCTTGGAGAACTGCTGAAATGATTGGCTCCCGAGAAGTGTTGACGACGATTCATGCGGTTACAGGCGCCTTCTTATTTGCCTTATGTTTTTAGAAGAGTCTGTGGAGCAGCATAAGGCCTATGTTACACTCCCGTCTGCCGCAGCTACGCTTGATTACAGGCAACGTTGACGACTCTCGAATGCGCGGTCGCCTGCTGAGCCAGACATAGTTCACGCAGTTCTACAGACGAATACTTTTGCAGAATTTACGGCAACTCAGCTGGTCCAGTGAATTTTCCTTGTTTTCTCTACCACTTCTATGTTCCTGTTCATGTTTTCGCCTTTATTCCCATTGTGTTGCTTCCTCATCGGCCTACTGTTGCAGGATTTATGCTTTATAATTTTTTTCGAACTCATGTTTTACTGGGTTTTTTCCGGTATTCCTTTTGATTTATATTTCGCCCGCAAGCACGGAAACCCACGTTTCTGTGCTCGACGCGTTATGAGAGACATCACGAGGAACTCAATAAAAGAAAGGCTAAAATGAGCGCATGCATGAAAAAACCCTCCTATACAACGTTTTGTGTTGTACGAAATTAAAAGTTGGATGCACCGCCGGTGTGGTTTACCCCTGTCATGTAGTGGGATAGACTGTCGTGACGTTCACCACGCTCCATCACGACTCTTCAAGGGCACACACGCAGGGGGGGCGCCTAGGTCCCGGCGCGGAGGGCATAGGTCGAGCGCACGCGCCGCGACGTACTATAAGTGCCTTCCCGCGCGCGCCCGGCAGACTGCATCGTCGTCCTCGCACCGAGCGTCGGTCCGCTCTCCGCTCCGGTACTCCATCGTCAGCGCAGTCCCCCCCCCCCTTGGGACATCGACTCGACCAGCCGCACGGGACTCCAGGACGACCAGGACACGACGCGCAGGGACATCAATCAGAGGTAACCGCAGAGACCGACCGAGTCACCGCCCCCGTGGGCGCAGGCTGCAGGGTAGGAGCCGTAGGTGAGGTAGCAGGGCTCAGCCTTAACTCGTAGGCAGCTGTGTTCGGTATATTGTGTATAGAATTGCTATGAAGTCTGATATCTATTGCGCATTGTCATAAGACTCGAGATTGGGAGAAGCTTTATTCCGAGCGCAGTGGTAAATACTGCAGAAGGTCGGATGGTTCAATTGTATCACGTGAGCGATGTGAAGATGGGCGACAGATGCCGGGGAGCTAGCGCAGGTGCAGTCTGCGCAGGAGATCCGAAATAACATCCGCACTGGTATGAGGTGTGCGTAGTCGGGGCAACAAGGCTCCAGGGTAGGAGCCGTAGGTGAGGTATCGGGGCTCAGCCTTAATTCGTAGGCAGTTGTGTTCGGTATATTGTGTATAGAATTGCTATGAAGTCTGATATCTATTGCGCATTGTCATAAGACTCGAGATTGGGAGAAGGTTTATTCCGAGCGCAGTGGTAAATACTGCAGAAGGTCGGTTGGTTTAATTGTATCACGTGAGCATGTGAAGATGGGCGGCGGATGCCGGGGAACTAGCGCAGGTGCAGTCTGCGCAGGAGATCCGAAATAACATCCGCATTGGTATGAGGTGTGCGTAGCCGGGGCAACAAGGCTCCAGGGTAGGAGCCGTAGGTGAGGTATCGGGGCTCAGCCTTAATTCGTAGGCAGTTGTGTTCGGTATATTGTGTATAGAATTGCTATGAAGTCTGATATCTATTGCGCATTGTCATAAGACTCGAGATTTGGAGAAGGTTTATTCCGAGCGCAGTGGTAAATACTGCAGAAGGTCGGTTGGTTTAATTGTATCACGTGAGCATGTAAAGATGGGCGGCGGATGCCGGGGAACTAGCGCAGGTGCAGTCTGCGCAGGAGATCCGAAATAACATCCGCATTGGTATGAGGTGTGCGTAGCCGGGGCAACAAGGACCTATCCCTAACGTGGCAGGTAACATAAGAGTTTTTTACCAATTCCTTCCACGCCCAAGATGCACCGATGTAGCCTATCCTAATACCTACTTACTCTATAGGATTTACAAATAGCTGGCTGTGGCCAGCTGAAGTGCAAGCCATAGGCACAGCTGTTCGATTTTCCTCCAGGGACGGTTTTATTTTGCCGCGTTAGACATTCATTTGGCCGAATCAGGACTACAAAACCTATGGTAGGCACGGTTGTACTTTATGATGCCTGTTTTCATTTCTGTTATAATTTTAAATTAACTTGAATGAGTAGCTATTTAAATTTAATTTAAATTTAAATGAGTGGTGCAGTCGGAGGAGCTTCCAGTTGTCACAAACACATGACACCTTCTTGGTTTGCAATTCCCGCTCAGGCTTACCAAGGCGTTCATTTCCCAGGAGTCGGTGAATTGGTACCAGCTGGGGGAGGGGGGTCTCCTTGTTGTACACAACATTTCACGTTGTACGAGACTTAAAAAATGCGGTACTGGTGTGTTCTACACCTACGGTGAACTGAGGTAGGCCATTTCTGATGTAATAATACCTGCACGTGCCTCTCTACCAAGGTGAATATCCACTGAGTACATGGTGATCCCACCATCCTATTTGCGCTGCGTTGACTTGTTCATCGGCTGGGCACCATAAGTCATTGTATGGTTAAACACGCATTTAAGTCGTTTTCACGACATCCTAGAGTGTGCGGCGCCTCTCAAAACGAGATGAGTAACGCCGTCTTTTTTTCCTTTACTGTAATTTAAATGAGAACATCAGGTGTTCCCCCCCCCCCCTCTCTTCCTATCAGACTTGCACCCATAAATCGATGAAATGGTGAGCGTAATTCTTGTTTTCTGAACGGACTATTTTGGTAAGCGGTAAGCCCTACGTTCTGCAGGAAGGTAATGGGACCTTATCACTCATCGCTGCGCGATCGCGTGACGCGTTGAATCGCTTATGCTTATGATTCCGTCGCGTCGAACCGCGACGCTGCTATGAATGGCCCCTAAGCCCTAGTTTATGCTTCCGCTTTATGCCTGCTCTGCACGGCACGATGATCGGGATAAATATCGACCGGGCGGCGCGAAAAATCGATATCTATGGCTGGCGATCGTGCCGCGCTGCGTGGCGGCGCAAGTATAAGCTAGGGCGTCGCTCAAATATGGTCACTACGTGGCGTCGCGTCCCTCTGCGTCGAAGTATAGATGGGGCCTAAGAGGACGTTCAGACCGCCATCGCGTAGCGCGCTCGCGAGGTGTTCATACATGTTCTGTAGCGAACACCTCATTGCACGCAATTATCAGACGATATCGCTGTTGACTGCGGAGCGATTTGTTCCTCGCTCGTTGATTAGCTACTACGCCATCGTTTCGAACGCATGGCAGGAAACATCAGCGGCAAACTCTGCTTTTCTGCCCTATACTTAAAGATAGGGCTGCCGCGTTACCACAAAAGTGTGCGAAGGCCTTGAGGCCGTAGAAATCCTTCTACCATTTGGGCACATTTCACGCCGTTCCTTCGATGCTGCTCGTGGTAGTTTCGTATGTGCTGTTCTCTGCTTTAACTGGAAGTTCACTTCGCCAATAGCCACAACAGTTGATTCTTTCGTTGTAAGGTTATCATTTCATCAAAAATGTGCTTTGAACACCAGTACCCGTTTTCGTGAACGTTCCCGGGATCTTCCCGGCTTCCCACGGAAAGCGATCGAGGCGAGAAAGCGAGGCAGGAAGAGAGAGGCGAGAGATGATATCGCTTATCTCCCGCTCCCAGCGCTTCACGAATACAGCCTTTGGTATCAGGCAAAGAGTGATAACGGAGCCATGGCTAACACAACCGCTCAGTGCAATCCCGACGTGGAGAATGAGTTCTTGATGATTTTGCGAATACCACTGATCATATTTCTGGAGCCGCGGGAGTGTGAAAATAAGCAATAAGGTTACCTTGTAGATTTTGGGCCCAAAGTCATGCTTATCCTAAGACCGAGTTATGGGTTGACAGCACCCCAACATAAAACAATAGTATTCATGCTGAGAAAGATTATTATAGCATGTTGTCAAGGTCCAGCACAATAGGAACGATGGCACAATGCGCGGAAGGAGGGGGCAGCCCATTGGCTTCCACCTAGCAGAACGTAACAGTCGGATATGGTGACGTGGAATTTCCTGCATTGTACACAATCTGACGCGTGCGTACGTGCAATACAGGTTGCAGTAAGAAGGGCTTAGGTCGAACTCTACGTCTTGGGCCAAGTAAAGGGTAAAAACTCGTCCCACGCGTGGGTTTGCCGCGTCACCTCGTGGTTGAATACTGATGGGCAGCCCACGCCCATCTTTCGCACATTGCGCCGAAACGATTCATACTGACACATCGTATACACTCACCGTACTGCCAACTGGGAGCCACCATTAGCAACAGAATGAGGGCGCAAAAACGACCCATAGTGAAACGTGAAGACGCAGCCAACTGAGCTGAAGAGTAGTTGCCTCTTGCCAACGATGTCGAATGAACCTCACTGTTGTGAGGTACCATCTTTTATACGCTTCTTATGCATTCGTATCACTTCCCTTATCACTCCCTGCTCTTCGTCGCTAGCCGTATCCATGAAGCGATGGAAGCGGGAAGATAAGCGGGATTTCCTTCCTCTCGCTCCATCCCCTTCCTGGCTTCACTGTTGGTTTTCATGTTCATATTCTTTTCAAGAATATCTATTTCTAGCTTACGGAAAGCGCTCTCAGGACTATCCTCTATGCGGGCGATATTCTCCTAGTAGTCGACAGTTGGGAGGAGCTGAAGAAGAAGGGACGGCTGTGGCAAGGAGCCCTCGTAGACAACGGTCTGCAGGTGAACGTGGAGAAGATTCAAGTCCATCAGCTCTAAACTGGACCGATCCAGACTGCCAAGGAGAAACGACCAAACGGATGGATGGAAGAATTCCGCTACCTCAGAATTGATCTATCCGAGGAAGGAGGTGTGAACCAGACGACAAGAGGCAGATAAATGCAGCATTGCTCAAATAGAGCTCTGCGAACGTATATCCTCAAGGACACCTAAAGGTAACCTCCATAGAACAGAAGTGAGGCCTATCTTCCATACGGCAGTGAGTGATATGCCTTGGGTAAGGCGCAGGAGCGGCAACTGCACGGTAAGGATTTCCCGACGGATCGACCCAAATGCCCGCCTGAGAATGCTCAGGCGGGCATTTGGGTCGATCCGTCGGGACCGGGAGCGAAATGAGGATATTAGGACAGTGGTGAGGGCAATGCCAATTCAGCTGAAGAGATGGGAGCAACGCCTGAGGTGACACAGACACATCTTCAGAAGGCCAGAGAATCACCCCATAAGGTTGGACTTAAATTAGGAGGCATCCGGAAAGTGTCGGCGAGAAGCCCCAAAGAAAGTTGGAAGGACGTCATGAAGGGAGGTCCTGCCGAAGCTTTTGGAAGACTTGGTCTTGATTACTGGAGATGAGAGTGAGTTTATTTCGTAATGTTCACTTGCAATGAAGTCTGTCCACCAGTTGACATACTCATTTAAATCTATTATAACTTCGAACGGTTGTGTTTGAGAGGAAACAATAAAGCTCACCGATTTATTTGACAATTCGAACGGTTCAACTCTTAGCAATGATTGGTAATGTCGAGCAAAATGTGCAGCCAACTCGCAGCTGGGTATTTGGGTTCCTCACGAAGGACATCCACCTCATCAAATGCGTTGACATATGCAACTCTTTACTGAATCGTAACCTAAAACGACAGTTTTCTAGAGAGAATCATAATCAGTGATGAATAATGGATTGTATACAATGTGTACAATAACATGGTTTTAGAGTGATCTTAGTGCAAGCGAAATACGCCTCCACAATCAAACTTTAAAGCCAACATTCACCAGAAGGAGATCATGCTCTCTGTATGGTGGGACTACGAGGATATAGTCTACTTTGAGCTGCCTCCAAGAAACCAAGCTGTTGATTCGAACGTCTGCTATTGTCGCCAATCAAAGTTGAACGAAGAAATCAAGAAAAACGAATTCAACTGGCAAATAGCAAAGGCGTGATATTCCATCATGATAACGACGTACTCTACTCCTCTTTAATAAGCCGTCAAGAACTAAAGGAGCTCGGCTGGGAACTGATGTCACACCCACCCTATAGCCTTGACACCATCAGATTACCATTTGTGTCGCTCTCTTAAGAACTATTTGAGCGGTGCACTTTTGATTCTGGTGAAAATGAGCTTTCCTTGGCTATAATCCTCAAGAGGATAGTCCTGAGAGCGCCTTCTTAACACATTTATGAAGAGAGCGCTTCTGCACCCAATGCGAGCGACGGCCGGCTGCCTTTTTGACTTGTCCACTCACCTGTGTGAACAGCCGATCTTTGAAATGAAGATCTGTGGATTTCGAGCGTTTTTTGAGATATAACGGAAAACGACATTCTGGACGAGGAATTTAGAGATCTCGCTGCTCCAGTTGCGAAAAATACGTTTATTTGCAGTGTTTCAACAAAAGAAGTGTTCTTGTTGAATGATTGTTTGTTGTCATATTCATTCAGAGCCCAGGTTGTTTCATTTCGATGTTCAGTTCATGTCTCACTTGAAGCTTGTACATTCTTTCTTCTTCAGAAGTACGTGCGTTTACTGTGCTTCTGTCATGGAAAAAGTCATTGCCTTGTACGAACTTGAAAATAAAATCGAACAAAAATATCAATAAAGGAAGTTCTCCACAAAACTCTCCTGTCCACTCAAATGAGTGGACATCGTCGCGAATGCGTTAGGCTAGAAATTGCTATTCTTGAAAGGAATGTGAACATTAAAAGAGAACATTAAAAGCAACAGCTTTTCGGGAGCCAAAAATGGGATGGATCGATATCAAGAAAATCTCGCTCAACTTCCCGCTCCCATCGCTTCATGGATACGGCTAGAGGTGAGAAGCAGGGATTGATACTGCAGGTGATACAAATGCACATTAAGACGTATATGAAACATGATGCTTTACACCAGTGAGGTTCACTTGACACCGTCGGCAAGAATCGACCACTCTTCAGCGTAATTCGCTGCACTCTCGTGTTTCGTCATGGCACGTTTTTGGGCAATCGTTGTGATGCTAATGATGGCTCCCAGTTGTGAGACGCGTGAGTGTATCCGATGTGTAAGTATATACAAGGTGCTATAGTAACCTTTCTCGGCGTGGGTACTTAATTTGATACTTTGATAGTCCTTTTGTCGGCTAGAGGTCTTCTCAGCGGGAACCACAACTCTTCCAGACCGTTCGATCTCTGGCTGCTTGCATCCAGTGAGGCAAACTCCGCTCTCTGAAAGGTCTTGAGAATGAGTCTGCCCATCGCGTTGGCGGTCGTCCCAGTGGTCTCTTATGGTTTCTCGGGAGCCATTCTGTGACACGGAGACTCCATCTATCGTCCTTTCGTCGAAGCAGGTGTCCGGCCACACGATATTTAGACTTCTTCATGTGCTGCAGAGAGTATGCTAATTTCGACTTCTCCCCTAGCTGCAGGCTTCGTAGCCCTTCTTGCCATTGCTGACGAAGGCTTGTCCTCAGAAGATATCTCTGCACTGCACGATGCGTAGTTTGCATTGCTCTGGCGATTGTTTTGTCGTCGGGTCTGGTTTCTGTCGCGTGACACGTCGCAGACAGTACGGAGGAGTCGACCTGTTGTAGAGCGACTCAATTTAACCTTACGAGTCCCGTGTTATGACCACTGTTTGACCAAAAATTGCGTTTTGGACATATTCATGTTCCATCCAATCTTCATACCTGCCACATTGAGCTCGTTCAGCATTTTCTCGGCTTCTGCCGTGCTGGTAGAGATGAGAACAATATCGTCGGCGAAGCGAAGGTTGCTGATCCGTCTACCGTCGACAGGGTGGCCTTTGTCGTCAAAGTTCTAGTCCTTCATGGCATCTTGGAGTGCCGCTGTGAATAGCTTGGGAGAAATCGTGTCTCCCTGCCGTACTTCTTTCCCGATAGGAATTTTATGTTTTTGATCGAACAACTGCATGGTGGTCGATGTGTTCGAGAAGCGTTCGTCGAGAAGTCGGATGTAGGGCGATGATGTACCAGCATGCACAAGCGCGTTCAGAATGGCGTTGATTTCCACAGAGTCGAACGCTTTCCGATAATCCACGAATACAAGGACAAGTGGGAAGTGGTATTCGCGGCTCCTTTCGATGAGTTGTGAGACAGTCTGAATATGGTTCATGCAGGAGAAATTCTTGCGAAACCCTGCTTGCTCCACTGGCTGATGTTCATCCAAGCAACGCTTCTTGCGGTTAAGCAATATCTTGGTGAAGATCTTGTTCACAACCAAGAGAAGACTGATGGGTCGATAGTTGTTGATATCCTCCTGCTGATATTTTTTGAAGATTAGAACTGTGTGGTTGAAGTGCTTGGCAAAAAGTGAGCAGATGGCACTGTCACCGGCAGTCACAAGGAGATCAGCATAAATGCCGTCCGGTCCGGGAGCAGTGCATGGCTTCATCCTTCTGATGGCATGAGCAACTTCTGATTCCAGAATGTGAGGTACTTCCTCAGCTGGTGGCATCAAGCATTTCGGGATAGTGCTGGAAGAACGAAACAGATCTGTGTAGAATTCTTGAACGATGGCCTCCATCGCTCTTCGAGACATTTGCGTTGTTATTCAAAGGTCTGACAGTATTGCCTTCTGATCGAAGAGATCCCGTTTGCAGCACTTTATGTTTGAACCTTTCCCATCGGTTTCTAACAGCTTCAATCCTCTGTAGGCTTGAATGGACTCCTTCACTGCAAGTTCGAGTTTGATCGCAACAAAACATACTGTAAAAGCATATAGCCTCTCTACCTGCCGCTCCAGGCATAAGCAAATGTGTAAAGGGCTCCGCACACTTCTGCGGCGTTGCCGCAGCCCTATCCTTCAACATGGGGCAAGGACGCAGAGGCCGCCGGCAACGGCAGCCGGCACCGTCTCGCACCAGCACACTTTTCCGGCATTGCCGCATCGACGGCAACAATGATTGAAATCATTGTTGCCGTCGGTGCGGCAATGCCGCAGGCAGAGACTCTGCGCTCTAGCCGATCGCGACGGGGAACAGGAAGTGGAAACACATGCGTCCTTTAAATCAGGAGATCGTTTATGGCTATCAGCTGATTATTTCTCGAGGATCCGGGCGACGTCTGGGTTGATTTCTTTCGTTCTTGTGTTGGATTTAGCTGTTTCGCTTGTTTAGTTTCCTTGGGGAGAGCTGACGTTGCCGGAGAGCTGATGACGATGGAGATTCTCAGCTGAGTTCTTCATTCAGGCGCGCGTCTCTCATCGGAGCGCGCTTTCCTTCTATGCGAGTAGGTCCCGACTGGAGTTCGCTGCGACGGCGCCGTGCTGCGGCAACGCCGGAGAACGGGCCGTCACAGTGGGGAGGAGCGCCGCAACTTGAAGGCTCCGCCCCACTTTTGCCGGCTGCCGGCTGCGGCAACGCCGCAGAAGTGTGCGGAGCCCTTAAGACATTGTTACTAGTAAGGTCTTCAGCTTAACCGATTCCATGCTGATATCAGCGGCCGGCCCATCCCCGTATCACGGGTGTTTGCTGACAGACCTGGAGGATATCGCGGATATTACGTGCGGTCAAACAGCGCCGGTGGTGTAAATCGAACATCGCTGCCAGGAAAGCAGAAGATGCGGGTTCGAGTCCCGCCTGGCGCAAGAGTTTTGATCGCAACAAAACATCCTCTAAGAACATTAGGATTTACTTTGACAGCTCTTCTTCGCTACAAAAGTTTGATCGCATCTGCGCTAAGTCTTGAAGCAGATGGTGCTGTGGCTTCGCAAGAGCTGCTAGCACATTTCAGCAATCCTTTGGAGAGAAGGTCGTAGCCTTTCGATGGATCTCCAAGAAGATTACAATCATACGACTTTATTGCGTATTCCAACTCCTCAGACTTGAATTTGGGGATCCTCACTGATGCCGGTTTAGGAGTGTCACGCTTGAACATTCCCTTTTTGAGAATCAGCTTCGCATGGACAAGACTGTGATCCGAGCCGGTGTCAAATGAATGCAGCACGGAGACGTCGAACAAACTCCAGCGTCTGTTTTAAGAACATGGTCGATCTCCGACGTGTTTCTCCATTTGGGCTTTTCCAGGTCTATCGCCGGTTTGAAGGCTTCTTCTTGAACATAGAATTTCCATGGAAGAGACGGCACGCGAATAGGAAGTCTATCAGGCGCTTTCCGTTTCTGTTCCTTAAGGAAGTTCCATGTTGTCTTAGTTTCCATTCGTCGTGATCGTTCGTACCGACGGTGACGTTAAAGTCCCCAAAAACAACTTTGTAGCAATTGACAGTCCTTTCGAATAGCTTACAGAAATCCTTCTTTTCTTCGTCTGTGGCCGTAGATGTTGGAGCATATCCATTTGTGATGGAGATGGTTCCTTAATCTTTGGTTTCCAGACGAAGAACAGCTACTCGCGGACTGATGATCTTGTAGGAGTCTACTAGGTGGTGCACTGTCGAATTGACGAGAAATCCAACTCCGTCAATATTCTTTCTGTCCACCTTTGCTCCGGTAATGAGAAGCTCTTTGTGGTCGGTGCTTCTTTGCTTCTTGGTTTCTGTTCTGCATTTCGTTTCCTGCAGGGTGATAACGTCGTATTTGATGTTGTGGCCTCTGTAAAGCAGTGTCCGAAGATCGTGCTCAGATGCGATCGAACGACAGTTATAAGTGCAGACGAATAGGCAGTTTTCATGTCGTAGTGGGAAGGAGTTTCAGGTAGTCTGATTCCAATGACGTCCATTTCACCGAGTCTCACCGATGTATTCCTCATTGCACTCCGTGCAAGTGATGAGGTTTACCACACCTGAGACCGTACAATCCCCTTCCTTTCCGAACGGGCAGACCATGCAGGACGGGGTATCACAAGCGCGATCGTACGGTTCCTGACAAGTTGGGTTCTCAGGTTAGCAGGCGGTATGTTAACTAGCCTGACCAGAACTTCTAAGTCCGCTGCGTATAGATTCCTGTACTTGAGCACTAAGAGCATCCGTGATGAAGGGCACCAAGAAAGGAGTTTTGGTGCGCTCTTGTTCTCGGCGTCTTGTGCTCCTGCAGGCGGACGACGTTGCTTAGGCAGGCTGCCGGAATTGTACCCATTGGACAACGCTATACGAGATGCCATCTTACTTGAAGCGGTCTCGAATTCGTGGTTGGAGGATACCAACGCCGCTGTGCGAAACATGTTACTTACAGTGGCCCTCTTGGCACTGCTAGGGTGTGCAGATCTGCAATGGACAATAATGTTCTTGTTGCTCGGCTTCCGGTACCACCTAGTCTGGAAGGTGTTGTGAGAGACATGAACTTGCACATTAAGGAACGGCAACCAGTTGTTCGTCGGTTTCTCCTTTGTGAGCTTAATATGCTCAGCCTGATGATTGAGAAAATTGAAGCAGGAATTCATATCTTTTGCGTTGCACAAGCAATGAAACAATCATCTATGTACCGACAGTAGAGTAAAGGTTTACGTTCCAGTAGGGGCTTTCTATTTTGGACATATACGCTATGACCAGCACCGGAGCCAGACGTTGTCCCATGGCAAGCCCTCTGTCCTGTCTGTAGTACTCGTTGGACCATCTAAAGATATTACACTGAAGACACTCGTCCACGAGCGTCATTATTTGGGCTATGCTGAGCCCATATAGTGAGATATGGTCCTGGTGTTCCACGAGCATTTCGTAGACTGCCTGCATTGCGTCTACTCTGCACCGCGCAAATTCGTCCGACCGCATGTGTTCGCTCCGCCCTTCCGCTCTATCGGGTATCTTAAGCAACGCAGCCGAGTAAAGCAGACACTGGAGCAAAGTCGAACAACTGTGCTATCGCATATCCAAACAGTCGTCGCGGGGTCGTCTGGGTCAGTATACGCATAACGACTTTACGGCGCGAAGCTGGCTAGCTTAGATTACGTTTAAGCAACATGTGGTGCTGGCGAAAAAATAACGGATGCACAACGACTAAAATAGTGCGAAGCGAACGCTGTGTAGAGGATAGTTCCTTTTACGAAAAAATTGTTTTGACTATCTTACGTCGTAGACAGTTTTATTTAAAAGCCATTCCTTTTATCTTGAAAAGTGTTTGATTAACTTTTTCAATGTGTACACCTTAGAGTAAGAACGGTAGACATCACCGCATTACCGACTTATTACTTGACTTACAGTTGACCTTGATACGATTATAAGAGAAATCCTTGGATTTACAAAAGAACAACTGGAAAAATACCAAGAGGATTACGCGGCTTCGGATTTCGTCAGTTTACTGCTCGATAACAATCCAAACGACGGTGTGGTGAAGCTGCTCTATAATAGTAGTGAGGTGCGAGGTCGACATGTGCTGCCAAATTTGTACTAGGTCTTGCTTTATTTTTGAAATTAAATCATTTTGGAGAATCCTTTTCTGGAACTGATGAAGGTTGTGAGCACGGTACAGTAACTGACTCTGTTAACGACCAGACCAACACAAGTATTAAAAATTGCTTTAATAATGAAGAAGTGAAAGGATCAACTTGGTTACTTTTTAGAACGGGACTTCAGATAATTACCAAATACACAGTGTTTTTCCTTGTTCTTATCACAAAGCATAGAAAATATCGTAGAGTTGTACATATATAAAAAGTTGAAAATTGAATATGATAACTGTTGGAAGCTGTAAGGACTCAGTAAATGCAGTTATTTAGTGTGTCCTCATCTTGATGTTATTAGGTTGAGTCCCAAATTTTGCAACAAAGCTTGTCTTCCAGCGAAATTGAGATTATAGCACAAATGAATAATGATTGCCTTAAACGAAGTAATTGCCGTTATTCTCAATGCACTTTTTCCGCTTTTCATGCACTGAGCGGGTTACATCTTTGTAGAATTTGGTCGGCTTCAACCCAAAGAAGTAGTGCCCCTGTAGCCGGATTCGTGAACGTTCCCGGGAACGTTCCCGGCTTCCCGCGGGAAGCGATCAGGTGAGAAAGCGAGGTGGGAGAGAGAGGCGAGAGATGATAGATGAGGTGAGAGAGCGAGGCGAAAGAGAGAGGCGAGAGATGATATCTCATATCACCCACTCCCGCCGCTTCATGAATCCGGCCCCAGTGTGACCTCATCAACTTCGACGAAGTGGTCCATCGACCGAAGCAGATGGCAGTAAGACGGTGTAATGTCCGGATATGTGGTGACTGCTTGACTTGGTCCGCCCCAATTTCTAGATTTTTGCCAGCATCCGAAGTGTCGTTAGAGATCAGCCGTTGCCTTGGCGAGCGTCGAGGATGGTTTGACTACGTGGAGCAGCTCTCGGTGCAGTGGACACTACACATCCACCAAACGCATAGCAGGCCCTTCTTTCGGTGGAGTCCCAGGTTTGACGTCAAAACCCTGGCTCGTTGCATTCCAACCATTGCTTTGCTACTTCGCAGTTGTCGTAAAGAATCTACTTTTGACCGTTGGTAAAGACTCGATCCACTCGATCCAGACCCCCTCGCTTGAATAGGTGCAGGAGCTCTCGGCAGTCGGAAGCACAGCGATTCACTTGGGTTTCTGTCAACGCATGAGGCACTGACGAAGGCGATTTTGGCGACCTTCCGGTCTTCTGCAACCGACGAGCAGTGGTTCACTAGGAGGCGTGGAGACCAGCGGTCACTACTATTGTGGTTTGAGAAGAATTCGAATTAAGCTATTTGCGCAGGTGCCCGTTGTTCACAGCAGTTGGTCTTCCCGGGAGTGGTTGTCTTTGTTGTCCTTCTGGGCGGAAAGGAACTTCTGATACCATCTTCAATACCTGCCGGTGACGTCCCAGGGCCGGACTCATCAACGACGTAAAGCAATTTAACTGAGAAAATACAGCCAAAATCCTTGATAGCGCGGCTTATCAAGCGATACGGTGAGCGATATAAGCCACGCCATCAGGAATTTCGGCTGTAATTTCTCTGTTAATTTGCCCTGTAAGCCGTTGGTGAATCCGACCACTGGATGTGCTTGACCCCTCGATGGATTGCTGCTGAGCTTGAACTATTTAATAATGAAACCACACACTTTCCACTGTGAGTGGTAATCGTTCTAAAACTTTTAAATAACGCAAGAAAAATTGGCGATTTGTAACTCAAAATGATCTCTAGGAACCAGCTCTAAAAAGTATAACACTTCATCGAGTTTATTTGGTTTCCAGAAGAAAAAGAAATGTTGCAAAATTTATGACTCAACCTATTAGTATAGCTTGATTCATATTTGTGTTGCCTAAATTTTGAAAATACATTTGGATAAAGTTAAATTAAGATATGTATTATTAAAACAGTTGTTTTCAACAACTGTCCTTTGGAAAATGAGCGTTATCCGGAGATAATAGGAGGTGGGTGCACCTCGCAAAAACAAAAACATATGAGACGAGCTAAACATAATGTTATTACTTTCTCCCTAGGAAACTGAAGATAAATTTCGTTACCCCCGATACAAAGAAGCCTACAGATATCTCACAGGTAAAAAAGGAAGGCGTTTCATCGACGACGTGAGTATCATGTATATTTATTGCAAGAATGGCGAAAACTTGAGAAAGAAAGGCTGCACAATTTTAGATGCTTTTGCGTTTCTATATGGTACACCGGTATGACCACGAATCTCGATTAAAACAAAAGTGCTGTCAACTTTATTGCTCTCAGAAGACTTTACTTCGAACCTCACCCGAAATATTTTTAGTATACAACGAGATTTCGCAGAACTGGATCCGATAGACAGAGAAACTATTCTTGAAAGGACAACGTTTGATGTAAAAGCGTTTCTTCTTGATCGCGGCCGTCAAGATGGTGAGTAGAGCTGGTTAGATTTGCGCGGGAAGTGCCCAGTTTAAAAAGAAAGTGGAGAGATCCGTATCGCATGCTCAACCTTTTACTTTCAGTTGGTTTCGATAGGATTGTGAGAGAAGTCACTGGATATACGCGAAAAACCCTAAAGGAATTCATAGATGGCAAACACAAAGTGTTATCGGTATGACAGCTTTTGCTCTTCTTGAATAAGTAAAGCAGATGGGCGTGAACAGATTGAAAGTCAGCTTTCAAGGGAATCTGAAGCCAGGGATATCTCTGAGAGGATAGAGAGTGGTTCCATCTGTTCTACCTGCTCCAAGTTATCCGTTTCATTCCGGAACTGCTACGTGTTTTTATATTCACCGGACAAACATGTTTCTTTCGTTGTCGAACAATTTGCAGGAGAAATAATTTGGTGAGAGGGAGCAACTTGAGAAGTGCCTCGCTGTTTTTCTTTCTTCAAAACCCCAGGAATTCTGTAGAAGCGGGATCTACAAATTACCTGACAAATGGGAATATGTTGTAGGCAATAATGATGCATATATGTACTCTTTAGTTGTTGTGTATATGGAATGGGAGAAATACATTTGAAAAAACTGCTCAAATGGCGGGATAATTTCTTTAAAACCTATTATATTGTCGCGGCCGTGCCACTCGTGATTATTTAACAAGCCATGGGGGTACGTTTGTGCAGAAATTTCTGCAAGAATCGAGTGATTTTCAACAAGTAATAACAACAGTAGAAACGATGGATCACTATTCGCAGTAGTCACCTTCTGTATCCACGACCTTCCTCCAACGACTAGGTAGAGCAGTGATCTTCTCCAGAACGAACAGGAACATGAAGCGAACCAATCCTCCACCGAGGACTTGACGTCATTACGATCGTTGAAGCTTTTGCCTGCACAGAAAGCATGGGGGCCCATGAAGGCATGATGACAACAGAATTGTAGAGTACAGCGGGTGTGGTAGCCATATGATACCCAGGCTGCGCAGCTCGTCCCGTGTTGCATTCCCATGGTGGGCTCGGCAAGGGCAATAGTAAGGGTCCTAGGAATGGTTCCAGAGCGCTTAGATCGGTACCCTCTAGCTAGGATTGTCCGAACAGTCGAAAAAGGAGCACACGTAGCCTTGCTCATTCTCCTTAAACTCTGTGCTGGATTACTCTGCACGCAGGCCGGAACAGTGCTGGTTTTTGAAGGTTGTGGACGCCCACAGCGAGATGATTCCCCAAGGAAATGTTGCCCTCGTCGAATCGCTAATACCATCTGTAGCAGTTAGTGTGGGAAGTGACACAGCTGCCCATTGGCGACACCAAATCACATTGAGCTTGATCTGGGGAGAAGCCAGAACGACAGCAACGAAGCAACAGACGGCGGTAGTTGTGACGATCCGACATGGTTCGTACAAGGGTATTCAGCGATAGCGACGCTTTAAAAAAGTGATTGGCTGGTGCTTATACCTATATACTGACTTTCCCGCTTGATATGGTGTTTAAATCGTATCATCAGTTTGGCGCGTGAGCACGCTACCTTCCTTCAAATGAAGGCACTTAAATTCTTGTCAAACGTTCTGCACACCCCAATAGTAGCATCTTACTCCTCCAAATTCTGTTTTGGTCGCATTTTTCCGCAAATCACGTTCTTTTCCTAATTATGCTATAGCGTTAGTAGCGACGCTGTTGGTTTGTATTGGTGTAAAGGTTCGTTGACCGGCTCCAGGTCATGTTGTTGTGTCAAACAGAAAATCTGGTCTAGTGGGTATGGGCAACGAATTACTCCGGTGCTGCGCTATATGGCGCTACAGGCAAGACAGAGTCCTGTGATCAAACGTGGCTATACTGGGACCTGAAGAGATCATCGACAAGTGCCCATGGCACCGTCACAATTCGACAACTTGTTTTTAACGGTCTTTCCTATTTTTTCTCGCAAGACGCATCAATTGTGTTGCTGGTCGTTCATTTATAACAAACCTCAACAGGAATTCCGCTTCCCGCGATACAAACAAGCCTACAGATATCTCAGCAAAGATGGAAGGAGTTTCATCGACGAAGTGAGTGTCTAGAACCTTCTGTAGCAATGCTTTAAGAAATCAAAATCTGTGCAATCGTAGGTGCTTGCATGCTACTACCTCGAAATCCGTGGAATTTTCACACCCGATAAGCTGAAAACAAGGTTTTCTTAAATTCCACCTCAGCATTTTACTAAAACGATTCAAGCGAGATATTTTCAGCATACTCAGAGGATTTGGAATGCTAAATGTTTTAGATAGGGATGTTATTTTTCGAGCTACAACGCCTGATGTATGGGATTTTCTCCAAACTTACGGCCGTGACTTTGGTGAGCGGTGCTCATTAGGAGTACGCGGAAAGTGTCTCATCTAAAATGGAAGGCGTACGTGGCAGTATCATATAGTCGTTCCTTGTATTTTAGTTCATTTCAAAAGAATTGTGGAAGATTTCACTGGATATACACAGTACACCCTAAACGAAATCATGAATGGCGAACACTACACCCTGCTGTCGGTATGTAATATGTTGGCTCCTCCTAATCGAAGCCAAAAGAGTGCCTTGAGATGAGACATTCAGCTAAGCAGCGTAAACTACTGCATGGTCAAATAGGTAGCGTTGCGGTCAGGAAAGACGTCGGGATCTATTCCATGAGTGATCTTCATGGATTGTTCGGAGCGGCGTCTCTGCATTAGCAAAAATGAGTGTATTGTGACATTTGCTGCGTGTCGCATTATCTTTCTGACTCTGTTTTCAACCCTTTGTGAGAGCTTGAGAGCTTAGAATGTGTCATGCGGCGCATCTGCACGCCCGCTCATACTCGCGCTTTTTTGAAGTACTCGTTTTCCATTCTTATGCCCTCCATGTAATGTATTCCTATATGCAATCCTTGTTTTAGAATAATAGTATTGATAGAACCAACAAACCGTTATCTGCATTGTTTTTAATATAGGTCAAAAGGTTGCTCACGTCTCATGTTCCCTCAAACTTTTGCGTAATCAAGCAAAACTTCTGACTCGTCAACGGGTGATAGTCACGGTGAGCTTCATACAGGGTGCGCTTTAATTATGGGCCTCAAATAATCGATGTAGCATAGCAACAGAAACTATTCAAACGGAGAAAACACTTCGCAATCTTTATTGAGGTCATTAGCAATCAAAAATTACAATGTTCATTCGAAGTCCCCTCTTCCTGCGCGTATGCAGCTTCTCACCAGGATACTACCTCAACGGCGCATGTTGTGTATGGGGAGAACCGCCTCTCCCTGGGAAGTAACAAACTGCAGGTATCTCGACCCCAATACATCTCTGCGCAGAGTTAGGGGGGCTAGTAGTACGAACATACAAGTTTTCGCCGCACCGCTGCGGTCTCTGCCGCACGCGTGATGAATCGCCGCTGACTCATCGCTCCTGGGTGGGCTGTTATGGTGGAAACGGAGCTCTAACGAACTCCCGAGTTATGCTGTATTGTATTAAGGTATGTGGCTTTAAGAAATGAAGCTTCGTGTCATGAAAGAACCCAAATTGTTTCACAATAGCAGCAATTGTCTATTGCTTAGATTAGATCATCCAGTTCCCACCCAAAATAACCATTTCCTCTAATTAAGTGCACCGGAGCACCCTCAAATAGCTGAGTAGAGGTATGTATAGCAGTTTATGCAGTTAAAAGAGCGTTAGACTTCGTAACTGTAGCAGCACACACAATGTAGATGTCGCGCTTGCCGCAACAGTCGCCGCGGCTTCGCGCGCTTTTGTATGTTCAGCTTGCTCCCCGAGTTAGGGCGACGGAAGTAGCGTATTGGCGCCCTGTTGATTCACGCGCTCCACGGCTGACGGGCGCGCGCGGGATGAGGGCTCGTATTGCGACTCAGCGCAGTGCACAGCTGGGGTAGTGGGAAAGAGCTCGGGCTCGTGAACGAGGGGTCGATGGTTTGGATCCCGCAGACTGCGTTTGTTTTGCATTTTTTACAGGTAATCCACCTAGGGGTATTATAGTGTGTTATAGAGCATGTTTACATATAGCATACCACTCATACCGTTAACAAGGGTGGTCCAGGCAGGGTCACCGATTTCGCTGAAACTTTGTCTAGGGGGTTGTTTGGGGTGCTGATAACGAATCTGATATCCGATCTTCACGATTCGGCTGGATAATATAGATACAGGAAGGCACAGGATTACATTCTTAAAGTTTCTGCAGGTGACGGCAGGTATAGACAGACCACCCTTGTTAACGGTATGGGTAGCCTCCGACCGAATCGTGAAAAACGGATGTCAGATTCGTGATCAGTCACCCAAATAACCTCCTAGACAAAGTTTCAGCGAAAAAAAATTTTGACCGAAGTCTTGTCGGTGGAGTCGGAACTTTCAACTAGCGCCACAAAATATCTATCGTTACATAACTATAGCTTCACACAAAATAGCCTTAAAATAGGTGACGCACAGAAGTGAGCATTTTAGCTAATCTGTAGTTTGAAGCATGTGTTATATGTAAACATGCTCTATAACACACTATAATACCCTAGGTGGATTACCTGTATGATAAACATGGAGTCTGCAAAAGTGCAAAACAAGCGCAGTCTGCGGGATCCAAACCTCCTACCCCTCGTTCACGAGGTCAAGCTCTTCCCTACTACGCCACCTGTGCACTGCGACGATTCGCGATACGAGCCCTCATCCCGCGGGGCCCGTCAACTGTGGAGCACGTGAATCAACAGGGCGCCAACACGCGACTTCCGTCGCCCCTAACTCTGCACAGAGTTATATTGGGGTCGAGAGCCCTGCAGTTTGTTATTTCCCAGAGAAAGGCGGTTCTGCCCATATACAACACTTGCGCCGTTCCGACCTACCGTTGAGATAGTATCCTGGTTAGACGAGTCACAAGGATGTCACAGGTGGCACACAGATATTCCTCATCGAGGTCATTCCAAGCTTTCGTGAGTCCAGCTTTGAGCGAACCCAAGTTGTAGCATCATGTAGCTGAGATCTTGTGCTCTAAAATTGATAAGACCAAAAAGACAATTGGGTTCAGATCTGGTGAATTTGATGACCATTCTTTGTGGGCGATGAAATCTGCAAACACCACTGCTGCCTGCAGAAGCCTTTTACTGAAAGCACCATGGGTTATCTCCGAAGCACAAAATACAACATGGCTTCAAAATTTTCTTCAGGAGCGATCTCAAGTACGTTTACTTACTGATCTTAACTCCAGGGTCGACGACACCAGTGGCGTCTTCCCATCTGACGTTGCCTTTTTATGGTATCAGACCTTGCAACAGACCTCGTCCTTTTCTGTCCAATGTGTAATACTGTCAAGATTCTCGAACCGTTCAATCGTCTTTCGGACTAATCACTGGAAGACATAGAGAAAATGGGGAATTTTCTTCGACTCATGAACTTCCTGTAGCAGACCGATCATGACAGTGCGTTCCGAATGAGCTTTAGCCATTGTCTAGAATGTGAATAACGTACACAAAACTTTTTGGGTAGTATAATATGACAAGACAAAATAATAGCACTTAAGTTTCCAGAAAAAATCTCGCTCACAATTCAAATCTGCACATTTTCGCCAAGGACTATAATTAATGCGCACCCTGTTCATCAGCGAATGGGAAGGCTGAAGATTGATGCCCTTATCCGTTAGCTTTTTGCAAACCCAACCGGTTATCGGCAGTCGTGATCTCAGACATTTCACCGTGCAAACGACAGACGTTTGACGAGGGCGTGACATGGCGTAACCCCTCCCCCGCACGACATATATTGTACGCAAAACTTCCTATCGTGGAATGCGACCTGCTATGCGTTGAGCTCCGTAACAATACGCAAAGGATCCTCAAGAAAACATGAGGAGCTGCGGTCTTGTCTTCTGAAGGCTTGGGAAAAATGGAAGCATTTCGACTAATGTTCCGTAAGTTGCTCTCAGCTGTAGACTAACACTGGTATCGGCCTTTTGTTAGGTCTACGTTTCGTTTCGGTCGCTTTCGTCAGAGCCTGGCAAGGCCAAATTCACTTGAAAAGTAACTCGCCCTAATTCCATCTTGATATCGGTCTTCAAAAGGCCTACGTCTCGGCGATGTCACCTTTGTTAGAGTTTAGAAAAGTCGAGTTCACTTGCAATACAACTCGCCCAAACGCCATTCTATAGGAGTGAATTCTGAAGGAAACAGAGTCAGGAGGAAATGTCGTAGGGAATAGTAACGCATACATTAGTGATTGGATCGAAGAGATCCGCCACTCACCTGCAGCTGGAGGTGAACTAACTCGTATGCTAGAAGCTCTGCTCTCAGAGCGCAAACCTATCGTATACTGTAGACATAGACAACTGCTTTATAGTGTGCTGCACTCATGGTCAGACCGAGATGGACACACGTTTTGTACTCTGCAACAAGTAGTCTGAGCGGATGAACCTCACAAAAGAAGAGAGTACAAAAGTTGACTTCCATTTCTAAACGTGCAGGTTGTCCCCTCTGGGGGATTTTTCAGCACGAGATGGCACCGCATGCCGAGCAGCAAAAATATTCTTGTTCCCTTCCGACGTCATCCAAGTGCTACTAAGAGAGGAGTAGTACGAAATATTCTTCCTTACCTGACTTCGGCTAACCCTGCAGTGATCACGAAATCGTTTCAAGATTTCGATATCCACGGCTTCCTGCAAGCAATGCATAAGCCTATAGAAGGAGTTCTAAGCTAGATCTCCACCATGTATAATAATTCCTCAAAATTGGTTCACGATGTAGCAGTTGGTCCTCCAGTGGAAAATAGTGATTACGCTACAACTACTTTTAGAATTGTTCTTAGCACAGATTAACTCGCTGTTAGTTCGCAATGGGTATGAGATTTCAAAACGTCTGATTTTATCAAAATTAAAAAACATCTAACTAACATAGGTACATTTGATGTTTTAAATAATGTCGAAGAAATGTATGAAACTGCTTTTTATCACTACTTTTTATCCTACACTATGTCATAGACATATGTGCCAAGGAGGTTAGTAGAACCAAATCACCAGGTCGTTCCAAATTACCTTGCTAGGATGAAACGTCCGCTCTAAATAGAGATTCGGCTGAGTATCTATTTCTCAGCAGAAAATTAGACTAAGCCCTTTCACGGTATAATTTTTATACTTAAAGGAAATTCATTTTCTCAAAGAACAAGTCAGCACAACAGTTTTTATAGATATATCGCCTCCCATAAGGAAAAAGAACTTTGTTCCAAATTTACGAAACTAGGAGGGTGTCACTATTTTCTTGGCTAATGATAAAGCTAATTTTCTTGCAAAAGTTTCAGATAGTATTCAACCAATCCGCCTGCAGCAGTTCCTCTCAAGGCGATACATAACCTAGTTTCTCCCAAATCGGACTTACGCTTTGGCTCTGTAAGGAGGAGATTTTCGATGCATTAATCAAATGGAGGGGCGGGTAGAGCGCAGTCGAAGGAGGCGCCGGCTGTCCCCTGCACCCGATAACAGGTTCCTGGTTCGGATTTCCCGCCCAGGCCAACCAAGCCTTCCATCCCTCCGAGGTCGGTGAATTGGTACCAGACTTGCTTGGGAAGGATAAAGCGCTGACTTGTTTATCGGCTGGTCACCGCAAGTCATTGTATGGCCAAGTACGCATTCAATTCGCCTTCACAATATTCCGTAGAAGTAGAAGGCGTGGCGCATCCCAAAGGGGATTGAATAACGCCGTCCTTTATCCTTTTTTAATCAAACGGCCTAAGTCGCTCTCAACTCCTCCGATCTTCTTCCTTTAACGTTTATCAAACAAATGGCACATTGTATTGCCTATTGATTAAAAATAATATTCAATTCTAACTATAAGAGAGCTGATCTTCTACAAGGTGAAAACATGCCTTCTTACGCTTAAGAGAAGAAAGGAGGAAAGGCCAAGAAACACATGTTGGATCATATTAAGGAGCACAACATCATCTCTAAAGAGCAGTTTGTTTGTTTTTTGGAACAACGCTCAAAGGAAATCCCTTTCTGCTCTTAACGAGTAGCACTGAAGCGGTACAGTTCCTTGCCATTTTTTACCTACCCAGAAGTCCGCAAGTAATTTGAAAAATACTACGGTGCTTTCCAGGCAATGCCCTACAACCCTGTAAAGGTCCCTTTAAGAAACTCCACGGTCACCTCTTTGACCTTCCTTGTTAGTTTTCCCCACTGACAATGGGAGCTCCCACTGTTTGGACCATTGGTCAACACATTTACTTGCTGCTGTAAATCACTAATATCGTCCATCCCTTTGATACAATTGTAAATCTTTACGCCATCTGCGTACAACTTGCATACGACACCACATCATTTTTTAACAAGTCTCAGAGGGGTACGTCCAATTAGCTTCTGCCTCCACTCCACTATATAGGAGCGGAATTCGAAATACATTGGTCGCTATATATCGTAAGTCACGATGAACCCAATGTTTTTAATCACACTATAATGACAGGTTAGTAGCGCTTTATTCAGTGCTTTATGTTCGCGTGAAGGTTTGATGACCGGCTCCTATGATGTGAAGAGATCGCCGCTAAGCGCCGCCAATACCATCGTCGCAACTTGAAAATTTCTTCAAAGGAGCATTGCTGTTATTATTTTTCGTTGCATAATAAATATATTGCTTGTCGTTCTTTTATTAGAAGCTTCAACTGGAATTGCGAACCCCTCGATACGAAAAAGCCATCAGGTATCTCGACGAAGAAAAAGCTAGGACTTACATGGACGAGGTGAGTGTCTAGTATCTCCTGTGGCAATGCTTAAAGAAATAAAAATCTGCACATTTTTAGGTAGTTACGTGCTTTTACCTTAAAACCCGTGCAATTTTTACTCCAGCCAAGCTAAAAAGGAGGTTGTGTTAACTTCAACCTCAGCATTTTATTAAAATATTTTACCGAAATGTCTTCAGCATAATCGGAGAGTTCGATAAGCTAAATAACTCAGATCAGTCGATTATTCTTGGAAGGACATCGTATGATGTAGACGAGTTTTTCAGGACTAGAGGCGTTTATGATGGTGAGCACAGCTCTTTAGGACTAGGCAGAAAGTGCCCTATTTGAAAAGGAAATGGAATACGCTGCCGTATCGCAGAGTCAATCGTTGCATTTCAGCTGATTTCAATACCATTGTGAAAGAAGTCACTGGATCTACACAGGAAGCCCTAGATGAATACGTGAAAGAGCCTTCTACTTTCGATGTAAGCAAGTTGTTGAGACCACGGTTATTTGCAGCGAAGGCCGTGCGATTGAAGCGCGCCATTTTGCGTGGAGCGCGTACTGTATGGCACTGATTCATTCGAAACATTAAGCACAAACAATTGTAGCAGCATTTCTCTAGTCTCGAGTCCACAGCTGGGCAAGGGAAGGGACTCCAGGATGTGGTGATCTAAGCTGCTCGCGTGGAAACTGCGCTATTGTGGGCTTTGAGTAGCAGTTTCCTACTGTCCCTATTGTAATGCATCTAATATCGAAAAAAGACGACACCACTCAACATTCGAAAATATCTGCAATTTATGAAAGAATCTGTTCTTTATTGCGCTTTTCCAAATGTTTAAAGCGATGACGGTTCATGTGATAGCTTAGAACTTTTTACTTATGGAAAAACCAATAGCTGAAGAGATACCTATGAAGAAGTTGAGTGGTTCCACGTCAATGAGCACCTTGCTTAGCTTATTTGATTAATGACGTGAACATAAACAGTAAAAAAATCAGAATGGAGAACTCATCGTTCCCCTATCAACGTTTGCATTTACAATCCTTTGAACTTGAAGTTTCACTTGAGTCAACGCCAGACAGTACCCGCTCCAGCCACCATGGCGCGAGGAATTCTGTGAGGTGACTGAATAAAAAAGGAACTAATGAACTATACACCAGCTTCACGTCAATTTGGACGCTGTTCGTGGGCAATACACATGAACACCTCTTCCACCCCTGACCTAGAGATGAACCCTTGGAGAACCAAAACGAAAGGACACAGCAAAATGATTCACACCCGATGTTGAAAACTGCGACTTACACCGTGTCTGCCGCGGCTAATCGGGCTCGCCGCGCCCTTCTCTTCAACAGCACGATTCGCCGAATACCGTAACCCAAAATTATGTCAAATGTGATGTTTTGAGGCGGTGGAGTATAAAAGCGATGCGGCGCTGGTGGGCAACACAAAGAATTGATAGCTATGCCGACCATCACACCGAGCCGCGGTGCCGCAAGTGTAAAAGGCGCCTAATGCGCACAGCGCCGCTACACCATTATACAGGGTGCCTCAAAAAATGTATATACTGTTTGAAAGGTGATAACTTTGCTCACAGTGAAGGTACTGAAGAAGTTAAGGGCTCATATAAAAGCATGAGAAAATAAAAATTTTCCGAAATATGAGAGTTATGGAATGCGCTATGCACTTGTCTGAATTCTTGCATTTTACATTGGATTGATTGTGTTATGCTCGAATACTTGTTATACTTTTTCACAAGGTGGCCGTTTCGATTGTTTTGCGTTTCTTTTAAGGTTAAATGCAGGTACTGTTTGAAGCGTTCTACCACTGCTGCTAGTGAAGCATTTGAAATTGTTTGAGACTCACATGAAGGCGCAGGGTAACGAGATTACTGTGGCGTGCAAATAGTCAAGATTGCGCCGGGCTACCGCTCAAAGCCTTGCGCTTCAGACTCGATTGATTGTGCATGGGTTGAATGCCCTGGACGAGTCATAACGTTAAAAGAACAAGAACACAAGAACACACAGGTTAAGGTGGCTATATCGACACCTGGGTCGCTATTACCAGTTATCTAGCTCCTACTAACTGTCCACAATCCGCAAGTGTCCAACTCTTCAATCAATGGGTCGTATTGATACTCTGGGCAATCACATATTTTTCTGTGTTGATCACTCAACACAACTCTACTTCCTCTCACGGTAGTCGAAACTCCCAGGCTTTTTCTATGTTGATTTCATAACGCTTTTTCCATGTTGATCACTTAGCACAGCTCGTTCTCCACTCACTGTAGCCGAAACTCTCAGCTGTTTCTTTGTGGATCGCGTAACTCCTCGGCCGCCCTCACTGTAGCGTAAACAGAGGAGCGCATTCGCCTGTACGGCCGTCTTCCGAGTGGCCGCCACATTTCTTGCCTCCTCAATCCCTTGCATTTTAAGGTTTTAATTCTAACCTACCATATTAAACCTTGCCTGTCAAATAGGACTTGTCTGTCCAATACGCACTACCTGTCACATATCCTCTGGCCATCCAGCATATATAATACTTTGCCCATCATCTGCATTTTATTACTCGCTCGTTATAAATGTAACGTCATTAACATAAAGGTTTAATTACCCAAGTTTGAGTTGAAGGACATCACACCGTAATCGCACAAGGTCCACAAGGTCGAAATCAGCGTGACACTCTACAAAAAGAGGAAGGCGAGCAGAGCACTTCCAAGGCAACAACAGCCAGCCGCGATAGTAGCGAAGTAGTAACAAGATTATAACAGGCATTCAGCCCTGCACAATCAATCGAGTCTAAAATGAAGGGTTTCAGCGAGCGCATGGAAAAGTATTGCCTACTTGCATGTCTCGCAAATCTCGTTACTCTGTGCTTTCATATGAGCCCTTAACTTCTTCAGTGCCTTTACTGTAAGCAACGTTATCACCTTTCAAACAGTGTATACATTTTTTGAGACACCCTGTATTCATCTCGGCTTGGACGCTTGGAAAAACTCGTCAGAAGCTTTCTTAGAAATCAATTCTTGACTATATCATTCTCATTCGTTTATATTGCTTCGAGATGAAGTTCTAGCACATGAATGGCTCCGGGACGTAAAAGGGGATTTGAATGCGTAGTTGACCACCCATTGGCTTGCGGTGGCCGGCCGATGAACAGCTCAGCGTTTTGTCCTTCCTAGACAAGTCTGCTACCAATTCACCGACAGCGGGGGTGAGGAAGGGTTGGCTAGCCTGGGCGGGAAATCCGTACCAGGAACCTGGCATCGGGTGCACGCGATAGATGGCAGCTCCTCCGAGTGCTGCGGTCATGGATGTTGCCAGTCTTAACAGCAGTGAGTCATTTGAGCCACATTCTAAATCTTACCCTCCCTTGCCTAGGTTTTTTGACCAATGATCAAAAGACATGTACGATACTGTAGTCGATACTTGCACAAACAATCTCAGTGGAACAGGTGTAGACTTCTTTTTCAGATACCTCCGTTGGCATTAGAAAAAGCCTACAGTGGTCTCGATGATAAAAAAGGAAGACGTTTTATTAGCTTAGTAAGTATCTAGCAAAAATATATTGTAATGTCATAAAAATAAAATTCGCGAAATTTTAGGTACTCACGTGTTCTCGTCTCAATAGACGTAAAAATTATTCCGAGGATGAACTAAAACAGAGGTTTCGTCATATTACCCTTTTTATCCTTGAATATTTGCATTGCTATTTGGTATTTGTTTATTTTTTAGCCTACTTAAAGAATTCGTAAAAATCGGTGGCAGGAATTGGCAGGTTGTTTTGCGAAGGGTATCAGAAGATGTGAAGAAATTCCTGATCAGCAAGGCTACTTAAGGTGTGAGCGTGTAATTAGGAAATCGTGAAAAGTCTGCTATGCGCAATAATTTTTGCGCAGCGGGCACAAGCGTTCGTGCTCTTCTGGGGCCGGATTCATGAACGATTTACCCAAGGGTAAGTGCAAAATTCACCCCCACTCCCCACTTACGCGCGATTCATGAACACGCGGCGGGGAAAATCGGAGGTAAGTGTCGAGGTAAATGCTACCCCGCCAGCGCGTCGGGGAACATTTACCTCCAAGGCGAGGGTTTTGCTCCGCTGCCAATTTCTGACCCAATGCATCCCTCCGCTGGGCCGTTGCCAGCTCTGAGCTGACCGCCAGCCGCATAATCAATGCTTGACAGGGGCGCCTAGTTGCCATTCCCGTGCGCCGCCGTACCTACGGTGAGTTGTTTTAACTTTTGTTTTTCTCGATTAGTCTTGCATTCCATGGTTTTTTAGCTCTGTGGACCATGGCGGCCCACAATGCCACTTATTGTTAAGCTGGCGGAGAGCATCGTCCACCCACGGAAATCGTAGAATACGATTTGCATGGTGGGCTGGGCTCATAGTGGCCCAAGCCGGCCCACAATGCCACTAAAGGAATCAATTCACTTAACAATAATTGGCATTGGGGCCCGCCATGGTCCACAGAGCCTAAAAACCATGGAATGCAAGACTAATCGAGAAAAGCAAAAGGTAAAACAACTCAACGAAGGTGCAGCGAAAGACGGCGCATGGAGATGGCAACTAGGCGCCCTTGTCCAGCATTGATTATGCGGCTGGCGGCCAGCTTAGAGCTGGCAACGGGCCAGCGAAAGGATGCATTGGGTCAGAAATTAGCCGCTGAGCAAAACCCTCGCGTTTCCCGTCAGAAAAGAGAGGTAAGTTCAGAGAAGGTGGCGGATAGATGGCCGTCGACGTAAATGGGGGTGGAATCTTCCTCCGGCCGAGTTCATGAATCTGGCCCCTGATTCAGTTTGACTCTTTTGCAATAGCAGCTCGATATGGGCTGCTCAAAGTGCTCTTGTGCGGCCCATGCACGGCTCTCTTTCAAAAAACCTGATTCACAACATTAACAAGAAACAAATATTGCTAAATAACAAAAACTCATTACTGGTAGGTAAAGGGTTCTAGCTACTCGGTTGCAGGAAAAGTTCCGTCAGTGTTTATGACATTGCAATATGAGCACGCACCAAAACGGATCGGTTAGAATCTAACATATTAGGAGCCTCAAAATTTGATCAAAAACATGTTCTTTTAAAAAAGCTTTCCTAAACACTTTTTTACGAATTCTGTTTTATCACTTTATTTTTCTCAAAATACTAACTAGGGAATGGTCTCACCAGGATACTATCTCAACGGTAGGTCGGAACGGCGCAAGTGTTGTATATGGGCAGAACGGCCTCTCCCTGGGAAGTAACAAACTGCAGGTATCTTGACCCCAATACAACTCCGCGCAGAGTTAGGGGCGACGGAAGTCGCCTGTTGGCGCCCTATTGATTCAGGTGCTCCACAGCTGACGAGCGCGCGCGGGATGAGGGCTCGTATCGCGACCCAGCACAGTGCACAGGTGGCGTAGTAGGGAAGCGGTCGGGCTCGTGAGCAAGGGATCGGGGTTTGGATCCCGCACACTGCGTGTGTTTTGCACTTTTGCAAAATCCATGTTTATCATATGGGTAATCCACCTGGGGTATTATAGTGTGTTATAGACATGTTTACATATAACATATGCTTCAAACTACAGATTAGCTAAAATGTTGACTTCTGTGTGTCACTTATTTTAAGCCTATTTTGTATGAAGCTGTAGCATTTGTTTTTTGGCACCATTTAATAGTTCCGACTCCACCGTCAAAACTTCAGTCAGAAAAAAAAATTGCTGAAACTTTGTATAGGGGGGTTATTTGGGGTGCTGATCACGAATCTGACATCCGTTTTTCACGATTTTGTCACCGGCAGAAACTTTAAGAATGTAATCCTGTGCCCTCCTGTATCTATATTATCCAGCCGAATCGTGAAGAACGGATGTCAGATTCGTGATGAACACCCCAACTAACCCCCCCCCCTAGACGAAGTTTCAGCGAAATCGGTGACCCTGCCTGGACCACCCTTGTTAAGGGTATGGGTGGTATGTTATATGTAAACATGCTCTATAACACACTATAATACCCCAGGTGGATTATCCATATGATAAACATGGATTTTGCAAAAGTGCAAAACAAACGCAGTGTGCGGGATCCAAACCCCGACCCCTTGCTCACGAGCCCGACCGCTTCCCTACTACGCCACCTGTGCACTGTGCTGGGTCGCGATACGAGCCCTCATCCCAGCGCGCCCGTCGGCTGCGGAGCGTGAATCAACAGGGCGCCAACAGGCGACTTCCGTCGCCCCTAACTCTGCGCGGAGTTGTATTGGGGTCGAGATACCTGCAGTTTGTTACTTCCTAGGGAGAGGCCGTTCTGCCCATATACAACACTTGCGCCGTTCCGACCTACCGTTGAGATAGTATCCTGGTCAGGCGTAGGTCTGAACGGGGGAAATGGATAGTACTGCGAGAATCTCCACCCTTCATATAGTAGAAAAACATGTTTCGTTTTTGCTGAGTCCTTGAACCAAAAGAGCTAGGGGCCCTCGAAGGGGGAGGGGTACAGTAGCGCACCGTAGCACGTGCCACGTGCATGCATGCGCTCACGCTGTTGTATGGGACGCGGCGAAGAGCACAGCGGCAAGCGAGTCGGTGGCTCAGCGGGGTGTGGGGCTACATGCAGGTACTAGGTCAGATGTTCGACTCCCGTGCTAGCCAGCATTTTTGCATTTTTTCATGATTACCGCCTTCTTTACCAGTTTGCTTCCTACACATCTCCTACATATTTGTTTCACTCTAGATTGCCAAATAAGGATCAGATTCGTACTCAAAGCGAGGTTTGGGCAAAAAACGGTGACCATGACCTTACCATTAATCACCTTTACCTACTGTAATTTAACATACTCCAGGGTAATACGGAAAACGAACGTCAGATTCGTGATCAGCACCCCAAATAACCCCCTGGGCAAGGTTTGGGCGAAGTCGGCGATTATGACCTTGACATCTCCAGGCACCCGTACCTGCTATAACCCGTGCCTGTTGTAAGGTCATTGTTTAACATTCGCTGAAAACACAAAACATTGTATGGTTCAGAAACTGAGAAAAGTGAGTGAAGCACAGCTTATAGAAACCTTTATTTGACAATTTGGAGTGAAATAAATGTGTAGGAGATGTGTAGGAAGTAAGCTCATTTAGACTGCCATAAGGCACGACTTTCACGACACTGCTTTCACGACTCCGGAGGTCGAGGAAAGCTTGAAAAAAATTTTCCCCAAACCTCGCCCAGGGGGTTATTTCGGGTGCTGATCACGAATCTGACATCCGTTTTTCAAATTTTGGTCGATTACGGTAGGTTATGGTGGGTACGGGTGACGATGCAATACTGTACCCCCAATTTCGAGCACCCGTAGCTCTTTGGGTTCAAGGACTCAGCAAAAACGAAACATGTTTTTCTACTATATGAAGGGCGGAGATTCTCACGGTACTATCCATTTCCCCATTCAGACCTACGCCTGAGACCCTTCCCTGGTAAGGATTTTTGTATTGTCTACGTTATACCTTGGATGCGATCGAAAATCTTCGGATAATTAGATGAGTCGGATAACGCTAATTTCGCACACCTCGGATTTCTCTATGATTCAGATAAGGGCAATTTCGCAGGCCTCGGATTTTTAGACGATTTGGATAAGACCATTTTTTGCGCCGGATTTCGAACATCCGATTCATAAACGAATCCGAAATAGATCCGAATCCGATTCGGCTAAGATCGGATAAGTATATCAATCGCATAACGCCAATTTTGGAAAGTCCGGCTGGATCCCAGGGCGAAATTTTCATTGGAACTAATTTCGAGTGATTCATATAGATGATTTTTGTTCGGGTCGGCTACAGGATATTCGTTTCGGTTCGATATCGGATTTCTGATTAAAATCATTTATCTGGATCATACAAAAGTCCTGTCGGTGAAAATCATTCAAGATTCGGACTTTCCAAAAATATCATTATAGAATAATCCATTTATCAGGAGTTCGTAAAAAAAGTGTAATAAACTAGCTTCTCAGTTTATTAGCGTAAGGAAGAAGAGCCTGAATGCACGATCCCGTAGTGGAAATAGAGTACATAATACACTGCTTTTATATGAGTTTATCTGCATACAAATATAGGATGTGAAATATATGAGAGAAATACACGAGGGGAAAAGAACATATTTTACATTAAGCAATTACACTTGTGTCTTTTGATATAAAAGGTGACCTACGATAGTGAAGAAAGAGGGGAGAGCGGTCCAGGTAAAAATGGACAGGGGATTGATAAACTTCCGAAGAATTTTAACTTTACCTTTGGTGTAAGGTCACTACAAAAGAATCCGATCTATCCAAACCAGCGTCGGTTCCAACGTACACGGTGGTCCACATGAAGTGTTACGGGCTACATAATGTCCATTTTCGGAAATTCCTCGCTTTTTGCGCTTTGCTGTGGTGTTATTCGTTTTCCGCATCATTTAGTTCACCTCTGGTCAGTCTTATTCTTCGTTTCCAGGTACACATGGTTTCGCTTGAGGATTGTTCAGCAGTAGCCGCTGTGTTTAAACGCGGATCGTCCGTTTCTACGATTTCAAATATGCTCAAGCATCGGATGCAAGTCATGAAAACCTTCGAAGAGACCTGGAGCGACCGAAAATCGTCCGAGAGGAAGACCAAGACAAACTGCAAGAACTTCTGCCCTTCGAAAGGTCATCAAAGACAAACCTTACCGCAATCCTGCAGGAAGCATCAAGAAACTAGCTAAGGAGCACGACGGGAGTCGTTGAACTATACAACGACTGATCATGGATGATCTGAGATTGTGTTGCTACAAATTCGCTAAAGGACAGCACCTCACGGACGAACTGGAGGCCTCAAGATTAAAGAAATGTAGAAAGATGAAGAGCCTTACGCGCGGTGACAAGCTCGTCCGGATTCTCCTCACAGACGAGAAGATATTTACCGTGGAACCACTAAAATGCGCAGAATCAACGGAAACGGCCGCTATAAGGATCTCCAAGAACCGTCAACGTCGAAAGCGCTCATTCTCCACAGTCCTTGATGGTATGGGCCGAAATATCGGGCCTGAGCAAGACCAAGCTTGTTTTTATTCAAAAAGAAGTTATGACCAATGCCGAAGTTTACGGAAACAAATCCTGGAGAACGTGGTGATACCTTGGGCACAAGAGAATGCTAAAGACAAGATCGGACCTCCCAGAAAGATTGAGCACCAGCTCACGGTGCCAAGAAAACTCTGGAATGGTGCGAGACCAACTTTCCGGATTTGTGGACGAAGGAAGTTTGGCTTTCAAACTTGTCCAATGTCAACCCTATGGATTTCGCCATCTCGTCATTCTTAGAGCAAAAAGCCTTCTCTTTCATACACAGTTCGCTAGATTCGCTGAAAAGAGCTCTGGAGAAGGGGTGGGACGAAATTTCGCCGGAAATGATCGCGCGCATCATCAAAAATTTCCGAAAGAGATTGGACGCTTGCATTGAGGCCAAATGAGCTCATTTTGAGTGTGGTGATTTATATGTTATTTAGAATTTTCTTGTCTTTCGAATGGTTGCCCAACTTCCTTATTCGAGTTGGTTTGTGCAAAGTTATATATAGCTTTCTGCGTAGCACTTCATGTGGACCACCCTGTATAGCTCATGTATCAGTAAGACAAGCGCCTCGCGGTGCTTTTTTTTGTCGGAACCCCAGGATTTCTATACAAGCGGGATCTACCACTAACCTGACAAGTGGCAATATGTTGTAGAATAACAATGTTCGCTAGTTGTTATATGTATGGAACAAGAGATATAAATTTGAAAAAACTGCACAACTGGCGGATAGTTTCCTTACAACCTAACAGTTACGAAACAAGGATTTGTCCAGTTGACAGGAATGCTTGCGATATTATACACAATTTTGCTTTCAGCACACAACCACTATTGTTTCAAAAATCACTATTGTTACGCACGTCAACGAAGCAGACAAGAGATTTGAAACCTTCTGCATCAGCAGAAGTGAATAAATTTTTGAATTCTATCGTTTCGGTGCTGTTTCATATGGATACTTCGAATCTATTCTTCATATGTACAGCGTCACATGAATAGCTGTAACGAGGCGTCTCCCAGCGGCAGAATTCACCAACGATTTGTAGCAGTTCAACATAGAAAATTACAACCGAAATCTCTGATAGCGCGCTTCATCAAACGATATGGTGACCGATAAGCCGCGTTATCTGAGGGTGAAAAGGACATTTTATTGTTCATGTTAACTTTCCGCCAAATTCATGCTTATCCCGTGAAGTATCAAACCAAATTCCTACTTATCCCGTGAACCGTAGGTGTTTGCGTGCATTTACGGTATCGTTGCTGATATGGTGCAGTGCAAACACGATCCATTGAGAGGAAACTCGAATGAAAGCCCAAAAAGGCTAGGTTTAAATACTAAAAGCATAAATCGTGTACAACTTGACTCCTGTGATCACGCAAGCTCATAATAATAACGATCCGATGTGTGCAAAAATGTTGGCAGCACCGGGGACCGAACCATCAAACCCGGCCGGTAGACCCGCGGGGTGACCCTGTTACCATTACGCCAACCGACTACACCGGAGTGGGTGGCAGCAAGGCGCCATGAACTTCGCGCGCACGTGTCCACACGGTTTTTTTCGACCACAGAAGAGCATTCCGAAAAACGTTACTATGGTTTTGGACTCCCCACACGGGACCCTACATCCTGTAGAAATTGCATCGCAAAAGCTCACCGCCACTCCGGAGGCTCTCCTTGTAGGAGGGCATCTGCCCGCATCATACCGGATAGTGTCTCAAAACGGATAAGTTAAATCAGCCAGAGCCCGTGGTTCCTTACATTGTCTAGTTCTGTGCTCTCGTTTTGGGGAAGCGAACGAACGACGACGCTCTTCGTGTCGTAGAGCGAGGAGAATCCATTGGAGCACTCTGGCACGCGACAGGGACGAATGAAGACGGTGCTGGCGCCCGCTCGAGCAAGTCAGACAGGCGACAGGTGATAAAGGTGATTTTTCTCAACAAAAAAATAAACTGTCACAACGATGTTTTGTTGCGATCAAAACTTCTAGCGCCAGGCGGGAATGCCTCTGACCGGGCGGGAATGCTCTACGCCTTTACACCACCGGCGCCGAAAAAATAAACAGCATATAAAATTGTTACACTTATGGGGGCAGATATCACCTGCATCACCTGTGGCCCGTTGATCAGGCATTGCTCGGCGCCAACAGCGCCTCCATTCGTCTCTGTCCCGTGCCAGAGTGCTCCAACGGATCATCCTCGCTCCAGGGACACGAAGAGCGTCATCTAGTTCGTTGAGGGCTTTCACGAAGAAGTCCGACCAACGCGTTGGTGGGCGTCCTGGCGTGCGCATCCCGTTTCGCCTTTTGAGTTCGTTTCTCGACCAGATCCTGCATCAACTGTTGGTCATCGAATTGCTCGAGCGGACGTCTCCAATCGTTTCTGTCGCGTGCCATAATACTCCAGTCCAGAAATTACCTCTTATGCTACGCCTTCAAGAATTCGTCGTATAGCCCTACATCGAAGTGTTTGTCAAGCGAGAGACGTCCTATAGACTCTTAAGCCTCCTTTTCTCCTCCTCCTGCTTGAGGAGTGTCATCTAGTTCGTTCAGGGCTTTCACGAAGAAGTCCGACCAACGCGATGGTGGGCGTCCTGGTGTTCTCTAGACATCTCGCGGAATCCAGTCAGTGACGGCTCTCGTCCAACGGGTGTCTGCGGAGCGCATTACGTGGCCGGCCCACCTAATTTTCGACGGCTTGGTCCACGCGACAGCGTCTCTGATCTTCGAACGTCGACGAAGCTCGAGAAGGAGGATTGAACTAAATAAAGGAACTGCTGATTGGATCTTCCAATCGAGCAGAGATGCTGTCTGAAGTTGTCTTTAATACAAATGTAGGTGAGAATTTCTTAAGCAGACGGGTTGATGACCTTCATTGCTCTGGAGCCCACTGTACGTCTAAATGGGTTTACTAGGCGGCTATTTTTTGCCATTTTTGCGTCATGCAGTAGCCCACAGTAAAATCTCATCTCAATCCCAAGGTGTTCTTAAGAATCGTTGGGGTATGTTTACAGGCGTCCCTTGTCAGATCTCTCACTAGACCTCACCCCCCCCCCCCCATTGCTAGGTTGGGGGTCCTGGCGATCCTCCCCAACCACCTGGTTTTTCAGCCGCACCCTATATCGTCTCGGTCGTCTGGCGCCGTTCGTTGACGCTTTCTCATCGGCGGTTTTTTCGCTGCACAGCGTTGTTCCACACCTACGTGGTCAGCTGAGGACTAAGAACCGCAGCAGTTCGATGAGGCGGTGGCGGCGGCGGCGACGTCGTTGGGAACGCACTCGACGGGGAGGACCTCTATTCAACGGCCGTTTTTCGGCCGTTTCATTATGGTACACACGCGCCGCGTCGACAATGCCATTCCGTGTCGTCGTCGACGTTTTTCCGTCGTCATCCTCCTCCTTGTCGTCGTCGTTTTTCCCCAGCGACTCGCTGCCAACGGCTGCGGCGGCGTCGACGGCGGTAGCGCTCACAAAGGCCGCTGCCGACCCATTTTCTCACGCCACATTGCTGTGAACTTTACATTCTCACCTAAGTGCAGCCAACAACATCGTCCGTCCACCGCCACGACGATCGGCAAACACTGACGTCGCCTAAGGAGCTGATTCGGCTGCGGGTCAGAACGGAGGTGTAACGACCCATGTGAACGTAGAGGACACACTAGTTGAGTGGCTAATTGGCTGGGTGGCACCGATTCCATGAGCAGACATGCCGTTGACGCTTGCATGCACCTCTATCCCGTGTCAAAGTGACCCAGTGGGTTCTTCTTCGAGGAGCAGGAACAGCGTCGAACTCTCCGTTTTGGAGCTTTTGGAAAAGTCACCCATCCAATTGTACTGCGGAAATTGAAGGCATGGCGCATTCCAGAGTGGCTCCCTGCGAGTTGTCAAGTACTCTCCAGTCCTCGATTTGAAAAAAGCATGGAACTCTATATGTTTCAAAGAACAAGCGGCAAATGACCGGCTCCGTTCGGTCCATCTTGAGATACGCCATACACTCTACTTCTATTGAAACCAGACAGACGCCGTTAAAGTGCTCATTCGTCGCGTGCCAAAGTGGCCCAGCGGTTCCTTCTTCGAGGAGCAGAAAGAGCATCGAGCTCTCCGTTTTGAAAATTTTACGATGAAGTCGGAACGTCGCCTTGTTAAATCTTCAGCCGTTTTTCTGGAGTCCTACATGGACCTACATTTCATGTCAGGATAGTCACAGACTCACAGAGAGATAGGAGACTTCACCAACGTATCCTATCTCTCTGTGAGTATAGAGTGGAGTAGCTAGTTAGCCGGCTGGCATCGATTTCATACACATAGACGTCTTATTAACGTTTGCATACATCCCTGTCGCGTGCCAAAATGACCCAAAACGATTCTTATTTGAGGAGCAGGGAGAGCTTGCATACATCCCGGTCGTGTGCCAAAATGACACAGAGGTATTTCCTCGAAAAACAAGAAGGGCATCGGACTCTCCCCTTTTGGAGCTCTTACGATGAAGTGCGAATATCGTGTTGCTAAACCTTCAGGCGTTCTTCTGGAGCCTTACATGGCCCTACATCCCATGTCAGGATAGTCACTGAAATCTCCTATTTCTCTATGAGCGCAGAGGACACTGATGGAGTCACGCTTGCATACATTCCTGCCGCGTGCCAAAGTGACCCAGACGGTTCTTCTTCGAGGAGCAGAAAGAGCGTCGAACTCTCCGTTTTGGAGGTTTGGAAAAGTTGAATGCTAATTTAGCCATTTTCTGACCAGCGCAAACCATTGTTTGTAAGAGACCACCAATTCGAATTGTACCGCGTAACTGAAGGCACGGCGCATTCCAGAGTGGCTCCTTACCATCTGCCAAGTACTCCTCCTTTGTCGATTCAAAAAAAGCACTGAACTTCATACCATTCAAAGGACAAATGACAAATTGCCGGCTGCATTCGATCCATCTTGAGATACGCCATGCACTCTACTTCTACCGAAGCCGAACAGATGCTGTTGAGATGATGATTCATGCCAGAGTGGCCAAGTGGGTTCTTCCTCGAGGACCAAGAACAGCATCGAATTCTCCGCTTTGAATTTTTTACGATGAAGTCCGAACATCGTCTTGCTAAGCCTTCAGGCGTTCTTCTGGGGCCAGATTCATCAACCGCTTGCCTGCGAAGCGGAGAGTTCGATGCTCTTCCTGCTGCTCGAAGAAGGACCCTCTGGGTCACTTTGGCACGCGACAGGGAGGTATGCAGGCGTGAGCACCATCTCTGGTTATGAAATCAGTGCCACCCAGCAATAGCTACTCCACAAGTATCCTCTACCTTCATAGGGAGATATGATATTTAGGTGACTATCCTATCACGGGATGAAGGACTATGTAGGACTCCAGAGGCCGGATTCATCAACCGCTTACCGCCCTTTGACGGTGAATATACCGCCAAACTCCTGCTTCGACATTCATTCACCTTCAAGTTTGGCGTTATTTCCACCGTTAAAATATAGTCCTTCAACCCATGATAGGATTATCACCTAAATATCATATCGCCCTATGAACGTAGAGGATACTAGTGGAGCAGCTATTGCTGGGTGGCACTGACCTTTCATAACCAGAGATGGAGATGGTGACGATTGCATGCATCCCTGTCGCGTGCCAAAGTGGCCCAGAGGGTCCTTCTTCAAGTAGCAGGAGCAGCATCGAATCCTACATTTTGAATCTTTGAAAAAATTGGGTGCTAATTTGGTCCTTTGCTGACCAGCTCCAGCCATTGGTTGGACACTGTTCGACGGGTTTATCGACTGACAGAAATCGGCCGACCAATCAATATCGATCGATTTCTATTGGTGTTTCGCTTGTCTGCCGGAGGTTCAGAGTTCGCTCCGACTACTAAGTCGGCTGGCTACTATATGTGCATGTCCATACGTCTGCTTGTATATGACGCAACAGCGAGGTGTCGATGTTGAACCCAATCCATCCATCCAAATTGTACCGTGGTAAATGAAGGCATTGCGCATTCCAAATTGGCTCTCCACAATCTGACAAGTACTCCCAAGGTGTCGATTTAAAGAAGCTCGGAACACTATGGAATTCAAGGGCAAAGGACGTCTTGAGATACGCCATGCACTCTACTCTATCGAAGTCGATCAGATGCTGCTAAGCTGATCATCCGTCGCGTGCCAGGGTGACCCAGTGAGGTCAATAAAGTCTCCTAACTCTCTGTGGTTGAGAAGCTGGTGGCAGACATAAAGGGTAAAGGATAAAGGACGGCGTTACTCAATCCCTTCTGGGATGCGCCAGCGCATTCTACTTCTACGGGATGTCGTGGAGGCGACATGGATGCGTATTTGGCCATACAATGACTTGCGATGGTCAGCCGATGAACAAGTCAGCGCTTTATCCTTCCCGGACAAGTCTGGTACCAATTCACCGACACCGGAGGGTGGAAGGCTTGGTTGGCCTGGGCGGGAAATCCGAACCAGGAACCTGGAATCGGGTGCAAGCGACAGCCGGCGCCTCCTCCGACTGCGCTACAAACGCTCTGGTGGCAGACATATCTAAGAAAAAGGTAAAGGTTAATTGTAGCAGAAGCAATAAACAATAAGTCTTTCAAATAAAATAAAAAAACTAGTCAAAAAGAAGGGTAAACAAATAAATAAATAGAAAGCAACAATAATAGTTGATGTGTCAGTTTATTGTTCTTTATTAAGCGGTATTTAGTTGTTTATTATTTTTGTTTCAAGGTTTCACAAAGAGAGAAGTTGAAATCTAAACGATAATAGTTTTTATCAGTCACTCCATATTTACAGAAAGATTTTTGTCATGAAATTACTATTAGGTTGTCCCATAAGTCCTTGCAGTTTTTTTCACCGATTCACTGCAGATTTCGCCATCGGTCTCTTGCATAGCGCTGCATAGTTTTCGAAAGAGAATGATTTGCTCTATCAGAATATGTATGGCATTTCTTTTTTCATCATGAATTTTGTCAATTTTTAGGTCGTTGAAGTGAAAAGTGAAAAAGTGAAAAAGTAGCCATTTGCGCACTTGTTCTCTCCGCTTAGGTTTGTAATTTTTTGCGCAGTTTTTTCGAGCATTTGGAAGACAATGTTCTGTACTACAAGAATATGTGTTGGTCTTGCCCTTTATTGATCTTTAGGCCATCAAATTGGGAATTCGGACTTTTCCGTCCGAATTTTTACCAAAACTCCGATTCTGTGGCTGGACTTTTTTGCTTGGTGTCATATGTCGTTTGGAAGAGGATGTCTTGCTCAGTACGAATTTGTGTCGCGTTTATTGGCTCCCGCTGATTTCTGTCGAATATCAACAGCTGAAGAAGGAGAAGGAGTTGTTGGTGAAGACGATTTTTCTCTTTTTGGCATTTTGTTGATATTCAATAGAAATCAATAAACGCGACACATATTCTTATAGGCCAAGACACTCTCTTTCGAATGACATATAACACCTACCCAAAAAGTCCAAACACAGAGCACGAGCTGTCGGCAAAAATAACCATCCTCCTTCGGACGTCCCAATTTGATGACCTAAAAATCAATAAAGGACAAATGAGCAAATAGTGCCAACATGTATTCTTGTAGCACAGAACATTGTCTTCCAGATGCTGTAAAAACTGCGTAAAAATTACAAACCTAAGCGGAGAGAACAAGTGCGCAGATGGCTACTTTTTCACTTTTTCACTTTTCTCTTCAACGACCTAAAAACTGACAAAATCCATGATGAAAAAAGAAACGGAATACATGGTCTGATAGAGCAAATCACTCTTTTTCGAAAGCTATGCAGCGCTCTGCAAGAGACCGCCGGCGAAATCCGCAGTGAATCGTTGAAAAAAACTCCAAGGACTTATGGGACAACCTAATATACCATATGTATTTATTTCTTTTATGAACCGTCTTTGCTCATTTCTTAATTTCTTTAAGCTTTTTCTTTTGTGTTAATTTACTTATTTATTGCCTAGCACAAGCCATTTTTTGTACCAAAGCAACCATCCAAATTGTACCGAGGAAACTGAACGCATGGCGCATTCCAAGATGGATTTCTACCATCCGAGAAACACCCCTAAGGAGTTGGTTTGAAGAAGCGTAGAACTTTATACCGTTCAAAGGATAAAGTACAAGTGTCGACTTTTCTCGATCACTCTTCGGATACGCCATGCACTCCGCTTCTACCTAACCTCTAAATAATCCTGATTGGTCCAACGTATGTTCGATGATTCGACATGCGGCTGCAGCTTCGACTTTTCGACTAAGATTTGCTTTGTAGGATAGATTTTCGCTCTTCCATGCCTTTCTAGTAGTGAGACCTCCTATCTACTTCTTCCACTAGTATTAGGGGGGGGGGGGCAAAAGTAATGAGACACCCCATGCCGTGTCCATATATCTCGTCTCTGGAGTCTGAATTCGTAGTTGTCATACTTGTATGTTTGTATGCTACTTACTGAAGCCCATCTGAGAAGTTACCACTTCCGCCCTTTCCAGAAGCATGCCAAAAACCCCAGCCTGTCTCATGCCGAAACCCCAGTCTGACGAGTCGACCTGTGTCGCGCAAATCTCACCCAATTCCCAACCCCGAGCAGTCTGGGCTCAATATTCACGCAAGATGAGAAGTACGTCTTCTACCTTAACCCTGCCAAGCAGCGAGTCTGGGTGAGGCCTGGTGAATTGTTACCGACCTTCGTTCGGCGAGATGTTCACGGCGAGAAGCATCTTTGGAGCTTTTGGGTCTGCGCCCATGGATCGGTTTACCGCAGGCTGTTTCCCAAGAGCACCGCGATGAACTCCAAGGCCATGGTGAACGAAATAGAGGAGATGGGCCGGCGACTCGCTCTTATTCATTCGCAGCGCTTCAAGAAGGTTCTCCTCTTCGACAACGCCGCACCCCATCGGGAACAAGTAAGCACGGATAAGCTTGGCCAGCTGGGCTACGTTCACATGCCTCACCCACCGTATTCGCCGGACATCTCTCCATGCGACTACCACTACTACTTGAGCCTACAGGATTTCCTAGTCGGAAGGGACACAAGAACCCAAGCAGTGCTTGACAACCATATCGAGCAGTTGATCAACACCAGGCTCAAGCAGTTCTGGAAGGATGGGATCAGGAAGTTGGCTGAGCGATGGCAGCAAGGTCACTGCCCTTAATGGCAAATACATTCCTCAGTATCGTTGAGTTGTAATTGAGTTATAGAGAGAACAAAGATTTTTTTCATTTTGTCTCATTACTTTTGCCCCCCCCCCCTAATATTATACCTACTCCTCCCATTCACTGACAAACCATGCGAGGAGTAATAAACAAACGTTCGCCTGAAATAGTGGCGAAGCGAACCTTTGACATCCTTTCATAGGCATTCCTTGCTTTTGAACGCAGCAAATCCCATATTCCTTTCCAGAACTCGTCTCGTCCCCGTGAGCTGCCGTTCACGTCCGAAGACGTCAAGATTTTCGATCACTGAACCCGAACGAGGTCCTGACATTTTCGTTCCGTTCAACGGACAACTTTACTTATCACAGATCCATTACGATTATAGGACACGCCGCCGTTTAATCAACCCTCTCCATTAGCGGTCATCTGACCGAGATGCGGCAAACACGTAAAGCGCTTAGCAGCACTTCGTGGCACACAAACCGTCCTAGCTGATCCATTATCTCACACAAGCAATGCTGCTATGAGGCCGCTTTTCAATGAAAATCCTAGAGGCCACGAATCTCCGAAGGCGTAGCTAATTTGCTGTTATGGAGTTTGGCGATAAATTTAGAGAACGCTTCAGAACAGCCTAATAATCGATAATAGCTCCGACCGTAAGGAATCCTTCAAGTCTCGCTTCAACAACATCTGGGGCCGGATTCATGAGCGACTTACCTGCGAGTAAGTGCAATATTTACCCACTCTCCACTTACGCGCGATTCATCAACGCGCGGCGGGGAAAACCCGAGGTAAGTGTCGAGGTAAATGCTACCTGACTCAGCGCGTAGGGAAACATTTACCTTCAAGGCGAGGGTTTTGCTCCGCTGCCAATTTTTGACCCAACGCATCCCTCCGCTGGTCCTTTGTCAGCTCAGCGCTGGCAGCGGGCCATCGGAGCGATGCATTGGGTCAAAAATTGGCAGCGGAGCAAACCCTTGCTTTCGCCGTCATGAATCAGAAACAGGGGTAAGTTCAGGAAAAGTGGCGGGTAAGTGACCGTCGAGGTAAATGGGAGTAGGATCTATCTCCGGCCGCGTTCATGAATCCGGCCCCTGATGTCAGCAGCGGTGCCACAATAGCGATCAAAATCTTCTGTACGTCCCATTTTCTATTATACAGGGTGGACCAAAATAAGATGGAGAAGATTTTTTATCATAATTATAGAACAACGAACAATTCGAGAAAACGACGACTAAGTTACAACAACACAAACATTAAGGCATATCATGTTCAAGTGGTTTCGAAGTGGCTTCCCTTGGAGCGGATGCAGAGGGCCAAACGTTTCGCGAATTTTTCGACGATGAGCCGCAGGTCATCAGGAGACAACCGTTCCCACTCCCGGCGCAAGGATTCCTTCAGGGACTCGAGAGTGCGGTGGCGTTTGACGCCGACCCTAGCCTCTAAAATGCCTACACACCGTAGTCCATCGGATTCAAATCCGGAGAATACGGCGGCCATTCCGAAGGCGTGATGGAATCGGGGAAGTTGACCTAGCACCACGCCTGCGCACTCTTCGCCCTATGTGCGGGAGCAGGGTCCTGTTGGAACGTCCAATGGGCATCACCGAAGTGCCACTGGACCCAAGGAAGAACTACGGACTCGAGAATGTCTCGCTGGTACTGTAATAACCTAGCGGCTCAGGTTATTAAAGTAGGAAGTGGGAGACGATCCCGTAGCGGAAAACTCAACAGAAAACATGGTTCGCAGATTATTTTATTCGAGATATGCGAAAAACACACAACGGATTATACAGAAGGAGTGAAGGGCCTTAAACAGCTGGATCTACCTACTCACTGTCCTAACGGGGACTACCGGCCTTACATCCCCAGCTTACGCCTAGAGACACCCGATGGACCGGATCGAGGAGCGCGACGCGCGAGCGTCGGGATGATCGGTTCCCAGAGAGTCGTCTGCCGCCTATATACGGTTTTCGGCCCTGGATCTCCCGAGTTGCGGTAGGAGAGCCGCAGAGGTGGGAACGGTCCTGCGTTGGCGCATGGTGAGGAGGTGCGCTTAGAAGCGTACTTACAGTACACATCTTCGTCGGTTCACTCTTTTATCCACGAAAGCCAGGAGTCTTGCCGCTGGCGCTGATTCCGCCCCAAACCATGACAGATTGTGGGTTTTGGACGATAGCAGAGGTGCTTGGAGCCTCTGTGCACCACATCCTACCATTTTGGCGATTGTGCGCCTGCTCCACGGTGAAGAGCTTCTCGTCCGTGAACAGAATCTGTTCCCAGGCACGACCTGCGGCCCACCGTCGAAAAAAATCGCGAAACGTTTGGCCCTCTGCATCCTCTGGTGATCGCCAAACATTTTCCTTTCTGGTTAATTGCTGGATTCTTACGTTTCCTCAGGGGCACATTATGCAATTATGGTCACACGCTGTTCATCGTATGTGCGGTTCCTGACAAGCTGCTTCTTAAAAGTGTCAGGTGGTATTTCTACCAGCGCAATAATCTTATCTAACCAGGGACCGGATTCATCAACGACTTACGTAACTATAACGGAGAATTGTAAGCGAAAAGCTCAGATAACGCGGCTTATCAAGCGATATGGTGAGTGGTAAGCCGCGTTATGTGAACTTTTCGCTTACAATTCTCCGTTAAAGTTACGTAAGTCGTTGATGAATCCGGCCCCAGGAGACTATCCCAACAGTAGGTCGGAACGGCCCAAGTGTTGTATATTGGTAGTATCGCCTCTCTCTGGGAAATAACAAAATGTAAATATCTCGACCCCAATGCAACTCTGCGCAGAGTTAGGACAACGGAAGTTGGACCATTTCCAGCATATTGATTCACGTGTCTCGCAACTGAGGGGCGCGCGCGAGGCGAGGGTTTGTATTACGTGCCTAGCACAGCGCTCAGATGGCGAAGTGGAGAGCGAGCCGGACTTGTGAGCGAGGGGTCGGGTAAGAGAAGGGGGGAGGTTCGGATCCCACGGACAGCGTTTGTTTTGCACTTTTGCAAATCTCATTCTTTTCATGCATGTGATCCACCCCTGTGGCATTATAGTATTTATCCATATATTTGCTTCGCGGTGCGCGCTGGCTCCGCCTACGTTAGTCTGAGGGCTGAACTTGATCCATTGCCAATGAAGTTTCGGTCTTTCATGGCGTCTAAAGCTTTTTTATCATATTGTTGGCATACTGAATTGTACTTGATAACAAAACGAATTTGGAATGTATGTGTTACTAATTGATACTATCTCACGTCTGTCTCATAAAACGTAATAAATTGAATTGAATTGAATTGAATTTACATATAGCACTCCTCTTCTCCTTGGACGCTTGCGTATTTATCATACCTATTAGGTTGTAACGAATTAAACGGAACTGGCTCGCGCCATTTTTTGGCGCGTGTTTACGCGTTTGATCAAGAACAAACCGTAACATGTGGGATATCATTTAGAAGCGCAAACTTTGGTTTACCGGCGAGTACCAAATTTTCTATGTAAAAGTGGGAAAACTTTAGAGTTTTATTGACTTTTTTGCAGATGGACAAAAGGGTAATCCGAGGCATTTACTTGTATGAATTCAAGCTGGGCACTACAGCTAAGGAGGCGGACGAGAAGATCAACGCCGCATTCGGTCAAGGATGTTCCACAATTCGGACGGCGTATCGTTGGTATCAGAAGTTCCGGAATGGAAATGAGAGCTTGGAAGAACATGAAGGTCGTGGGAGGCATAGTGATGTTGATGAGGACAAGCTGAGAGATGTGGTAGAGGAGGATCCACACAAAGCTACCAGGGAGATAGCGAAGGTTCTTGGCGTCAGTCACAACACAGCTGCCCGGCATCTGAAGGAAATTGGAAAGATAGGTGCCTCACAAGCTGTCTGAGGAGCGAAGAAACCGACGATATGAGATCTCGTCCGCACTGCTTCTACGGAACGAAACGGACCCATTCCTTGATCGCATCGTAACCTGTGACGAGAAATGGATAACGTACGACAACAGGTGACGATCGGCACAGTGGGTGGACAGCGATGAGAGCCCCAAGGTTTTTGCGAAGCCGGAATTGCACCAAAAGAAAGTAATGGTGACAGTATGGTGGTGTTCGCTGGGAATTATTCACCACAGCTTCCTCCTCCCGGTGAATCCATCACGGCAGAGAAGTACTGCATTGAAATTGAAGAAATGATGAAAAAGTTGAAGGATATCCGGCCGGCCTTGGTAAACCGAAGGCGAGTTCTCCTTCTGCACGACAATGCTCGCCCCCATGTAGCACGAATGACGTTGCAGAAATTGAATGAGCTGAGCATTGAAACTCTACCACATCCTCCGTTTTCTTCCGACCTCTCCCCAACAGACTACCATTTCTTCGAGCACCTTGGCGACTTCTTGCTAGGGAAAATATTCAAATACCAACAGGATGCCGAAAGTGCCTTCGAAGATTTCGTCAATTTCAGAACTTCTGATTTTTATGCTACTGGGATAACGAAGCTTGTCTCACGTTGGCAAAGATGTGTAGAATCAAAAGGTTTTTATTTCGATTAATGAACTTGCCTACAAGCCGAGATATTAACTGTTTAAATTTACAGTGGTTCAGTGCCATTTATTTCGTTACAACCTAATATTTTGTGTGAAGTCCCATAAGCATCACTTCAGTTTTCGCTAGGGTATTCAAGAGATAACTAAAATCTGCTCTCGTTGATTACCTGAAATCTAACTCTATGATTCCAGAGAATCAACATGGCTTTTGAACCGCTAAATTTACTGAGACATTAGTGTTGTCAACATTAAATGAATGGACCCAAGCTCTCGATAAAAGAATTGATGTAGACGTTGTATACTTTGACTTTATGAAGGCTTTTGATAAAGTCCAATTGAACAAGCTTATCTTCAGGCTTGAAAATATTGGTATCCATCCTAGAATAACTAATTGGATAAGTAGCTTTATAACAAATAGATCCTTTCAAGTTAGAGTCAACGAATCATTTTCTGAACCACTTCCGGCTACTAGCGGTGTCCCTCAAGGAGGTGTTCTCTCCCCAATTCTTTTCAATATTTATACATCCGAGATTCCCTATTTGATCGATTAATATGGTGTATCCTGCAAAGTGTTTGCTGATGATATAAAAATTTACAAAAATATCGTCGGTGTGGACGACCATGTTGCTCTTCAATCTGCAACTAATACTATTGTGGACTAGTCAGCAAGGTGGAACCTTCCACTGTCAGGGCAAAAATCCAAAGTACTACACCTTGGTGAAGTTCAGCTTAGGAGTACAACTACTTTACGTGACCTGGGATTTATTCTAGACTCTACACTGTCATTTAAAGAACATTGCGAATCGATGGCAAAGAGAGGGGATAGGATTGTGCACAGCATATTTAAGTCACTAAAAACAAATTCAGTCATCTACATGCTGCTAGCCTACAAAGCGTATGTTAGGCCTGTGCTTGAATATGGTACCACTGTATTTAGCCCTAAGTATAAGCGTGAAATCGCTAAGCTAGAGTCTGTGCAAAACAGTTTCACAAGAAAGCTCTGGATAAGAGTATACGGCCGTGATTACACCATCACTCCTCCTGCCGCTGAAAGGAACAAGATCTTCAAGTTACAGTCTCTTGCTTGCCGAAGAAGACGATACGATTTAATCACAATGTATAAGTTGATAAATAGTACTTTGGGCATTCGCCTCCGAGATTTCTATACTGTATCACCTTCCAGCACTAGAGGTGGTTAAAGTAAAATACAAATACCGAAAGCTAAAACTAATTTAAGATCGGCTTTTTTACACATCGGGCTGGCTCTGAGTTCCTAAAGTTCTCTAAGAAAGTCGTTGTGCCAAATTATTCATTGAGGCAATACAAAAGGCTTATTGACCGGCATCTCCAAGAAGTTTCTTAATGGCTTGCCGAGTTGTTGGTGTTTGTACTATTGGGGGGGGGGCAAAAGTAATGAGACAAATTGAAAAAAATGTTTATCTCTTCATAACTCAATTACAACTCAACGATGCTGAGGAATGTATTTGCCATTAAAAGCAATGACCTTGCTGCCATCGCACAGCCAACTTCCTGATCCCATCCTGCTAGAACTGCTTGGGCCTGGTGTTGATCAACTGCTCGATGTGGTTGTCAAGCACTGCTTGGGTTTTATAGGGGAAACGGGCAGGCCCCTTTTGTGTCAGGATCAGAGAGCATCTGAACGGCCTTGGGAAAGCCAATGTCCGCACTCCTTGGGGAGAACACAGGGTCCTGCGCCATGGAGGAACGATGATTCAGGTGTCTGTCTCGATCCTGGCGCGCGAAAGTGACATTTCGGCACGCAGGACGCTAGAGGCACTTTGGATTGCGGCGAAGAATCCGCAGGTCAATCGCAAGGAAGAGTGCATCGCGATTACTCAAGAACTGGCACCCTTTGTGGAGCTCTGTGGGTTTTGATCTGCTCGATCTGACCCCAGGGGTACTTAAGTCAGGTGGTCCATAGGACCACAGCTCATTCACCCACGATTCCTTCCAGCTACGGGTGTCTGGTGGTCCAACGTCATCCACCTCTAAGGTTAGTTGTACCTCGGATATCGGATCCTGCATCTATTTTCCTTAGGAAGAGCACTCTGTAGTAAGAAATAGTGTTTGGGGGAACAGTTCCACCAGTGTCTCCGACTTTTCCAGGTTCTGAGGAAGGCGACGACGCCGAAACGTAGCCGTAATAAAGCTGATGCCAATCTTGGTCAACAGCTGAACAATCTCATCTATAGATTGACAACTGCTTGGGTTCTTGTGTCCCTTCCGACCAGAAAGGTGCGTAGGCCCAAGAAGTGCTGGTAGTCGCATGGAGAGATGTCCGGCGAATATGGTGGGTGAAGCATGTAAACGTAGCCCAGCTGGCCAAGCTTATCCCTGGTTACTTGTTCTCGATGGGGTGCGGCGCTGTCGAAGAGGACGACCTTCTTGAAGCGCTGCGAATTAATAAGAGCGCGTTGCCGGCCCATCTCTTTTAATTCGTTCACCATAGCCTTGGAGCTCATCCTAGTGCTCTTGGGAAACAGCTTCCGGTAAACCGATCCATGGGCGCAGACCCAGAAGCTCCAAAGGTGCTTCTCGCCGAACGAAGGTCGGTAACGGGTCACCAGCCCTCACCCAGACTCGCTGCTTGGCAGGGTTAAGGTAAAAGACGTAGTTCTCATCTTGCGTGAATATTGAGCCCAGGCTGCTCGGGATTGGGAATTGGGCGAGATTTGCGCGACACAGGTCGACTCGTCAGACTGGGGTTTCAGCATGAGACAGGCTGGGGGTTTTGGCATGCTTCTGGAAAGGGCGGAAGTGGTAACTTCTCAGATAGGCTTTCGTAGGTAGCATACAAACATACAAATACGATAAGCAGGAAACCAGACTCCAGCCACGAGACATATGGACACGGCATGGGGTGTTTCATTACTTTTGTCACCCCCCCCCCCCCAATAGTAACGCAATCTGTGTTTTCCTGTTCATTCACATGATGTTTTTGTTTGTTTGTTTGTTTGTTTGTTTTCGTTTTAACCTGCATGACTGTTCAGGTACAAAATAAATAAATAAATAAATAAGTCATAGTTACGTCATTTCAAATGTTTTGTAATTGATTTACTTCGCAGGTGGCATTGCTGTGGAGAACTGCCTCGGTTCTTTAGAGATAAACATTATAGCTAATATGTAGTTTGAAGCATGTGTTATATGTAAATGTATGGATAAATACTATAATAGCACAAAGTGGATCACATACATGAAAAACATGTATTTCGCAAAAGTGCAGAACAAGTGCAGTCCGCGGGATCCAAACCCCCGATCACTCACTCACGAGTTCGTACCGCTTCCCTCTACGCCATTTGAGCGCTGCGGTTCACCGCGATACGAATCGTCATCCTGCCTGCCCGTCATCTTCGAGGCACGTGAATCAGTATGCTGCAAATCGTCCAACTTCCGTTGTCCCTAACTCTGCTCAGAATTGTATTGGGGTCGAGATACCTGGTGGGGTCGGATTCATCAACGACTTACATAACTTTAACAGAGAACCCATGGCGGAAAACTCAGATAACGCGGCTTATCGCTCACCATATCGCTTGACAAAAGGGCTCCGCACACTTTTGCGGTGTTGCCCTATCCTTCAACTTAGGGCAAGGACGCAGAGGCCGCCGGCAGCGGTAGCCGGCGCCGTCCCGCACACTCACAGTTTTGCGGCATTGTCGTACCGACGGCAATAATGTTTCAAATCATTGTTGCCGTCGGTACGGCAATGCCACAGGTAGAGACTGTCTGCGCTCTAGTCGATCGCGCTGGGAAACTGAAATGAAAACACATGCGTCCTTTAGGTTATCTGATCGATAGGGCCAGTCAGCTGTTAATTTTCGACGATCCGGACGACGTCTGTGGTGGTATTTCGTTGTTCTTGTGCTGGTGTTAGCCATTTCGCTTGTTTACAGCCCTTTTGATGAGTTTGGTGTGATAGGTTACTTAAAGCGTAAGCTGATGTTCCGTCGAGTGCCCAAAATCAATCCACAAGTATATCGCTCGAAGTTTTGCAGCGGGATTATTGTTTCGGAATGATATTATTTCTTTGTTCTTCCATTTCAGGAAATCAATGAGCCACATCATCTCAAGAACCTCCTATGCTACTACTCTACTGAAGAGAATGGATGAAATGGAGAGTTCCAGCTGATCTCTTGATTCGGGCGCGCGTCGCTCATCGGAGCGCGGTTTCCTTCGGAGCGAGTAGGTCCCAATTGGAGTGCACTGTGACGGCGCCGTTCTCGGCAATGTCGGAGCACGGTGCCGTCGTAGTGGGGAGGAGCGCCGCAACCTGAAGGCTCCGCCCCACTTTTGCCAGCTTCCGGACCTTAAGCCGCGCTAACAGGGACAGGGTCGTAATTTTCTCTGTTAAACTGCTGTAAGTCGTTGATGAATCCGGTTCCAGTTTGTTATTTTCCAGGGAGAGGGGATTCTGCTCATACACCACACTTGGGCCGTTCCGACCTACTTGAGATAGTATCCTGGTAAGTCGCTTCTCGCTGGCAAAACTTTACGGCTTTGCTAACCTCATCGGAGATGGACGACATACAGAATGCTATTTTGTTATCCCTAGAGTCTCTGGAAATTTTTGAAGAGCCCGAATCTTAAGGGGTCGTTTAGTGTGCGCGCGACGCGTGACGCGACGCATGTGGTGTGGCCAAATTGATCGAGCGACGCGATTGGTCGATTCGGCCACCACACATGGCATCGCGTCGCGCGCACATTAAACGACCCTTAAGGCGATTCGGATAGGGGTGATTTTCACTAAATAATTCAGATAACTGATTTCGATCAGAAATCCGATGTCGTATTCATCAACAACCTACATAATTTTATCAGAGAATTCACAGCGAAAAACTCAGATAACGCGGTTTATCGCTCACCATATCGCTTGATAAGCCGCGCTAACAGGGATAGGACCGTAATTTTCTCCGTTAAACTGCTGTAAGTCGTTGATGAATCCGGCCCCAGTTTGTTACTTCCCAGGGAGAGGGGATTCTGCTCATACACCACACTTGGACCGTTCCGACCTACCGTTGAAACAGTCTTCTTTTAAGTCGTGGTAGTTGGTAAAACTTTACGGCTTTGCTAACCTCATCGGAGATGGGCGACATACAGGATGCTATTGTGTTATCCCTAGAGTCTCTGGAAATTTTTGAAGACCCCGAATCTTAGGACGATCCGGATAGGGGTGATTCTCACTGGATAATTCAGATAACTGATTTCGATCAGAAATCTGTGGTCGGACTCATCAACTACTTACATAACTTTATCAGAGAATTCACAGCAGAAAACTCAGATAACGCGGCTTATCGCTCACCATATCGCTTGACAAGCTTACAATTCTCCGTTAAAGTTCAGGAGTTTTTCAAAAATACCACTATTAACCGGGTTTGAAAAAATGGCGAATTTGAGTTGTCCCAATCGGCGTCGGATCCAATGTCTACTGCACATCTCCACTCCTCCAACGTTCTCAGACTCATCGCTATCCACCAGAGAAAAAGCACCACATCACCGAGACGCAACGATGCGAACCTGATCGTACCGTAACGTGTGCGCGCGTCGCCGTCAACGACCGTATTCGACCGGGTTTTTTGTCGGCGAAGAGCGCACCTTCCTCGCTGCGCAGTCCTTTCGCACGGACACGACCCGACGACGATCGAGGCGGCGTCGTCGGACTCTGCGATAAAAGTTGATTTGTGGAACGGCAGCCGTCACAGCGCCGATGTTGCGATTCTGCGAGCGAATGTGATCGTCTTTAGATGGTCTATATATTGCCTTAAACTTTGGAATTAATCATGGCGGCTTTCCCACGCATTAACATGGAATTGCTCTAGGAGTAGCTGAAAACTACGTTTTGAGGCTTTAAAATAGAAAAATTATCCAAGTTTTATTGAAAATGACTTGATTAATATTACCGACTTTACCCACGAAAATCATCTCCCGACGAAAATTAATATTTATTTTCTAAAAATTATATAATTTATAAAAAATTATATTTTAATTATACGATTACTTTTCTGGTGATATATTAGAATTCAATTATTGAATAAGTCGCTTTTGATCCTTGTCGCGAATGCGGGCAGCACTGGGAGGCGGGGACGCGCAATGTAATACGGCCACATCAATGGGTGTACCGGTTAAAAAGCGTCTTCGGTCTGTGCTCTGATTGTCGCGCCGCTGTCCTCTAATGCTGCCCACATTCCCGACATGAACGGCACTTTTTAAATGAAAAATTAAACACTGTCCAGGACCGACGTTTCATAATCCTTGGCATCGTGGGTTTTTATCTTAAATTACAAGTTAAGCTCTTTAAAATTTTTATCAAAAATTAGCGCAAGCCAATCAGGCCGCATCGGATAGGGGTGCCAGTTAGGCCTATGTTATACTTCGGTGACGCTGTTGTCGGCGACGTCGGCGACAGTGTTGAGCGGGTGCTATACAGTGCGTAGCGGCCCGGGCGACACTGTCGCCGACGTCGCTGACACCAGCGTCGTTGAAGTATAACATAGGCCTTAGAAATGGTGTGTGCGAAAGGTGCCCTAATTGGCCGAAAGGTGCCCGAATCGCGGGTTCGCTCTGTGCTCTGATTGGTTGTGATCAGCTGGCCCGCTCCCACCGTCTAATGCTGCCCACATTCGCAACATGGCCGCATTTTTGATTAACGATAAAGATATTTGAATTCTTTTGCTAAAAATTGGCGCAAGCCAATAATGCAACATCGGATAGGCGAGCCAGTTAGAGATGGTGCGTGTGAAAGGTGTCCTAATTGGCCATCGCGGGTTCGCTCTGTGCTCTGATTGGTTGTGATCAGCTGGCGTGTTCCTTCTCATAGTGCTGCCCAAATAACCGACATGTACTTCATTTCTTATTAAGAATTAAGTAACCTAACATTTTTAAAATAAAATTTAGCGCGTCCAATCAGGAAGCATCAAATAAACGTGCCAGTTAGACATGCCGTCTACGGTGGATGCCCTAATTAGAGAACACGTGTTCGGTCTGTGCTCTGATTGGTTGTGATCAGCTGGCCCGCTCCCACCGTCTAATGCTGCCCACATTCGCAACATGGCCGCATTTTTGATTAACGATAAAGATATTTGAATTCTTTTGCTAAAAATTGGCGCAAGCCAATAATGCAACATCGGATAGGCGAGCCAGTTAGAGATGGTGCGTGTGAAAGGTGTCCTAATTGGCCATCGCGGGTTCGCTCTGTGCTCTGATTGGTTGTGATCAGCTGGCGTGTTCCTTCTCATAGTGCTGCCCAAATAACCGACATGTACTTCATTTCTTATTAAGAATTAAGTAACCTAACATTTTTAAAATAAAATTTAGCGCGTCCAATCAGGAAGCATCAAATAAACGTGCCAGTTAGACATGCCGTCTACGGTGGATGCCCTAATTAGAGAACACGTGTTCGGTCTGTGCTCTGATTGGTTGTGATCAGCTGGCGCCCTCCCGTCCTCTATTGCTGCCCACATTCGCAACATGGCCGCATTTTTGATTAACAACGAAGGCATTTGAATTGTTTTACTAAAAATTGGCGCAAGCCAATAAGGCAACATCGAATAGGCGAGCCAGTTAGAGATGGCGCGTGTGAAAGGTGTCCTAATTGGCCATCGCACATTCGGCCTGTGCTCTGATTGGTTGTGATCAGCTGGCGTGTTCCTTCTTATAATGCTGCCCAAATAACCGACAAGGAGTTCATTTTTAATTGAAAACTAAGCAACCTTTCATTTTAAAACAAAAATGGGCTTGTCCAATCAGCCCGCATCGAATACGCGTGCTTGTAAGACTGGTTGTTTACAGTCGGTGTCCTGATTGGTGAGTACGTGTCGGGTCTGCGCACTGATTGGTCGTGATTAGCTGGCCCGCTTCTATCGGCTAATGTTGCCCACATTCGCAACATGGCCGCATTTTTGTTTACAAGGAAGGTATTTGAATTTTTTAGTAAAAATCGATGCAAACCAATCACAGCAGCATTGGATAGGCGAGCGGTTAGAGGCGGGTCATGTGCGAAAGGTGCCCTAATTGGTAACCATGTAAACAACATGAACAGCAAAGAGAACTTCCTAGCATCTATCGTGCCCAACGGCCAATTTCGTGACCCAAGGCCAATCAGTCTCTCTAACTCACTGCGCTCTCCTCATTCATGTCCCTCGTGTCTCTCACAATTCTTAGGTGCTGGGAAACGACGCAGAAATAATGGCCATTCAGGAGCACCCCCCCCCCCCCTTACGTGAAGCAACTTCAACTTGAATTTCAGAATTTCGCCCATTTCTTCTGAAAATGGACTGACTGCGGCGGTGTTTCTGGCAGTTAAAACACTTCAGGGTACCAATAGCGACGCTCTGTTTGAGCGACCAGTGGGTGATTCGGCTCGCTCCCTGACGTTTCGGTTTGAGTCTATTGCCCTCGATTCTTCTGTCGCAGTCGTTCAAACGACTTCTACGCCGACGCCGACGACGATCGAAGCGATGAGGAGCGATAAAAGTTGATTTGTAGAGCAGCGTCGTCGGACGCGAATGTTGCGATTCGGCCACATATCACCGGTGCTCGCTGCAAGGACGAGCACCGCTAGAACCATCACCGTCCCCCTCAACTAAAAAACACCCCCTCGTGACCCTTGGAATGCGCCATGTCGTTGCCTACCCCCAAAAATCAGAAGAGAGCAGTGATCAGGCGTTTAATAGGTTACGGAGCGAGCGCTCGCTGTGGACGATCATCAGCAGCAACAGCAGTCCGACGCGGCGAACTGGTTAAGCACTGCCGGCGTCCACTGTTTACGTCCCGTAAGGAGACTGACTGATCGTCGCGCGCAAAACTAATCGACGATTTATGTGCTCGCCGCTGTCGGACGGACACTGATTGCCCCGCCGGCGGATCTAATAGGCTGATCTTCACTGATTGCAGTCCCGCTTCGACCGTAGTCGGCCGACGAAGACCAACAGATCGGACCGAGCGGGGATACCGCCGGTTCCGGTCCTTCAATTGCCTTATACCGTTTCTTTAGCACCGTACGGCCTCACAGCTAAGCAGCTTACGGTATCGCCACCCTCTAGGATGTGTATTGCTCCTTATCAGGCATGGAGATAGAAGAGTATCTGAAGACCGGGCGACTTACCCATGGGCATAAGGGGTAGAAATATCGACGATGGAGCCTGCGTCTATGACTCTTGGACTCTATCTCTAGGACTCTATCTGACTCTTATCTTATCTCTACCGCCTACACCCCGCATACCCACGGGTTTGATGGTTGATGAATTGGGCCCCTGAGCAGCTTGGGTTTCTGTGCAGTCTGGTATGGGTAACAGAAGAGAATGCCCTGGGGCCGGATTCATCAAAGACTTCAAGGAGTAGAGATACCCACAATGAAGCCTACGTCTCTGACTGTTACCTGATCTCTACCTGACTCTTATCTTATCTCTACTCCTTATGCACCGCATACCCACGGGTTTAGTTGTTGATGAATCCGGCACCTAATTACCAACCCAGGAAGTATGGGAAGGAACATAGTTCAGAAGATGACCGGGGTCCATGATCTAGTGTATGCATACGCTGTGAAACCCACCCGATGGCCATTATTTTTGCGCGGACAGACGGACAGACAAAATGACATGCGCGCGGGCCAACTATTTGATACGTAACAAATCAGGTCAATTGTTAATCCTTTTCGAAGCACGGCTGCTATCAATTCACGAACGCCGAAGGAATGGAGACGTCGGAACCCGAACCAAGAACCCTGAAACAGAGTGCCGGCGACAGCTCGCGCCCCTTTTGACTCCGCCACCACGCGCTCAGGGTTGCATCAGCTTTAGGGTAATTTCAAAAACCAGATTCTAGATTTTTTGGTGAATTTTCAATATTTTTAAAAGAGAAGTGGTAGAGGACAGTATTAAGCAATTCCTTTTGGGATGCACCACGGACCACACGCATATTTTCTGGTGAAATCACCCTACAAGTAATCAATATTGATCGATAGCAGCAGACCAGCTGAAGCTAGAGGATCAGCACCTAAGCACGGCTATTAGCTGATCTTTCTGTTTCGCTCTGTACTTCTGTCCATGCATCCGCGAAAAACTATTGGCCAATGGAAGAGCCTCATACACCGTAGATCGTCTCCAGGCTTAACCGTTTCAGGTGAGCATCACACGTATACCGGTAAAGAAACCTTACTTCAAGTAATCAATACGATCGATACAATCGATCTCAGTACGAAAATAGCAGCATGAAGTGTCAACTACGCAAAAATATTGGCCTGATCTTGAAAATACCAGAGAATTGTAGAAGATTTGGCCGCAGAGAAAGACCGAAGATGACGTCACCGAAAAATCTGTGCTGAGAACGCTTCTGATGGACAGCCGTGGCTAGAACTGACAAGTACAATCGCTTCCGACGGAACTAAGCTGAGGAAGAAGAGCTTCACTGACATCATAGGGTGATTTCATTGTTAGAATTCTGAAGAAAACCTATAGTGTGTGAGCATGTCGAGGGGGAAGTGCTTGGCAATGGGCTACTTTGGCACTCAGCATGGTTTCACGACGATATGAATGCAGCTCGACCAAAGAGGAACACGGCGGCTACCCTACCTCTTCGCAAAAAATGCCCAAAACCCCAAACAAATGAGAGTAGTGTCGATCACTTGCCGTGATAAAGAAGGAGTACTGTAATTTTTAGACAAGTAGGAATCTCTTCAGACAAAAATCGCAAAATTTCCAGGGACATTGAGTCCCAACAACCCTGGCGAGCTCTCTCCTCATCTCCCAGCCCTATCAGTCCTACTCTATCACCGGAGAGCGCCTGCCGCTTTCCTTTCCCACACTGGGCGACTACTCACGCCTGGGAAAGTCAAACAAGACCGACGCGTGCTAAGTCGACGACTCTCCGCGGAGAAGACGTCATTATAGTCGTCTGGAAGGATGGAAGCATCCTTCTGCGCCGCCTCTGACCACCACCTCTGATCTATCAATCAATAGGACAGTGCAGACAGAAGCGAAGCGCATGGCGTGAACCAGATCACGACGCAACACTCACAAAAAACGTCAAAAACTTTTCTTTTATTGCATCTATATCTACAGAACTCCATACGGAGCCAATATAAACAATATCGAAATACAACACATAGATATATAAAGTAAAATACAGTAACACTCAAAAATCCGTCGACGATCTGATTAAGCATGACATTTATTATTATTAAACTTTAAAACACGTGAAAAATCTCAAGGAAATGGTACCGGAAGTGTGAGTGAGAATACGGAAGCTACATGAATGATACTGTGGACACACACGTGGTGATGAATGAGATCTCTAAGGCGGAACGCGTTGTGGACATCTTCGGCTACCGTAGGACAGAAATGCTTGGGGCGAAAAGACGCTGAGAGGTTTACTGCCATGGCTGCCAGACCTTCTTCGACGGCGGCCCTCGGAAGCAGTCGTCGGTCTCCTTCTCCTTGGTCAGCGGCGCTTGGCGGTCGAGTCGTGGCGGTTCGGAAGCTGCTGCTCCTTGTCGAGTTGGCGAGGCGGCCGGCTCGGGAGACTCGCTCGACGACGTATCTGAGGCGGGTGGCGTTCCCGGCGACCACTTCGGCGGATCCGGTACCGGCTGACATCCGGATCGAGACGGCATGGCGGCGCTGCAACAGTGGAAATTACGGCTCGGACGGATGGAGTGGAGAGCGATTGCGGTGAAGAGGTAAGGTCACCATCCTCCGGCTGGAATAGGTGGAGAAGAAGCACAAACTTCAGATGGTGCACGAGTCCGAGGTGGAACTGCTGCGCTTGTGGGTTGAAGTCGTGCGGCATCGCCATCTGGAGGTAGCTGAACACTGCCTGCGACGCATGCGCGAATCCACGAGCGAAGCCCTCTTCTCGACCGCTCCGATACACCGCTGCCGTATCTGAATGAGCTATACGTATTTTATTATTTATTGATTGAATCCTTGCTCAATTTATTGATTTATTGATTTATTGATTCAATGGCGGCTTGCTTAATTCCTTGGTCGATTTATTGATTCTTTTGTTGATTTATTAATTTATTGACACGCTGTCTGATTACTTAATGTATCGATCGATTTATTGAATGATCTATTTAGAAGCTTATTGGTTGGAATATCTATTGATTTTTAAATCGATCTGTTGGACCAATTATCGAAGAGCAATAATGTGTTGTAGTTAGTGAGTGAACTTAGACGATTTATTGACTGAAAATTTTGTCGACCTATTTATCGATTTAAGAGCCTATAGAATGGACTATTGACCCACAGCAGGCTGAACTGTTCACTTATTTATTTTAAAATCTTGTAACCAATTTTTAATTAAAGCATCTATTGACTGAGCCGATCTACCAGCTAAAGAAGATACTGATTGTTTTATTGATTAAAATGTTTAATACTAATCTATTGATTGAAAAATTCACCGACATCTGTAGTCATTTAAATATTGGTTGAATACTGTATTGATTTATTGATTGATGTATCTCCACTAGCCTAAAGATTGTTTTATTGATCGAATTACTGGGTCGGAGTGTTCATTCGTCCAATTTTTTTAAACAATTTATTGCTATGAGCACAAGTACTGCCTGAGTCATTGATTAATCTACCAACTAAAAAAGGTACTGATTATCTTATTGATTGAAAAGCTTACTGTTTATTGATTGAAAAATTCACTGACTTATGTAATGATTTGGCATTGATTGATGACCTATCGATTTATTGATTGATGTACCTACAGATTTAGATATTGGTCGACGTATTTGTAAGTAGACGTTCAATAAAAATTCATATACATTCAGTCAAGTAAATTTTATAACTAAATAACTAAAACTAAATTATACTTGTTAATACTAATTAAAATATTTTTTAATAGGTTAATTTTATTAACTGATAAATAACTAATATTAATAACTGCTTGGAAATGAATCATCATTTCCAAGCCTTTGTGTAGATTTTTCGAATTTTTTTACTCTAAACGGAGCTAATATCTAACACTAGATATCAACATACTTTTCCAATTGGTTAGTAAATTAACAGTACTAGTCGCTAATGTGGCCTACATGCCGAGTCGAAAACGCCCGCTTTGAGTGGTATACTCGATGCAGTATGACTGGTATACTCTCATGTAGGTCACACTTACGACTAGTGCCCAAATGAACAAATAAAAAGTAATTTGAGTACTTTGAAAAAATAAAAATAAAATAAAATAATAATTTGAATAAATGAAATGATTTCACAGCAGGCTAACAGACGTATTACAAAACATTTTTAAAACTCTTCACAAAATTTGCTCAATTATAACATTTTTTAAAGTAGAAATCAAAAATACAGTTACATCCTTCACGACCGCATAGGTAAAGTGCGAGAAATTTTTAAAAAACGAAAAAAACGTCGAAAATTCGGACATTTTGCCATACAATTGTAAGCCTCGGAGTCGTCAATTTTTTAAATTTCAGATGCAACCGTTTCATTGGTCCTACATTCAAATTTTCAAGAAAATTTCCCTCCTCGCTCCATGCTAATCTCCTCCCCCCTTGGTCCCACCCAATTGGGAAGACGCCTTTTTTGTTCGTCCTAATGCATCACGTAAACCGACAAATTAGACGTAAATTAGAAATGAAATAACTATTTTGATTATAACAAAATAAATTTCTGAACGAGTCCAAAAGAAGAAATAAAAAATAGATGGCTTCAAAAAACAACTTGAATTAAGTGTTCTCAAAAAAGAAAACTAAAAGTAAGATCCATTGGCCAATTTTAAAAGCGAACAAAACAATTCCAGTATGCCTGTAGATCAAATATTGTCTAAGAAGAAAAATTTTGAAGAAAAATCGATAGCAGAAGCCGAGCTCACCTCCAGCCGGTGCCACGTTCCCTCGCTGTTCCTCCAGATAACGTACAGTCCACTCGAGGATGTCCGCCTTTTCCAGCTTGGAACTGAAATATCGATTTTTGTAATGAATTTACTGTAGTTGGGAAAAATCAATAATCGATTAACAGCTGTGCAGACAGCTACACACCTCTGCTGCGGTGAGACGTTGAGAAGAAACTCCTTCAGATAGAGCAACGAGTCATTGATTCGTTTTCGCCGCAGCTTCTCCATCATCGGCTTTTTCATCTTAAATAAAATAGAAATTGATGAACGTGGGAAGAATGGATGCAAATTTCTAAATAAAGGAAGAATCGGCTAAAACGTAAAGAAGAAACGTAAACAATTTTAAAAATCGAAAAAAAATTAATAAAAATCAATAAAAATCAATAAAAGTGGGACAAGTGGAGCTCTTAGATTATACGAGAGCGGCTTTCTTTACTTAAATATGTTCAGATTACAAGTTTTACTACCTAAACTACCTAGGCGACCAGAAGGTTGGTTGAAGGTTTGTTTTCTATTTTCTTTAAGATCGAAACTTCCCGCAGAAATCAAGCCTGGTCACCATTTAGAATCCACTGGGCCATTTTGGCACGCGACAGGAATCAAAGACGACTTTGCAGTGCCAACCTGGGCACTTGCGGGCGGATAGGAGAATCAAGACTCCACGCAGGGTGTCGATCAAAATTTGAAGCCCCCGCTTTTCCCACTATAAAAAAAGTCCTCCAAATTAGCGAGGAATATTAGACGCATGGCTTAAACCATAGCACATTCTTCTGATTGCCGCAGTAGTTAATAGCCAAGGTACAAGATTGTCTCAAAGCAGCCAGTTTTCCAAGCCAACATCTGAGAGTCTTTTCCCCATATAAGTCGAAGACTTAGCACTTAGGCAACCGAGCATTCGTTGTTGGGTCACTTTGGCACACAACTGGGAAGGATGAATGGAGACATTGCCAACGCTCCAAATCAGCTGCACGTAGGTCTGTAGCGACGCCTTGCTCAATTTTCGATGAACTAGGGCAGATAATTTTTTCTTTTTTTCAAAAATTCAAAAAGTTATACTACATTTTCCTATTAAAGCAAAATGAAAGTGATAAACATAAAACTAAATAAAATTTAAAAATAAAATAAGCACCAGATTGTCCAAAAGCAGACAGTTTTCCATAGTAAAATCTGAAAGGCTTTGCCCCATAGCAGTCAAAAACTCAGCGCGCCTAATGACGGCTGAATATCCGTTGTTGGGTCACTTTGGCACACGACTTGGGTGGATGCATAGAGACCTTGCTGACCCTCGCTTATCACCTGCCATGGTACGTGGCCACAAATTTAAATGAAATGAGACAGGTGAATTTCAAAAATTCAAAAAATTATACCAAATTTTTCTATTAAAGCAATGTGAAAGCGAACATAAAATTACATTAATTTTAAAAATTAAATTAAATTAAAATTTTCCTTCTTCAAAGTGGTTCGGATCCAGACGAACCTTTTTTGTTGCAACACCTTCCCGGTGACTGATCAGTGAAGAGGAAAGTGTTATAACTTTTTTTAATGTGCAAAATTATTAAGTTTAATAAAAAATATAAATAAATAAAACACTAAGTTCAAAATGTAGTGTTTTGAACGAAAAATGCTCAAAAACTTTAATTTCATTTTTTATGCTTTATAATTTCATTTATGTATAGTTCATCTATATTTATATAAAATTGTTTTTATTTTTTCAAGAACGACAAAAAATACAATAAATGTTTTAAATACCTTAATTTTATACTCCCCGTTTAATAAATTTTTTATTATTCCTATAATTATTCCTATAATTAGTTTGTAAAATGCCGAAATTGCCTAAAAAATGGTGCCAAAGAGTAGCACTGACAATTATGATTAAAGTTAGGCCTAGCTAGCAGCCAGGCCTAACTTTAGGCCCAATTGAAGGTCATAAACGGCAAAAAGTGACCTACCTTTCGATCGCCTGAGAAATCAGGACTTGGCGGTGAGTAGGTGAACGAGGTCGTGGGCGAGAGGTGCATTCTCTGAAATCATGGACGGCATTAAGGTGCTGATGGTGGTGGTGGGTCACATTGGCACGATAAGCGACTGCCACGAGGATGATGACGACGATCAAAAGGCGACATAGAGGCTACACACGGCAATAAGATCAAGCGCCTACGGTCACAAAGGTCGTACGTAGGCCAGGAACTAGCCGGAAGACTTTCCCAAACCCCCGGTCAAACCCCAGTTTAGTGACCCCTCCCCCTACCGTAACCACCCTCCACCCACCGTGCCGCGCGGCGACGTCGTCGGCGACTGCGACTGCGACCAGAACGCAACATTGAATGCTGTGGCGATGTGTATCTTAATGACACCATTAAGATACGATCGCAAAAATCGCGGCGCTGAACGACGATTCGATTTTCGTTGCGTTGACGACCGAGACGACGATCAGCCGCCAGTGATTACGGCTGGCTGGCCGGTCTCGGAAAACATCGCACGCCGTCGGCCCGTCGCAACCGCAGCCGACGACGTCGGCGACGGCGACGACGTTCTCATGACCCGGCTTATCAGCACGCGTCGGCTACTGTAATCCGCCGCTCTGAATGAATGGCCCGAATGTGCCGAGAAACAACACAAAGCGCGAGCGGCGCCAGCAGACCGCGAACGACCGGGCGCAGAGTGGATTAGTGCTAGGAGCACTGGTCACTGGTTACGGTATAGGAATCCCTCCAGACGACGATGTACTGTAAGCAGCTGGAGTAGCATAAGATAAGAGCAGGCAGCAAAGAATAGCTGTGCCCCCCCCCCTATTAGGATTGATCCAAGAATCATGAAAGGAACGGCTTCAGTAGGGGTAAGGAACCAATGACATCCTTGAAACCCAACAGGATTACTCAAAGCATTTCTTACCCCGTTTACAGAACGACGGAGCAGTGCTGAACTCCTGGCGGTGAACTCCGGGTGTACTTCCGGTGAATTCAAAAAAGACAGGATCGCACGAAATTCACCTATAGGTGACAGGGCTTTCGACCACTGGCGACCTAGTCTCCTCCAGTAGTTCAACAGGACTTTAAGCTGTCGAGACCCTAGCAAACGGAGGTACTGTAGGCAGCTGAAGCAGTATAAGAACATGTAGCAGAGAATAGGTCCCCCCCCCCCGATTAGAATAGATCCAATAATCATGACTGGAACGGCTTCAGTCGGAGTAAGGAACCAATAGATCCTTGCAAACCTAACAGGATTGCTCAAAGCATTTCTTACCGCTTTGGCAGGACGAAGGAGCAGTGCTGACGGTGAACTACGGGTGTACCTCCGGTGAATTGAAAGCACAGCCATCGCACGAAATTCACCTATAGGTGATAGGGCTTTCGACCACTGGTGACCTAGTCTCCTCCAGTAGTTCAATAAGACTTTAAGCTATCGGGATCCTAGCGAACGGAGGTACTGTAAGCAGCTGGAGCAGCATAGGAAGCCGTGAGAACCTATCCTGCAGCAAAGAATCAGGACCTGTCCTAGTCGGAGGAGGGAAGATTCCATCTTCTTTGTCCAGCAACAGCGACAGGATAAAAAATAAGCGATAATACAAAGACAACAGGCTGAACTGGCCTACTATTGCACTGCAACTTTCTACACGTGGAAAGTCGTCACCCTACGTTCGAATCACTTTTATAGCGGTTACCCGGTCCCCCCTCCCGACTAGGATAGATCCAATAATCATGACAGGAATGACTTCAGTCGGAGTAAGGAACCAATGACATCCTTGCAAATCCAACAGGATTGCTCAAAGCATTTTTAACCGCTTTTACAGGACGACGGAGCACTGCTAAACCCCTGACGGTGAACTCCAGAAGTACTTCTGGTGAGTTAAAAGCACAGCCATCACACGAAGTTCACCTATAGGTGATAGGGCTTTCGACCACTGGTGACCTAGTCTCCTCCAGTGGTTCAGCACGATTTTGAGCAATAGGTAACCTACAGTGCCAGGGTACTGTAGGAAGCTGGAGCGGTGTATGAAGTCGTACAAATCTGTCGTTCCGCAAATAATCATGACAGAAACGGCTTCAGTAGCAATTCCGTCGGAATAAGGAGTTCGAGCAGCCTAGCGAACTCAATAAGATTACTCAAAGCGCTCATATAAGACAACAGAGCACACCGAAACACCTAGCGGTCAATTGCAGATGAACTTCCGGAGAATTGTGAGAGCAATCTAAAGCGCCTGACTGGGAATAAAAAGAGTAGAAAACTGTGTAAATGACTTATGCACTCCTAAACCCCTGGTGGTCAACTACGGGTGTACTTCCGGTGAATTGCAAGGGCAACTATTCCATCCTCCTACGAAATTCACCGATAGATGACAGGATCTTCGACCACTGGCGACCTAGCTTCCACCCGTAGTTCAACAAGATCTTGAGCTACCAAAATCCATAGGATGAAGGTAGTGTGGGCTTTGGTACCTACCTTTCATGTTAAAGAAAATTGCTACCTCCTCACCTAGTGCTTTCAGTAAGGGATTCAGAATCCTTCTAGACGTGCTTCTGAAGGTTCATATAACATCATCTGACGTACTAAAACTGAAGAAGAGCACTTCGAATTATAAGAGGAACCGAACCAGAGGATCTTAAGCTCGTTGTGTACTAGAAATAAATTGTCAGACGTTAGGGTGATGTTGCAAGCTTCATATGCTGTAGCCTCGCACTAGTCGTTAATGTGGCCTACAAGGATAGGCGAAAACGCACCGGCTAATCACAACCAATCAGATCGCAGACTGAAAACGCGCCAGCCAATCAGAACGCCATCCGTACAAACGACGATCTGCTTGGGTGCGAACTCCATTCCATCGCGCGGTCTCATGCACCCCCCCCCCACCATGTAGGTAGGACACATTACCGAACAGACTCCTTTTTCTTGAGATACGGAATCCTCTTAGAAAAACATCTCTGTTGCCGAACGTTCAGTTAAGAACTTTGGAAGAAATGTGACAGGAGATCAAGACTGACGATTTAGGAGCTGACTATATCCAGGGAGTTTTCTAGGAACTTGTCGTTTGTGTGGCCTACATGTGGTAGAAAAAGCGCACCGACCAACGACGACCAATCAGAGCACCGACCGAAAACGTCGTCAAACAATCTCAGACGCCAACAGTTCAGTCCCTCCTGGTGGGACCTCGCTTTTACGCGGTCTGATTAGGCTGGTACGTTTCCTCCCATGTAGGCCACATTACCGACTAGTACCAGCATAAGAGCGGAGCATAAGAGAAGGCAAAGTTCCAACAAAAAATAACATTATAAGTCCTTCCTTGGTACAAGTCGTTAATGTGGCCTACATGTGAAGGCGGAAACGGGCCGGCCAACGACGACCAATTAGAACACCGACCGAAAACACGTCAAACCATCTCGGACGCCAATCGTTCAGGCCCTCTTGGTGGGACCTCGGTTTTACGCGGTCTTGTTAGGCTGGACCGTTTTCTCCTATGTAGGCCACATTACCGACTAGTACCACCATAATAGCGCAGATCACAAGGACAAAGTTTCAATAAAAAATAATACTATAAGTCCTTCCTCGGTACTAGTCGTTAATGTGGCCTACATAAGAAAGCGAAAACGGACCGGCCATTCACAACCAATCAGACCATTCACCAACCCAGCACAGAGCAAACACTCTAGGACGCTGATTGAACACTCTCCTCCAGGTGGGACGCCCATTTGATGTGATGAAATTGACTAGTGCGCCTATTCATGTAGGCCACATTAACGACAACTACCAGCGTAGAAAACGCATACCACAAAGCGAATTTTTCAATAAAAAATTCTAAATTTTCTACGGAAATATGAAGGCTTTTAAGATCCGAGTACCGAAACTTAAAAGAGCTTAGGACTGGGCCTTTTTCACAGAACTCTTCTTCTTCCAAGCCCAATCATTCGCACTCCGCCTGACTCTTCATTCTTCATCCCTGGTTCCAGCTCCAGCGCCCGCCAGCTAGGAGGGTGTCACGTTTCAGCGAACGGATGACGACTCCGGCGGCTCAGCACGGCTTCGGCTTTTCTCGCCCCTTCGCGGCACACAACAGCTCGCCGCTTTTTCGCGCTCACAAGGCGAGGACGAGCCTTTGAAGCGTGCCGGCTGACGGTTCGCTGCCGGTAATTGCTGCAATTTTTCAGACCGCCGAGAGCTTCTACTCTGACTGATGGAAGTGGTGTGTCGTCTGGATGGTGGGTGGACGCTATCGGCTCCACGAATCGAGTGAAGTGATTCCTAGATCGAGTGGCAGAGGATCTCTTCGCAAGGATGGGAACCGCCCTAAGTTCTCAAACAGAACTCCTACCGGTTAACTGCAGGTGAACTTGCGGTTATTAAGATTTAAAATGCGGCGTAGAGTGACGCGTACCTTGTGTAGCTGCGTACGAAGCCTCGTCACATTGAAAACTTACGTAGGAAGAAAGTTAAGAATGCTACCGTCTAAACGCCTGCCCAACTATTGGAGGAAAGTCGATCACCAGCGGGCGGAGATCCCGTCGCCTATCGGTAAATTTCAGTTAACCAGTAGTTGACGGCCTTGTACCTCACCGGACGTTCACCTACAGTTGACCACTAGAAGACTTTCAGATTCATCCCCATTAAAGTTGTCCTTTAGATTCTCTACTGTCACACTCTGTAAGCCACTCCGCTCAACAATATCGCGTTGAAGTAGGAGGCGCGGCGTATTCCAGAAACAGTCGGATTGCCGGTAACTTTTATTCTCTACTGGACTTGGGGCGCATGTAGCGCAGTCGGTTAGATAATCCCTGTATCAATTTCGAGTCCATGTCGGGGCTAACAAGCCTCCAAGGGGTCGATAGATGAACTGGTACAGGAGAACGAAGGAAAAACACTGACTTGCCTACCGTGTGGGCGTTGCACGCCTTCGAATCGTCTAGACAACACCCCAAAGAAGTCGAGTGTATGGCTCATGCCAGGCAGGTGTCAACCAATTTCAAGAAGCCCTGTGCTCTTTATCCGTGATCCTTCAAATCGATTGCTTTCTCATGTCTCCTTAGATCTTACGAAGGTCTGACGGAAGATGTTTCAGTTTCACATGGGATCGCGCCATGAATTCCAATTCCACACATCGGCCTCCAAGAACCTGCCCGATTGCAAGGTCCAATCAATGGTTTCACCAGCACATTCCTCCCTATAAAGCGATTTTTCATGCAAAAACACAAAAATCATCATTAAAAGAGGGCGGAGACTTAAAAAAAAATTCGAAAGTAAAATTGAGTAGCTCAGGAACTAGTCGCAACATGCTGTAATAACAACGAAAATCACTTCTAAACTCAAAATTAAGGCAAGGCGTATAGCGCGGTGGAATGAGGCGGCGGTTACGGCGTGCATCGCGCATCGATTCAAGGTTCGACTCTCGTCCAAGCCAATAAGAAAGTGATTGCGTTCGAATCGGCTCCACGACATCACACAAAATCACAATGCATGGCGCATCCCGGAAATCGTTCCATTCTTTTCCAAGCCATAGCAGAAGCACTAGAATGCTGAAATATACCCATCTAACATGACTTTTGAAGGGTGTTGATTCACAGGGAAGTTAGCCAGACCTCATAGGGCAGTGGAACAAGGCGCCGCCAGGCCACGAATTGGGTTCTGGACAATTGAGTTCGACTCCGCACCCAGACAAACCGTAGCCTGTTCACCAATGAGGTGGGTGGGAGACAACATGAAGCTCTTCTTGGGTGTATTACAAACGAGTGATAAGAGCCAGGCTAGCAGAGTGGTTAGTAGTACAGCTCCAAGCACAATCTGTCGCCGGTTCGACTCCAGACCCCGGCATGAAGTTGCACAACGGTTTCTGCATCTGACCTACGTTGACAAACCGATGGCTCTTGGACGAACAACGTCAGAAGAAAGAAAGGCGGCTTCAAAGTAAGGGTCAACTTTTTGGGATACGCCGTGCATTATATTTCTATCGGCTATCACGGGAGCAAAATGAATTTTAATTTTTCTTAAATTAATTACGGTAGCCAGCCGACGGACAAGAAGCTCCCTCATTCCTGAGCAAAGCTTCATGGGCCCAGAAACAATATTAACATCGATGTGTAGCAGAAAAATTATATTGATTGATCCCACAAGTTCTATCATGACCTACAAATATGCCTCCATGGAGACCGCTTAAAAGTAGAGTGCGTGGCGCATTCCAAAGGCTGTGCCACAATCCTAGTTCTTCTTCTACTCCCAATAAAGCTCCTTCTAAGTCGCGAAAATGCCCACGAAGGGCAGAAGAAGGTCAGGGTATGCCCCTTGGGGTACAGACCCCTGAAGCGAACGGATGGGAACAGTTCGGGGTCCTCGACGACGACGATGACGACGAGAACGAGACGAGTCATGAGGAGAGGTAGAAGAGGTGAGGGAGGGGCGCCTCCCGCGGCGGCTGGTTGTAATGGCGGCCAGCATCAAAGGGACACGCTCGCTATCAACACACGACCACGAGCCGGTGACAAATGGCGGTGGGAAAAGCGCGGCAAACGACGGACGGACGGACGGACGGACGGACGGCCCGCTCGACCGACCGACCGACGATGAACAGACCGACGAGCGGACGCACGACCACTGAGCCGAGAAGAAGCGGAAGAAGAGCGACTGGAGGCGCCGGCGGCACGAACACGAAAGACGAATGCGTCAGAAGGTGGCGGCCGGGAGACGGTAGCCGAGCGATCGAAAGAAGATGGAATGATCGACTGACGGACGGACTGACGCGAGCCTGGATGATGAGGATGACTGGGAGGAACGGAATGCTTGCAGATGACGAAGGCAGCCTGCGGAAACAATGGCGAGCGCAGGCGGGGCACAAGGAGGAGGAGGTGGACGTGGACGTGGGCGTTTTGAGAGGGTAAGAGATTAGACAAGTACGGGAATTAGCCAGGTACTGAGCTGAACGTCGGGAGATAATCGTGCGTTGGTGGGGTTGGATGGAAGCCCGATAGTAACCATTCCCAACCTGAATTTACCCAAAAAAACCTAAGAAATCTAAAGCAACTTACGGAGCTGAACATTTTGAACTAGGAAACTTAAGGACTTCAGAAGGTATCTGACGTAGCTTACGGAGCTGAAAAAGCCTATGAAGCCTATTCTGAAGCTGCGTAACGAACCAAAACATCGTTATCGACCTATAGCACCTCAAGAACTGAGAAAATTTAAGGATCTCAGGCAAATTCGACGAATCCGCGGAAGGAATGGGAGCCAGACGAGCTACAGTAACCAAAGGAACAGCCGAGAAACCTGGACAATCATTAACAATTATTGGACCAGGTCATAGTAAGCAACCTAAGAAGCGAAAGGGATTGAGGAGTCTTAGGTCTTCAAGGAAAATTAACCGATTCCATCGAATCCAGGGAACTCGAAGAGCACAGAATTCATCAAAAATGGGAAGGAACCATAGAACAGGAAACTACGTAATCAACCGAACTATTTCGAGCAGATTGGTAACCCTGAACTTATATAGGAATTCAGGTCTTTCAGAACAACACTGAAGGATTTCAACGAGCTCCATGCCACCTGAGGAATGGCCCGAAAGCACGTAATGACCATAGGGGTGGGATAGGAATAGGAACGGCCTATGGAGCTCCTCTAAGAAACTCGATTCTGATGAGCTCAAGGGAGCCAAAAAACAAAACAAAAACTAAAAGGGCCTCTCCGAAGCTACGGAGCCAAGGCAAGGTGAGGTATCTAGGTAGAACGAGAAGGCGTAAGCACCCTTCGAGCAGAGAAAAACTCAAGGACTCCAAGGAATCTATCAGCGCTACTACTTCGTGTCCCAAAATAAGTGGGCCATGATGGCGGAAGGTAGAGGAGCTCCAGGCGACCATGAAAGCATTGAAATAACCTAGCAATCCTCTTTAAAATCGAGCAGACTAACTCAGCTACCAACCTTTCGGTTAGTTTTGCCATTTACCTCTACTCCGACCTCCTTACGCAGATGTTTCTGGGTTTCTAAGCCTTCCTGGAACCCAGGTATTGTAGGGTAGAAAAAGAAACGTACCTACACTGTGTGGCATCGATCCTTACTCCGAAATTGTTGAATTCTTTCCCAGCACCTCATGCTCTAACTAGGTGGTCCAACAGAAGATTTGGGTGGGCTTGCCATCGGAATAGATGACCGTAAGGAACAAGAGGCTGAGTAAGAAGAAGAAACGGTAGGTAGAATAACCCAAAAGGGCAGAAGATTCTGAAGCAACCAGATACAATCGAATCGGTCGAATGATCATCGGATTCATCGACCAGATGAAGCAGGTTTCTCACCAAAAAAGCATCGGTTATCGGGGGAGAAGTTGAAGAAGAACGAAAGAAGAAGGCTTTCAGAAGAAGCTTTTTCAGTCACCATATGGGAACATTGTCCCCAATGAAAGGACGGAATCATTTCTGCCGATCTACCTAACTTTGACAGTCCTGGTCACTTGAAGCGGTTGAATGACGCCTTCTGAAGAGCTGGAAATCGAGTGCTCAAACGAAGGACCCTAGGCAACCAAAAAATGACGAAAAATTCGAAAAAATTCCAACCAAGGCGGTCAGCGCCCCCAAAAATTCCGACAGACCCCACAGTGGGGGGTCATCATGTCGGAGCGGCTGACCGACTGGCGGCGGATATCAGAGATGATGGTGATTGTCGCCCACCGGGCGTGGTCAGGCGGAGGGACGACGGGGATGGCGCAGCGGCGAAGGGGCGGGACTGGCGGAGCGGAGTTGTTACCTCGGGACACGCGCCGCCACAACGACAGGGAGCATGTTCCGAGGTCACTCGACGGCCACACCTCATCAGCCATCAGCCAAACCGCGACCGCCATCAGGCAGCCAGAAGAAGAAACGAGCTTCAGAAGCACGCCCACGGCACGCGAAACCGGTCGCCGGCCGCTCTGACGCAACTCAGACGCCACTAAAAACCTCACGATGGCTGGTGATAAGCCGTGACGGGACAAAGTCCGACGGGCGGACGAGGTGTAGACGACAGCAGCAGTGGCAGCGGTCCGACCGGGCGCACGAACGACGACGACCGGGCTAATAAAAGCCGCTATCAGCCACGTTTATGAGGACTCCTGGCGCGTGCTAACGATGTTACACGACTTAGTGATAGACGTACGGACGGCACACAACACCCCAGCAGTTCGTCTACGGATCACTGTTGAAGGGGACTGGACCGTCGACGTTTAAGTGGCTCGGTGAAGCAGAGCTGTATCGCGAATAATCCTGAAACCCCCGCGGTCAACTGCAGGTGAAACTCCGGTGAAATGGAACTCGTCGTGCGAAATTCACCGACAGATGACAGGGTTTTCACCCCCTGGTGACCTGGTCTTCTCCGGTAGTTCAACGGAACTTTAACCAAGACCGTTCTCAATTTGCTTCGAGCTCAACATTTGCAGTGCGACATTTCTATCCAATTACCCAACCATTTTCTTAAACTATTATTTTCCGTATTCACCCACAGTTGACCTCTGAAAGTTTCAGAATCATTGTCGCTACTTTAGCGTTCCATCGCCGTACATGAGCACTGCTTACTGCTTACTGCCATGCATTTTTCCAAGAATTGGCAAAATTTGCAACTACAGGTGAACCCTAGGTGGAATCAAAGAGTAATAACCCATGTTGTGAAATTCACCGATAGGTGACAGGAGTTTCGCCCACTGGTGACCGGCTTTTCTCCAGTAGTTCAACGTGACTTTGAAAGGACAATATTTTCAACTACATGTGAACCTTAGGTGAGTTTAAAAGTAAGTATAGTGTTGTGAAATCCATCGGCAGATGACAGGGTTTTCACCGAGGTGTGGTTCATCATCATACATGAGTATGGCCTACTCCAGGCTTTTTGAAACATATTTTTTGCATGATTTTGTAATATTTGCAACTACAGGTGAGGTGCAGGAGAACTCGAAGAGCAAATACTCATGTTGTGAAATTCACCGACAGGTGACAGGGTTTTCGCCCACTGGTGACCGGCTTTTCTCCAGTAGTTCAACGGGATTTCAACAAGAGCGCTCTCAGTGCCACCAAGTTGCAGAAATTAGCCGCCACCCTCATAAACCGTCATCTCATTCACCTGTAGCTGACCTCTGGAGAATTCCGACTAATCGCAGCCACGATTGTGTCCATCGTTCTACAAGAGCATGGCTTACTCTGTATGACTTCTGTGCAACTTTCACACGTTCTATGAACTTTGATAATAAATAAATAGAAACAATTGTAATATTTGCAACTGCGAGTGAACCTCCGGTGAAGTAGAAACGTAACTACACGTACTGGAATTCACCGACATGTGACAGGGTTTTCGCCCACTGGTGACCGGCTTTTCTCCGGTAGTTCAACGGAACTTTAAACAACTGCGTTCTCAATGTCATTCAATTACACCAATTACCCACCACTCCCTTAAGCCATCATCTGCATTACACATGTAGTTGATCTTCTGAAGGATCCAGAATCACCGTAACCACAGGTGCGCTTCATCGTCAGAAATGAGCATGGCCTATTTTTATACAATTTTTGCATGATATTGTAGTAATTAGAAATACGGTTAACAACGAGTGATCTAGAAATAGTAGAATTACGCGTAGTATTGAATTCACCGACAGATGACACAATTTTCACCCACTGGTGACCGGCTTTTGTCCAACAGTTCAACGGGACTTTAAACAAAGCCACTTCTAAATTTTCTTAACATGTTTAGTGCTTAACGCTCCTATGTGACTACACAGAGTACGCGTCACCATACGTCGCTATCCCACAGTATCACCCTCATTCACGTGAGAGCATTCTTGCTCAAGAACCGTTTGAACCATCGGAGAAAAGCCGGTCATCAGTGGGCGAAAATCCTGTCACCTATCGGTGATTTTCATACGTGTCGTTTTCACTTTGCCGTTCTCACTCCACTGGGTGTTCACCCGAACTTTACCGCTGGGGAATTCAGAATTATCCTATCGACAGCTGTCTCCCATAATCTTACAAAAGCGAATAAGCAAATCTGCACAAGGATGGTTTGGATGGAACTTACAATCAAAAACGTAGAAGACCAACGGGTAGAATTCATGGCGCGATCTCAGCTACAGCCGTGGGCGGAGAATTCCCGCTGTCTTCTCTTCTAGTAGATATTTAATTAACGTTACGGAACACGAAACTCAAAGGATAAAGGACGAAAAGAAGGCATCAATCCCACCGTGGGATGCGCCACGCACTCAATTGCTATGGAGTGCCATGGAGGTATTTTGAAGGTGTTGTCGTGGCGACATGAATAGGTCAAGTGTCTCATTCTTTAAGGTCAAGTCTGGTTGCAGTTCATCTACTTCGAAAAGATAGAAGACCAGGGGTGTCCGAGTGGGATCCGAGCCCTGAATCGATTTGGGGTGCAAATCAGAGCCAGGACATCATCGGACTGTGCTATACGTCACCAAGCTCGAATTTCAGAGCGGATATCGTCAAAACCGAAATATAGAACAGAGTAGAGACCATTCTGTGGGCAAAACCATTTCCTAAGGGCAGCTTCCGGTCAGAAGCACGCCGAAGTCATGGCACAGTGTCAGAAGACGTTCTCGGACACCAGCTAGAGGCTGCCAGATGACGTCAGACTTCAGCCGAGCACTGTAAACTGATGTTTTATTGCTATACGCATCCAACAGAGCCAAAATGACGAAAAAATTGAGTTCATGGCGCAATCTCAGGCTGAAGTGCGACGCTGGAACGCTTTCTTTGTCGAAGACCGAAAAAAGTATTTTCTCACATAATTTTCGGCCTAAACCATTGGAAATACAGCGTTCATCAGCAAAAAAGTGAAAATAATTTTTGGAAAAAAATCCCGTTTCAACGTTGCTATTTAGCTAAAGCTAATTAAACGGGAAATTTTTCCGAAAACCAGAGGCACGTCCCGCGAGTTAGGAACTTCTTCGTGACTACAGTACACACGAAAGGAGACGTGATCAACGTCAGAATAAAGCTCGAAGACGTCAAGCACAGAATCGTCACAGAATGCGACGAGGACTATGGTCTAAATCCGAAGTGCAACGACGTGAGGGAATAATCCGGTGCTGGTGTCATCGGGATGGGAACAACGAGGCCTGTACAAGCACATCGCACGTCGTAAATTCTGGAGCAGCAGGCAGGGCACTTAACGATGATGACGATGATGACCAGACGTCGGTCGCCTACGGCACGCTGACGCAGACGATACACGACGGTGTGCCGGCGTCGTCGGTTTTACAGCCGGTCGGCCGGCCGGTTCCTACGAGGAATTCCCCAGGGGACGAGTTCTCGCCTAGGTGAGCCGGAATGATAAGACGGCGGGTCAGGGCCTTAGGCCATGGAGGGCAGAGGTCCTTGCTGATACCAAGAGCCGACGGACCTTTTCGGGGACCCCGCAGGGGGACTTAAACCAACTGAATGGGCATCCTGTGCCGATACTGAAGAAGACAATGGGGAATACAGGCCTTCGGCCTAACTAAGACCCATTGGGGCTGCTATAACGACTTAAATAACCCTTAAAATCCCCTTAAAAACTTCTTTTTTGGCCCTGTGGGGTAAAACTTGCTCAAATAACACCTGAGATTTAGCTAGAGGCTCTACATACAATCCAGATCTAGAACTTTCTGGCAAGAATCCCGCCCAGGTCAACAAAGCGTGCCACTCATTCGGAATCCATGAATAGATACCATACTTCTCTGGGAAGGATAGAAACGTTTCAGACATCATCTCCACTCGACTGCAAGTTCCAATCAAGAGTTTTTCTAGTCTATTTCACTTCTCCTTTGTCGAAAATCAGAGACGCTGTCGTATGGGTCACCTCGTCGAAAATTAGGTGGTCCGGCCACGTAGTGTTTCGCAGACACACTGGACAAGAATCCTCATGGACTGGATTCCAAGAAACGTCAAGAAAGTACCAGGACGTCCATCAACGTATTGGTGCGGTTTCTTTGTGAAAGCTCCCCCATCGAGTGGGGAGGGTGCTGAAGCACTTTGGCACGCGACAAGGACGCTACAATAGGACAACAAGTGATACAGCAGAGCGCAGTGATAGGATCGCTCCGAAATCCCTAGCGATTAACCTTGGGCGGACTTCTGGTGAGGTGCTACTACCTATCGTGCAGAAGTTCAACGATAGGTGACCGAATTTTCACCCAAAAGTGACCGGCTTTCATCCAGTTGTTCAGTAAGAGTTTGAACAACAGGAATCCAATACCAGAAAAGTACAGTAAGCGCTGAAGCAATTGTAAGAAGTCACGGAGACCCGCCCTGCAGCAACATATCATTATAGAAACTACCTCAAATGCGCTTCAGTCGGGGTTACGAAACCCGTGGGAGCCTCCATGGAGTTACGAACCCCGTGGGAGCCTAGTAAACCCAATAGGATTGCTCGAAACATTTCTGGCTACTACTTAGCACGGTGAAGCGCTGCTGCTACGAAGATAGTTCCGAAATCTCTAGCGGTCAACTGCGGGTGAACTTCCACCGAAGCGGAAGGGATCAACTACTGCACGTCGTGCAAGGTTGACCGGTAACTGACAATAATTTTACCTACAGGAGACCTGCTCGAATACAATAGGTCAACGCGATTTGCATGAATGCCCTCACGAGTTTCGTCCAGTGCACGGCTTACTCCAAGTGATTCATTTCGCTCCTATCATTACCTGTTTAGTTGATTGTCGAAAGAGTTTGCAGAATACTCATAATACTCGAGTACGCCATGAGCTTGTATTTCGTGAGGTTTTTCTGAGGTGATTGACTCTAACCTCCGACTTTGGAGCGCTTCCCATCATCCGAAGAAGACGACAGCATGACGCATTCTTTTCAGATTAAACCAAGACCAGAGAGCAGAAGCTGATCAGAAACGCCAGAAGACTCTTGCTCTTATGTCGTACGATGGAGCACAGTTCGAAACTCCTAGCGGTCTACTGCGGGTGAATGCATGTGATTATTTGAGGTGTGGCATAAGTGATGAGTGAATTGTGTAACTGCATTGGAATTTCACACCTCATACGCTACTCAGGAAGGAAACCGAGAACGCTCTAGCTTAAACTTCCGTTGCACTACCGGAGGAAAGCCGATCACAAGTAGGCGAAAATCCGGTCACCTAGCGGTGAATTTTATACGACGAATAGATTCGCCTAAAATTCACCGGAACTTCACCTGTGGCTGACCCGTAGCGCACCTTACAAAGGGTTTGATCATGTTTGCTTTTATTCTTTGTCTAAAAAGTGAAGTAACATAAATTGCATAATTACGTGTGTGTACCTGAAGCATGGGTAAATAAATGTGTAGATAGCATGGACGTGTTGTACTAAAAACGCTACAAAACGCTAATGTTTGAAAACCCGTTGAACTTACGGAGAAAAGCCGGTCACCACTGGGCGAAAACTCGATCACCCATCGATGAATTTCATACGACGGATAGTTGCCCCTCTAGGTCACTGGTAGTTCACCTATAGTTGACAACTGGCGGATTCTACAAAGAGTTTGATTAAGGCTGGCCTTTATTCTATATCCATAAAGTAAGGATACATAAATTGGATAATTGTGGGCGTTTCTGAAAAGTAGTCAAACAAGTAGATATAAATAAATAAAAGCATTTCCTCTAAGCCTCAAATGGCTGTTGCTGAGGTCGTGAGCTGAATAAATAAATAAATAAATAAATAAATAAATAAATCGCATAGACATGTCAAGCAACAATTGCTACGCATGAAGGAACCTGAGAACGCTGTTGTTTAAATCCCATTGAACTACCGGAGGAAGCTTGGTCACCAGTGTGTGAAAACCCCGCCACCTATCGATGAGTTTCTTACGACGAGTAGTCGCCTTCCTGGGTTCGCCGAAAGTTCACCTGTGGTTGACACGTGGCGCATCTCACAAAGGGTTTGATCAAGGTTTGCCTCTGTTCTTTGTCTCTAAAATAAGGTAACATAAATTGCATAATTGCGTGCGTACCTGATGCGCAGTTGAACAGATCAATAAACAAGAATATAAATAAATAGCATAAACATGCAGTACTATAAACGCTACAGAACGCTCTTCTTTAAAATTCCGTTGAACTGTCGGAGGAAAGCCGAGTTTAAAGTTCCGCTAAAGTACCAAAGGAGAGCCGGTCACCAGTAGGCCAAAATGCGGTCACCTGTCGGTGAATTTCATAAAATTAGTACTTAAACATCTAGTTCAACGGAACTATATCAGTGGTTGACACGTATCGCATCTCACAGAGTGTTTGATTTACACAAGAAGGTAACCGATAACGCCAATGCTTGAGAACCTGGTGAAGCACCGGAGAAAATCCGGCCACCAGTAGGCCAAAATGCGGTCACTTATCGGTGAATCTCATACGGCGAGTAGCTGCGCCTCTAGTTCACCGGAACTTCGGCTGTGACTGAGATATACATTTCACAGGAGATTACATCAAGGTTCGCCTCTATTCTTGTCTATAAAGTGAGGTAAGCACCTGAAGCGCAGTTGAACAAATCAATAGACTACAAATAAATCAATAGCATGAATATCTCGTACTACAAACGCTACAAAACGCTCTTGTTTAAATCCCGTTGAAATACCGGAGGAAAGCCGAGTTTGAAGTCCCGTTGAATTACCGGAGAAAAGCCGGTCACCAGTTGGTCAAACTGAGGCCACCTATCGGTGAATTTCATACGACGAGTAGTTGTGCCTATAGTTCACCGGAACTTCACCTGTTGTTGACACGTGACACAAGTCTAACTTATATGTAGAACGTTCTAAGATTTGATATGAAGTACAATTCGCCCTTCAATGGGAATCTGATCACTAAGTAACAACCTTTTCTGGACGGCCTTTCTCATCTTTCAGAGTATGACGAAGTTCAGCTGACTTTTTGCGTTTTTCTTGCGATTTATCTCCTTCTCTGGTTCCAATGCATTGTTTTTTTTTCAGTTTAGAGCACCCTTGACCATTTTGACCAAAATTCTCTTTCATGGTCAGATGCCTTCTAATCGCCGTCACATCTCGACAGAAATCCGAAGTTGCGGCTCATTCTTAAGAAGTGCTTAGGAACCCTAGAGTTTCTTCCTGTGCCGCTTCAGAATCTCCTCTCTCTCACTCTCGAAGGCTGCTCCACTTCGGCACACGATCACAGAGGCGATTCGCGACCACTCAATCGGCCGCTCCGAGGTCGGGAAAAAGGACTCGGAGGCTGTTCCCATGGCGGATTAGTGATAACTGCCTGGTAAACCGTCGCGTTCCCAGTGCGCGCCACGCGTGCTCACACCTCCGGCCGAGCTGCGCGCCACACTGGCGCCAAGTGTCGCCGGGAACGGCGCCACCTTGGCGCCGTGGTGTGAACACGGTGCTCGGCCCCGTACGACTTGCCGCCGGTCATGCTCACCGACACCGCTCACCCTTGTTCTCATCGGTGTTCACGGGAAAGTGGACGAGCTCGAAAGCTGGCGGAGGTGTTGGTCGGCTGGGAAACTGGGGGAATGGGCCATCTCCTGACTATTCTTGGGGGAATCTAGAAACCTGGACTTCAGATAAGATTCTCCTGGTCAGATGGCGAGAAATACTGCTGAAGAAATCCATTCACGAAAACCTTTTCCGGTTAGAGCGGTCATCACCGAGCAATCTCATTTCTAGCCGAATTTTTGAGACATTTTTTAGTCGAAAAATAGAAATTTCCCAATTTTTGAGACATTTTTGAGTCGAAAATAGAAATTTCTCTTGCCGAACTGAAGAATAACAACACAGATATTCATGGCACCATCGCTCCTCGACTACGCCACACATTTGGCTTTATCTGTACGTGTGATGGGATGGGAGCGTGGTAGCGCAGTCCAAGAAGGCGCCAGCTATCGCGTGCACCCGATACCAGGTTCTTGGTTCGGATCCCCGCCCAGGCCAACCAAGCCTTCCATCCCTCCGGGGTCGTTGAATTGGTACCAGATTTGTCAGGGAAGGATAAGGCGCTGAATTGCCCATCGGATGGCTACCGCAAGTTATTCTACGACCAAATACGCATTCAAATCGTCTCAGCTGAATCCTGTAGAAATAGAATGCGTTGCGCATCCCAGAAGGGATTGAGTAACGCCGTTTTTTATCCTTTTTATTCTATCCACCAGTCATAATGAGATCAAAACATAGGAGATGAGCGAAGCCTTTGCTTACCGAGGGGTGCGCCGTGTATTTCGCTTTTGCTTCAGAAGCCCAACCGACTCCAAATCATCGCTGCTCTATAGGAAATAAGTGCAGGAATGAAATCACTTTACCTCCTTTAGGCAAGTTTCTGGAATCAGCTTCTCGGCAGTTTTTCAGGACCACCTTACGGAGTCGTCTCCTGACCTTCAGCGAAGAAACTGGGTTTCTCCAGGGATCGGATTCACCAACGACTTACAGCAATTTAACGGAGAAAATACAGCCGAAATTCCTGATTACAAGAAACACTTCACCATATCACTTGATAAGCCGCGCTGTCAGGAATTTCGGCTGTATTTTCTCCGTTAAAATGCTGTAAGTCGTTGGTGAATCTCGCCCCAGATCTGAAGTCTGCACTCCGGGTAAGCCCAAGCGATGCTGTCGCTCTTTCGTCGCCGTTCATGGTCGAAGCTCCAAGTGGCACTTTCGCTTCAAAGATAGGTCCTCTAGGAGTTCAGTCATGTTTAAGCCGGCGCAAAGCTGAACCAGTCCACCTGACTGTCGCTGATTCCTTCACCGGGAAGCGCTCGCTTTCCCATGCTCCAAACACTCCGCCGATTGCCCTGGGAATAAACCCGAGTTCCACCTTTTGTTCTCAGGGTAGCCGTGTATGATCTTCGTTTTCCCGTAATTAACACCGAAAGACGCTGGTGCTCATGCGAACATCGGTGAGCTGAGTATGTGAGCATGACCGTAGGCCATCGATGCGACTGGGAACCTTGTTCGCACCTCGGCATCAGAGGGCACGGTTCCCAGCGAGCCCATTGTCATTAACTGCTAGAACCCATATCTAAAGGGTTTGGGAAAATAAGGGATAAAGGATAAAGGACGGCGTTATTCAATTCCTTGTGGGATGCGCCACGCATTCTACTTTTACGGGATATCGTGGAGGCGATTTGAATGCGTATTTGGCCATACAATGACTTTCGGTGGCCAGCCGATGAACAAGTCAGCGGCTCTATCTTTCCCAGACAAGTCTGGTAGTAGTGCACTTTTTTAAGGAACCTCGCCAATTAGCGGAGTTCAACAGATAGCCCAAGGGGTAAAGTTTCAGGAATTTCTAACTTTCGGCACTCAGCCTGTGCTGAACGTGATACTAAAAAAAACAAGAAAAATGGCTAAAAACCCTGGGTTATAGATATATGGACTCGAGAAATGCGGTGAAACGGAGGAAAACGAGGCCGCTAGTCATCTTTGAGGCACGGAGTCGGAGCGCGGCCGAATAGAATCGAGCCAGCTGACAAGGTTAACGTCGGCTGTGGACTTTCTAATTCGCCACATCGACGGTGCATCGTTCTGGACGGCGAGCGTTCGAAGCACGGGGAAACATTTTGTCAGCTCTACGATATCGCCAACAATCTGCTATGAAGAAAATGTCAATCTGTCAGTCTGTCCGCGCAAAATTCATTGCCGCTTAAAGGCTTTACAGGTACCTGGTCGACTTTATTGGTCTCTATCTCTAAAATTAACTGTTTGAGATAGACATCAAGCGAGCTTGACGATTGATGGACGGACTTCACAACGACTGAACATTATCAAAACGCCAACCGGTATCGATTGATACAATAGATTTTTTCAGGAAAAAAAATTCTCGAAGTGCAAAATCCGTAAACGCTCCTGCTGGTTGACACGCTTCTCAGATCGGTTGAGAAATCAATATCAATCAATACTATTGATTTTTCAGGAGCGACTTCGCGAAGTGGGAAAAATGCAGACCGGTATCGATTGATACAATCGATTTTTCCAGAAACAATTCTCGAAGTGGAACTATTCCTGCTGGCTGGCATGCTTCCCAGAATCGGTCGATCAATCAATAGCGATCGATAGTGTCGATTGCTGAGGTTGAGAGCCACCCAACAACTGCTGGGGATCGATTCATCAATGTCGGGGTAAAAGTAAAAAAAAACCCTTCTGGGTATCTCGAGATACGTAAAAGTAATGGGTGGGTAAGGTATATGATGAATGCCACATCGTGGGTATGATTCTTCCATCTACCCCCATACCTCGAGATTTAATTCAACTTATTTGATTAATTCAGCCTCTGAAAGAAAAGAAAGAAAGGGTAATGGAGCCGAAGTCAATTTCTCATCGGGAAGCGCCATGCGCTTTACTTATACGTAATATTTGAAGGACTCCCCAGTCGGTTGGTAAATACAAGAAGGGCTTCAAATCGCTGATTGCTGCATCCTACATGATATGGTCCTCCATAGAAGACCTTTGGAGCACCGAGCTCTGCCGACGTTCGAAAATCAGAGAAGCTGTCACATGGCCGAAGTCGTGAAAGCCCTGAACGAGCGATGTGACGCTCCTCAAGTACGAGGTGGAGGGCAGGAGGCCTAAGAGTCTGTAAAACGTCTCTATCTTGACAAACACTTCGATTAGGGCTACACGACGAATTCTCGAAGGCGTAGCATAAGAAGTGATTTCTGGACTGGAGCACTATGGCACGCACAGTGACGATTGGAGACAATTGTGGTCGGCTCAAGCAATTCGACGGCCAACAGTTGATGCAAAATCTGGTCGAGAAACGAGCTCAAAAGTCGATACGGGATGCGCTTGTGAACGACTGACATGATGTCCTTTGTGTTCCTAAGGATGAGGGCAGCTTTGGGCCAATTCGGCACGCAAGAGAGATCAAAGAAGACGTTGACCGTATCTAGACAGGCAATTCGCAATTCCATGATCGTAGGGAATACGGATGACCCTGGTGACGTGCAAGAATGCAGAAGAGAATACAACGTTGCCTATGGAACGAATGATACGAACTTCCCCAGGGAGAATGACCAGCTGGGCCACTATAGCACGCGATAGAGAGCAATGAAGACGTTGCTGGCATCCAGCCGAGTAGATCAATGATAATCGGAATACGGGTGATGCAAATAACGTACATGAATGCAATTGTCTAAGTAACGACTGATATGAAGTTCATCGCATACCTAGTGAGAAAGGCCAGCTGAGCCACTTTGGCATGCAAGAGAGATCGATGGAGACGCTGACAGATTCTGCACGGGCAATTCGATGATAATTGGGAAAGCGGATGATGCCGGTGAACTGCAAGAATGCAGAAGCAAATGCAGTTGCTTGAGGAACGATTGACATACAGGTCTACATCTTTCTAGAGAGGAGAACCAACTGTGCCACTTTGGCACGCAGGAGAGATCAATCGAGACGTTGCTGACGCCATCTCAAGTAACAAAATAATCAACGATGCCACCAGTGATACAGATGATGCAGGATGTGGCAGAGAGGTGGATCCAAAAATCGATACAAATCGATACGAAGTGCACACATGAAGGAATTCTCCTGCCAATTGATCTACATGTGTGTTCTAATCACTGATAATGGTGAAGGGAATGCGCGCACTCGCCTGACTATTACAAAAGGTATGTCTAAGGAACGACTGATATCAGTTCTTCCTGTCCCTAAAGATGGTGACAATCTGGGCCGTTTTGGCACGCAACAGAAATTGAGAGACGCTGACAGCGTCCACACAAGCAATTCGACGGTAATCATGAATACAGATGATGCAAATGAAGTGCAATGAAGTCCATGTGAAGATCTGAAACAACAGGGTCCAATTAGCACACAGTGGTCCCTGCTTCTGAAGGTCACTTCGGGCTAACGGGTCGTCGCCAGTTGGCATAACCGGTAGGCCTAACTCTAAGGACCAGTACAAGGGCAGCGGTCTTATAACGGTCAGTCACGACAACGGCTCATTTATTCGCCGAGGCGAATACGCACTGGGCACGTTCGACATTCCGGCCGACCGGACGGGTGGCGGGTAAAAATAGAAAGCCGCCGTTGTATATGTAACAGAGCGGCGCTGCTGGGGTAGGTCTCCAGAAATCCCGGAAGACCCCTGTTTCCATCCCATTTCATCGATAGACTCGCTTAAAATTACACTGAAAGCGATAAAATAAGAAGACTTCGCTAAAATCCTAGAGAAGAAGAGACCACCAAGAACGGTTAAAGTAACTGAAACGGCAGAGTAAGAGCCTGGACGGAAAGTTCTACAAAAATAGGGACAACTGGGTAAGAAATCTGGGCAGGAAGAAAAGAAAAGTGTCGGAAAAGCCCAGTAGCCGAGAAGAAGCAGAATACAACGGAAAGAAGCGATGAAACCCCAGTAAAACAGCCAACCGACAGGGTGGAGCGCGACGCGGTGGGTCTTTTATCGATTATGACATCATCGATGATCTACGATTCCGGCGCCTTGGAAGGGGGTCATGGTAAAAGTGACAGACCTTAGGTGGTCCTAGTTACATCGAACGGTAGAAGTCACATGGTTCATACTAGAGCGTCCGACCGCGACGCGACCGCAGCGCATGACTACTTTCGTGAGCTGCTAGGCCTTTTAGTCCACTTTGATAGAATCATCTAGAATATCTAGCGGTTAGATGCGCTGTAAAGGATAAAGGACGGCGTTACTCAACCCCTTTTGGGATGCGCCACGCACTCTGCTTCTACGGGATGTCGTGGAGGTGATTTGAATGCGCATTTGGCCATACAATGATTTGCGGTGGCCAGCCGATGAACAAGTCAGCGCTTTATCCTTCCCAGACAAGTCTGCTGCCAATTCACCGCGACCCCGGGTAGACGGAACGCTTGGTTGGCCTGGGCGGGAGATCCGAACCAGGCACCTGGTAACGGGTGCACGCGTCAGCCGGCACCTCCTCCGACTGCGTCACACGCGCCCCTGTGCTCTAAAGTTGTAAAGACTACTCTTCAAGTTAAATTCCTGACCTAATTTGTCTAAATCGTCGCCAGTCAGCTTCGCTGGAGTGCGCCACGCATTCTATCAACACCTTCAATCAATAATAATCAATAATCAGCATAGAAGTTCGGATGCGGAAAGTAAGTGACCATTTGGCTTCCATTGGTGAAAGTGGCCACAATATCGATCTCACGGTGAGGAGTCAGACTACAATGCTCTTTGATGGCATAAGGTAAGCCCAATGGGCTATTCTGGCACGCGACAGGGACGGATGGAGACGCTGCTCGTTCGCGTGCTCGTTCGAGTTTCAAGTCGACGATCAACGGGATGACAGGTGACATAAAGATAAAGGATAAAATGAACGGGGTTAATCAATCCGTTCTGCTGGATGCGCCACGCATTCTACTTTTGGGAGAAATCCGAGATCTGTCCTAGTCGGGAGGGGGTAAGCGTAAAGTGTCATTTGCGTACGTCTCCTCCTATGCCACGCAATCTCATTTCGTGAATTTAGATGAAACCACTCGCAAAGCGGAACAGCATCTGAACCTCTCGTAGGTACTCAGGCAGGGGTTGGAGATGTGAACCGCTATATGCCTGCCCCCTCCGATTAGGATAGGTCCGGAATCCGAATGCTTTACGCAATCAGCTGCGCGGTGATCAGCCTATGAACAAGTCAGTTCCCAGACAAGTCTGGAAGCCATTTAAACCCTGAGGGATGAAAGGATTGGTTGGCCTGGGCGGGAAATCCGAACCACGAACCTGGTATCGGGTGCAGGCGACACTCGGCGCCTCGTCCCACTGCGCTACCACGGGTCCATAGATCATATTGTGGTTCAGCAAGACAATGCTTTGAAATCTATTCCCACTGTATGAGTTTCAAGATGAAAGAAGTTGGATATATGTAGTCCTAGACAAAGTCTTCGCTTCTATGAGAACAGACAGCGCCGATGGTGTAGTGGAGTAGCATTCCATGTACGGTGGGAAAGGAGCGACGGTTCGACTCCTACCTGGAGCAGGAGCGAAACTTGGTCATAACGCTCTGCGAGCTGCACTTTGACTGTCTGAATGAGGCGGATCCTGACGGAGAAAGAGAATACAGTGCGCCGCTACAGTACCGGCTGGCGTGTGCGCGATGATGAAGCGCGTGGGGCGACGGCGGCGGCGACGTGCGTTGACATTCTCCGGGCCAGTGATTCCGTGTCTCAAATATTCCGCTGATTACTCATTAAAAATTGCTCATTGTTGTTGTCATTGGCGCGATGAAATATTGCGACATTTGCGCAGAAAGCCGCCGACCGACACCCGCCGCCTTCATGCCGCTACGACGGTGCCGTCGGGTCGGCCTTTACACCGTCTTTTGAAGAGAAAATTGGACAAAAATGGACTCTCGTGTGAGGAGCTGATTCTCCTGCACAGGGTCTGAAGGCATTTACACAGTGTGGCTCCTAATTATTTGCGTGAAATTCAAACCGCTACTGTATTTTTGAAAACGGCGGGAGATCAATTACTAGGACTTTTCTAGAATGTGGGAAGTATGTAAGAAACCAAGAAAGGTGATACACTCAATACCCTCGACAATGTAAGCTTCACCACATCGTTCCACCATCGCTCATCTAGCCGATAAAGGACATTCTGCAGCAGAGATCGCTCGACGACTTCAAATTTCTGCCAGAACAGTCCAACACATTGTGAAACAGTACAGAGAGGAAGGAACGGTCGAACCGAGGAAGGGATCTGACAGACCACGTACTGTGAACACTCTCCGCCTTCGAAAGGTCATCAAAAAGAGAATCGACCGGAACAATGGAGTTAGCATGAATCGGATGGCCATAGACCTTGGGGTTTCCCGCAGAACAATACAGAAGATCGTCAGACAGGATCTTGGGCTTCGCAGTTATCGTCTTTATCGCGGAGAAGCACTTACGGAAGCTGCAATGCAGATTAGATTGGAAAAATCCCAGTTGTCGCTAAAGGAGATCCAGCAGGACCGCTTGTCAAACGTCATCTGGACGTCCGAGAAGATTTTTTTACCATGGAAGTGACCCACAGCACACAGAATTAGTGTCAGTTGCTGCCTTCATCCAGGAACAGGTCTTCTCAACGTCGTGTTCTTAACAGGACTCTTTTTCCGAGATCCGTAATGGTATGGGCTGGCATTACCCTGGACGAGAAGACACCTCTGGTTTTCGTCGACCACTCAGTGAAAATCGCCGCTAAAGTCCATCAAGAAAAGGTCCTGCGCGATGTTCTCCTCCCCTGGGTTGCTGAAAATGTTGTCAGTGGTCAATGCGCGCTCCAACAGGACTGGGCACCTGCTCATTCTGCGAGATCCACACTGGCATTCTGCGAGAGTCACTTCCCTGGCTATTGGACGAAGGACTTCTGGCCATCTAACTCGCCTGATCTGAATCCGATGGATTTCGTCGTGTGGGGCTTCTTGCAACAGAACGTCTCCTCGAAGAGTCACCAAAGTTTGAACGCTCTCAAAGCTTCACTTCAGAAGGCGTGGGACGATATCGACGTTACCTTCCTGCGGCCCGCAGTGATGTCGGTGGAGAAGAGACTGAAGGCCTGCATTGCTGCAAAAGGAGCTCATTTCGAACATCTTCTCGGGTGAATGATTGCTAGGCATTGCTCTATATAGAAGTTGTACCAGATTGTATAAATATTGTTCTTTGTTGAAGTTATTAGCAATAAACTACGCGCAAATAATTAGCAGCCACCCTGTACACGGTTTGACTGATCGAAAAATTCTCAGTTTTTTGCTATGTACAGCAAAATTTTAATTTATTTGAGGAAAGTCACATTCTTTGAACGAACCGTTAGAGTTTGCTTCCACATTTCATTATTTATTTATTTATTTATTTATTTATTTATTTATTTATTTATTTATTTTAGATAAATTTAGGTTTGAAAGCTTTTGAGATTGTGCTATAGTCTATTTATTTATTTATTTATTTATTTATTTAAACATTTCGCAAAATCCAGCACATCACGGCTCTGGCCCAGCGGGCGTGTGCTAAACGTATGGCGTGGGCGGACCACCTAATTTTACCTCTATACATTATTCGAATAAATTTAGGTGTGGAAGCGTTTGAGATGGTGCTATGCTCTATTTATTTATTTATTTATTTATGTGAGCTGTCATAACGATGTTTTGTTGCGATCAAAACTACTAGCGCCAGGCGCGACTCGAACCCGCACCTCTCTCTAACTGGGCGGGAATGCTCTACGCCATTACACCACCGGCGCCGTTTGATCGAACGCAACATCCACACCTCGTGGGACCGATCAGCACCCACCCGTATCCGGGATTTATTTATTTATTTATTTATTTATTTATTTATTTATTTATCTAAACATTCCGCGAAATCCAGTCCGCGACGGCTTTCGTCCAGCAGGGGTGTGCTAAACGTATGGCGTGGGCGGTCCACCTAATTGTACCTCTACATATTATTCAAATAAAATTAGGTATGGAAGCCTTCTAGATGGTACTGTGCTTTATTTATTTATTTATTTATTTGAACGTTTCGCAAAATCCAACTCATTACTGCTCTCGTCCAGCAGGCATGTGCGAAACGCCTGGAGGGGTTGGCACACCTAATTTTCGACGACTTAGCCCATCCAACAGCGCCGTGTCTGATCTGCGAACGTGAATGAACCTCGTTGGCTGAACTCCATGCTTGCGTGAATCGTGCCCTTTGTTATCAAGAGATCTAAAAACGAACGCCACAGGTAAAATGTATCTTTCGAGCATACAAATTCAAGAATATCATGGCACATGCAACATAAAGGTCGACGTTATTCAGTCTCTCTTCAGCGTGCGCCACAAAGGCTACTTCTATGTGGTATCTTGGAGGTGATTTGGACGCGTATTGGGCCTATACAATGACTTGCGGTGGTCATTCGATAGTATGTAAGATCAGTGTTCTATCCTTGGCCCGGATTCATCAACGCGCAAACCCATGGGTATGCTGGGTATAGGGGTAGACATACCTACGATGTGAACATACCCACGATTCATGATAAACCTTACCCGCCAAATCGTGGGTATATCAGTGGGTAGAGAAAACCCGCCGATCGTTGTGGGTACATCCGTATACCCGCGACTCATTCGCGCCCCATTGACAAAATGGCGCTCCAGTGAGATAATCTGTTTTCGCAAAAGGCCTAGTTGTATCTTACCCTTGATTCCTTTCATGAATACGATTCGTAGCCACTACCCATTGCTGGTAGTGGGTATGATTCCCTTACGATATCTCTACCTATACCCATTGTTTGATGAATCCGAGCCCTTGCCAGACTGGGTAAGTTTGCGAATTCGGCGATGGATAAGAAGAGCTGGGGCCGGATTCATCAAGCAGAGGGTATAGGTAGAGATACCGTGAAGGAATCATACCCACCACCTGCATTGGGTTGCGGGTACGATTCGTGTTTGTGAAAGGAATCAAGGGTAAGGATCAGCTAACACTCTCACGAGAGCAGCTGATCTCACTGGAGCGTCATTTTGTCAATGGGGCACGGAATCCTCGCCGGTATGCGGATATACCTACAACGATCGTCAAATTCTCTACCCACTAATATACCCGCGATGTGGAGGGTAAGGTCTATCTCGAATGCCTCATCATGGGTACGTCTACCCCTATACCTTGCCTACAGGCGGGTTGACTGATGAACCCGGTCCGCCTGGTCTGGGGCCGGATTCATCAACAATTAAACCCGTGGGTATAAAGGGTATAAGGGGTAAAGATAAGAGTAAGGTGGAGATAAAGAAAGAGTCAGAGACGCAGGCTTCATCGTGGGTATCTCTATCTCCTAAACCCGCGGGTTAGTCGTTGATGAATCCGGCCCCTGGAAGTGAACCCAAAGCCGACTGCGGATCACCAGACAGCCGGCGCTTTCTGCTGTCTGCGCTGCTTGTCCATCTCTGCACAATTAGGTGGTGCTCGTGCTAGCGGCGCCTCCCACCGATTGCGCTATGAGTTCCACCCAAGATCATGGTAGGTTCGATGCCGACTATTGACGAGGCGCTCTCCTCCTACCTGGTGGAAAGGCTGAAAGCAGTGTTCTAAGGATTTACCTCTATCTAAAGGTCACTGGGAGACAAATAATGCAGCAGTTTAAGGGCCTGTGAAAGTTTCTTCAGGCCTAGGTACACTGGTGTCGCTAACTCATTAATACCATTAGAATTCGAATGCATGGCGCAATCCTAGCCGCTGCCAGATACTAACCGGCGTCGCTTCGCTCGATCGCTAAGATGGTGTCCCTAAAAACGCAACAAACCCAGCCTATGGTAAGGTGCTTCTGAAGGAAACTGCCACCATCGTTGAGAAGCCACGCAAGGGCATCACATGAGCGTGACCTTAGCCGATGTTTAGTGCGTGGAGCTGCTGAAGAAGTTGAATGGAGAGTAAACGGGGCGAGACCGAGAGCGCCGCGTGAAATGGCAACGTTTCCACCGCGAAGGCCGGCCGGACGGCGTCACGAGAGTATTTACGAGCGGAACTGTCCCGCCGGCGAAAGGTCATCCATCCATCCTTCGGCAACGATATCGGGACGATCGCGAGAGTCACGGAAACCCTGCGGTGATGAATTGCGGGTCTCCTGGAGGTTTTCAGAAGTTTCACGGGTCTTTTGGAACTCCTTGAGCTCAACGGAGGAACGCCGCATGCATGGATGTTGCGAAGAAAATGGCCGACGTTTTGGAGTCACGGACTTCATGTTAGATGAGAATATGAAGGCTGGCACTCGGCTAGGATAGCGCCAAGGGTTCGAGGCTTAAAGTGTATGTATGGCCAGCATTGACAGCCTCCTCGGATTGCGCCATGCACTCTGCTCTTGTGGGACTCTGTAGAGGTCCCTTCGTATAGCAGTGTATTGAGTCTCGAAAACCGAATAATTGGAGGATCGCTCCGACTCTTTTATTCCTGCATTCCAGACCTCTAAATCCATCGCTCAAGCAAGTGAGCGCCGCATCTAGGGAAAAATTCGTGTACATGGCGCACTCCAAAAATAGAACAGCAGATGACCTCTTCTTGATACAGTCTGAGAAATTAGCGTAAAATCTAAAAACTTTAAAAAAATCGAGTAAAATTCAAAGTGAGTCGATGCTTCCGAGAAATGCAGACAAATTCTGCTTAAAATTTTAACGCGTCCTTCACCGTAAACGAGCAGGTGTTCGGGTTACCCGCGTTGTTACCAGTCTCCTCTGGGAAGGATAATACACAGAATTGTCCATCGGCTGGCCATCGCCACCCATCGTGTAGGTCAAATAGGCATTCAGATGGTAGCAATTATAACTAATCCCCTACTGCTATTTGAATGTTTGCGCGCCTGCTACAGTATCCCCAAACCTGCGCATCAGCCAAGCCGTTGTCATTTTCTATCATTGGGCGCAACCGCTCGAACCGCTCTCGCTGCTAAGTGAGGATTACGTATCGATTGAATGTCCTCGTGGACCCCGACGCGATCCACGGCAGTAACCGCACGCTACAGTATTCCGCAAACCTGCACATCAACCCGCAATTCGAACGGCAGTAGGGGATTAGTTGTAAGTAAAATCTACTCAGATTGACTATAGGATGTCCAGTAGAAGGAGAATGCGTGGCGCATCCGTCAGAGGGATTGACTAACGCTTTTATATTGGGTTGCAACACAAGAACATTTGAAAAATCATTCCCATATTTCCATTCGCACCTTTCAAATCCTGAAGTCTCTAACTCAGTTAAGTGACTGTGACAGTACGGGAGCTGTTGGGCCGTAGGCCCTGCCCCTTATTGATTGGTCGGTTGCTCGGCAGCATGTGCTGCGGGACCGCCCCCCCCGATTGTGATTGGTCAATGAGGCGGGGGCGTGGTGGAGAAGAAATTGCAGCAGCAGTGTGCTCGAATACATTTGGAGCAAAATACAAGTGTATGGAATGCAAAACAACCCAAAAAATACCGCACGAAAGTGCAAATAAACTCTACCAGACATGTTCTGAAAAATGGCGTTAAATATTCAGTTCCCTTCTGAAAAAATGAAAGTCGAAGTCAACCGATCCGTTTGCTGGATGCATTGACCTACCTGAACAAAGGGTTCAGTGTTTAAATAGCAAGGATGGCTTCCATACACGCAGCACTGGCAGGTGGGTCTCCGGATTGCGCCATGCATTCTATCCCCGTTGGAGCTGTAGAGGTCTTCGTGTTTTTTTTTGAATGTATTGGATTGCAACGTCAGAACTTGGGAAATCATTTCCTCCTAGGGGTTAGCACAGTCTGAGGAGGCGCCAGCTGTCGATGGCACTTCGATTCCAGCTACCTGGTTCGGACCTCGCACACAGGCAACCCAAGACTTCCATCTCTCCGGAGTCGCCAGGTTTGGCTTAGAAGGACAAATACGCATTCAAATTGGCTCCATGACACCCCATAGAATCAGGATGCGTGGCGCATCCCTCATATTTTGCCTCTGATCTAAAAGTCTATTTTGATTTTAGATGGGCTTATTTTTACTCAATTAGAAGTGGCAATAGTATATAAAGTTTCAAGAACATTTGGTATAAATTTATTTTTATTTTTTATTTTTATTTAATTTTGTAAATTTTTTAAATGCAATTTTTTAGTTCACCTGCTCCAAGAGTGTGATAACATTATAAAATTTCTATTTTCAGAAAAAATAATAAATTAAGACTTGTCTTGATGCGCAGCAAAGAAGCAGGCGTATAGCGCAGTAAAAGGCCAGATCGCGCCATGCACTCAAAAAGTTCAAGCAACTTTTATTGGACTGATAGCCGAACGATTGTAGATCATTTTTCATAGAATAGTTTTCTTTTTCTTACTGCGGCTCGTCACACCTTACAGTGGCGACAAAATATTTACGGACACTATGGGAGTTTTCGATCGTGACTTTGTAACCAGGGACTAGGGAGAAAGCTTGGGTAGGTTTCTAGAATTCCCTGAAAATTCTCTACAAAACTCGTCAAAATGTTGTCATGGAGTGGCTAAATTCAAAGAGAAATTCGATCTTGAGGAGGTGTTTCCCAATCATTATCTCGTGACTATTTTTCTCGCACTCGAATTTTTCTGTAAATTTTAGCGCTGCCAATACATTTAGTTGTGCATTGTAGAGGATTTTTATAGAATTCTAGAAGCCTGCTCGCTTTTTCTTCGGACTCCTTGGTTCCAAAGTTACGGTCGAAAACGTCGCAGAGGTATGTAGGCGTCCGTAAATGTGTTGCCGCCACTGTACATGGCATGGACCTGTACAATCCCTAATTGAAGCCGAGTGCATGGCGCAATCCGATCGATGCTGTCAACGTCAACCGGAAAGAACAGCGGAGGCCGCGGAGGCCGGAACCTATTCCACGACGACTTTACGGGTCTCCTAATAACACACGACGCTTGCCGACCAGGAGCGGAGCGAAGAGAGGGGGTTCGTCTGATGGCGCCTGGGAGCGTGGTGATTTGTCGGTAGATGGTCGTGTCAGATAAGTGCGTATACGGTGCTGCGAATTGTCCGCGATCTCATCCGGCGCCATAATTACAGCCAACCGAGACCGTAGCCGAGCGGCGTGCGCCGCTCCGCAAGGACGACTCGGTTCGCGTGGGGTGGGATGGGGTGGGAGATTCCCGAAAAGGAGAGCTGGAACTTCTTCTGGGGACCGGAAATGCGACTACGGTAGAAGGGACAGATCTGCCCCGGAAGAAGCTCGTGCGCACGTCAGAAGCAGATCTTGAATTTCGCGCCAATTTTGAACTACATGACGCATTCTAGGAAGTGTCGAAGAGGTTCTAACGCATCTATCTCCTCTGAGATTCGGCTCAAGTTCGAGCTCTTCCAAGGGCCACTAAAAGAAGAGCCTCCCATGCTAATTATTCCCGGAACCACTAGCCTTTTGGCTGTCCTAGCTCGTGGGGGTGGATCCTAGTTCGACATTAAGAACCTCAAGAAGACGGAAGGAATGTAGAGGCAAAAATCAGCGGCCACTACTACTAGGCGACTGCGTGGGTGGTCGAAAGGAGAAGGAATTTTATCAAAAAGCAAACAGGTCGGTCCGTGCCAGCGGCCAACAACATGAGCCACTGATACCAGTAGTTGTTATGGTTGAAGCGAGGTGGGTAGTTTTAGAGCCAACCACGGCTGGGGGGGGTTTAAACGATATTTTTATGAAAAATTTTCGCTAAGTTTCCGTTGTTTTGTTAAAAATTTCGCTAAAAAGTACGAATAGCTGCGTACTATAGTTGTGCTCGAATGACCCATTCGAATAGGTATTCGAATTCAAATGTTCAAAAAATCTCGTTTTTCGATTGTATTCGAATTTGAATGTTCAAAAAATCGCGCTTTTCGAATACATTCGCAGTTCGAATGCTCGAAAATTGCGAGTATTCGAAACCATTCGAGTATTCAAAAATTTTGCGAGAGTATAACTATACTGCGTACTAATGTTTCAATCAGAACGATATAAAACTTAAGAAAAGGGCGAAATTCAAGGGAATAAAGAAAGGTTATAAAATTTTCAGTTGTTAATAAGTAAAACAATAATCATACTCTATAATAACGCGCCAAGCGATTAGTCATCCTATCGATCGGCGGCGCCGCAGAAATTAGCGGGGGAAAATTGGAGTGGAAAATCGGGAAAAAAATGGGGGGAAATTACGGCACGAAAATAACAAAAAACATCCGGACGTCTTCTCTCTGCCTGGGAACTTTGGTTCTGGAGTAGTCGAGGATGCTGAACACGAATCTGAAGTTTGCTTTTGAAGTAGCAATCGCCATCAATCGATATTGATCAAATTACGATGCGGGAAAAAAGCGGAAAATACCCAGAATTCTTCTACCTGCCTGAAAACTTCAGCCCTTGGGTAATCGCGGTCGCTGAACACGAATTTGAAGACCGTTTGTGAAGTATCGATCGCCATCAATCGATATTGATCAAATTATCGATTTTTTGTGGATGTCGTTCAGGCGGTCCGAAACTTTACCCCTGGGGGTAGTCGAGGTCGCTGAACGCGAATCTGAAGTTCGTTTTTGAAGCGTCGACGGCCATCAATCGATACTGATCAAACTACGTGGCGCGAAAATAGCGCAAAATACCCAGCCGTCTTTTACGTGCCAGCGGATTCGGAGGACGTGCGGAATACGTCGCATGACGTGCCTGGGACTCAGATAGACGTGCCGAAGACGTCGTCCAAAGTGCCTGTGGACTCAGAAGGCGTGCTGAAGACGTCGTCCTCTAAGGGTGGATCGTCGAGGGGGGACCAGTACCAGTAATGGGAGACCGTTTCACTAGGGAGGACCAGTAGTGAGGAACCAATATATCGCGCTATCATATGTACTATACACTGTACGTACTGCGAGCTTTTTGTACTCCTGGGTAGGAAAGAAAGCTGCACAAATAGAGCAGCTAGCTTGACGTGATTGTCCCTAGCTTAGTGATACTGCAACATCGCGCAAAGCGCGCAAGTGCGAGGCACGCCGATGACGGAGCACTTGTACATAACATAAATGATATAGAAGGCTTTGTTTCGTCACTGTCTTCAGACGAACCTCTGCGTTAGGCTCCTTCCGTAGTTCTTCCGTGAAGAAGAGGTGCATATTTAAAGATATCCTTAAAATCTCTCCATTTGTGAAGAAGAATATGAAAACAAAAATGGAAGGAAGATCAGATGAGGAAAAAATGACAGGGAATGAATGTTAAAAGATAAGAAACTAGTTACAATTTGAGAAAATTGATTGCAAAAGTGAAGATAAACGAGGTTGGAAAAAAGTCTTTTCATTTTTTTTCAAAGATCTATTACGTCACAACTACAAAGTCAAATCAATTGAGATAAACTCTATTTTGTTCTACTACACTTCTCCAAAGACTGGCTAATTTTCTAATTCCTCTTGCGTAAAAGACTGCAGTTCTGGAGTCGAACCATTGCTGAATCCAATTTTGAGGTCTTCCTCCGTTTCAAAATATTTTTCTCCAATTTCTTGCTTGAGAGCACGGAAGAGATGGTAGTCGGTAGGGGAGAGGTCAGGGCTATACGGTGAATGTGGCAATACCTCCCAGCCCAGCTCCTTTATCGTTTCCTTTGTGAGTCTTGCGACATGTGATCCTGCATTGTCATGCAGATCATCACCTTCGACTTCTCAGGCCGCTTTTTTTGGACAGCTGGGGCGACTTTGTGGAGATGGCCACAGTATGTGGCAACAGTAAGTGTCTCTCCACTTCTGAGAGCTTGCCGATAAATCACTCCTCTGATATCCACCAAACACTCAAGAGAATCTTCCCTTCGTGAGCATTGAGCTTGAGATCAGGCTTAGGGTTCTCTCCTTTCTGTATGCATTGTCTTTTTCTTCGGAAGATGGCATACAGAGCCTAGGACTCATCGCCTGTCACCAACCGCGGCAGAAACGATTCTCCTTCTTATCTGGACAGAAGGGAAGCAGCGATGGAGAGCCGTGGACCTTTCTGAGTGTCTGACAGGGCATGTGGAACCCGAGCTCCAAATTTCCATGCAAAGTCAAGATTCTTCAGATGCATTCCCACTATCTTATGAGACACCTGGAGCTTCTCTACCAGTTGACGTGTCGTCTGCCTACTATCGGTACGAAGAAGATGGAGTAGTTCAGTGTTGTCCAATTCAGTTGGCCTCCCTGACCTTGCTTTGTCCTCGAGTGAATAATCTCCCTTTAAAGACTTTCCGAACCACTCATAACAGGCGCGATGAGTAGTAGATCACAAGCCATATATATCGTTAATTTGGTCTGCTGCCTGACGTGCTGTAGATCCTTTAATGAATTCATGAAGAATGCCGTGCCAAAAATGGCCATGAGTAGATCTGACATTGATTCCAGAAGATTGGATGGATAACGAAGTACAAGAACGGTCTTGACCTGTGTCCGCGTACGAACGGTAGACAAGTGCGATAGGATTTCGAAATCAGCAATCAATACTGGCTAGTATGTCTACAAGGAGAACGGTAAAAAAACTTCTTTTCGAAGTGTGAAGAGACTTTTTTCCAACATAATAGAAAGCAAGTGAGCTAAATAAGTCAAGTGACTTTTTTTCAACATTTTCCTTCAATTATTAGTGGGTTGAGAGCAACAAATTTGCCGAAAATTGAAGAAAATCCGTAAAAATTCCGTTAAGTCAGTATTCAAGATTTTCACAAAAATTCGTTAGAATGCAATCATTAAATCGTTCGATCAAACGGCGCCGTTGGTGTAAAGGCGTAGAGCATTCCCGCCCGTTCAGAGGGAGGTGCGGGTTCGAGTCCCGCCTGGCGCTAGAAGTTTTGATCGCAACAAAACATCGTTGTGACAGCTTGCAACCTCGACACCAGTCACTTGAGACCTAAAGAAACGGATTCGAATCATTAAATCGTTAACCGTTAAATGGGCACCCCGTCGCAAAGAAGGAGATTTACTATACCATTTTCAGTTAAAATTCAATGTTTTTCAATTTAAATTCAACCTTGTTCAAATCAAATTCAACGTTTTTCAAATCAATTTCAACGTTGTTATACAAGGAAGATTACAGATGAACGGTGAAATTGATTTGAAAAGCGTTGAATTTGATTTGAAAAACGTTGAATTTCAACTCAAAATGGTATAAAATTGCAACAAAAACTACCTGTAATAACTAAAAGCTACTTGAAATCCAGTCTTATGTTCATCTCATCGATAATATAGAACTTCTTCCAAATCCTAGTGAGGAAGAGACTTCTCAGAAATGGATGAAATGTTCTGATTAACTGGCTGAGATCCTACGTGAGAAATTTTGCAAAAATAGCGAAAAATAGGTGAGAAATGCTGCCCAGCTAGGAGAGGAACACGTGGTGAAACCCCAATAAAACGGCCAGTCGACAGGGTGGCGCACGGCGCGGTGGGTCTTTTATCGATTATGACGTCATCGCTGATCTACGATTCCGATGCCTTTGAGGGTGGTCATGGTGGACTGACCTGACCATTGAATAGTGGCAGTTGTTATAGTGGATTACTGTGAGGGCGTAGAATAGTCTGTTCGCGTCGCGACCGCATCGCGCGACTGTTTGGGAGAATCGCTAGGGTTTTTAGACGATTTTGACTGGGTCAATCATCCAGCATTCGGACGACGTACCTGATGGTTGTTCTTCAAACTGAAGCTCTTAACTAGATTTATTAAATTATTTTTATTTTTGTTTTATTTTTTGTAATAATTATCGTTAGTGGAATGCGCCACGCATTCGAAATATGTACACGCTAGTTAAAAAGGACAGTTACTCGATTCCCTTTGGAATGCGTCATGCATTCTACTTCTACGAGATGTCGTGGAGGCAATTTGAATGCGCATTTGGTCATACAATGACTTGCGGTGGCCAGCCGATGAACAAGTCAGCGCTTTATTCTTCCCGGACAAGTCCGGTATATCGCGACTTTCTCGCGATCATAGGACGATCTCGTGGGATACTGTGAGGAATTTCGCTTAGAGATTTATCAGATTGTGCAGCTAGGCAAACAAAAAACTCCCTATAAAAGAGTCATATGGGAAAATTCACATGGCGCTCTCCTCATGTCTCATTTTTCTATTTCTCGTTCTTTTTGTAAGATGTTTTTGGACGCTCTCACATGTACAGTTTTTGTATAATAATGTTTTGGTTTAATTACCCAAGTTTGAGGTTAACGGTGTCGAACAACTGGTGTATGTGTGCCCCGAAGGGCATATTCTGAACCACCGACACTCTAGCACTCTAATTTACGGTTCCGTTTCCACCGACTCCGGAGGAATGGAAGGCTTTGTTGGCTTGGGCGGGAAATCCGAACCGGAATCCAGGCATGGCGTGCACACGACAGCCGTCGTCTACTCCGACTGCGCTACATGTGAATATATGTACACCATTTTCACGTCAAATTGTACACTCTTCTAAACGAACTTGATGTTTCTGAAATCCAAGTGAGCGTCTCCCCTACCAAAACGAGCTTCTTACAGATTGAAATTTTATTAACATCTTTTTTTTTTCGAAAAAATTAATTAAACTTTTTTTTACAGCAATCATTTAGCGCATCAAAAGAATAGATCGCACCATGCACTCGATTAGCATTTTGCGATTCCTATTTGACATGCCACATGCTTCATGGGGTAATAAGAAAAGTAAGGTAGTGTAAGGTTGTCTTCCCTCTTCGTGACTGTTAACCGCTCCAGAAGGTTAGATTTGAAAAAATCGATAAAATCGATCGATAATGGACAGATGGTTAACATCTCTTGTATGTTGTGATGTCCGTCCAACGAATTTATACAATTAGACACTTCTTACGTCAAATTGAACACTTTTTTAAACAAAAAACCTAATGGTTCTGGAATCAAAGTGAACGTCTTCCAAATCAAAACGAGCTTCTAACAGGTTTAACAACAGATTCTCCGAAACGGTTAAAATAAATTTTGTTCATGGAGAATGTGGAATAACTTTTTTTGAAATTTTTTGTTAGAATACAGCAACCCGAATGAGTGTAATATTTTTGCTTTTATCTTTTAATGTATTAAAAAGGAGGTTGCGCCATGCACTCGATTAGCATGTCGCGATTTTTATTTAATATGCTATGGTTCATGTGAGCAGAATTTACACTGCCAATCAAATAAACATCGCAAGCAAAGAGCTAGTCGAGTGCATGGTGCAACCTCTTTTTTTATACGTTAAAAGATAAAAGCAAAAACATTAGACTCATTCGGGCAGCTGAACCATGGCAAAAAAATTTCAAAAAAGTTATTCCATATTCTCCGCGAACAAAATTAGTTTTAACCATCTCAGAGGATCTGTTGTTTAGCTTGTTAGAAACTCGTTTTAATTTGAAAGACGTTCACTTTGATTTCAGAATCATCAAGTTTTTTGTTTAAAAAACTGCTCAATTTGAAATAAGAAGTGTCCAATTGTATAACATCCGATGTACGGACAAGGGATTTTAAGCACCTGTCCATTATCGATCGATTTTATCGATTTTTATTCAAATCTAACTTTTGGAGTGGTTAACAGTTACGAAGAGGGACGACAACCTTATGCTCGATCATGACAAAGATCACTACACCACACTATCGTACTTTTCTTTTATGTTACCCCATGAAGCATATGGCATGTCAAATAGGAATCGCAACATGCTAATCGAGTGCATCGTGCGATCTCTTATTTTGAAGCGCTAAATCATTGCTGCAAAAAATTTATTTTTTTCAATTTTTAAAATAAAATTATTACATTCCTTCGGGCAGGTGAACTTTTAAAAAATTCAAAGAAAGTTTGCCCAAATGTTACTTGACCAAGAAATTATACTAACCATTTTGGAGACCCTGTACTTCAGGCTTTCTGTTAGAAGCTCGTTTCGGTTGGGGAGACGTTCACTTGGATTTCAAAAGTATCAAGTTTGTTTAGAGGAGTGTCCAATTCGACGTGAAAATGGTGTACATATATTTACGTGTAGCGCAGTCGGATGAGGTGCCGACTGCCTTGTGCACTTGATGCCTGGTTCCTTGCTAGGATTTCCCGCCCAGGCCAACCAAGCCATACAGCCCTCCGGGGTCGCTGAATTTGGTACCGGACTTGTCCGGGAAGGATAAAGTGCCGCCCTGTCCATCGGCTGGCCACTTCAAGTCATTGTATGGTCAGATACACAAATCGCTTCTACGACATCCCATAGAAGTAGAGTACATGGCGCATCCTAAAAGGGACTAAGTAACGCCGTTCTTTATCGTTTATATTTGCGTGATTTCCATTTTGAAAGGTCAATTCTGAGCAACCCTCACCTCAAGCCCTTCCTATGGCTGTTTGAGCGGACCGATTAACTCTCTTATATTAAGTACGGTACACAGTAAGAAGATCAGAGATGCTGTCGCGCGGGTCAAGTTGCCGAAAATTAGGTGGGCCGGCCACGTAATGCGACACCCGCTGGACGAGAGCCGTTACCGACTGGATTCCGCGGGATGTCAAGAGAACACCAGGAGCCCACCAACGCGTTGGTCGGACTTCTTCGTGAAAGCCTTCAACGACCCCAGTTTGTGTTAACAAAGATAGAATCTTCTCTAGCTTGGAGGTGTCCGACGACGGCTTCTTCAGAGCATGCTCGTAGTCTTTGCGGTGGACCTAAAATCATCACGTACATTGCGCTTTTTCGGGAACGAGATTCGTCTTCAGAATTCTGTCACAGCCTCTTTGCTCAGCGACAGCTAGTTCGGCTGAACAAAGACCAAACCTCCTCCAGCATGGAGAAAAGGCATCCATGATGTCCCTCGGGCGACGAGGATCCAATGGAGCACTCTGGCACGCGACTGGGACGAATGGAGACGCTGCTGGCGCCCGCTCGAGCAAGTCGATGATCAACGGGACGACAGGTGATATTAAGTAGGACATTTGACCATCCGTGTTTCCATCTGCCCTTAAAAACGGCTTCTATCGTACATAGATATGTCCGGCACAAACAAGCTGAACATTCTATCGCCCAGAACACTGTAGGAGGGCAAGGACTAAACCGAAGAGGAGAGGTGAAGTGCGTGGCGCATTCTGAAGCACTTCGTAGAGCAATCTATACAGCTCTGAACCGCCCGCCGCGTATGAAGTCGCTCGTCTAGGAAGCGTTCGACGAGAACTTCCAAGCGGTACCGCGCCAGGTCCCTCGGCCGATAAATCCAGCCGGTAAACGACGATTTGCCTTAATTTTATGTCTGCCGCAACATGCTCGTCGGCGACCTTGTACGCACTGATTTCGCGTCAAATTTCGATCCGTCACTCTCTCCTTCGGAAAGCCGCAAGCAAACGCGGCTTCCCGATTGTCAGGGGTTTCCGCATGATGTTTGGGAGGAGAGGTCGTCAGTCTAACGAAAAGGTGAAGTAAAGTAGTAATAAAGTTCGACATAAGGTTTGGGCGCGCATTTATTATGGGCCTCGGCGCGAATTTGCGGAATAGAACCGACATTTTTTGAAAACTCAAGTGCTGTTACTTTGCGTTTTGTTTATATTCTGCCAGCCGGAGAGTTTTATGTACGTTCCTCGCATTATAGACTGTGGTGAAAGCTCATCCGAAGCGCGCCGCCGTCATCGGTCTGCACCAGGAAGGTCATGAGTCGAAGAAAATTGATCATCTTCTATATGTTTTCCAAGAAAATTTTGAGACGGACTGTCTTGGCGAACGAACGGTGAGGCTCCGCTTCGAAAAATTCGCTTCTGGTGATTTTGATTCCGAAGAAAAACCGAGTCACGGACGTAGGTCGTCGCTTGACGACGAGATTTAGAGGAGAGCCGTCGAAGAAAATCCGAAGACGAATACACGTCCGTTGGCAGAGGACCTTGGCGTACGGTAACAAGACATTTGACGAGAATCGACAAGGTGAAGAAGATGTCGAAGTGGGTGCCTGACCGATGAGCAGCGTCTGGAACGTTTCGGCACTTTATCCAACCTGCTGGTTCGCTTTAAAAATGAGCCTTTTGTAAACCGTTTTATAACTGTAGATGAAAATAGGTCCTTTACGATAGAAGGAAGCAGGGATTTGTCCGGGTAGATAAAGATGCTTCTTCACATTCTTTCCAAAACCCGACCTTCACCCTAAAAACTTATGCTCACTTTGTGGTGGTGTTGTGAAGGTGTAATCCACTGCCGCTTTTTGCAGCCTGGAGCCGGATTCATCCACGGCTAACCCGCGAGTATAGGGGTAGAGATACCCACGATAAAGCCTGCCTAAGCTCTGGGGCCGGATTCATCAACAATTAAACCCGTGGGTATGCGGGGTATAACGGGTAGAGATAAGATAAGAATCAAGTAGAGATAAGGTGGGAGTCAGAGACGCAGGCTCCATCGTAGGTATCTCTACCCCCTATACCCGTGGGTTAGTCGTTGATGAATCCGGCCCCTGACTCTTGCCTTGTCTCTGCCTGACTCTTATCTTATCTCTACCCCTTATACCCCGCGTACCCACGGATTTAATTGATGATGAATCCGGCCTCTGGTCAGACAGTCACAGCAGAGTCTACGTGCTGTGATTTAATTAATAAATTGCTACCTTGTTGTCATACAATTTCATCAATATGTACCTAATGTTAGTTTGTGATCTTATTCGTTCTAGAATTAAAGTAAAGTTACAGCGGAAGTTTCGGGAGTTAGTGGGTGGAATGAGCAATTGTGGACAAGGCAACCCTTCTACCCACAACACCGCCATTTCTCTCCTCGGTCATGGGGAACACACGGGTGGGGAGCAATCCTCTAGGGTACCTGATGGTGTTCCAGATTGCCTTTTCTGCAAGATCTACCTTAAAGATTGTGCGTGCCTCAAACCTCTACGAACTCTAAAAATGAAACAGCGAGTGTGAAGCCTAAAGCACTTCTGTATTATCGCATTCATCATACGTGGTCGATCTGGGAATCATAGATAGGCGTCAAGTGTCGTTTGAAAATAAAAACGCATAATAGCGTATTATTGTTGTCAGTCGGCTGTTTGATCAGATGGCTGGCGATACAAAGGCGTACGAATTCAAAGTGCAGATATAAATATGTGACCGTATAAGAGGACATCATCATGCGCTTCAGTGTCACTCATCGTCTTCCAGCCAAACTCCAACATCGACAGCATGAATGGTCAAGCTGGACTGGCCTCAACCTTCTCCTCCTGCTTTCGTTGTCTTCGAGGCATTTCCTAATAGGAATCATTCACATTCATTCATTCATTCATTCATTCATAGCTGCACCCAGAGGGCGCCATTGAAAAACAGAAACAATCAAATAACAGTATCCAGCTTTAAACAACTAACACCAACAAATTGTTATCATTTTGGATAATACTGTAAACTGTATTTGAATTAAAGAATTATTTTTGTAAACTATTTTAGAAAACCCAGTGCAAAGACTTAAAAAGTATCGAGATCAAAAAGAAACGACGTTAAAAAACGACAAAATATAATGTCGAAGTGTTTAACTAAGGTTGACAAAAAACCTTTTTTTCATATAAACAACCAAAGTGAAGACATTGTCGTTCAGTGTATCTATGGTGAAGAGTTCCAGTATTCGGAAGTCACTTTCGAGCAACCTTGGAGAGAGGATAACACCCAGGAGTCCGGCCATATTATTATTACATGACTGGTTTGAGACAGTCTAGTGAAGTAAATACGCTGTTGGACCACCCATTTCCCAATCGTACGGAAACTCTTGAACGTGAGAAGACTGCAGTGCTTGTCGCATAAGCCCGTAAATCATCTGATAGTTGGGGGCATCGTAGTACTTCAGGCTATCGATGTACTGTAGTATGTATTTGAATATATTCACGTGACCACGGTGGAGGAAACAACTCCATAATGTACATTGGCTGGCGCACTCGCTTCTTATATTCACCTACCTGGTTCATGTCCTGCACTTCCCTCCAGGGAAGTCGGCCGTATGTGAACTCAACAATCATGTATACCCATGTTTCGCAGTCATCCTTCCTGCAAAGTTCTCGTTGAAGATGGCATGAGATCGGGGCATATCTTACTGTGCCTCGGAATCCTGTTGCTTGTCTTGGTTTTCGAATAATGCCTTGATCGTTAGTGAATTTTCTACATATGCCGAAATCAAGGATATACACCTTGCGCAGCTCATTTAGCTCAGCCCGCCCAATAGTGTAGTTACCGGGTTTGACGTCGCGGTAAAGGTAACCAATATTGTGAAGATCTTCTAGCGCTTCCAACGCCTGAATGCCGCACATATGTCCCCCTGGGTCTCCTTTATTCAAATCGTGTAGCGATTTTCCTACGAGAGTCATACCCACATCGTTGAAATTCCCGTATCTTCCCTTGTCTTCGATTCTGCAGAAATGTCGTGAACGACGTTTTGTAAACTCTGTCAGCACGTAGACCTCCATTTTCATCACCTGAATTTGCTCGGCAACTCCTTCTACCTTCAAAGCGTATTGTCCAGTGCGGTCTCGGCAACGGTAAACTGTGCCAAAACCGCCCTCTCCGAGTTCCTTCTCAATCGTCCATCGTTCTACCTGCGTTCCTGGTTGAAGTTGAATCAGCTCCCGAGCCATGGCTCGTAAGCTAACAAGACGTTAGGATGTGAGGAAAAGTAGTAAGAAAAGTAGTATGTGCCGGTCATACCTACGCGAGCACTTGCTACATTACGCTACCTCTCAATGATGCTTCCACAGGAACTAAATAAGACCAACCGCACTTGTATGATCTACCTAAATTCGGAAATACAGCAGAATAAGAAAAGTGCATTAATAAGCAGAAAATAGCTCAACGAAATAAGTTTAAAAAACAGTCGGTTTGGAATACAGGTGTAAATCCTTTGCACTGAGGCTCTGTAGGTTGCCGGACGCTAATGCATGAAAACAGCAGCCATAGTTATCCTATCAGTAGCTGCGAGGGAAATCGGAATAGCATAAAGAGATACCATAGCTGTCTAGGACACTAGAAGTTACTACTGTTGAGCAATATCGCGGTATTGGGCATAGCAATAGTGTCATATTTGTGGGTATAGCGTGTCATACGAAAGATAGCAGACTAGATCTGCAATCAAAATGTGAATCGATAGGAAACGAATCTAGATGAATATCGACATTAACGAGAAAACCGGGTGAGTCAGATGAGTCTGCATTTCTGCTGGTTCCATACACTAGTGCAAGCGCAGTGTTTACTGGAAGTTTTTTGGAGGGTATCCTAGGGAATTTTCGAGAAAAGGCTCGCATATTTTGAACAAAGCTAAAACGCAAGACATTTCGGCTTGTATGATTACCCAAGTGATGCAGCTGGCAAACCAAGATTAGTATAGATCCTTTATTCCGGCTAACGTTTCGGTGTAATCTCCTTCTTCAGAGCCTCAAACTTGGGTAATTAAACCAAACAATATCATGCCAAGTTTCAATGACAGTCGAACGTGAAATATTGCGGCTTGTGTTTTCAGTTGCTTCTAAATGATCTTTTAAGCTGCAAGGTTTAAGAAATTGTTTTACCAAATGCAGTAAAGAAACGTTTACTGTGCTTATTACCGTTCTACTAGACTAGATAAATATTTTAATTTGTCGGTGCAAAAACAAAATAATAAATAATTTTGTCTTCGTGGCAGTGGAGGCCCATACGTATGTGTTATGCGTAAGTACATAGCCTACGTAAGAGTATCATCAATTAAGCAAACGAATAGCAGACTAGTCGGCGACAAAAGATGCCTTTATCTGCAAAAGAATCTCCAGTAGATTTGCCAAAATTATTGCTTGAATGAACGTGGTCTGAAGGTGCCTTAATTGTATTGGCAAGAATAAATTAGGTTGATCCTTTTCAGATTTGTCTTGGGAGAGGAATTCAGTAGGGGTCGATACTTGAAGTTTGTAAAATACAGACCACTAGCTAAATACTGAAAGTGGTAATGATATATTGTTGCGATGAAAAATCTAGCATCAGACGAGACTCGAACCCGCATCACCCGTTAACAGGACAGGAATGCTCTACGCCACATGTGAACATTGAGCGGTTTATTTGCTGGAAGCCTAGGAATAAAAGCGTGGCCAGAATGCACATTCAAAGACCATCTGCAGTATGAGTGTAGCGTAGAAGGAGTATTCGTGATGTCCTCTTAACAACTACGTACCAGCTTCCACTTGTCAACACTTATAAGGTCCACCCCACATGGGCTACAACAGCTAGTCTGTCACCTATGGTAGTATTATCGTAGGCCCTTTCCTTCGCCTCGCCGTATTCTTTTCTTCTCGCACACGGTGCATTCAAAGTCAGAAAAATGCAAGAAGCCCCCATTTTCCACACGCGCCATACGTGCATCAGTAAAGTCCTCAGCTTCCCCTATCTTCATTTGCACACGACTCCTGCCCACTTTTTTGTCTTTCTTTCTTTTAATTTTTTTTATTCCATGTTGTCTTTCAATAATCAATTTAATTTGCTCCTTCAGCGTTTTTCTTTCCTTGGTGTGTTTAGAATTGGTATTCAATAAATAAATACTGTCCTGTGCTAAAGTCTCATCCGTCTGGAAGCCAGTCCTTCTACTCTCAAAATTATTCCTTTGTCTCAATTAGATGTACTGTTAGTGTACGCAATGAAATGGATTAAAGAAAACTATTTCTGACAGTTGTCGACGATCTAAAGATGCTTCGCTACTTCGTTCTTCTCTTCGTCGCCTTGATCGGTGCATCGATGGCAGGTAAAGCCTGTTCAGAAAGCGACAAATATATTCAAATCAAAGTTTTCCACAAAAGCGCTTCTCATTTCAGCCTGCCCCATGAGACCGATCCTGAGAAGCCTGGGTTACGTAAGTTATAAGCTCCCCACCACCGGCGGACCGTTCACTTGTGACATACCCGATGGGGTAGAAATCACGGGCTTCTGCAGCAACGGAGGTCAAACTTTTCTTTACTATTGTTATGGTGTTTGTTTGTGTAAATAATACTATGCCAAGAACGAGATATTTTAAGAGGCTCACCCACTGCGTTGCGACGGCCGAACTTGGACTCGACGTGATAACCCCCGTCGTCTTGGATGCGACTAAACTAAACGACGTCATGCATCTAATAAACTTCGCAGAACACTTATTGGTTGTTATGCCATCTTTTCAGCTGTACGCTTAAAGAAAATGTTTAGCCAAATATAGTAAAAAAAACTTTTTAGTCGCAGCAAGCACCAGCTGCCGTTCCCTATTACGAGTATTAAAAATAGTGCGTTGTAGTTCGTCTACAGTATCCTTTTCGTTGAGAATAGAAAACACACGACATCATCCATGTGAAAGGAAAGCTCTCAGTCTTGTTGAGTTTCTCTGATCTCCGGCCGGCCAGCGACGCCGCCCAGAGGGGCCGCTGGGGGCGAGATCTGCGTCTCTGCCCTATGGTTAAGCATAGAGCAGCGGCAACGCCGCAGAAGTCTGCGGGGGCCTTTAGGGGTACCGCAACAATTACAAGAACTCGCTCAGCCACGCTCTTCAACTCAAACGCCCACAACTCGACACGATTTATATTCTCTATTACAGTGCAAAACCTCATACTTCAAAAATGACCCGCAAAACCTGGGCATCCCGGTCTAGGAAACCTAGACGTGACTGTCGTAACAGGGTGCTACAATAAGAATCATCGCGTCGCTATCTGTGGCAGGGGCGTTTTTGTCGAGGGTACAGACCGGGTACACCCCGACATCTCCATTTCTCTAGTATGCTCATCCTCGAGCTTGAGAACATCATCATCATGTTGTTAGTTGACAATCATCTCGACGAAAGTAAGATCGGATATCCAGTAATGAACATAGGAGCTATAACGCAGTTACGCTATAATTTAAGGCTGCATGGAGAGTTACAGATTAAAAGACTGAGCATGTGGTAATGGAGTGGTTGATTACCGGGAAAGTATGATTCAATGGTGTGGTCGATGACGCTCATATCAAGATATGGGTTCATGAGGCCTTACCTGATGAATCCGGAGCACCTGTTCCTATGCTCTAGTTGGACTCGGTATGCATCTTTATTAGATGGCATACTGTATGGGACAATAGACATGGGAAAGAGAGGAGAGAGCGGGGAAGCCCTCTCCAGTCCTCTGGCGACAGACGACCTCACGATCTGGACGATGTAGACGTGACTGGTGCTGCTACTGGTATTAGCAGAGCGTCGCTATCTGTGGCAGGGCAGGGCGTCGGCGTTGAGGGTGTAGACTGAGTACGACCCGACACGTTTTAAAAATGTTAAGACATATCAAAACCGCAGGGCATTGAAGCCACAGTTGCGTGATTGCGATGCTCCATTGGCTATATGGTGTGATAGTGATTTCACCCGATCTAGTATGAGGAGCGTGATGAATTCCGTTGTGCAGTGTTGTTGCCGTTGGTTGTCACTGGTCGTATTGTTGTCGTTGTGTGTTATTGATTGTCAGGGCTCGAAGTCTACGTGGGGCACACGTGGAAAAACAGAGCGCCCATGGATCTGCCTGCGTGCAGCCCTGGGGACATCGCGTTTACCAGTAGGAAGGTTCTGAGCAATCGATACAAAGTGGTGGTCCACCCTCTCCCCTTCTCCCAATGCAGACTGAAGCCCCGATTTAGGGTAACACAATGTAATCAAAATGGAGAGAGCTAACCAAGAATTCCTCATTGCAGACAAAACCGGGCAGGAGGATAGGTATTCTCCCACCTTCCCCGGAGTTTAGGTTCTTCTCAGGTGATTCACTTCGATCGTAAACCAGACAAAGAGGTTCACTAGGGTTTCACTACGATGCCAAGCTTGATTTCTCTGAGCATGTGACCATTTGTTGCAGACGCGCTCAGCATAGGACCTATCAGATTTTAGAAGGCCTTACCACTGAGAATAAGAATGTATTGCTTAGAGCTTATAAGACTTACGTTTGGTCGTTGGTGGAGTCATCTACCTCAGTTTTTTCCCTAGTAGAAAAACTCTTATAAACCTCATAGAAAAGGTACAGAATAACTACACTCGCAAGGTTCTTATTCGCATTGGCTGGTTCCTGTACTCTAAGGTACCTAAAGCATCGATAATGAACAAATACCTGGGTCTTCACACACTGGCTTCTCGCAGGAAACCCTTTGATATTTGTAGGGTTTATAAGTTAATCCACTATTCGCGCTTTGGAAACTCCAAATTCTTTAATCTGCGCGCTTCTCAAACAAAGGGGGAGTCTGAGAAGATTATTATCAGTCCGCCTAGGAGTAAGCTGGAGGTGGCGCTTTTTCCTCATAGGGCAGCCAGCGCATATCTGAAGACGGCGGAATGTATGCCGTCCTCCCTTTTCCTGGGTCAGCTTGAGCGATCTGTTAAGACGTCGGAGTTGAGTTATGAATTTTAACACTTTACACTTTACAGAGGCAAAATATATTTTTATTAATCTTTAAGCAAGGCTTCAAGTGGGAAAGTCGGCCAAAGACGGAAATGACATCAAAGTGCTCTTGGCCGTCCGCAGACAACCAAGTACACATAAAACTACGGGTAACAATGTTAACTACCTAAACAAGAACAAAGAGGAAACGCATGTTACACACAGTGAAACACAGAAGTCATACATACATACACGAAAAATAAAGTGAAGTACTGGAAATACAAAGTGAGGAATATAAGTGAACACAAGGTGAGGAATACAAGTGAACACATACAAAATCCGACAAATATGCTTCAGGCCAAGTGAGGTCGCGAAAATTTTTCGGAAAAGGTGCATGTTAGTGGAATAACTGTTAACTTGACAAAATATCCGTTTTACCTAGACCTACAATAGGGAGCTTCTCCTGAAACGAGGTTTAGCAGCAGCTGAGTGCCGTACAGCAAAATTTTATGGTGAAAAATGAGGTTGTTTAGGAGAACGATGATGCGACAACTGAGTAACGAGCATAATAGACTTGAGATCAAATCGCACAACACACAGACAGCACCGAAACAGCAGAAGTGACACCAGATCAGCGGCAGAACTCCACGGCACCAATTCTACACACATCCCCGCCACTAGACTACAGAGCAGTTCCACAAGCAGACCAGCAACAAAACTGCAGAAGACCAATTCCACAGCACATCCAACAACACACAGCAGAGCACGAGCAGGAGTCACTGTCCTGGAGAGCAGAAACAAAGCGCAGAATGGTTAGTGTAGAGGAATTTAGGTGGGAAAACACCGCAAACGACTCGACTGTGAACCGCATTGCACACAGACAGTAGCGAAGAGAGCAGCACCAGTCCCGCACACAATCCGCCTAGGAACAGTGCACAGAGCAGTACCATGAACAAGAAAAAGAGTCTCGTAGAACGATGTTGAACAGCAGGAAGTGTTACTTTTGATGAATGTAGCAAGCAAGACAGAGCGGAAGGACCACAGACGACTCGACGGCGAACCCTATCTATCCAGACTTGTGCAACATTGAAGTAGCTGACCTCAGAAGCACTGCACTGCAAGTGCAGCACCAAGGAAGTACACAAGCATGAGTCCACCTGCACGAGTTAGAGCTCCACAAAGCAAGATAAAAAAGTAGGCGTAAGTTTTGAAAGAGATTAGGCTGGGAAACCAACTGAAACTGAGCGGAGACGACACGACAACGAACAACATCTCATAAGAGCAGCTTCGAAAAAAAAACATAAGAGGCAGCAGAGCGCCACCGCAACTGGAGAACACCAATTTTAGAGCACACAGCAGAACGCTAGCCGGAGTTGCTGTCCCAGAGAGCACTATAAAGCACAGGATAAAAGAGGTAGGCGTTAGTAGTGATAATTTTGAGCACTGAAACGGAGCATACGACTTGACCTTGAGTCGAGTTCACACAGACTGCACCTAAGAGAACAGCACCAGTCCCACAAAATTCCATTCCGAAAAGAGCACTGAGCGGTATAGTTCCGTAGGAGCAAGAGAATGAGCCGGAGTCCCGTAGAATGAAGTAGAGCGAGCAAGAAATATTAGTTTTGTTGAATTTAGCCACAGACGTCTTCTCTAAGAACCGACTCGCAGAGAGAACGAGAGAGTTGGAAGAAAGTGAGCCCAGCTAGTCAGCCCATTCCACTCAAAAAGTTTACAGTTTAGTATGAAGTTTTTTTACAAGTTAGCTAGTTAGCCCATTTCATTCTACTGGAAAACAGACCATTCCGGAAAAATATTAGGCACACGTCAGAAAAGGGTGCGGCATAATTGTCTAGGCCGAGCAGCAAGATAAAGAGTAAACAACATTACATGATTAACAACATCATAAACAACAGTGAACAACAATGCTCGCTCGCCAGAACAACAAATAGCCCGCTTGATATCTGCTGCCTTGGTTCGATGTCGGAATTAGTCCCAGTCATCTTCTTCGGCCGCAGGAGATGCTAGATGTGAAGTTGGCCGTTAGGCCTCGTGCATACTTCCCGTCGCCGCGATTGAATCGCGGCGATGAGTTTTGCAGAGCGACGCGAAAGAATTTGAATTTCTCTGTGCTCGTCGCATCGCCCATCGCTCTGCAAGGGATCGCGACGGCGATCCGTCCAGGATCAACGCTAAACACCGCGCGCGGCGCGAAAAAGTATGCCATGCCCGCGATGGGCGCGGGAAGCCATCGCGCATGCCGACCGCCACTGTTGCGGCGGCCGCGGCGAGGTTTTCTTTGACTATTCGGCCGCGTGCGGCGGAATGGCCATGAACTGAGCGCCGCGATGGCATCGCGGCGATGGAAGTATGCCCCCGGCCTTATATGCCTCGCGGTCACAAACGGCCATGTAACCGGCGCGGTTGATAAACAGTCCACCTAAAATAGATAAAATTGTTAATAGAACGAAAAGTGTCAACGATCATTTTTATAACATGTTATCTACTTGTTTAAGGCGTCGTGGTACAACAGTTCGACTTCGTTGACGTGATCGCTGAACTGGTCAAATATCTGAAAGCAGTCATTGTATGCTAAGACTTAAAGAGAAAGTAATATTTTATTACTTACGTGGATCATGCCGTCCTGGTCGACGAAGACGCCGGTACCTTGACTGAGACGCATAAATGGTCAGCAAATAACGTATGCAGATTCGCGTTCAGAGAAGGAATAAAGCGATTATTAATATCGTGCAGGAAAACTGACTGTCCTATGATGCCTTCAGCGAAGTCATTCCATGATGGTGGATGGCGTCGTCAAAGATAAAGAAGGAATTGAAAGAAATTGAAAGATCGCGGCTATTCCTTCAGTCCATCCATTTCAGTCCATCAGATGCATTCCCATTCAAGCCCCCTCCCCAAGAGAGCATCAAGCCTCACCGAAAGCAATGCACCAGCAGTAGAACAACAAGAACCTGACATGGACACTATAAACCAAACATATCACCCAAAACTCTAACGAAAGCAGCAAAAAATGGAAAAAATACCTGCTTCAATCCATCAGATTACTTCCTATTCAGCCTCTCCTCTCCAAAGGAGCTCCAACCGCCACCAAAAGCAATTCACCTGCAACAAGACAAAGAGAACATGACATACACACAACAAAGCGAACATATCACCGCATCGAAAAGAACAAAAAAATAGAAAAATACTCACTATCGCTATCACTGCCCTGACAGGCTCAGATTCAGCTGGCCTTAGAATAGAGACTTCGCCGCGGGGACTTCTTTTGGCCATTTTCTCAGAGTTATCTTTGTACTAGATTGTCTGAGTTCTCAGTATCAACTGCCGGACAGGGCGTGTGGACGTCCCACGAGCTGGGATTATCGATTGCGATTATAAACGTAAAACGAACTCACAAAGTGAATTCACCTCAGACACAGAAGTTGAACTGTATACGTCAACTATAAAGGAGAATGTGCACAATGCATTTGCCTACCAAGAATTCTACTAGGCCGTGTACACATAGGTGGATGATCATCTCCTCATACGTATGGCGCCTATTTTATATTTGTTACTATATTTCTTGTGAAACCGTAGCACCACTCCCTTTTGTGTCGACGGCAAAACCCTTGCCCCTTTTCAAGCATTACCAGACTCGTTGCCGCCTTCGGCAGAGGGATCGGTAATGCGCATCTGCAGTATGTGTTATAGGAAACCGGCATCCTGTAACATTTTTCTACATGCGCGGAGTTACATCTTATGTATACGAAACGCGACGTAGATGAGCGAATGTGTAAAGCCGCAGCACTTGAGACCAGCGCATGACTGCACCTGTCCACATGCAGAGAATGAGCGTCCACATCGTGGTCAGCTCATATGTGCCGCATAAGCTCAACGAAAGATAGCCGATTGTTGCACAAGTGCAGCGGTGCTCCACTGCCTCTCAAAGGTTCACAATCACACTCAACGGTGACGGCAGGCAGGTAATTCTGTAGTCCCAAAAGGTCCGTGATTAGGGCTCGCCGTCATGCTCTCGGGTGCCGTTGAACGGCACAATGGTTTTGGAGCAGATCTGTTGAGTGGGCCATTCAAAAATTGTTAAATATAGAAATATAAGCAGGTTTTTTGCTGAGTTGCAGACAAATGTCTGTCAAAAGTTGATCACAAAAATTCGCCGTGACTCTACGTACTAAGCGGTCATAATGATTAAATCTGAATTACACGACCGTAGAGGTCGAAAAATTCCACTCAAACTTCGAGAACGGGAGCTACAGGTGTTCCAAAACAACGTGATGAAGGTTTTTAAATTGTAACTATAAAACAGCTAACAAGTTTACAAAACAATATATAAATAACAACAACATACCTATTAAGTAACACCATATTGGACCGGATTCTAAGCGTCCGCTTTTAGCGCGAATATAGAAGTCAAAACGCTTGGTGAATTTTTTTTGGCGATGGATCGCAGGTCATCTGGAGACAGTCGTTGCCACTCCCGACGCAGAGATTCCTTCTCGGCATCCAGGCTGAGATGGCTCTTGGCTCGGACCCTGGCCTTTAAAATGGGCTACGCACTGTAGTCCCTGTAGATCCGGGGAGTGCGATGGCCATTCCGCAGACATGATGTAATCCGGAAAATTGGCCTTGCACAATGCTTGCATGCTTTTCGCCCTGTGTGCAGGGATTAAGTGTTCTTGAAACGTCCACAGCGCATTGTTGAACTGTTGCTGGAACCAGAAAAGTGCCATAGCCTCAAAGATGGCTTCGATACACATTTTGACTTATTTTTTTCTCCTTCGTCCACAAAAACCAGGAGGTGTCTCCGTTGGTGTAGATTCCCTCCCAAACCATGGACGCCTTTGGATTTTGACGATGTTCGGCGATGGTAGAGGTGGTTGGAGCCTCTTCAGATCAGATCCTGCTGTATTGGCGGTTGTGAGCCTACCCTACGGGGAACAGCTTCTCGTCCGTGAAAACAAGTCGCTCTCACCCGCTACCTGCGGCCCGCAGCTTGAGCTGGTGACATCAATGGAGCAATTGCGCTTATTAGACAGCTAGACATTATGGAATTTGTAGCGCTTCAGTCCAGGTTTCTTTTTAGTTATTCGATACATTGATCTGAGTCTGACACCCATACAACGAGCGATTTCTCTCAGAAGACCCTCGAACTTTGAATTTTTCGCTTCTCGATGATTTTCCGGAGTTGTGTTGTATTGACAATGCGATTCATTCCTTGTCCCAGACGATCACCATGGCCAAGCTCCTTACATCGACGAGTTTCTGTGGAGACAGTCGACCAGGCAGGTTAGTGATGTCGCATTAGCGTTTTCCTTGACGATGAAGTTCCAGAATCGCAGTGGGATGGTTTGACATCTCGAGAAAATCCGTAACTTAGAAGAGAAAGAAGAGTAAAACTTAAAAATTATAACACGGACAGAAAGATACGCATAACAAAATGGTGCTGTTGCCGTCGTGCTGCAGATCAATACGTTCGCTTTGGGGAACGGTAAACGTTCATCATCCTCTATCTGGGGTGCTGATCACGAAATAGTAACTTCGAGAGTCTCTAGCTCCCTGTGTTTAAGAACACAGCAAAAATGAAACCCACTTTTCTACTATTTCAAGGGTGAAGATTCTTTAACGGTGTTCATGTTCATGTTCATGTTCATGTTTCACCGTTCAAACGTGTGCCCAGAGGCCCTTCTCTGGTTAGGAAGTGCAGCTATCCTTTCTCTGTTAACGTGCTGAACAATGCGCTCACCCACTCCTATTTTGGGACATAGCTCAACGCAGCAGTGGATGTTGACTTGCCAGCGATAAAGTGCAAAGTGAATTCTGGTCAGATCGTTCGACGAGTTGATCTTGAATTTCGCAACAAAGAGGCACTAAAATCAACGTTCACGAATAAAAGCAGAGGACTACAAAAGGACGGCTCGGCTCCATGCATGTGTTCTCCACTTCAGCTCCGGGTTTTCCTTTGGGTCGAAAGTCGGCTGCTCGCTCGAGTCGTCCCAAACCAAAACCTGCGCGTTTATCCCTCCTGTGCTTATGTCTTTGTCTAAGGTTCTAGGAACGAGTTGCTTATTCCAGATGTGGATCAGACTCGTGCTGCTGGCTTCTCTCGTCTTCTTTACCTTGGGAGGTGAGTCAGTGAAAATCGAAAAATTCAATATCGTTAGCATGCATCTTGCAATAGAATGACGATTTCAGAAAAATCTTGCCACATCAGGCCGTATCTGCGCTATGCGGGATACACCGGCTACATGTTCGACTCGGGTCAGTTCTATTCTGACGAAGTGCCTAGCGGCGTATCCTTCGATGCCCTGTGCCCTCGAAGAGGTCGGTGCAATTCGTCTTGCTGCCGCATAAAAACTGTTAACCAGCAACGATTCATTTCCTTCTGAAGGTTTCCATCGCGTGAAGTGCAACAATGGGATATGGCATCGCGACGACCTTCCCAACAAGCCGGTAGTCTGGGAATGTTGGAACCAAAAGTGATTTAAACTGGCAATTTCTTGAGAAATAAACTTCACTTCAGCTTTCTCGCCTTCTGCAAGAACAGAGCAGCTTTCCGTAAATGCCGTTTCCTACCAAGATAATAAGTTCCACGTTTCCCCGGCAAATTTATGATCACTTGAGTTAACTTTTGATTCGACAACTTCATGGTCTCAATGTTTTCTGATCAGCTGTAGAATGAACGCATGGATTGCGAGCTTATAATGTCGATGATGTTGCTGGAATGGCAGGTCAATCAGAAAGGCTCACCACTTACGAAGTGATGTGCTATAATCAAGAGAGAGAGGGCAATTCTGAGTTATAAAGATGAGGCAGTGTGTACACTTGCGGTAAAGAAGTGTCTATGACATCTCGAAGTAAAAAATTTGCGGAAAAAACACCAGAGGGACATGGCTGTTGTGAGTGAAGATGCCGTTCTGCTCTACAGTACCGGACCCGTTTTTTGAACAGACGCCGAAAAAATCGCACTTTGGCGGTTTTTGCGTCTTTTTGCTATAACTCGCCAAAAATTCTTACTTTTGAAAAACCAAGAGTATATTTGAGCTCTGGAGGTCAAGCTCTATCGTTTGGTGTATACAATTCATATGAAAGATCAAAAATGGCCAAAATTGAAAACTTGCGCTCCATTGAGAAGGCCGGCCGCGGACGAATTGTCGGCCGCAAGGCGTCGAAAACCGTTGCATGCTCACAATTCCTCCAATTTGAGGTTTTTTGAGAAAGGTTGGTACCGTTCGATTCGTCTCTTCGAGATCTATACAACCATGTATACAGCTTCGCCCAACCACCACATTTTCGCAGTGGGTGGTCAAAGATGACTGGAGCAGACTTTTTGGCGCTGGAGAAGCTTATATTCCAGGACTTGCATGTTCTCTGAGCATCTCACAAGTGTAATGTGTTCCGTCGTGCCAGGAATCCTCTAAGAGTGCACCGTGCACAATGCATATAGGATCTAACCTATCAATCGAGGGGGGGGGGGACAGTTTGTAGAGTGAGCATTTAGGGAGTTTTATGGAAAATTCTCGGCCGCCCTACTCAGAAACTGCTGTACTCTGTTCCGGCGAGACTTCGGAGTGCACAATGTATGTAGGATCGAACCTATCAATCGACTGGGCGAGACAGCTCGGAAATTGCACCGGTGTTGTGAGCGCAATAACTCTGTCAAGTTCAAGTATTTCCGGCTGCAAGTTATGGATTTTGTAGGCAATAGAAAGCTCAAGAAGCGCGTTGAAACATAGCGACGTAGCTGAAGACTGGACAAAGTTACAGCGGTGCGAAAATGCAGGCAAACCTTGTGTGACACGATTTTTTCCGAGTTCTGTCGACTACTACAGGAAGACGAGGCGAGCCAATGGCATCCAAATGCACGGGCGAGCACAAGACTGAAAGCACTTTACGATGACATGCTCGTAGCTGTGGCGAGTACTGTTATTTGGGCGAGTAAGAGCACGGGGAATATAGACCGTTGTTGTGCTAAATTGCACGCGCGGGCGTGTTCGGAGCGCGATAACTCTGTGAGCTTCCAATCTTTCTGGCCGGAACGTGTGGATTCCGTAGGCAGTAATACGCTTTAGTAAAGCGCCAAAGCACAGCAAGTTATCTTACGAATTGGCAAGGTTACGACGATGCGAAAATGCAGGTTGGGCATGTGTGACACGATTTTTTCAGATTTCGGTCGACCGCTGCGGGTACATGAGGCGAGTTAACGGTATACAAACTCGTGGACGAGCAAAGCACCGAAGGCACTTTTATCGATTTTTGACAATTTCGCATCAAAGGCGAGGCGACTCAAGGCCGCCTTTGATGGAAGAAGGACAATGACGTCATCGAAAATCAATATTTTTGAGCCGGGCCAAATCTGATACCGTTCGATGGAGCTTTTGGTGATGAATTGAATGGCGTTACTGCGAGCAGCAAGAACTGTAATCTGGGCGATTATGAGCGCGGAGAACATCGACCGTTGTTGTGCTAAATTGGACGCACGGGCGTGCTCTGAGCGCGTCGGCGGAATTTTCAAAAACGGACGCCGGATTCGTAATCAGCGCCCCAAATAACTCCCTAGACGATTTTGGACGAGGATTGGGCAAGAAAATTTGGCAAATTTCGAAATCGTCGACGTTCGATAACGTCATCGTCCGGGCAGGCTCGTCGAAGAGCCCCCTCGTCTCCGAGGGAAATTGTCAAAAAAATCAATTTTCCCGGAATTGGTCGAGATTGACACCGTTCGATAGAGCTTTTCGAGCTGAATAGAACGGTTCCATCTGGTGCGTCAGAAACTCAAATTTGGGCGTGGACGTAAAGATAAGGCTCCCACTCCCTCCCCAAAAACTCAGTGTTCCAGGAAGCCGAACGGGTTTTCGCAGTGCATTAGGAAGTGATTGTGAGACTAACCATAAATGAAGGTTGAGAGTAAAAATGGCACTTTTGGAGTCCACAAAGCGGGTTTTTTGCACTTCTCGATTTCGTAATTCTTGGTGCAGTGAGAATGATGGCAGCCGGGAACGAAGAACCTACCCACAATCAAAATACTCCATCGGAACGCATCTTCTGCCACCCTTGGATGACGTCGGCGACGTCGCCACAGGCGTCGTCTGCACCGCCGGCGCCGTCGGTGACACGTCATCAGAGTATAACATAGGCATATGGTACACTTCGCTTCACTCAGGCTCTCTGGCATCAGCAGCTGCAAGGAATTAGCTCGGGTATTCCGTGAACCTGCGTGGTCGAATGTCGTCTCTCCGCCACGTTTTTGACGCGTAAAAACCGATGCCGAGTGTGCCCAGCCCTTTAGTCTGTCTGTTGTGTTCATAGCAGTTGACAGGACTGATAGCAGTTGATTATTATTTGTAAAACTTAAAGTGGTCTGACTCCGAAGCCCCTTCCCAGGTCTAGTTCAGTGCTCTCTTCCGCGGCAGCGGAAACCTTTGACACAGAAATCGTATTGTGTTATTGTTCTATTACGAGCATGTGCCGTCTTGATGCGAGCACCTCTGGGCACCTTGTATACACTTTCTATCATATGACACGCTGGCTTTGGTGCAAGTCTAGATAATAACGACTCTGTATCTCCTTTCCAACTGGCAGCGTTTCCTAAGACCTCGTTCAAAGCGTTCGCGTAGCGAGTCGAAGCCCAATGTCGCTTCGACGCGATCCTCGCGCGGTCTTTCTGCGAATGGGATGATGCTATGAATACCACGCGTTCGAAATGATAGCATAGCAGTGATCACCGCGAGATGAGCCGGGGAGAGATTCATCAACGACTTACAGCAATTTAACAGAAAAATACTGCCGAAACCCTGATAGAGCGGCTCATCAAACGATATGGTGAAACATTTAACAGCGCTATCAGGGGTGTAGGCTGTATTTTCTCTGTTAAACTGCTGCAAGTCGTTGACGAATCCGGCCTCAGATCGCTCAGCAAACACGCGAGCTAATTGCGTGAGATGTGGTGTTCGCTGCACAACGAGTATGAACACCACGCAAGGGTGCAACGCGACGTCGCTTGATCGATATAGGAGCTCACCATTACGTCGTGTCGCGAAGCTGACCTGACCGTCCCCTTACAAGGGAACTGTCTGAACGGTACGCCGGAACGGCAAGAACGAGTACTATAGGGGGAATCCCCGTCCTCCAAATAGTAACAGAACATGTTTTGTTTTTGCCGAATCCTTGAGGCAAACGAGTACGAGGGTGTAATGGTTAAGGGTCCGCAGAGTGAGCTCATCACGGCAGCGCAAGATGCTGGTGTCGTGGACTGGGTGGCGCAGTGGTAGGGGCACGCCTGTTCGTGAGGTCTAGGGTTCGGTTCCCATGCTATGTCGTGTTCTTGCACTTTTACCATAGCATCGGATTTCCATAGAGTTTTCCATATCTCAACTTGCGTTTGGCTTCACAGTTCCTGCTAAGTAGTATTCCGCTGCAGCCCAAGCCTGGAATCGCGATACAGCCCACTTTCCCCAGTTCTCAAACTTGCATAGTATAACAATTCTAGTATAGCCAAGTCTTTTCCTCCGAAACGATCTGTCCTCCCGAAAACGTGATAGTGCCTTCACTGGTTAGTGGTGTCGTGACTCCGGCACAATCCTCTTCTGGTTGAAACTCTTGGTCCCCTTCTTCCACTACCTCCAACTTCTCCACTTCGTCGATTTCCAGCTGTCGCAGTTTGAAATCCTGCAGTATACTTGCTATTCCTTCCGCCAGCTTCATTTCGTCTCTCGAAGGGACAGCATCCAGTGGAGATCCGCACTTCAGTGTCAATAGGTGAATGACTCGAGGGATAGCAGACATTGTAGAGTCAGCGTTGGCGGCAGCAGCTTGTTATAACCGCGCGACTTTGTAAGCATAACATAGGCGAGAATATCGATCGAGGTGGTAGGTCAAGTTGAAGATCATGTGGTCCCCTCCTACACTGTGAGTACACTGGTGGCACTCACCTCACCGACACTAATAAATTGCATTTGAAGCATTTTTCTGGCATTCTGCCGCTGTTTCATGTTGTTCCTGTGTCAAAATTTCTTACATTGACAATGAGAACAATTTATTGGAGTGAAAGTTTCATACAAAACCGCATTTGGCATATTTCGGACATTGCTGGTGAATTACGAGATGTCGACAAATAATATATAATAAAAACATCTTACCGTAGCAAACTCCAAAAACAAGTTCAGATATGGAAACCTCTATGGAAATCCGATACTATGGTAAAAGTAGCAAAAACACGGCCTAGCATGGGAACCGAACCCTACACCTCACGAACATGAGACGTGCACTCTACCACTGCGCCACCCAATCCACGACACCGGGATCTTGTGCTGCCTTGAAGAGCTCGCTCTACGGACCCTTAACCATTACACCCTCGTACTCGTTTGCCTCAAGGATTCGCCAAAAACCAAGCATGCTCTGTTACTATTTGGAGGACGGGGATTCTCCCTATAGCACTCGTTCTTGACGTTCCGGCGTACCGTTCAGACAGTTCCCTTGTTAGTAGCCAATACTATACCAATATCACGTGATTGAAATTTGACGTCGGCGTGCAAAGACGTGCGGAGGACGTGGATTACACCAGTCCAGCATCACATGCCTCATGGACTTAGTCATGATGGTATAAAGTGTGTGCGGGACATAGAGCAAACGTGTATGAAACTCCACAAACTGCACCTGGCGTCTAAACGGATTAAATCCATGTCCATTTTTTGGGTACGAAATGTTCTCGCTTGCGTTCCTGCGCAGTCTTCGAGAATACCTCAGCTCTCCAAGCAGAGCAGTGAGCAAACTTCTATACCGCGGTTTACAAAGCGAACAATGTTCTGCGAAGGTTTATTCGATGCGTCACGTAGTTTAGTCGCATCCAAGACGACGGGGGTTATCGCGTCGAGTCCATGTTCGGCCGTCGCAACGCAGTGGGTGAGCCTCTTAAAATATCTCGTTATTGGCATAGTATTATTTACACAAACAGACACCATAACAATGGTGAAGAGAAGTCCGACCTCCATTGCTGCAGAAGCCCGTGATTTCTACCCCCTCCGGTATGTCACAAGTGTACGGTCCGCCGGTGGCTGGGAGCTGATAGCGTACGTAACCCAGGCTTTTCAGGATCGGCCTCATGGGGCAGGCTGAAATGAAAAGGGCTTTTGTGGAAAACTATGATTTGAATATCTTTGCCGCCTTCTGAACAGGCTTTACCTGCCATCGATATCCCGATCAAGGCGACGAAGAGAATAACGAATTGGCGAAGCATCTTCAAGTCGTTGAGAACTGTCAGAAATAATCTTCATTAATCCAATTCACTGCGAACGCTAGCAGTGCATCTAATTGAGACAAAGGAGTGATTTTGAGAGTAGAAGGGCCGGTTTCCAGACGGATGAGACCAGCACAGGACAGTATTTATTTATTTAATACCAATTCGAAACACACACTAAGAGGAGAAAAACGCTGATGGAGCCAACAATTGGAAGATAACATGGAATAAAAGAAAGGAGAAAAGTAAGAAGAAAGAAAAGACAGGAAAAAAGGTAGGATTCGTGTGCAAATGAAGATAGGGGAAGCTGAGGACTTTACTGATGCACGCATGGCGCATGTAGAAAATGGGGTCTGCCTTTGACTGCACAGTGCACGAGAAGAAAAGAATACGTCGAAGCGAAGGAAAGGGCTTACGATACTACTACCATAGGTGACAGACTAGCTGTTGTAGCCTATGTGGGGTGGACCTTATATGTGTTGACATAGCAACCAAACATCCTTCCGACACCTTTTGTTTATTTATTTATTTATTTAAGGAAAAAGGATGGCGTTATTCAATCCCCTTCGGGATGCGACACGCATTCTACTTCTACGGGATATCGTGGAGGCGAGTTGAATTTGTACAATGACTTGCGGTGGCCAGCCGATGAACAAGTCAGCGCTTTATCATTCCCAGACAAGTCTGGTACCAATTCACCGACCCCGGAGGGATGGAAGGCTTGGTTGGCCTGGGCGGGAAAATGGGGAAAAATACCAGGAACCTGGTATCGGGTGCAGGCGACAGCCGGCGCCTCCTCCGACTCCGCTCCACGCGCCCATTTATTTATTTACTCTACGTTAACTAAATAACGTGCTAAAAACACACTATTAACACGACACAGCAGTGTCTAAAAATTGTAGTATAGCTGGCTAAAAGACGCATAGAAAACATTTATCTAAATTCCTTTGAAAATTGGATTGATTAGATAGTGTAAAGGTATCAGAAGATGCTTTATTTTTCCTTTCTTCCTTCCTTCCTCTCTCATTTTTCTATCTTTTTATAGAAACGAGGAACTTAAAAAGAATAAGAAAGAAGAAAGATATTATGAGTTTTTTCTCGAAAATTCCTCACTGTCGTTAGGATCCCTTCCAGAAAATATCGAAAAAACCCAGCGTTTACACTACTGCAGCGGATCAGCAGAAAGATGTCATCCAGTCTTAGGTAAATGATTGGGAATAGGAAATGCTTCGAAGACAACGAAAGCAGGAGGAGAAAGCTGAGGTCAGTCCAGTTTGGCCGCACGCATTTGCGGTGACTGACACTGAAGCGCTTGGTGGTGTCCTCTTATAGAGCCACATATTTATATCTGCACTTTGGCTTAGAATGCTTTTGTTCCGTCAGCCATCTGATCAAACGGCCGACCGACAACAATAACTCGCTATTATGCGCTTTATTTTGAAGCGACATTTGGCGTTTATCTATGATTCCCAGATCGACCACGTATGCCAAATGTGACTGTAGAGGGCTTGGGCTTTACACTTGTTTCATTTTTAGAATTCACAGAGGTTTTGGGCGCGAACAAATCTAATTGTAAGGCAGTTCTATGCAACAAAAAGCATTCTCGAACTACAACAGGTGTAGTTGTTATCTACGTCAATAGCTGTGTTATTTAGTAGGTTCTCGGATGATAAATGCTGCCTGCTTCCGATTTGTCATTTCTCTGCTATTTCTTGGATCATGTAATTTTACGTGTTTAACCGTTCCCGAAGGCATCTTTCGCCAATGTTTCGTTCCAATTCGTTGACCCTTTCAAAGATTTTTCAGATTAACGATGATCGAGCAAAAGGCTGAGTGCGGGATTGCTTGATGTACGACTTCAAGCAAGGAAGAACTGCTGCAGAATCCCATCGCATCTTGCCTGAGGTACCGTGCCGCTCAAAAAGGCACGCGTTTCCACTTTTTTGAATGTTGCTCCTTTTACAAGGTGAGCCAAAATAACGTGGACAAGATTTTTTCGTCATAATTATAAAACAACCAACAATTCGAGGAAACGACGACTAAATTACAACAATGCAAACATTAGGGTACGTCATGTCCACGTGGTTTCGTAGTGGCCTCCCTTGGAGCGGATGCAGAGGGCCAAACTTTTCGCGAATTTTTCGACGATGGGCCGCAGGTCATACCTGGGAACAGAATCTGTTCACGGATGAAAAGCTGTTCATTGTAGAGCAGATGCACAATCGCCAAAATGGCAGGATGTGGTCTACAGAGGCTCCAACCATCTCTGCTATCGTCCAAAACCCACAATCTGTCATGGTTTGGGGCGGAATCTGCGCCAGCGGCTAGACCCCTGGTTTTCGTGGATAAAGGAGTGAAAATCAACGTGTAACAGCGAGACATTCTTGAGTACGTAGTTCTTTCTTGGGCCCACCAGCACTTCGGTGATGCCCATTGAACGTTCCAATAGGACTCTGCACCCTCACGTAGTGCAAAGAGTGCGCAGGCGTGGTGCAAGGTCAATTTCCCGACTTCATCACGCCTTCGGAATGGCCGCCGTTGAATCCGATGGACCACAATGTGTGGGGCATTTCAGAGGCTAGGGTCGGCGTCAAACGGCACCTCAGTCTCGAGTCCCTGAAGGAATCCTTGCGCCAGAGTGGGAACGGTTGTCTCCTGATGACCTGCGGCCCATCGCCGAGAAATTCGCGAAACGTTTGGCCCTCTCCATCCGCTCCAAGGCAGGCCACTATGAAACCACTTGAACATGATGTGCCCTAATGTTTGTATTGTTGTAATTTAGTCGTCGTTTTCTCAAATTGTTGGTTGTTTTATAATTATGACGAAAAAATCTTGTCCACGTTATTTTGGTTCACCCTGTAGTATGCTTTTTCACTTTTTTGAACGTAGCTCCTTTTAAACACAAGCCTTTGAGCAGAAATGTGAGCCGCAGGTGTAACGAACAATTGGTAACTGTGCCGCAGCGTCGTGCCGCGGAAGCGCGATTCTAAGGCCTGAGTTATACTCCCACGGGAGCATCCGCGGAAGGGCGGGAATCGCGCGGAGATCCCTCACCTGACCAATCGCCGCGTCCCGTCACTCCCGCCGTCCGCGGTGTACCCTTAGTCCGCGGACGTTCCGCGGATGCTCCCGCGGGAGTATAACAGAGGCCAAACGAAAACTGCTGCTATGCGCGGGTATTGCGCATGTTGCGTATATCGCGCGACATTTTTCATTTCCAATGTTCATGCTCCTGTGTTGAAATTTTTACTGTGCTCACTTATTTTTATGATCTGTAGGCTATGTCAAGACGATCGGTCATTCCGTAACCTGCGGCAACACCAAATTGGCGCCATCGTTCGAAGCTTTCAACAAGGCCTTCCATTTCGCCTGCTTTCCGAGATCCAAGGTGTGTCCAGTCAATTTGGAAAAAGCTCAAAGAAGACGGATCGGTGTAGGTCAAAAAATTTCTAAGAAGACCATGGGTGACTCCTGATGTCGTCGAAACATTTGGTGGCTCGCAAGGAGCGATCCTCGCCTCTTCGTCGCGGTCTTCGGAACTCCAACGCTCAACCACTGCCTCTTTCATGTTGCATTGTCGAAGTGGATCCACTTATCATCCGACGTCACGATAGTTTCGAATAAACCGCTGTTCTTGGTTTTGCGAGTGAGAATTCCAGCGATGGCGACTCCTGCTGCCTTGTTTGTGTCGCTGAGCTGATGTGTCAGCCATTTTCCACACCGATTTGACTCTCTGATTGCATGCAAACGATCGGCAATGGTAGAGTGGTAACAGCTGACGGTCTGTGCGAGCTCACGTGTAGTTTGTGTTGAATCCGACTCGACAGCTTCCTTTAATTCCTGGCTATCCACAACTTCAGAGCACCGTCTTCGTCTTCCAAGGCTCTCATCACCGTCTCGGAAGCGTTGAAACCATCGCTTCACTACCAAATATTTAAGGCAAGATGTGATGGGATTCTGCAGCAGTCATTCCTTCCTTGCTTGAAGTCGTACAGCAAGCAAACTCGCACTCAGTCTTTTGCTCGATCATCGTTAATCTAAGAAAATTGGATCTATCCTAGCCCGGGGGGGCACAAAAATTAGGTAACAAAATGAATTGAAACCTACCGAGCAGCTCCAAGAAAACGAGTTAGAACCTAATAGAAACCAAAAACGAACGAAGAAACAAATAAAAAAAAATAAAAAATCGCCGCGGTTTACAACCGTCTCGGCAGACAAAGAGCGACGAAGCGGAGGCATGCCGCGTGCCTACCGCCGGCTGACATGTTATAACCAGGATCTAACATGGTGAAGAGGGCACACAACTTTGCCTTCTTACAACCGTAACAAATGCAATTGTTTCGTTTTTTCTTTGTGGCTTTTCTTGTTTAGGTCTCATGTTGTGCTGTAGGATGTTCCGCTCGGTAAGTCTCAAGTGGATTTGTTACAAATAATACTTTTTAGTTATGTGCCCCTCCCCTGACTAGGATAGATCCAGAATTTTTTTTTGAAAGGGTCAACGAATCGGAACGAAAATTTGGCGAAAGATGCCTACGGGAACGCTTGTTAAACTCGTAAAGTGACATGCTCCAATAGCTATCAACAGCAGAGAAATGACAAATTGAAAGCATGTGGCATAAATAATCCGACAACCGATATCTATACGATATCTAGGAACTGATTCAAGTCATCCTATACGGTGCGTGAACGGAATATGCTTGTAGAAGCCAACCGTAAAGTTACATGGCCTATACTTCGGTAATCTATGTTTTTATTCAACACATCTGTCTCCTACGGGCTCCGGTATTAGTTAATGAACTACCGCTGTGTTCACCTTCTTCTCGTGCTTCTTCTTAATTCTTCCTTAGCATTTCTCTGCTTATTGATCCACATGTGTTACCTTGATTTTACACATCAGTGGTGACGTAAACGAGTTTTCAATTTTTGTATTCTATAACATCTAATAAAGCAAATATGTATTTCTATACGCTCTGCCACAAAAATCCAGTCGCTCTCTTTCTCGATCACATTGATTTTTCCGCCATTATATTTGTGATGGTCTTCTTTACAAACTTTCCACCATTAGTGTGGAAGCATTCATGAATCATATGCCAAAACAAATATTTTCGCCCTTTTCCCTTAATACCTTTTAATGTTCGCCAATACTGCACTGAGGCTTCCAGAGGTAGTACCTGCTATCACCAGGCTGTCCAATAATTCTTGTCCGAAAATTTCGCCATTTTTAATTTTTTTCAACTTTATTGGAAAACAAGTCTAATCAACAATATAATCACCACAGTTATCCACAACAATGGCCCATCGATTGGGCAGGTCGTCGATGACCTTTGCTCAGAACTCCGGGGGCTGCGACTCGAAGAAGTCCGCGATGTCGGATTTGAGGTTGTCGTAGTTGGTGAATTTTCTTTTTCTTTTGCCAAATGGTGCTTCAGAGTTCCGAACAAGTGGTAGTCGGAGGGGGCGAGGTCCGGGAAATACGGCGGATAGGCACCGTCTCCCAGCCGAGCGTCGCCAACTTCTGCTGGGTCTCCTTCGGAGGAGGGACTGGCACACGGCCACGTGGCTCTGCTTGGTGGCGTCCGTCAGACGGTGGGGGATCCAACGAGCCAGTACTTTGCGGTAGACGAGTAAGCTGAGTCGATTGTGGATGGTGGACTTGCTGCAGCCGCCCGTCGTCGCCAGTTCACGGGTGGTGGCTTCCGGCTTCTCCTTGTTACAACGACGGACTTCGTCATCGTCCACCATAGAAGGCCTCCCGCTGTGCTCCCTGTCCTCGAGGCTCGTGTCGCCACTCTCGAAACGATTGAACCAGCGTCCGACTGACAGTGCATCCTCCTTGCACGCTCTGCAGATGTTGGCGACCGCGGTGCCCGTGTCGTTGCCCAGCAGCCACTCGTAGTACACGAACGTACGAATTCGAGCTTGGTCCATTTTAGCTTGTACTGGTAGCTAGACGCGGCGACTGCGCCTTATATACCCCTAGCGTGGAACTCTGGAGAACCTTCTAGAAGGTTTTTACACTTGCTTGATATTGTAACACTTCTAAGGAAGATTATAGAATTTTGAAAATTTTCGGACAGGAATTATTGGACAGCCTTGTATTACTGTGTTATTAGTTAGACACCAAGGCTTTACCCATTATTCAGCATTCGTTTCTGCTTTGTGGCTTTGTGAGGAAGTAAATAGTCCTAGAGACTGTGGATAACCCGCTGACTAAATAAGGGTCTCTGCTATCTGAAAGCATTGGCGTCAATGTTTGCAGATGTCCGAAAAAGGTGAGAGCTCAAAACAAAAATAGCATGGCGTTCATCTTTTTTATTTATTTGCACAGCTTGTTATAATTCAAAGTATCTAGCGTTTTGTTTGTCGAAGGCTCACATTTTCACGAATTTCTACTTTGTCCTACCACTATCATTCCAAATGTGATATGAGCACCACACCTGTCAAGCTTTCTCAATGTTTTAATATTAGGGCGCTGCATATGAAATGGCCGATTTTGACTGAAAGCTGACGCATTACAATTAATACACTTTTCTCGAAGCGACAATAGCTAAGACATCTTTGCAAAAATCAGAACAACGAGAATTAATAAAACATAAGAAATCGTTTTCGACATCATCTTGAATGCTGAATTTTTTATCCTTTACAGAACTATCTAAACGCTTGAAACGATAATCGATAGGGAACAGATCTGGGGCTGGATTCATCAACGACTTACGTAACTTTAATAGAGAATTGTAAGCTTATCAAGCAATATGGTGAGCGATAAGCCGCGTTAAAAGCTCAGATAACGCGGCTTTTCGCTCACCATATCGCTTGATAAGCTCACAATTCTCCGCTAAAGTTACGTAAGTCGTTGATGAATCCGGTCCTTGGAGAGTGTAGAACGCACGATTACCGAATGAAACTTAGTTATTAAACTATTAAACTAAACTTAGTTATTAAACTTAGTTATTTTTGTTAAAGCGAAGACTAGAGTCAGCTGATCGTAAGCTGATCGACTAGTGTGAGTTTAAAAACCTTTATAATTTTAACTTAAATCCAATATTAGTAAAATAGATTATATATCAATAAAATAAACTTTTAAACTAAACATAAAATATAAAAATAAATTTTAAAAAAACTTTTAAGTTTAATAAACATTAAAATTATCAGAAATTGAATTAGTAAATTAATAATTTGCACGTCCAAAAATGTTGTAACACCTTCCTCTTCACTGATGAGCCACCGGAAAGGTGTTATAACAAAAGGTTCGTCTGAAGATAGGTGGCAAAACGAACCTTTTGGAAAAAGAAAAATGTGTAATTTTATTCACTACGCTTTGAATTTTCTTTATTATTATAAAATTCAATATAACGATTCTGTGTAATCAATCATAATAGGTATAGGTGGCAGAACCGGTGATTGCGTCATGTTAGAGTCAAATAGCTGGGCACGAGCTAGGAAGAGCACTGGGGCTCGAGGTCGTAGTGCGAGCTGTGCTGTTGATCGGTATGGTGACGCGGATCTCTCCCTCCTTGTCACACCTGCGCGGTCGTGGTCCTTAAATAGAGACGAATTAGCAAATGGAATGTTCTGATGGGATCAAGGAATGCTACAGTAGTACTACATTACAATGTCATAAGAACAAAAGTGTTTGTGTTCTAACTGAGCGTGACTATCAGAATCCCTGCTACCTCGCACTCCTCCCCTTAACCACAAATTCAACCGTCCTCGGACGAGTACGGAAAAATAAAGAAAGAAGAAGCGAAAAGAGAATGTTATGTACTCATCATAAATAGTAGTGGGACTCTGCTAAGACGTCGGGAAGTGCAGCGGTAGCGTCAAGGCTACCTATTTCTTTGGCTCACTGCGCTAAACGTTTTCAGGGTGCGCAAAGCCGGGACGTTTTCGAGCACGAACTGTCTATCGGTGGGACCGGGTGATCGCGAAGTTCATCCTTTTGGAATCATCCCATCCAGGAATTCGCCAGTGACCAGGGTGACGTCGGAACATGAAGTCAAGACGATGACGATGTCATTTTCCGGCCCTGCATCGTATCGATAGTTTGGAGTGTAGTCCTACATTAAGATGCATAATGGGAAAGCAGCCGCTGTTATTCCTTGTAGAAGGTAATGCCCGTGAAGACGGACATTGGAACACCCAAATCCAGCATTTCGTAGGGACAGTCTCCTTGCATCAGCACTACTCGTTCTTATTATGGTGATAGCTAATAGGATTGGCGAACAGGTGCTCGTCCGTGATGAGTTCGAACACGGGGTCCGCTCCAGTAGGTGTCCTGTCCAGTGTGTTGAGGATTTGCACTGTTCGCACATTGCCCTCCACGGCGCCATACCAGTTGGTGGGACGAGATCCCGATGTGCTGATGACGTTGCGTGGAGCTCGAGTTGAGGAGTTCTGGCTTCTTACGCGAATTTTGAACGCTCTACTGAATCGCGATAGAGGGACATTCCAGGGATCTGGATCAGCAGTCGAATTGGGTAGGCGTCCATACTGGGCACGACTGCGTCAGATGAGGAGTCGTCCGTTTGGAAATTGGCGACAGATAAAGCGGTGCACGCCACGTTTAACAGCTTTCCCTGCGACGATGGGCGGTATCCCTAGACCTCTGAAGGTGACCAACTGGTCAGAACCTTAGTCCTAAAATGCAGCGTTCCACCTACCAACTTGCTGGCAAAGAAGGAAATGTCACAGCTTTATAAAATTTTATCCCCAATCATGCTATTTCTAAGCTTCTGACCAATCCAATAGCTATCTAGACCACGAATTATGGCACTCATAAATGAGTGTCTGCATTCAGATTGACCAATTAGGGCTATTAGGTTGGAAAAAGTCTTTTCATTTTTTCAAATATTTATTGCTTCACAACTACAATGTCAAATCAGTTGAAATAAACTTAATTTTATTCCACTACACTCCTCCAAAGACTGGGCACTTTTCTAATTCCTCTGGCTTAAAGAACTGCAGTTAAATGGTTGTCGTTCCTCGACGTTGTCGTACCAATTCTGAATCCAATTTTTGAGGTCTTCATCCGTTTCAAAATATTTCTCCCCAATTTCTTGCTTGAGAGCACGGAAGGAGCGTTGGTAGTCGGTAGGGAGGAAGGACAGGGCTATACGGTGGGTGTGGCATCACCTCCCAGCCCAGCTCCTTTATTGTTTCTCTTATGAGTCTTGCAACATTTTGTTTTGCACTGAGTGTATGACGGGGCATGTAGAATCCAAGTTCCAAATTTCCGTGCAAAGCGAAGACCCTTCAGATGGATTCCCACTATCCTATGAGAGACTTCGAGCTTTTCTGCTATTTGACGTGTAGTCTGCCTACTATCGATATGTAGAAGATGGGGTAGTTCAGTGTCGTCCAATTTAGTTGGCCTTCCTGACCTTCCTTTGTCCTCGAGTGAATAATCTCCCTTTGAAAACTTTCCAAACCTCTAATAACAGGCGCGATGAGTAGTAGATCCCAAACCGTATATATGGTATGGTTAATTTGGTCGGCTACCCGACGTGCTGTAGATCCTTTAATGAATTCACGAAGAATGACGTGCAGAAAATGGCCATGAGGTAGATCTGGCATTGAGTCCGAAAAATTGGATAGATAGCGAAGTACAAGAAGGGTTTTGGCCTGTGTCCGCGTGCGAACGGTAGACAAGTGTGTTGAGATTACGAATTCAGCAATCAATACTGGCTAGTGTGTTTACAAGGAGAACGGTAAAAAATTTTCGAAGTGTGAAGAGACTTTTTTCGAACCTAATATAAGAAGGTTAGAGGACTGGTTATGAGCCAGCGTCTGGCTCCGGTATTGGCGATTGCGTTCATGCATAAAATAGAAGGAACCGTCACTGAATGCAGACCTCTACTGTACTGTCGCTACATTGATGACTGTTTGTTTGTGTGCGACGTGCTCAACCAGCAGACAGAGCACATTAAGCTCACAAAGGAAAAACCGACCGATAAATGGTTGCCGTTCCTCGACATTTAAGTAGGTTGTACACGGAGCAGATTCCATACGAAATGGTATCGTAAGTCTAGTAGAAATGTCATCGTGCATTTCAGGTCTGCTCACCCCTCCCAAACGAAGAGGACGACGGTTAGGAACATGTTCCGAACGGTGGCCGCGGTGTCTTCAAACAGCGATCTCAAGTCAGTATCGTTGCAAATGGCATATCGAATCGCGGTGTCCAACGGGCACCCCGAACAGAGCCTGACTAAAGGTCACGGATTCCGGAAACGGCACCGAGACTTCAGAACGACAAAAAAAATTCATTTTAAGGTGCCTTTTGTCTCTGATGATTTCAGTGTCGAAGTGCGAAACTGCATTCGCAAAGTTGGTTTTGGTATCATGGTCGGCGTGATCGAAGCCACTATCAAGGAACGTCTTGCTAGGAATCGACTATACGATTTCAGCTATAAGACCCGCCAGTGCATTATTTGCCCATTCGGTAAGAAGGGAAACTGCATGGTCGCAGGCGTGGTATACCTTATAAAATGCACGGGTTGCAACGGCGAGTATATCGGAGAGACGGGTAGACCCTTGGGGAAGCGCGTTAAAGAACATCTGGGCATGCTTCGTAGGTTCGATATCTCCGGTCAGCTAGGTGAGCACAGGCTGCGATGTCACAGTGAGGGTTGACATGGCGGTGACGATAATGACACGCGAGTTCTCGGCGCGGAAAACACTAGAGATGTGGATTGCCGCTGGGAACCCCACACCTCAACACGAAGGGGTGACTCATAGCGGTGATACGGGAGCTGGCCCAGTACGTTGAACTTTGGCGCTCTTGAACCGAAAGACAGTCGGCCACAGGCTCGCCAGGAGGGTGAACCGAAGGTAACTTCATCCTCTTATGTATCTCCTTAAAAGGGGTACTTTTCTCCCAACTGCACTGGACTGTCTGTGTTGCCTCCACGTGTTTCGACTTTCTCTCCTGCCAGCCTTTGTTTCACCGCTGTGGTCAGAAATGGTTCTTGGACGGATGATTTTTCAAACTCTACTTGACTCTTCCAGGCTCTGAAGAAGGCGTTTACGTCGAAACGTTAGCCTGAATAAAGGAAAAATAGTAAACTTGGTTCGCCAGCTGCATCATTTGGGTATATTCACATGTACTATTGGATGTAGCTGAGTTATCGACTGGCAAGCTAATTTTGCCAGTCATTCATGTTCGTTCGGCAAACGACGCTGACAGCTGCATTGTTCTCTAGCTCGTACGCTGTCATCAAACAATGCCACTGGAAGAACACAAAAGGCGGCAAAACTAATAGCCATGCGAACGATCGACAGACACTTTACTCCGTTCGACAGACTCGAAATAGATTTGCGAAAGCAACCAAACCCACCAAGGAACCTACATATCTCTTTCAAATAAAAAGTACCCACTACCCTGTTTAACTAATAAACTATAACAAACCGAAGGAAAACATGATCTTCGAAGTAATATATAATTTCTATTTTAAAATTACACATATATAAGAATGTAAAAAAAGTTTTATTAGTATTCGGGCGTTCATGATATAAACGCATAAATTTTGATTCCTAAATAATAATCTATTTGATGTTTTCTACTTGTTAAAAAGCAAAAGGCCTGCTCTTTCCAAATGATTATGACTCTGAGGTCTCAAAAGTCTATGGGTTATATAACTTTTTTCGTAGCATGCGTACCTCGGTTTTTCGCACATTTATACTTGATATGTTATAACTTACAAGAGAGGTCTGTTGGCTTGGTCCGGAGACTCTAAAACGGACCATGCATGGTCTTGTAGGGCATCAGGCGAGGATCACAGAAATGTTTCGTTTTTGTTAAAATGTAGAGTATACCGGGACAGGTGTATTCTGCAAGCGTTCGTTAGGAGCATGAGGTAGAGGATTGTATCCAGGGAAGGTTTACGACCTGCTCCTGCAGATATGCCAGCGACGGCCCCAGAGCCAGAAAACCGTGCCGGACGGAGAGTCCGAGGAGCACACGGTAGGCACCTCCAATGGAGTCGATATAAGCTCCTAGATGTAAGCAACTAGGTTCAGTTCTTTCTTTGCTCCTTGTTTTAGATTTATTTGTATCTTTCCGATTTTGTCTAAAATAAATTGTATTCCTTGCTCGTTCTTCTTCGGAATCATAGCGTAGCGCTGGATATCGGACCCGATTCCGCCTACAGTAATCGGAAGGATTACCACGACGACAGTGAGTCACTAAACCTGTGGGACTAAATGCCCCTTGATGGTCCGAAAAATGGCAAAAATGGTATCACTATAGGCGGACTGGTAAGGCAAAAGTGACACCTGGAATGCCCCTGTCGTGCCCATAACTAACAAGGAATGTTTCCCGACTCATGATGAGCTTTTGCGATGCTATTTTGACAGGATGTAGGGCCGTGTGAGCGAAGTCCAGTTTACAGCCAGTTTTTACTGAACGCTTTTTAAAGACCTGAAAATGAGGTGTGAAGGTGTGTGCGTAACAATTATCAACCTCTACGACACCTCCCGCTCCAGCTGTGCTTCGATCGCGCAGTCGGTAGAGGTGCCGCCTCATAGAGGCTAACCGACGGGCTTTCGAGATCGAGTCCGCGTACTGCCGACATCTTTGCACATATTAGTTTGTTGTTTTTACGCTTTATCATGATCACAGGAGGAAATTCTAGGCCATCAATGCTTACAACAAACCAAGGCTGTCTATTTGCGCCTTCATATGTGCTAGTTTTTCAACTATTCACATCTGTATCACCACCATATCATACCGTATCACCAATGATACCTTAAATACACACAAATACGCTTACCTTACGGTTGAATATTATAAACTTAGGCCATATCAGTACATAAGTGTACTAAAAATGTCGTTCTCACCTGAACATGTTGTCAGCCGACTACTTTCCATCCGAAATATCAGCCAGTTACATGCAGCCGAGGTGGTATATTGAAAGTAGGTAACTGGGATAAAATATTATACAAAAATGGTATCACTCTTGACTTTTCTTTCGATTGCAGGTTATAAGCCAGACCTACCGACAGTTCTGCATTCCGGTGTTTCGGCCGTGTCTGTCATACACGTGGGTGGCAGCTGGCTACGTTGATGTTCACCCAGAACCCTTCCCTACATCCACAGGTTACGCGTTCAACGAAGAAGAAGTGGTCATTCCTTGCCAGGGAGAGGATTGTTCTTCACTAGCTTTTGTAAGATGCTGCTTGTGTTTTTACTGTTTCATGCTTGCTTTATGCCGATGACGTGGTGCTCGCCAGCGAAGATGCAAGAGGTGCAAGCTTGGTGTGATCGCTTGGAGCGCTTTGGACTCAAACTGAACGTGAAGAAGACCGGATATCTAACGACGGGCATTACTGAGTCCAGCTCCATCAAGTAGTGGCATCGAGCTCCCACGCACTTCGTGTTGCCATTAGATGCCACTGGGATCAGCAGTAGCATCTAATGGCAATCTGATGACTGAAGTGAACTCACGCGTGAGTGCAGCTTGGTCCAAGTGGTGCTCGTTGACTCGCGTGTTCTGCGATATTAAGATACCAGAGCACCTGAAGGCGAAAATCTGCACAGAAGTCGTCCGGCCGGTAGCAATGTATGGCGCTGAGTGTTAGCCAACGATCAAGGAGGTTGAAACGCGCCTCAGCGTCATGGAGACGAAGATGCTGCGCTGGACGGCTGGAGTCACGCGCCTGGACCGCATCCGAAACGATGTCATTCGGCAGAAGTTCGTGTTGCGCCGATAGCGGACAAAATGCGCGGAGCTCACTTACGATGGTGCGGCCACGTTCTGCGTGAAAAGGAAGACAGCGTCCGCAAGATAGGCCTCAACTTCGAGGTAATAGGAAAGCGGCCTAGAGGGCGCCCGAAGCAGCGTTGGTCTGACACGTTACATATGGACTTGAAGGTTGCTGGTGTCCACCCTGATCTAGCGTTGGATCGGGAAAGGTGGCGTCATGACACCAGAATAGCAAACGCAGGACAGACGCTGAAGAAGAAGAAGGAGGATTTCTGCAGAATGTAGAAAAACACTACCGTGGTCAGGATACACTTTACATGGGCAAAAATGTAGCGGGTAAGCCCAGTAATGCTGAAACCCGACCTAGGGTCCGAACCAGGGATGGGCGGAAATTTTGAAAATTTTCCCAGAAAACAGAAAACAGAAAATCGCTTTCGTCAGAAAACAGAAATCAGAAAACAGAAAAGCCAAAAACGCCAGAAAATCAGAAAACAGAAATCAGAAAACAGAAAATTTGGAAATTATCACACGATCTAATTATTTTACCCAAAGATTCATTTTTCCAGTAGCAAATGCTTTTGTATGACTAGAAATGTAGTCGTAGACCAGCGTTTTATTTTATTAGCGTTTATAAAAATTTCTACTACATTCCAGTCTACTGCAATCAGCAAGTTGTAAATCTGGACTGATAGATCCTAGGAATCTCGACACGTGAAGTACACAACATTACTCATCAGCCCCGTTTCACCGCGAACGCCTCAATCAGATAATGGTCCCACTAGTAAGAAAGTTTTAGAGTACCGAACACGATGAATCAGTGATCACTGTTTCCATATTTCAACTCAATTGCTTGAGTTTGTAGACCCACTCTCGCAACATACTCTAAAGCTGTGCAGAGATTCGTTGAGTATTACTGGCTCCGCTAGAATCTGTATCCTTAGTTCGTTTCGTTCTTGGTCATACCTTTCCTTGTAGTAGCCTAGTTTCCGCGTAACTGAAAGTTCTCAGGCCAACTTACCAATGCTCTTTACAGCACCTAGTTACTGCTTAGCCGACTAAAGATGATGTGCACTGGCTTGGTGCCTTACAGTACAGTACAAGATTTTGACTGAAGGAGCTGTCAGCACAACAGATCTTAGGTGAAGGTGTTTTTTTGAATGCGTAGACACCATATAATGAAGACCGAGCATATACCCTCTTTATCACATTATTATTTCATCTCATATCTATATATCATATTAAATCTCAGTGGAAGACCAGCAGAACCGCCCTGCTGTACAGAGGAGTGCACGACATTAGCAACAATCGCCTGGTCTGCCTGATGTACGTAGTCTATAAGCTGTTAACTCGAGTCCTCCTGAATAGGATCGGCAGAACCCTAGATGACGTACAGTCATGCGAACAAGCAGGATTTCAGAGAGGATTCAGCACGATCGACCACATACACACCATTACGAAGCTCATCGAAGTGTCGCGAGAGTACAAGCTGCCGCTGTGCCTTACGTTCATCGACCTGAAGAAGGCATTCGACTTCGTCGAGACTGAAGCGGTCATGGAAGCCCTGCTCACCCAGGGCGTTCCTACTCAGTACATCAGAGTCCTTCGAGAGCTGTAGATGTAGAGATACGACTCATGCAAGTGAGAGAAGGCCTCGAGACTTCCGAGCTTCGCCGACGTTCGAAGACAAGGGACGCTGTCGCATAGGCCAAGTCGTCGAAAATTAGGCGGGCCACGTAATGCGCTTCGCAGACACCGAGTGGACGAGAGCCATCACCGACTAGACTCCACGGGATGTCAAGAAAACACCAGGATGCCCACCTACGCGTTGGTCGGACTTCGTCAAAGCCCTGAATAAACAATATGACGCTCTTCGTGTCCCTCGTGCGAAAAGGATTCTTGAGATACGCTGGCACGTGGCATGGACGTGTTGAGACGCTGCTGGTGCCCGCTTGAACAACTCGATGATCAATGGGACGACAGATGATATAAGTGATAAATGAGAAATTTCGTGTATCAGTACTGTATCATTACAGCAGCGAAATCGAAGGTAACTAAAACTTTTCTGTCTCTTACTAGTTTGTGACACCAAGGAGGAATCTTCATAGTTAGAAAAGCAGCTTCGACGAAGGCTCCGCAGAAAGCGATACTGGGGATGACCGACTAACAGTGATCAATTTTTAAACCGGAGGTGGAGAATAACCCTACCCACAGTAACTCTAGGACAAGTGGTTAGTTAGTACATAATTTAATGCCCTCAGAATACTAGTTTTCAAGTTTTAATATAAAATTTTAGTGATAGTTCATGAGTATGCGGCGCAATTACTACACGAGCACATCCAAAAACGCCACATGCTTTCCATTTAAGATGCTCTAGAAATACTATTGTGGAATGAAGCTCACTATTCTATAATACTTTTTGGATCCCTTTCAATAGATTTCTGTGATAACATTTTGTTCGTAACTCTATTTTCTGTTTTCTGGCCAATTTTTCGCCATTTTCCCAGAAAACAGAAAACAGAAAAAATTTGTCCAAAATGGCCAGAAAATCAGAAAACAGAAAACAGAAAACAGAAATTCCGCCCATCCCTGGTCCGAACCCCTGACCCTTCTCCTGCAAGTCCGCCCCTATAATCACTCGACCATCAGGCCGTTGCAGCATTGGTGGTGAGCGGCGCACATCAATGTTCCACGTCGGTTACTGTCAGACTGCTGTAATTCCGCTACTGTTCCAGCCTCAAACCATTTCCAGGTTAGGTTCTAGCCACGACATGGCAGTTCCAGGCGTCTGTTTCGCTCTATCGGCCCGCACTGAAATGGTAGGGCTTTTTGCAATTCTTGACCTACTCAGACGCAATCTATTTCAAATGAATGAAGGGAAACGGCCAAGGACCTGGTAAAGAAAATGCGAAACCAGAACTGGGCCGGGATTATTAAGTAAAAGTTTCGGAAGCAAGTGCTCGTAAGTTCCCATTTTTTTACAAGTTTTCCTTAAACAGTTGTCCTTGATATCAAGCGTTTGAAGTTTTCAGGGATTGCTGAGACGTTATACTTTTGCTAGGATTCAAAGACAGATCAAGGGCGCACTAATCCATAGGTTTTCCCTTAATTCTATTTTTGCTCCACACTTGACTGTCACCTTTCTCCAACACACTTGTTATAGTTGAATTGCTGCTTTAAAACTAGCAAAGTTTCTTGCTCCGCGGCTAACTGAGCGCAGGTCCGCGTTTCAACGCCGCGACGTCGCGTTGGAGTTATGTCCTGGAGCCTTCAAGAACACGCTTATTGTTGGGTGATCTTCGACATGATCAAAGACCTACAAGAACAGCAACGAGTCGACTACTACTGTAACAGCCAGGAGAACCGATTATGGATGTGCGATCGATACGCAAGGCATGACTCAAGCTTGGCGGAGGTCTCAATACTTGATTAGGCGGAGCATGGTCAGGTCTGAGAAGATCTGAGAGGAATTCGAGCCCGAGGACGTCCGAGGATCGGTAGACCTGTCTCTCTGCCAGCCTCGCCCGCACCCTTCTGCTGCTCACAGTCATACCGTAGATTATGTGTCAGTTCTCGCCAACTACACACCTGTTTTTATTGTTCAAAAAATTTGAGCAATTTATTATTCAGAATATTTATTGATTACAATTTAGGTATCAGGCTCGTCTTGTTTAGTCGCATCCAAGAGTGTTGCGGCTACCGGGACGATAAGTGCGCATAAACATTCCATTGTTGCATACCAGTTGGTGTGTTTCTTAAAGTATTCCATTGTTGACATTACTATAAGAGACAAGAAGACAAAAGCGAAGAGAAGTCTCACCTCCGTTCGCGCAGGAGGCCGTGAATTCATGCCCATCGGGTACTGTGCAGCCGTAGGGTCCGGAGGGGAACTGGTAGTTCCGGTAACCCAGACTTCTAAGGACTGGTCTAATTGGGCAGGACTTTCCTGCAATCTCTTGTTCTTGTGAAACTGTTATGCTGAATATACCTGTAATACGTTGAGCAGTCCTACCTGCCATAGCTACGCCGATGAGGGCAAAGAAGAGTAGAGCAATGTAGCGGAGCATCTAAAATCTCCTTTTTGAGAAATGTTTGGTGGCTTGAAGATTTCGAGAAAGATACAGGTAGGAGTTGATTAGTGGCGTCTTATACAGAATGGCTCCTACATATGCAGCAAAACATCGTATTCGGTTAAAAAGTACGGAATTTGTTGCAGATTCAAACACTATCTGCACTTCCACCACAGATCTTGGTGCAGCAGTACATGCCCTTATTATTCATAAGAGCCCATTTCTAGCTCAGTGAGAACCTTCAGATCGTGTGAGCAGTTTTTGCAGGTCGCGTTTCAGCATCTCGTATAAACTTTTATCCCTTATTTGTTTCAGAAGCGATATCAGACTTTCATGACGATGTTTCGTTGCGATCAAATCCTAGCGCCTGGGCGGGACTCCAACTCGAATGAAGCCGCTACCACCCTTTTAGATGATAGAATGATATTCAGGATAGCTGAGCTGAGTTCAGAGAAGCTGAAGCACTAGAAAGATCTGTTTGGAAAATCGCGAGCGGTGACCGCACTATGCGCTGGCAGTCCTTTCACTCTGTCGGGTTTCTCTGAAGAAGACTTAGACGCTATGTTGCTTGGCCTTACCGAAGCGGCTCAGGACACCTTCCATTGCAATGTTCTAGCTGGGAATATGCCTCTGCTTGGGTTTTTTCACTGCTTGCTTGTGTCTTTTTCTAACGGTGATTTAGATTTTTCTTTTTTGACGATTAGAGTTCATGCTCCAGAAACTGCTCGAAAATCTTTTGGCAGAACTGCGAAGGAATGCAGAAGAATAGATTTTGATAAATGGCTGATCGGCCTAACCAATAAATGCAATCAGGGAGTGCAGAACTCGAGGCTCGAGTGGTGGCAAGGTGCGCTGGAGTCCTGACAGAGCCTTGCCTTATATTCGCATGACTTCACACTCCCGTACTTTGTGTCCAAACACATAGCTCCTCAATAGCCATGTGATCAAACACTGTGATTACGACAGCGGTTGCTTGCTACTTGCTTTAGCTTTAGCTTTCTAACACGTAGACACAAACATGTACATACACACATACATACATACACACATACATGCATACATACATACATACATACATACATACATACATACATACATACATACATACATACATACATACATACATACATACATACACACATACATACATACATACATACATACATACATACATACATACATACATACATACATACATACATACATACATACATACATACATACATACATACGTACATACATGCATACTCGCCTAGTTGACTTGCCATGCGGTTATTGGTTCCTCTAACTGAAGAATCCACTGGCACCGGTGGTATGCACAAGCTTATTATTGCCACAAACTTCACTAACTACTATTGATTATTGGATACATTGGTTGTTGAACAAGAAGCCTCGAGTCGTCGAGTTGTGGAGCTTAAGAGTGGACAAGAGTGGTGAGGAGCCGACCACAGCCTCGCTCGCGGGTTCGCTCGGCTTATGTGTGCAGTGCCGAAGGCGTTCTTGAAGGTGGTGGAATTTAAGCATATCCCTAAATGTTTTTCATCATATATTCGAGAGCTAAACAAATGAACAACCTTTCTAGCTGCTGACCTTATTGATTATTGTTGCTTAGCTACAGAAACTTCCGTGCATTCCAGACTTATCTGGTCCAGATGCTAATCTGAATTCTCTAGTTACCATTGTAATCACCTTTGCAACCATAATGTCATTAAAAGCCACGAACTGCGCTCCATACTTCATTATCATCTGTCAAATTTAATGGACACAGTGAATGAATGAATGATTGGATGAATAAATGATTACATACATACACACATAAATACCTACCTTACCTACCCCCATACCTTCTGCCTCTAATCGCAACAAAATTTTTAAAATCTCCAGTCTTGAGACTCGCAGGAAACGGAATGACCTGCTCATGATTTTCAAAATGATTACTAAACTGGTAGCACTGAAGCTTGATGACTTCTACGCGCTACGAAATTCCAACACAAGAGGTAGCCAGAGGAAAACCCATTTCTCCAAGACCAAGAGCTCTATTCGTGCTTGCTTTTTTACCAAAAGGGCTGGCTCTGAGTTTTTAACGTTTTCAAAAAAATATGTGTTCCCTAATTCATTAGCTCAGTTTAAGAGGCTCGTAGACAGGTATAAATCCTTACATAAATACATAGATACATACATACATACACACATACATACATACATACATACACATACATACATACATACATACATACATACATACATACATACATACATACATACATACATACATACATACATACATACATACATACATACATACATACATACATACATACATATATACATACATACATACATGCATACAAACATACATACATACATACTGAATTCTCTAGCATACACTGTATACATATACACACATGCATATGTACATATATGTATAGTGCTCTTTTCCCTTCTCTTTGTTAACGTTATGCACTGAGCTTTCACGTAGCTGGGTTTTAATGCGATTGGGATCAGCAGTGGAGTTCGATGACAGCCGTAGGGCTGAAGTGAACTCACATGTGAGTGCACCTTTGTCCAAGATCGCTGAGTGGTCTACGACTAGCGCTGGAAACCAAAGATCCTCAGAACCGCCTCCCGGCCGGAAGTGATATGCGTTGAGTGCTGGCCATCGAAAAAAAAGGAAAGGAAAACTACCTAAACATGGTGCCTCTGCCTTGAAACAAGATGAGTTATCTCACCTACCAACATAGCCAGCTTAAATGGGTCCACATTGTTGAACCCTTGGCATACATTTCGCGGTACGGAACTTTCGGAACCCTCAGTTGCTCCACGCACCAGAAACCCTTGCATACACAAGCACATTTGCGGTCGACATAATCCGTCTTAGTGGAAGATCACTCAAAGATTGGAGTTGTGAGCAAATAAATAAATTTATGTGGTTGAATGCACGGCCTATAGCGCTAACTATAATATATGGGAGAAATGGAGAGTCTTGCAATATGTGTAAAGACCAGGCAGATAAAGAGGGGTTCCACGAAATCCACTTCATAAGCCAAAAATTGATGCGCACAACAGGCGTGTGTAGTGTAGTGTAGCACTTCTGCAAATGTGGGAGACATCTCTGCAAGGGAAGCCTTGGAGCCGTTTTAGGTTTTCAGTAGAAATCCAGCAATGAACAACCGTAATGGGTACCCCTCTGTTACAAGTGCCTTTTTGCCGTTTGAGTCTTATTGTGAATTCCTTGTTGTACAATGTAAGTGGCTGTCCGAAAACAACTCTCACCGTGTCATTCACATCGATTCACTGGACTAGTAGCGCGAGCGAATGTCGGTCCTTACGGTAGATCTTATTCGATCCACTGGGGCTGCTTGTCCATTAGAGCGCCTTCCGCAGCGCACCCTTAACTGTTTGAGCAAAACTACAATATTCACACCCACTCCACAAGTCCTTCAGTCACTACCGTAACTGATGATAGTGGAAAATGAGCAGAGGTATGTATGTATGTATGTATGTATGTATTTGTGAATGTATTATTTGTGTATGTGCTTGTGTACGTATGCATGAATGTATTTGTGTATGTGTGCATGTATGAATGTCCGCATGTTAGAAAGCTAAAGCTGAAGAATGTAGCAAGCATCCGCTGTTGTCGTCATAATGTTTAATCATACGGCTATTGACCGAAGCAAGGTTAGCAGTGTGTAGACACAAAGTACGAGTGTGTAAAGTCATGCGAATATAAGGCAAGCTCCCGTCAGGACTCCAGCGCACCTTGCCACTCGAGCCTCGAGTTCTGCACCGTCTATTTATCGAAATACTTTTTTCTGTATTCCTTTAGGGTCTTGCTAACAGATTTTTCAGCAATTTTTGGAGCATAAGCCCTAAAAGTTAAGGTCCTGCTCTCCTTCCATTTGTTTTTACAAACATAATCACAGATTGTTTATACGCCCATGTGGAGCAACGATTGAAAACGAAGTTTATAGAAATGTTGCAGCAAGCAACAGTTGGGAGTTACTCTAAAAATATAAGCAGCTGTACTTGCTTATCATCCTATTTTGACATTTTTGAAAAGGACACGACTTCCCGATAAAAGGGAATGGGGCAAATTTGATTCAGAAATGCGAAAAGTGTTCTTCATATAATATATACATAGGTAAAACGTAGAACATTAACCAAATATTAGATCTATAAACAGCCCAGAAAGTCAAACGAGAGAGGATGACAGCAACATCTCATAGCTAATTGGATGAAGCAACGTTTGGCATTACTTCTGTGCTTTTCTCATGGCGATTGCTCAAAAATCAAAGCCGAAGACGTGACATCGTTAATTTCTAACTGCGCCTTTCACAAAATAGCACGGCTTTCAAAAAGGAAACTCTGTTGTAACGGCGATGATTCAGACTCTGAACTGCTGGACCAAATACATGGATGATACAAGAAAAATCGATGTCATATATTTCGATTTTAGTAAAGACTTCGACAGAGTATCACACAAGAAGTTGCTCTATGAGATGTGCCTGGTTGGTATATACCCTCGTATAATTGTATGGACCAAGTCATTCTTGACTGATAGAAATTTCGTTGTTTATGTGAACTCCTCGTTCTTCAATCCCAGACCTGTTAGTAGTGTTGTGGCTCAAGGAGTGGTTCTCTCCCCTATTCTGTTTAATATTTACACATATGACTTGCTCGAACTTCTGAAGAATAGTGAGATAACATACTGCGCTTTCGCAGACGACTTGAGGATCTACCCACCAATTGCAAGTGATTCTGATATTGAACTTCTCTAGAATGCTACAAATAATGTCCAAAGTAGTCCTCTGAATGGAGCTTACCGATTTCGGAAGATAAGGCTAAGTGCTCCACATTGCTACTAGAAATGATAACGTGCCTCACTACTCTATTAATAATATACCAATTAATGAAGTTGAAGAAATAAAAGACCTTGGGTTTTTAGTTACGAGTAATCTGAATTTCGATACACATTGTGCAACGATAACCAACAAAGCTATAAAAGTCATGTTTAAATTGTTTAGAGCCTTGTCCTCAAATGACAGTCACATTCTTCTCCATGCGTATAGGGTTTTTGTCAGACCAAGGCTGTAGTATGGTACTCCAGTTCTTGATCCTTAAACAAGAAAGGCTAGTGATGTGATAGAGCGAGTTCAGAATAGTCGCACCAGAAAGCTTATGGTAGGTAGCTTGGGGATTGCATATGATCAAATTCCGTCAAGTAAAATCAGAAATCGTGAATTTGGGCCGGACAGCTTAGAAAAAAGAGAAATGACCTATTGCTCTTTCACAAAATTGCTAACGATGAAAGCAGTATGAAACTCACTGACCTAGTGGCGCTGAGAGCATCTAGTACTCGTGGTGGTACAACAAAGTATGATGCCGGAAAAGACAAGCGAAATTTTAGGCGCTTCTTTTTCTTGCATAGGACCTTCCCTTTATATAAGAAGCTTCGGAGAAGATAGAATCTTTCTGGGAATTGTGAAGCTTTTGAAAAATTTCTGAAATCACATCTGAAGCAGTAACCTACTGATGCCTTAGACGTTGTCCATCATTTACTTTTTCACCTAGATAATATGTGCAGATTGCATTGCTTTTTTCATTTGGTGATTTTTTATACAGTTTGCGCACAAATGTACTACTGCTACTTGTACTCGTGTAAATAAATAAATAACTGAATAAAATGGTCAAGCTACCAGTCATTTCTGGCAGGTTGTGAATTACAGATGCTTCGCTATCTTGCTCTACTCTTCTTTGCCCTCATCGGCGTAGCTATGGCAGGTAGGACTGCTCAACGTATTACAGGTATATTCAACATAACAGTTTCACAAGAACAAGAGATTGCAGGAAAGTCCTGCCCAATTAGGCCGGTCCTTAGAAGTCTGGGTTACCGGAACTACCAGTTCCCCTCGGGACCCTACGGTTGCACAGTGCCCGACGGGCATGAATTCACGGCCTCCTGCGCGAACGGAGGTAAGATTTCTCTTTGCGTTTGTCTTTTTATCTTTCATAATAATGCCAACAATGGAATACTTTAAGAAACACACCAACTGGTATGCAACAATGGAATGTTTATGCGCACTTATCGTCCCGGTAGCCGCAACATTCTTGGATGCGACTAAACAAGACGAGCATGATACACAAACAGTGTTTAATAAATATGAAAGAGAAAAGCGCATCTCTGATGAAAGTGATGGTTAATGCAAAGTTTCTGAATGCGAGTAATTCAGTGTATATGTATGTATATGTAATGTATATCCTTCAAAGGATGAACAGCCGTTTCCAAAATCTTGACAAGTAGTTTATCCAAAGGCACTTTGTTAAAGGCCTTTATAAATTTAAAATGCATAATTTACATGTCAAGTTGAATACTATCAAGTTAAATTGGAAATTTTTCACGTCAAGTTGTACGCTTTCCACGTCAAACTAGTTTCCTTCATAACAAATTTTATGCTTCTAAATTCGAAGTGAATGTCTTCGAAGCTAAAAGAGCTTCTCGCAGGTTAAACCGCAAACTTTCAAAATTTGTTGGAGTATTTTTTGTGCAAGGAAAATTTTCTATAACTTATTTGAAACTTTTAGTTTAGTCGCCTGAGTGAGTGCAATTTAAAAAATTGGGAAAATTAAATTTAATTAATTAAATTTTGTTTTAAGACGCAACATGACAGAAATCATTGAAAACCTTAAAAAGAAAATTTGCGCCAAGCACGGATCAAAAGCTCGACGCGATTTTTAATTGATTGATGGTGTGAATGCTTCTCACATGAAACATTAAAGTGAGGAATGTGTGTTCTTTACAGCTGTTTTCGTTGAATCGTTTACCATTGTAAAAGTTCATGCGAATAGAAATTTTGCAATCAATCAGATTAAAAGTGCGACGTCCTGGCGCAATCTCTTCTTCTGTCACGCTAAGTGGCCGCCTTCCTGCTCATAAAACTAGATTTTTACCATTTTTCCCCAATAATGAGAATACCATAGGATTTTAAATATTGTGTATACATATTGAATAGGTGAATGAAACTTCAAAGAACGTTACCCAAAATTTTCTTTGAACAAAAAAATTCTAACCCTTTTGGAGAGTCTTCAGTTTAATGTGGAAAGTGCACGTGTTGATTTGAAAGATTTCAATTTTATTTTAAAACCATCAGGCTTGTTTAGATGAGTATCCAAAAATGGTATTGATTACGATCCGATCAATTTTTTGTCAAGGCTGTTATGCATTCGTCCAGCGTCAACAATGTCTGCGCGCCAGAAGAGTTAAAGATAGTATAAAACAACGCCTTTTTATTGTTAACATTATATAATACGGGGTTTGAAACACGATTATCGAAGAAAGCAAACGCAGCTGACGCTATTTGAAATCGAATACGACGTCCACAGTGGCTTAAGCCTCCGGAATACTGCCGTTGCCTTCGCAATCCTGCATCGAACGTCAGCTTCAGCATCTTCATTACTGGTGATCATGCTTCCCAAGTAGGTGAAGTTATCCACTACTTCCAAGCGACGCGGTCCTACGTAGATGGTCCTGCGTTTGTATTCGTCGGTCGTCGTCCCAACTGAAACGTACGCTAGCGAAACATGGAAGATGACAGCTAGCATCATCAGACGGATCAACGCGTCCGACTGCAAATATCTATGACAAATAATGAGGATACGCTATACGGACCGCTTGACGAACGAACAAGTACTACAACGCTGCCGCTCGAGCAACCTCAGCATCACTTGGGTATATTCACATGTACTGATAGATGTAGCTGAGTTATCGACCGGCAAGCTAATTTTGCCAGTCGTTCATGTTCGTTTGGCAGGTGAACGCTGGCAGCTGTATTGTTCTCTAGCTCGTACGCTGTCACCAAACAATGCCACTAGAGGAATAAAAAAGGCGGCAAAACTAATAGTCATGTGAACGATCGACAGACACTTTACTCCGTTCGACAGACTCGAAATAGATTTGCAAAAGCAACCAAACCAACCAAGGAACCTACATATCTCTTTCAAATAAAAATTAGTCACCACCCTGTTTAACTAAAAAAAACTATAACAAACCAAAGGAAAACATGATCTTTGAAGTAATATATAAATTCTATTTTAAAATTACACATATATAAGAATGTAAAAAAAGTTTTATTAGTTTTCGTGCGTTCATGATATAAACGTACTAAATTTTGATTCCTAAATAATATTCTATTTGATGTTTTCTACTTGTTGAAAAGCAAAAGGCCTGCTCTTTCCAAATAATTATGACTTTGAAGGATCTCGAAAGTCTATGGGTTATGTTACTTTTTTCGTAGCATACGTACCTCGGTTTTTCGCACATCTATACTTGATAAGTTATAACTTACAAGAGAGGTCTGTTGGCTCGGTCCGGAGATTCTAAAACGGACCATGCATGGTCTTGTAGGGCATCAGGCAAGGATCACAGAAATGTTTCGTTTTTGTTATGTTGTGGAGTATACCGGGACCGATGTATTCTGCAAGCGTTCGTTAAGAACATGAGGTGGCCTAACGTATCCAGGAGAGGTTTACGACTTGCTCCTGCGGATTTTCCAGCGACGGCCCCAGCGCCATAAAGCCGTACCGGACGGAGATTCCGAGGAGTACACGGTAGGCACGCCTCCAATGGAGTCGATAAAAGCTCCTAGATCTAAGCAACTAGGTTGAGTCTTGGCTTAGCTCTCACCTAGTCCCTCTTTGCTCCTTGTTCTAGATTTATTTGTATCTTTCCGATTTTGTCTAAAATAAATTGTATTCCTTGCTCGTTCTTCTTCGGAATCATAGCGTAGCGCTGGATATCGGACCCGATTCCGCCTACAGTAACCACGACGACAGTGAGTCACTAGACCTGTCCGACTAAATGCCCCTTGATGGTCCAAAAAGGGCAAAAATAGCATCACATCAAGGCGGGTTGGTAAGGCAAAAGTGAGACCTGGAATGCCCCAGTCGTGCGCATAACTAATAAGGAATGGTTCCCAACTCATGATGAGCTTTCGCGACGCTATTTTGACAGGATGTAGGGCCGTGTGAGCGGAGTCCAGAATTACAGTCAGTTTTTGCTGAACGCTTTTTTAAAGACCTGAAAAAGAGGTGTGAAGGTGTGACTGTTCTGCACTCCGGTGTTTCGGCCGTGTATGTCACACGCGTGGATGGTAGCTAGCTACGTAGATGTTCACCCAGGACCCTTCTCTACATCCAAAGATTACGCGTTCAACGAAGAAGAAGTGGTCATTCCTTGCCAGGAAGAAGATTGTTCTTCACTGGCTTTTGTAAGATGCTGCTTGTGTTTTACTTGTTTCATGCTTGCTTTATGCCGATGACGTGATGCTCGCCAGCGAAAATAAAGGCGAACTCGAGCAAGAGGTGCAAGCTTGGTGCGATCGCTTAGAGCGGTTTGGACTCAAACTGAACGTGAAGAAGACCGAATATCTAACGACGGGCATTACTGAGTCCAGCTCCATCAAGGTTAGTGGCATCGAGCTCCCACGCACTGCGGTCTTTAAGTACCTGGGATCAGCAATAGCGTCTGACAGCAATCTGATAACTGAAGTGAACTCACGCGTGAGTGCAGCTTGGTCCAAGTGACGCTCGTTGACTGGCGTGCTCTGCGATAGGAAGATACCAGAGCACCTGAAGTCGAAGATCTACACAGAAGTCGTCCGTTCGGTAGCAATATATGGCGCTGAGTGTTGGAATGTGAGCAAGGAAGTTGAAACGCGCCTCAGCGTCATGGAAACGAAGATGCTGCGCTGGATGGCTGGAGTCACGCGCCTGCACCGCATCCGAAACGATGTCATTCGTCAGAAGTTCGGTGTCGCGCCGATAGCCGACAAGATGCGCGAAGCTCGCTTACGATGGTACGGCCACGTTCTGCGTGGAGAAGAAGACAGCGTCCGCAAGATAGGCCTCAACTTCGAGGTAATAGGAAAGCGGCCTAGAGGGCGCCCGGAGCAGCGCTGGGCTGATACGTTACATATGGACTTGAAAGTTGCTGGTGTCCACCCTGATCTAGCGTTGGATCGGGAAAGGTGGCGTCATGACACCAGAATAGCAAACGCAGGACAGACGCTGAAGAAGAAGAAGGAGGATTTCTGCAGAACGCAGAAAAACACTACCGTGGTCAAGATACACTTTACATGGGCAAAAATGTAGCGGGTAAGCCCAGTAATGCTGAAACCCAACCTACGGATCCGAACCCTTGACCCTTCTCCTGCAAGTCCGCCCCTATAATCACTCGACCATCAAGCCGATGCAGCATTGGTGGTGAGCGGCGCCCATCAATGTTCCACGTCGGTTACTGTAACGCTAATGGGCAAACTGTCAGACTGCTGTAATTCCGCTACTGTTCCAGCCTCAAACCTTTTCCAGGTTAGGTTCTAGCCATGACATGGCAGTTTCAGGCGTCAGTTTCGCTCTATCGGCCCGCACTGAAATGGTAAGGCTTTTTGCAATTTTTGACCTACTCAGATGTCCGCGGAAAATTTTTAAAACCGCTAGGGTGCTTCTCATACAGTCTCTTACAACCCTCAATAGGTCACTTAGCCCTAGTTTACTCTTGTGCCGCTGCGCAGCGCGCCACCATGGTCAGCATAGGTATCGACCGGGCGACGCGAAAAATCGATATCTGTGGCAATCGTGATGTCGCGCCGCGTGGCGGCGGAAGTATAATCTAGGGCTAAGAAGATCGGCACGGGAGTCTATTTACCGGCTTCACCTGACTTTCCTTAAATATTATTATATTCTCCCTTGTTGAATGAGGATGTTGTAAAGGTATGCTACAAGAAGGATGCTCTATTTTGGTCAGCGCCTCGGCAGTTTCGCGTTTTTCGGCGTTTTTGTGGTAGATGCCGAGATGTTGCGCTAGTTCAGACATGAAGGTAACGTTTATGAATCATAGTACTGGACCGTTCTCTGCTATCTGAGCTTTCTAGACGGTTCTGTGACCGTTCTGTAATCTTTGGAACAACCCTTGTGGTTAGTTTAGAGGCCAATTTGAGGGACGTTCGCAGTTCGTTAATGTGAAGGCGTAAACAGATACAGGTGGGAAAACATTGAAGGCTCTAATCTTTGCCTGATTCAGCATATTGTGCACTCCTTCATTGGAGCGGTGCAATTTCAAGAACCGAGCGAGCAGACAGAACTCCAACGGCGCGCGAACCCTCCCTGGCGTCGCAGGCGGTGCGCGACGAAATTGGACGAGCTTTCGAGGTCCAACTGCTTCCGAAAGTGCGCGAAAGTGTGTGTCGGCGACTCTCGACCGCGTTTTTCGCGTAGAGGGAGGAAAGTAGTTGAACGAGACACGTCTGACGTCTCCTGGAAGGGAATTCTATGCGTACCTCGCTTGTACTAGTGTATCGTTCACCGGCAGCAAATTAGAGTGCATGAAATCCTAGCGAAGTTAGCCGTTATATCTCCATTCATGTCTATCGTACGTGAACTTACGAGTATTGCCTACTACTCACGATCACGATCTTCTTGAAAATTCCTTCTTAAAGCGGAAGCGTCTGTTAACAAAGTGCGGATGGAATGAGACTCAATCTATTTCAAATGAATGAAGGGAAACGGTCAAGGACCTGGTGAAGAAAATGCGAGACCAGAACTGGGCCGGGATTATGAAGTAGTTTCGGAAGCAAGTGCTCGTAAGTTCCCTTTTTTTACAAATTTTCCTTGAACAGTTGTCCTTGTTATCAAGCGTTTGAAGTTTTCAGGGATTGCTGAGACGTGATACTTTTGCTAGGATTCAAAGGCAGATCAAGGGCGCACTAATCCATAGCTTTTCCCTTAATTCTATGTTTGTTCCACCCTTGACCGTCACCTTTCTCCAACACACTTGCTATCGTTGAATTGCTGCTTTAAAACTAGCAAAATTTCTTGCTCCGCGGCTAACTGAGCGCACGTCCGCGTTTCAGCGCCGCGACGTCGCATGCGGCTAATGCGCGACGTCGCGTTGGAGTTATGTCCTGGAGTCTTCAAGAACACGCTTATTGTTGGGTGATCTTCGACATGATCAAAGACTTACAAGAACAGCAACGAGTTGATTACTACTGTAAGAGCCAGGAGAACCGATTATGGATGTGCGACCGATACGCAAGGCATGGCTCAAGCTCATTACTTGATTAGGCGGAGCATGGTCAGGTCAGAGAAGATCTGAGAGGAATTCGAGCTCGAGGACGTCCGAGGATCCTGTCTCTCTGCTAGCCTCGCCCGCACCCATCTGCTGCTCACAGTCATACCGTAGATTATATGTCAGTTATCGGCAACTGCACACCTGTATTTACTGTTCAAAATTTTTTTGAGCAATTTATTATTCAGAATATTTATTGATTACAATTTAGGTATCATGCTCGTCTTTTTAGTCGCATCCAAGAGTGTTGCGGCTACCCGGACGATAAGTGCGCATAAACATTCCATTGTTGCATACCAGTTGGTGTGTTTCTTAAAGTATTCCATTGCTGACATTATTATAAGAGACAAGAAGACGAAAGCGAAGAGAAAGCTTACCTCCGTTCGCGCAGGAGGCCGTGAATTCATGCCCGTCGGGCACTGTGCAACCGTAGGGTCCCGAGGGGAACTGGTAGTTCCGGTAACCCAGACTTCTAAGGACCGGCCTAATTGGGCAGGACTTTCCTGCAATCTCTTGTTCTTGTGAAACTGTTATGCTGAATATACCTGTAATACGTTGAGCAGTCCTACCTGCCATAGCTACGCCGATGAGGACAAAGAAGAGTAGAGCAAGATAGCGAAGCATCTGTAATTCACAACCTGCTAGAAATGACTGGTAGCTTGACCATTTTATTTAGTTATTTATTTATTTACACGAGTACAAGTAGTAGTAGTACAATTGTGCGCAAACTGTATAAAAATCACCAAATGAGAGAAGCAATACAATTTACACATATTATCTAGGTGAAAAGTAAATGATGGACAACGTCTAAGGCATCCGTAAGTTACGGCTTCAGATGTGATTTTAGGAATTTTTTAAAAGCTTCACAATTCCCAGGAAAATTTTGTATTCTCCGAAACTTCTCATATGAAGGAAGGGTCCTATGCAAAAAAGAAGCGCGTGCAATTTCGTTTGGCTTTTCCAGCATCATACTTTGTTGTACCACACGAGTATTAGATGCTCTCAACGCCACCAGGTCAGTGAGTTTTATACTGCTTTCATCGTTAGCAATTTTGTGAAAGAGCAATAGGTCATTTTTCCCTCTTCTAAGCTCAAGAGGGTCCGGCACAAATTCACGATTCCTGATTTTGCTTGACGGAATTTGGTCATATGCAAACCTCAAGCTACGTATCATGAGCTTTCCGGTAAGACTGTTCTGAACTCGCTCTATCATATCGCTAGCCTTTCGTGTTTAAAGACTAAGAACTGGAGTACCATACTACAGCCTTGGTCTGACAAAACCCAGTAGAGCAAGGTAGCGAAGCATCTAAAATCTCCTTTTTGAGAAATGTTTGGTGGCTTGAAGATTTCGAGAAAGATACAGGTAGAAGTTGATTAGTGGCGTCTTATACAGAATGGCTCCTACATATGCAGCAAAACATCGTATTCGGTTAAAAAGTACGGAATTTGTTGCAGATTCAAACACTATCTGCACCTCCACCACAGATCTCGGTGCAGCAGTACATGCCCTTATTATTCATAAAAGCCCATTTCTAGCTTAGTGAGAACCTTCAGATCGTGTGAGTAGTTTTTGCAGGTCGCGTTTCAGCATCTCGTATAAACGTTTATCCCTTATTTGTTTTAGAAGCGATATCAGACTTTCATGACGATGTTTCGTTACGATCAAAACTCTAGGGTCTGGGCGGGACTCGCACCACCTGCTAGCAAGAAAGGATATTCTTCGCCGTTACATTGAGTCGATATCAGACTTTTTTCTAAGTTTCGTACAGTTTTTTCCCTAAAATGGAGAGCAAACGGAAATCAAAAACCTTGAACTGAAGCAATTCCCCGGACAGCCTTTTGCAAGTACGAAAATGGCAGATCGACATGAAGCAGCTACCACCCCTTTTAGATGTTAGAATGATCTTCAGGACAGCGGAACTGAGTTCAGAGAAGACGGGGTTATATTGACGTGCCTTACTGGCAACGGTTTAAGTTGAATTTACACGAAAAACTGAAGCGTTTGGAAAGATCTGTTTGGAAAATCGTGAGAGGTGAATCGCACTATGCGCGGCCACTCCAAACTCTGTCGGATTAACCTGAAGGAGACGTAGACACTATGTTGTTTGACATTACAAGAACGGCTCAGACATGAGACATTACCTTCCTTTGCAATTTTTTGGCCGAGAAAAATGTCCTCGATTGGGCTTTATTCATATTTCTAGCGGTGATTTAGATTTTTCATTTTTTGACGTTTAGAGTTCAGGGTCCAGAAATTTCTCGGAGATCTCCTAACAAGACTGTGAAGGAATACAGAAGGAAAGATTTTGATAAATGGCTGGTCGGCCTAACCAATAAATGCAATCAGGGAATGCAGAACTCGAGGCTCGAGTGGTGGCAAGGTGCGCTGGAGTCCTGACGGAGCCTTGCCTTATATTCGCACGACTTCGCACGCCCGTACTTTGTGTTGAAACACAGTCAGCTTCGGTCAATAGCCGTGTGATCAAACATTATGATTACGACAGCGGTTGCTTGCTACTTGCTTTAGCTTTAGCTTTCTAACACGTGGACACTAACATACATACATTCATACATACATACATACATACATACATACATACATACACACATACATACATACATACATACATACATACATACATACACACATACATACATACATACATACATACATACATACACACATACATACATACATACATACATACATACATACCTCTGCTCATTTTCCACTATCATCAGTTACAGTAATGACTGAAAAATTTGTGGAGTGGGTGCGAATACTATAGTTTTGCTCAAACGTACATACATATATACATACATGCATGCATACATACATACGCACGTACACTCATACATACATGGATACATACATACATACATACATACATACATACATACATACATACATACATACATATGTACATACGTATAGTGCTTGAAGAGCTTGTTGAGTGGGTGCGAACACAGCCTTTTAGATAGGATAGTGCAACATGATACTGTCCTTTGTCTTTGCCTTCTTGTTCACACTGCTTTCTTCAGCGAAAAAAATAGGAAAGTTGTCTTGGTTTCATTTCTTAATATTTCTGAGTATTTGATGAGAGCTGCGATTTAGGTTGCGGTAGTGCTGTGGACTCAATATATCTGAGTTGCTCTGGGATGGCTGATGATTCTTAAGGCTGAACTTTCGAAGGCTTAGTACTGCAGATTTATTTATCATTACAACTTGGTAGTCATGATTATGCTCGTGTCTATTTTCTGCCTTTTTGATTCAAGATGAAGTGCTATATGTTTGCTCTCAACTAGGCAAAGATTGTTTTTCTGCCTTGAAGGAGTTGAGTTTCCTTCTACATAAGCTCTGTATATCTTGATGCCATCTATTTGTGTTTTTGTTTGTAAGGGCTGATAGGATGATGGTGATGCTATCGGTGAATGAGCGCGATCTGATGTGCCAGAGTTGGGTTTCTTAACCACCTATTGGTTTTCATGCTTTCACTACATTTTCCCATCAGGCACTTTGGCGTGGTTCTAATACAATGGAGGTCTGGAGCACCATCATTTTGACATGATTTGTTTACTGCTAGATATTCAAGTGCCTTAGGATCACTATCATAATAATACTGCCAGTTTCTGAAAGCTTGTTTCAGGCATCAGGCAAAAGTGCTGTCGCATACTCATACAACTGGCCTACGGATATTCATCTTCGTAGGCACTATGCAGCACTTATTACTCAGTTATTTTTCCTATATATCCGTGCATTAGAACATCATAGTATACCATGGGCAAGCTGATCTGATTTTCTGTAGTGAGCATGTTACTTTTGGGTTGGCTGTCCTACCTTTCCTCTGGTTATTATCTCCCTTTATAGCGCAAGTTCATAGATGGTAGGCCTTCTCCTCAATGCTCTTGATAGCCTTCTTTTCAATGGTTTTCGCTAATTGTAATTGAGTTATGAGTTTTTTCTGTTCCTGTTTTTGTGGGCAATGTTTTCGCGGCTTTATTACGATCAATGTTGGCGCATCTATATGGATGTAATAATAAATTAATAAGTAAATAAATGCACACATATATACATTTACACACATACACACATACATACATACATACATACATACATACATACATACATACATACATACATACATACATACATACATACATACGTATAGTGCCTGAGAAGCTTGTTGAGTGGGTGCGAACACTCTAACGTTGTTCGAACACTAAAGCGCGACCTGCCGCAGGCAGCTAAATATAGTTCTTCTCTCTTTCGCGGCTTCCCAAACTTTAGCTCTTTCCCTTACTCTTTGTTTATGTCATGGATGCATTGAGCTCTTGCAGCTCGGTTTTTAACCAGTTGGGATCAGCAGTGGAGTTTGATGACAGTCTTAGGGCTGAAGTGAACTCACATGTGAGTTCAGTTTTGTCGAAATCATTGAGTGCTCTGCGACGAGCGCTTAAAACCAAAGATCCTCAGAAACGTTCCACGGTCGGAAGCGATGTACGGTGGGGTGCTGGCCGGCTACGAAAGGAAAGGAAAACTTCCTCTGCCTTGAAACAATGTGAATTGTCTTAGTTAACTACCAACATAGCCGGCTTAAATGGATCCACATTGTTAAATCCTCGGCATACATCTCTCGCTACAGAACCTTCGGCACGCTCAGTTGCTCCACGCACCAGAAATCCTCGCACACACAAGCACATTTGCGACCGACATAACGTGTCCAGGTGGAATGTCGATCAAAAATTGGAGGTGTAAACAATCAAATAAATAAATGGAGTTGAATTCTTACCTATATCGCTAACAATAGTATATCGGAGAATTGGAAAGGCTCTTGCAGTATGTGCGCATCAATTTTATGCTACCAAGTGGAGTCCCACGAAATCCACTTGGTAGCATAAAATTGGTGCGCACATGGGACCAACTACGGCATTAAGTGTAGCACATTGGCAGTTTTGGTACATATCTCTGCAAGGGAAGCGTTAGAAACATTATAGATAACAACCCACAACAACAACCGTAATGGGTAATGGGTTTCTGTTACAGGTGACTTTTTGCCGTTTGCGCCTTAATGTGAATTCCTTAATGTGACTTGTGAGTGACTGTCCGACGACAACTCTTACTGTGTTGTTCACATCGATTTACAGCGTGGTCCACATGAAGTATTACGTGCTACAGAAAGTCGATTTTTGGAGATATCTCTTACATTTTGTGCCTCGCTGTGGTGTTATCCGTTTTCTCCGTACTTTTTAGTCTATCTATGGTCAGTCTTATTTTCCGTTTTCAGGTAAATATGGTTTCGCTTGACGATCGTTCAGAAGTAGTAGCTATGTTCAAACGCCGGTCGTCCGTTTCCACGACTTCAAAGACGCTCAAACTGCATCGGATGTAAGTGCACCGGGTCGTCAAACGTTTCGAAGAGACTGGAGGGATCGAAGTCGTCAGAGAGGAAGACTATGGCAAACTGCGAGGACACCTGCCCTTTGAAAGGCCGTCAAAGTCAAACTTCGCCGAGATCCTGCACGAAGCATCATCAAACTAGCTAAGGAGCACAACCTAAGTCGTTCTACTATGCAACGACAGGGATGATTTGGGATTGTATCCCACAAAGTCGCGAAAAAACAGCGCCTCACTGAAGAAATGAGAGCCTCAAGATTGGAAAAATGTAGAAAGATGAAGGTCCTTACGCGTAGTGACAAACTCGACCGGATTCTCTTCACAGACGAGAAGATATTTACCGTCGAACTACACCAAAATGCGCAGAATAAACGGAAGCTGTTGCCAAAAGAATCTCCAAGAGCCGTCAAAGTCGGAAGAGCTCATTTCCCACAGTCTTTGATGGTTTGGACTGTAATATCGGGCCAAGAAAATAAGCTGGTTTTTATTCAAAAAAGGTTAAGATCAATGCCGAAATATACCGGAAGCAAATCCTGGAGGAGGTGGTGATATCTTGGGCACAAGAAAATGCTAAAGACATCATCTGGAAATTCCAGCAAAATTGGGCACCAGCTCACGGTGCCAAGAAGACTCTGGAGTGGTGTGAGGCCAATCTCCCTGATTTGTGGACGAAGGAGGTTTGGCCTTCAAACTCGCCCGATCTCAACTCTATGGAGTGAAAAGTTTGCTCTTTCAGACACAGTTCACTGGATTCGCTGAAAAAAAGCTCTGAAGAGGGCATGGGACGAAATTTCATCGGTAATGATTGCGCGTGTCCTTAAGAAATTTCCGAAAGAGATTGGACGCCTGCATTTAAGCCAATAGAGCACATTATTCGATTCACTGGGGTGCTTTTCCATTAAGGTGCCTTCCGCATCTCACCCTCGACTGTTTGAGCAAAACTACAGTATCCGTACCCACTCCACAAGTTCTTCAGTCCCTATTGTAACTGATGATAGTGGAAAATGGGCAAAGGTATGTATGTATGTATTATACGTTAGATCCGAATGAATCATTTTCGGTTATCCTATTCGTATAACCCAATCCAAATCATCAAAAAATCCGGGGCCCGCGAAATCGTCGTTAACCGAATAGTTTAAAAATCCGAGGGCGTTAAAATCGCCTTTATCCGAATCATCCAAAAATCCGGTTTCCCGAAATCGTCGTTATCCGAGTCATCCAAAAATCCGGGATCCGCAAAATCACCGTTATCCGAGTCATCCAATTGTCCGAAGATTTTCGATCGTGTCCAACGTGTAGTATGTGTGTATGTATGTATGTATAGTATGTATGTGTGTATGTATGTATGTATGCACCAGGGGTGTGCGTTTAACTATTAACGATTTACCGAATTTACCGGCATTTTTCGTTAAAACTTTTTAACGAAATTTAACGAGGAAAATTTCCGTTAAATTGCATTAACGACATTTTACACTCCAAATTTTGAAATTGTGCGTTTCTTTCATGCAAATGCACTTTGCACGATTTTTTGGTATAGTTGTTGCAATAACGTTTCGATAGCGAGGAAACCCTTTACTTACTTGAGTCAGTCGAAATACACAGTTAATATCGTCCTCGTATTTCGAGAATCGTTTCGCGTTTTTGGACTTCCTTGGCCATTTTTGGCGTTTGGTTGCTACATGTTAGATCTTCATACTTAACTCCCAGTCAATTTTTTTCACAGTTTTTTGTGAAACTTGCTTCAAAAGTGATTTCGAAAGGACACAGAAAACGCGATGAAAACGTTTCGAAACACGAATAGCAAAAAGGACAGGAAGCGAAACAATGGATGAACAAGGCTCTTTCCTCCTTCTTCACAAGTTTTCTGAAGCTGGGACCGGTTCTTCGTGCAGAATCAGGTGATGATTTTAGGGGATTACATCAATGCAACATTGGTCACCGCCTGATAGATGGAGCGTGGCTGCTGGTACTGTCATTGCTCCTTTTTTATTAAATTTCATGCCATGCATGTCAACGATTTTGCTCAACCTTTTCGAGGGCTCTCGTGGCAGTTTTCTTTTGGAGAAGCATAGTGAGTATGCACATGAAATAGTGAACAAATTTACGTGAAAGGAATACAATTAAATAAAAAAGAGAAAGATTGACTACTCTTCGTTAAGTATTACATATGAGGTTTTATGAAAACTGCTACTTTAAGTGGTCTATTGCATTAGGATTTTTACAGTTTTCGAATAGGTATATCTTTGCAGGTGTAGGCTTGGCTGCAGCAAGTCTCTTTGTGTCTGCGGAGTCCTTCGCCTAGTTTGCGGACTTACTATAACACTTCTTCAATACCAGATGTGCTGTACAAAAATAGGACAAAATTGGGAAAGTCAAAGCACTTCGAACCTCAAGCAAATGTGCTGTACGGTATTTCAAGAAGACAACCAGAGTAGTCAATTTCTGGAAAGTGATAAAAGAGTGATGGATAGTTCCAAGTTCTATTTGGAGAGGGAGGGAAATAGAGAAGGTAGAACACTGCCAATATAGGGCGTGAAACTCTCTTATATATACATGTGCTCCATATGTGTTTCCCTCAGAAGGCAGAGGAGAAAAGGCTTAACAATTGAGAAGCGTTACTTGGGTGCAAAGGCAAAAATACTCAATGCAATAGAATTCGATTCGATTAAAATTTGGCCAACGGTCCGTGGCCGTTTGTTTGATTTTCTGCTATCGGCTGCAGTAAGAATAGAACCTTTTGGGACAAAAGGAACAATCTGTAGAACAGGCGGATCTATGGACGTCGTAGGTATCTTTCAAAAACGAACTGTACCAAAGAATTCGGGATCTATCCTAGTCGGAAGGGGCGTACACTTTTTTTTGCGTCTCTATTCACTACGTAGCGGTTCTACGAGAGCTTCAGCTGCTGTCCCATAATGCGAGGGTTTTTGATTAATCTCAGTGGATATGATTGTGGGCCTAGGGAATTGGCACTTTGATGTTGCTCCCCACTCCGACTAGGATAGATTCATAATTCGCACAGACTTCAGACATGTGATATTTCCATGTATATGAAGTCGAAAAAACCAATAAAGTAAACGATCTGGCTTTTTACATACCATAATACAACCAAACTAACTGCAGCTAAAGGAAATTTTATTTAACGAATTTACCGAATTTACCGATTTTAACGCAAAAATTTTTCGTTAAAAAATGGTCGTTAAAAAATTACCGAAAAAAATTACACCCCTGGTATGCACGCACGTATATATATATATATATGTATGTATGTGTGTATGTACAGTCCCCTCCTGTTATAACGCCTCCGCATAAGATGCGACTCTCGATAGATATAACGCAGACTTTCTCCGGCCCCGGCAAGCTTACCCTTGCGCCAGTACAAACCAACTTCGCTGCTTAAGACGCGTCGGATAGTCCCGTTACAGCGCGGTTTTTGGAGGAACTCTGAGTTCAAAATGACTCCCGTTATAACGCGACCCGAGCTCAGTTACGATTCCGCACAAAATAAAAATGAAGGGTGCAAGATGCTGACTGCGTTTGTAACCAGATCTACTCTTCTACTGCCTCGTTCTGAGCACGAGCGGCACCTGCGCAATAATGTTTTGGATGTATATCAAGGTTTTTCGAGCGTGTGCGGTTAGGCCACAAAAGTATTCATAGACAGCAACATGTCGAGTACGGTTGGAAACTCCCGGTAGTCGTTAGAAGGTGCATATGTTGAGAGATGTCCTCTTTCAGGAACTGCAAATATGGCGGATGCGGTGAGCGATTCAACAGGCTGATAGCGCAATGGGCTAACATCAGAGCCAGGAATGTAGAGAGTGCTGGTCCATGTCCCGCCGGGCGCGAGGGTTTTGATAGCGGCAGAACATTTTGAACATCAGTTCACACAGTTTGGTTTTGATCACTTCTAAGCTAAGTCTGGTACTCATTATTCCTTACACATATTTTTCATATTTATTTATAACAGAGAGCATCTCTAAGGACAGCGCTTCGAAAAAAAATAAACTAACATAACAAAAAAAAATAAAAAAAATCACACTTCCTTCAAGGTCACATATTTCAATGCCATACGTCATATTTAGTCAACTAATGCGATTTTAGAAAATTCTCCGCGCAAGAGAGTGTAAAAAGGTCAGCTCCGTTTAGGACGCGACCCTCGTTATAACACGGATTTTCTCCGGTCATTTCAAACGCGTTATAACGAGAGGGGACCGTATGTATGTATGTATGTATGTATGTATGTATGTATGTATGTATGTATGTATGTATGTATGTATGTATGTATGTATGTATGTATGTATGTATGTATGTACTTTGTGTATTTGTGTATATGTATGAGCATGTATGAATGTCTGCGTGTTAGAAAGCTAATGCTGAAGCAAGTAGCAAGCAGCTGCTTTCGTAATCATAATGTTTAACCACACGGCTATTGACCGAAGCAACGTTAGCAGTCTGTGGACACAAAGTACGGGCGTGTAAAGTCATGCGAATATAAGGCAAGGCCCCCGTCAGGATTTCGGCGCACCTTGCCACCACTCGAGCCTCGAGTTCTGGACACACTGCTTGCATTTGCTGATTAGGCCGACCGTCTATTTATCGAAATCTTTTCTTCTGCATTCCTTTAGGGTCTTGCTAATAGATTTTCCAGCAATTTTTGGAGCATAAGCTCTAAACGTCATGGTCTTTCCCTCCTTCCATTTGTTCTTACAAACATAAGCATATATGGATCAAACGCCTATATGGAGCAATGATTGAAAACGAAGTTTGGGAAAATGTTGGGGGGGGGGGGCTTAGAAATATGTATAAGCAGCTGTTTCTGCGCATCATCCTATTCATTATATTTCGACATTTCTGAAAAAGGTACGAGTTCCCGAAGGAAGACAATGGAGCAAATCTGATTTGGAAATGCAAAATGTGTTCTTTATACAATACACACACATACATAGTTAAAGCGTAGAACATTAACCAAATGTTGGAGATGTCGACAACCCACCAGGTCACACAGAACGGCAGGACTGCAGCATCTATTAGCTAATTGGATGAAGCAACGATCGACATTACTGCCTTACTTTTCTTGAGGCGATTGCTCACAAATCAAAGCCCTCCTAACTGAAGACGCGACACCGTTATTTTCTAACTGCGCCTTCCACTAAACCGTCGAGCAACCGGTCATTTCTGGTAGGTTGTGAGTTCCAGATGCTGCGCTACCTTGCTCTCCTGTTCGTCACCCTCATCGGCGTAGCTATGGCAGGTAGGACTGCTGAAGGTGTAAGAGGTATATTCAGCATAACAGTTGTTTCACAACAAGAAGAGATTGCAGGAAAGTCCTGCCCAATTAGGCCGATCCTTAGAAGTCTGGGCTACCGGAACTACCAGTTCCCCTCCGGACCCTACGGCTGCACAGTGCCCGATGGGCATCAATTCACGGCCTCCTGCGCGAACGGAGGTGAGGTTTCACTTCGCTTTTGTCTTGTTCTCTCTTATAATAATGCTAACAATGGAACACTTTAAGAAACACACCAGCTGGTATGCAACAATGGAATGTTCATGCGTACGTATCGTCCGAATAGCCGCGACACCCTTGGATGCGACTAAACAAGACGAGCATTGTACCTAAACAGTGTTTAATAAATATGAAAGAGACGAAGCACATTCCTGAAGAACTTCATGAAGACATTCTGAGCGAGAGTCGTTCACTGTATATTGAGAAAATCTACCGGATGGAAGGTGTGTCGTCCTTCATAGGATGAACAGCTTTTTTTCCAAAGCTTGGTAATTAGCTTATCCAAACACACCTTGTTGAAGGCCTTCGAAATGCACAACGTTCCCGTCAAACTAGGTTATTATCGAGTTAAATTGGACATTTTTCACGTCAATTTGGACGCGTTCTACGTCAAACTAGACTCCCTTCTTAACAAACTCTATGCTTCTAGAATCGAAGTGAATCTCCAAAAGCAAAACGAGCTTTCCACAGGTCAAACTATGGACTCTCAAAGGTAGCTAGAATATTTTTTGCTCATGGAAAATTTGCTATAACTTTTTTGAAGTTTTTAGTTCAGTTGCCTAATTGAATATAACAATTTCTTATTTTTTTTGAGACAAAGTAATAGATTCAATTTTCTTCTAAGATTCAACAGGACAGAAATCATTGAAAACATTAAGAAGAAAGTTTGTGTCAGGCACGGATCGAGAGCTCGCCGCGATTTTTACTTGATTGATGGTGTAAATGCTGCTCAAGTGAGGAATGTGTCTTCTTTACAACTGTTTCCGTTGAATAGTTTACCGTTGTAAAAGTCCATGTGAACAGAAATTTTGCTGTCAATCAGAGTAAAATTGCGATCTCCTGGCGCAATCTCATCTCCTTACACATAAATGCCGCCCTCCTGTTAACAAAGCTAGCTTTATACTTTTTTCTTCGAAAAATGAGAACTCTACCCTATTTTTAAACAATGTGTTTACTCATCTAAGGTAAGTCAAACTTTAGTCAACCTCGGGGTAACTCATTATAAACATGTTTTGTATGAAGTTAGAGGCGAACAAAAAATGTTTTAATTGTTGTTAGCTGTCATTGTTTTGGGTGTTCTTGTCCTTTAAATAAGATTGCTGTGTCGTTGTATTTCATGTTGTTTAAGAGCTATGTTAAAAGGACACCTCTAATTTCAATAAAGGATAACATAATAAATATTTAAATAATTTTATACATAGATTACCACTAATTCTATTTAAAGAACATCACCCAAAACTTTCCTTAACAGAAAAATTCTAACCTTTTAGAGAGTCTTCAGTTTTTCGAAAGCATTAGACCTGTTGGAAGAGCGTCCAAAAATGGTATTGATTACGATCAGATCAAATTTTGTCGTGGCTTTTGTACGTTCGTCCACCGTCGACAACGCCTGCGTGCTAGTGGTGTTAAAGACAGTATGAAACAACGTCTTATTTTTAATGCCTTACGATGAGCCAAAAAAACAGTGGTGATCCTAACTGGAAAATAATTGGATACAAAAAGGAGCCTTCTTTTGGATCATTGCAACAAACGCATGATACAACATTTACCTCACATGTAGCCAACAGACAATGCTCAAAGAAACTGAGCAGGTTCAGTGAGCTTATTCAGTAATGTGGTCGTTCAGGAAGAGGAAGAAGGTGCACCGTCAATGCCCCTAGAAACCACAAAGTCATCAAATTGCGAGTTAGCCGAAATCCGATGGTCTCGACGAGGAAAGATGCTCTCATGAAATTGAAATTAATATCCGATTAGCTCGACGGCTTGCAAAAACACCGCTCAATCTCAAGCCTTACAAGAAAAAAGTTCTAAAAAGTCAGCTTCTCAGGGATGAAAGTAAGGGTGGACGACCCTGACGATGTCGTCAGCTGTTGCGGCGGTACTCAAAACTGGCAAAAATTGCCTTCATAGATGGGATCTTGTTCACTGTGGGACGAGCCCACAGCGAGCAATAAGCAATAGATTTCTTAGCGAGAATGAGTGCACCACCACCCTTTTTTCCCTTCCTGTCACATCTAACATAATTGAAGTTTTTAAGTTCTTCACCCAATACAGGGTGCGTGAAAAGTATTGACGCACTAAATGGCGGTTGTGGAAATAGTAATGCGCAGCAAATTTCGAAATATTCATTTGAGAAATATGGAAAATGATCTTGCAAACGCGATAGAGTAACTCGTAATTGACATTGGCTCTTTTACTGTGAATACAGGAGTGAAAACGACGGAAAAATTCATGAGCGCGCGCCGCAAGCACTTGCTTGCATTTTGTTCCGTGCTTTGAACAGGGTAGCCTTCTGCGACTGGTCACTTCTGTTGAAAGTAGCCTAGACCTCATTCTCCAAAATCGCCTAAAAAGAGCAATCCAGCGGATTCATGTTTAAGCTGTGTTTGCCTGAGAAGCTGTCCACACCTGCGCGCGCTATCTGTTTACCGTTATCGGACAGAGCTTGAAAATTTTGGATTTGAACGTAAACGTGCTTGAACCTCTTGTAATCAGCATCTGTTATGACAGAGCCGTGGCTGACGTTTAGTTGCTGACCTCTTTCCTCACCAACCGTTTCGAACAGCGCCTAATTCTCTTGTTAAGGAAGTATTCAGCTCTTTGGGTAACAGACAAAAAAGGCCACCGTAACGATGACGATCATGTTTCTTCAGTTTTTTTGTGAGTGTTTTTTTGAGCGCAATACAGACAACAAAAATAACACACAAAAACCTAGAGGGGTAGAAACAGAAAGCAGGAGCTGAAACAAAATAGGTGCGTCAATACTTTTTACGCACCCTGTAGTGGTTCCGAATCATAGTTTTCGTTTAGCCACGTTTCTGTAATCGTAACAAGGTCATACCCGGAATTACTGATAACAAATTTTAAAAATACCTATTTTTTGAAGTGAGCGCGCATTAAAGTAAGGACATTTAAGACCTGCGAAAGGTTTCCGAAAACGAGCTGGTTGTTTACCGGGGCAATAAGAGATTGTTGCGGCTGGGCATTTGAATTGTTAGCTTGAGAAGCAATACGAGCCAACCCAGCTTCTCGGTTACGGTCCCACTCTTCCTTTGCGAGTAAGGGGCGTATGAATACCCCCTTATGAGAGAAAGTTTGTAAGCGAGCAGCTCCTCTTAAGAGAAGATTCTGAAAATAGGTTAAACGAAGCTCAACTTTGATAAGACGAGTGCGACCTTCCCGTGGTTTTTCAAGTCTATACACCATATCAGGAATACAACTGATGTCTAGATGACCCAGTGTCGTGTCAACAATTTCACTGTCGTACTTTGCTTTAACGGTAGGCAAAGACTGGTCGGATTCCAGACACAACAACAGAGAGAAGCCTTCCGTTTTCATCGCAACAACAATGAGAACTGTTTGAGCTAGATGGAGTAGACCGCGATGAGAGCTTCCTTTCGGCTTAAGCAAGAGATAGTTTCAAAATATGGTTGTTGTCACAAAGGCTGAGAACTTGATCCTGAAGCTCTTGATTTTTTGCCACAATATGGCTCATTTGATCCTGCGCACTCAGTATGTGGTTGATGAGAAATTTGAGAAATATCGGCATTTTTTGTCGGCTTGAAGCTGTTCATGTACGGAGGCAACATCCGTTGTCATTTAAGGATTATCACTGTCATCGGAGCAGTCGTCCCTGTCTTCTTTGGATGGGAAGTCGATGATGATGCAGGCATCGTTGTTGTAGATGTCATTGATCTCAATGAACACCAAGGACCGTTGCCAAACGGTAGTAAACAGTATGTTTGTAGGCAGAAATTTCAACGAAATCACCTTTTCCGGTGGCTTGATGAGTTCAGGAGTCAAGAAACAGAACCCAGACACAAGGTTCTTCACGTGTTCTTCGAAGATCCGGGTTGAAACAGAAGTCAGCAATGACGTGACGCCACAGCCATCAGAGCGTGATGACCGCTCGCGAACCGACCAGATGACGATGTATGTATGTATGTATGTATGTATGCAGGATGTTTTGTTGCGATCAAAACTCTTGCGCCCGGCGGGACTCGAACCCGCACCTTCTGCTTTCCGGGCAGCGATGTTCGCCTTACACCACCGGCGCTGTTTGACCGCACGTAACATCCGCGATATCCTCGAGGTCTGCCAGCACCCACCCGTGATACGGGATGGGCCGGCCGCTGATATCAGCATGTAACCTGTTAAGCTGAAGACCTTATTAGTAACAATGCTTGAACACATTTGCTTAAGCCTGGAGCGGCTGGTAGAGAGGCTATATGTTGTTACAGGATGTGTTGTTTTATGTATGTATGTATGTATGTATGTATGTATGTATGTATGTATGTATGTATGTATGTATGTATGTATGTATGTATGCATGTATGTATGCATTAAATAAATCACAAATGCAATCAATATACAATAACGCAATCAAAAAACAAATACAAAAAATTAAACCTTACAATCGTTTCGTTCCTTCCCTTAGACGATTGTGAGTAAAAAGAATGAATGAAAGACTAAGGATCTCCCCGGAACTCTTCAGTAAGGAGGGAGATCCTTATAGAAACCAAACCACTTACCGCACTCCGAGAGTGGTGGCGTCGATGAAATATGAATACCACGTCGTGAAAAGCAAAAATGAACAAAAACAGTGATTAGTAAGAATACCAGGACATCGCCATCGTCGTCTGTCGAAGACACATACCAGAAATGGAGTCAAAACGTTCGAATAAGTGAGCGAAAGCGGTGAAGAAGTAGGATTTCAAAACGAAAATCATAAAATCTCATTTTTCGACAGTAACCCGCCGGGCGCCTAGAATTTGAAGGTCGTCTAGACAGAGCGCGTTAACTACCAACAGGGGTGGAACAGCGAGTATGTCGGTCAACTAAAGGCAATGAGAATCGATATCGAACAGCTGCAAAACCAACAGAACCACTTAACCAACAGAAAGAGTTAGCTATTACACAGCTATCCTGTCAACCAGTGAATAAGCACCGATTATAACTCAAACTAAACTTTATGTCAAGAATTTTTTGGTAAACCGTACGATGGTGAATTAGTTCGAATATAGTATAGGTATGTATCAGTATATGAAAGTAGTGTTAACAGCCGTATAAGGCTATATTGTCAAACTATTATCAGTATGAAACAGGCAGCTGTTTCATAGATCCTGTTCAAGACGAACCTTCATAGCAATTCTTTTAAATGTTTACGCCAGTCACGGTTATTAATGCCATACTTGAAAAGTATGAACTTATTCTTAATAACACATTTGAATATAGAGCAATTTATAATGTTTACGTCAAAATCATTACTAGCTAAAGAATGTTTGAGCTGAATAATACGTATGTGTGCATGCATGTATGTATGTGTGTGTATGTATGTATGTATGTATGTATGTATGTATGTATGTATGTATGTATGTATGTATGTATGTATGTATGTATGTATGTATGTATGTATGTATGTATGTATGTATGTATGTATGTATGTATGTATGTATGTATGTATGTATGTATGTATGTATGTATGTATGCGTGTTAGAAAGCTAATGCTGAAGCAAGTAGCAAGGTATGGTGTCGTATTCATAATATTTGATCACACGACTATCGACCGAAGCAAAGTTAGCCGTGTTCGTACACAAAGTAGGAGTGTGCAAAGTCGTGCGTATATAAGGGAAGGCTCCGCTGGACTCCAGCGCACTTTGCCACCACTCGACCCTCGAGTTCTGCACTCACTGCTTGCATTTGCTGGTTAGGCCGTCCATCTATTTATCGAGATTTTTTCCTCTGTATTTCTTTAGGGTCTTGTTATGACATTTTCCAGCAATTTTTGGAGCATAAGCCATACACGTTATTGTCCCCCTCTCCTTCCATTTGCTCTTACAAACATAGGCACATATCGATTGAACGCCTATACGGAGCAACGATTGAAAACGAAGATTGGGGAAATGTTGCAGCGCGCGGCAGCTTGCTCTAAAAATATAAGCAGCTCTTTTTGTGCATTATCCTATTTCTTCATTTTTCAAAAAATGTGCACTTCCATCTGCCGCTTAAAGAATTAACGAAATAATGAATGTAACATATATCTACATTCAAGCTCCCCAAATAAGGCAATGGGACAAATGTGATTCGGAAATGCAAAATGTGTTCTTTATACAATATACTCATACACAGCTAAAGCGTAGAAACCAAATATTGGAGATGTCGACAGCGCACCAAGTAACATAGAATGGTATGACTGCAGCATGTAATAGGGCCTCTACAGAGTCTCGCGGCAGCAACCCGAGAACTCGTCCAAATCGCTCCCGCCGCAGTGGGATCCGCGCTGCCACTGTGGTGGAGGCCGCGGCGCGGACGAGTTGTCGCGGAGCCGCCGCACGCAAGGGTCCTCGAGGGCTGCCGCAGTTCACGGCGGCTCTAACCCGCAGCGCCAGGAGCTGCGGGAGGGGGGCGTGACCGAATGGGAAGCTTGGAGGGGGGTTCTTTTGTTTCCGACCGCTGGAAGCTTGGGTGGAGGGGGTTTTGTTATGGAAGCTTTGGGTGAAGGAGTTTTCTTTTGTTTGCGGTCGTCGTTTCCATCTTCCCCTATTGTTGTTTTGCTTATTTGCTCTTTTTCATTGCTGCCTCCTTTTTTATTCGTTTTTCTGTCTTTGTTTTAATCTCGTCTTCGATTAAGAAAAATAGTTGAAGCTAAGAGGTACTTAACAGAAAGCACCTAACTGCTGGAGCGAATGCAACACAGACCAGAAGAAGTAACTGAACCTCTCACAAGGAAATAGAAGACCAACTCAAGAATCCTACTACGATTTAGCAACCGAATCGTTCAGTCGAAAGCATTAAAAAGCACTCCACGGAAGCTCGCTTTTCAGATGAGTCAGAAGAAATTCTTACGAAACGTTCAAACAAGTTGGAAAAAATCCATTCCGAAATTCCGAAAGTTGGAAAAAATTCCGAAATCCATTCTGTATTTCTTCGTTCCTCCCGGCAAAAGTACGCAGTATTGCGTCGCGGGGCCACACCACCCGCCGTTGTGATGGCGGGCCCGCGGCACCCGCAAGACTCTGCTGCTAGTCTTAGGCCTGAGCTATACTCCCGCGGGAGCATCCGCAGACGGGCGGGAATCGCGCCGAGATCCCTCGCCTGGCCAATCGCCGCGCCCGGCCACGCCCGCCACCTGCGGTGCACCCTTCGTCCGCGGACGTTCAGCGGGTGATCCCGCGGGAGTATAACAGAGGCCTTAGTGTCGACAGTTGGAGGCGTGTGGAATCCTGCACTCAAAACGTAACGCAAAAAACCTTAGCATGATATTAGGTAACCTTGAATGCACTGTGAGGTTTAGAGGAAACCCTTGCACAGAAATGTAACAACGAAGCATACCGTTCTTGTTAGTATGAGCTATAACTGTATCGGTTAGACCTCCAGGACTCAGCAAGGCATCTAAGGGAATGCTGCCATCATAAAGGCTACCACATCATCTCCGAGATTGTCAAGCGAGGGACCTTTAGTGGAGCAAGAACGACACCAGTGAGAGCAAGCGCAATATGGCACAGGACTGTTAAGGTATAAGAAGTGTTCTATTAGATTTCGGGCTTACATTCAAGAACTCCTAACTTGGCCTAGAAAACGATTCTTCACAAAAAAAGCGTTTTGCTTATTACATCTCTGACATTCTTAGAGGTTGCAACTGCCTGCAAAAGTACGCAGTATTGCGTACAGTAACCCTCACAACGCCGTACCACCCGCCGTTGTCATGGTGGGTCCGCGGCACCCGCAAGACTCTGCTGCCGGCCTTAGCTAGTTAGATGAAAAACGTTCGGCATTATTGCTGTACTTTCTTGAGGTGATTGCTCACAAAACAAAGCTCTCCAAACTAAAGACACGACACCGTTAATTCCTAACTGCGCCTTCCACAAAACTGTCAAGCAACTGGTCATTTCTGGCAGATTGTGAATTCCAGATGCTGCGCTACCTTGCCCTCCTGTTCGTCACCCTCATCGGCGTAGCTATGGCAGGTAGGGCTGCTGAAAGTCCAACAGGTATATTCAATACAGCAGTTGCACAACAACAAAAGATTGCAGGGAAGTCCTGCCCAATTAGGCCGATCCTTAGAAGTCTGGGCTACCGGAACTACCAGTTTCCCTCTGGACCCTACGGCTGCACAGTGTCCGGTAGGCATCAATTCACGGTCTCCTGTGCGAACGGAGGTGAGTATTCTGTTCGCTTTTGTCTTGTTGTTACTTATAATAATTCTAGCAATGGAATACTTTAAGAAACACACCAACTGGTATGCAACAATGGAATGTTTATGCGTACGTATCGTCCGAATAGCCGCAACACCCTTGGATGCAACTAAACAGGACGAGCGTGATACCGTAACAGTATTTGATAAATATGAGAGAGACAAAGCACATTCTTGAGAAACTTCATGTAGAGTTCTTGAATGCGAATGTATATTGAGAAAATCTTCTTCTTCTTCTTCTTCAATCATAGGATGAACACTGTTTCCAAAAGCTTGATGACATGCTTATTTAAAGACACCTTCTCTTGGAGGCCTTCGCATATTCAGAACGCATCATTTTCACGTCAAACCTGGACTCTTGTCTAAACAAACTTTGTGCACTTGAAATTAAAGTGAACCTTTTCCAAATTGAAGCGAGCTTCTTTTAGATTAAGCTACAGACTTCTGAAGATGGTTGGAAAAATTTTTGCTAAAGGAATACTTGGTTTTAACTTTCTTTGAAACTTTTACTTCGGCCACGCAAATGAGTGTAATGAGTTTTCTTTTTTTAAGTTTTTTAAAAAGCAAACTTACTTACTTTGATACTTTGACGGTCCTTTTGTCGGCTGGAGGTCTCCTCAGCTGGACCACAACTCTTCCAGACTGCTCGATCTCTGGCTGCTTGCATCCAGTGAGGCAGACTCCGCTCTCTGAAATATCTTGAGAATGAGTCTGCCCATCGCGTTGGCGGTCTCTTATGGTCTCTCGGGAGCCATTCTGTGACACGGAGACTCCATCTATCGTCCTTTCGTCGAAGCAGGTGTCCGGCCCTGCGATATTTGAACTTCTTCATGTACTGCAGCGGGTCTGAAAATTGCGACTTCTCCCGTAGCTCCGAGCTTCGTAGGCCTTCTTGCCATTGCTGACGAAGGCTTGTCCTCAAAAGACATCTCTCCAGTGCACGATGCGTAGTTTGCATCGCTCTGGCGATTGTCTTGTTGTCGGTCCAGGTTTCCGTCGCGTAACACATCGCAGGCAGTACAGAGGCGTTGAATATCGAGGCCCTGAGGCCGGGATCCATGACCTGATCGGTGACTTCGCGAATCGAACTGAAGGCTGCCCATGCTGCGCGTCTCCTGCGGGCGATTTCAGGTCGTTATCCATGTTCAGCTCTCTTCCCATAAAGACGTAGGAGTCGACCTGTTGTAGAGCGACTCCATTTAACCTTACGAGTCCCGTGTCACACCACTGGTTGACCATAAATTGTGTTTTGGACATAGTCATGTCCAATCCAATCTTCCAAGATTGAAAGATTGGATTGAGGAGCAAACAGTAAATAAAACTCTCCTAACGATGTTTTGTTGCGATCAAAGCTTCTAGCGCCAGGCGGGACTCGAACCCGCACCTCCCTCTGACCGGGCGGGAATGCTCTACGCCTTTACATCATCGGCACTGTTTGATCGAACACAACATCCACACCTCGTGGGACCCATCAGCGCCCACCCGTATCCGGGATGAGCTGGCCGCTGATATCAGCATAGAACCAGTTAAGTTGATGGTCTTGATAGAAACAGTTCAAATCAGTTTCTTTAAGCCTCAATTGGCTGGTATTAAGGTTGCGAGCTCTTATAACGATGTTTTGTTGCCTCGTGGGACCGATCGCAACAAAACATCGGTATGAGAGCTCGCAACCTCGATACCAGTCTGTAAATAAAACTTTATTTCAAGGCGCAACAAGGCAGATGTCATTTAGTGCATGAAAAGGCGCGATCACGTCATGGCTCGAAATGTATGTCGCGATTTTATTTGAATGATAGTGTGATGGCTGCTTACATAAAGCATTAAAGTGAGGTTTTCTGTGTTCTTCACAGCTGTTTTTGTTATACTGATTACAGTTGTGAAAATCCATGCAAGAAACAATGCTGCAATTAATTAAACTAGATTCGCGACGTTTAGTGATAAAAGAAGAGATTGCGCCGCAAGGCGTCGCGATTTTAATTTAATTCATAACGGCTGTAAGGTACACACAAGTCCTCACTTTAATACTTCGAGTGAGCAGCATTCACACGATCAATCAAACAAAAATGGCGGGGAGTCGTTGAATACACGGCCCTCAAAAAGGGGCGGGGCGAGGGGCGCACCGAGGACAAGATGTCCCTGCCTTCACATGGAGGCATCGCATTTTTAGTCGCTTCCCTTGGCTCTGCAGCTCTACCCTGAACTGATTTCGTTCTTGAGACAAGAGTCAAAATCTTGTTCACCGTATTTGGAGGAAAAGAGTTTTCAGCTGCAACGCCATCGCTTTCTTCAGTTCCCGCCACATTGCTCAGTACTAAGGCGTCGTCCGCATTCTCCGGCAAGTACAGCAACATCTTAGCGAGATATGTCATGACAACAATGCGACCATCCACTAGAAAGTTCTCCAATACAAGAAGAATTGTCCGATCCTTGAAAAGAGAGGACGGTGGACCGGTTTTGCGCACAATTACGGATAAGCCTTCAATGTAGAACTTTTGACCGGAGTCACCCATAGTCTCTAATCGAGGCGAATATTTAAAGAATTTTGGTGGAAATTGGAAGAATCTACATAGAAGTGCGACGTTCTCCTTTTCTCAACTGCCTCAACTGGATAATGACTTTAGAGTTCTCCGAGATGATCTCCAATCGTCTCCTATCTCTCCAATCGTCTCCTCTCAGCAAGGATGTGCGGAATTTCCGTTTCCGTGTTCCGAAATCCGATTTCCGGCTATTTTGGGCTCTTCCGTTACGTTCCGTGTTCCGCCTGTTTTTGGGCCGGAAGGCGGAAACGGAAATGGGCACTGTTCCAGACTGTTTTCTATTGAACACAAGCAGCTCATTAATTAAAATGAGTTCTCCTTCAATTGTAAAAGAAATACTGTTTGATAACTCCATTATTAATATTCTTGAAGTTGGTTAGGCTGCCAAAAAACACTCAGAATGGCAATGGTTGGGTGCAGGGCAAAATTAGTGTGCCACAAAGGCTATGCATGCATTGTATGCAAAGAAAATGCTTTCAACATTTGAATGATCATAAAATTCTTGATCCACTAGTTATAAATAGCTACAAAAACGTTGTAAGCATATCGCGCAGTATCATAAGACAAAGGGTTTAGTCAAAATTGTGCCATGGGATCTGCCCCAAGATTACATCAGCCTTGCTGATCAAAGATGCAAATTTCAATTTTTAATTTCGTTAGGTGTGATACTCATCCATACGGAGTTATGCGATTCATTTTTTAATGAAGCATCAAGAATATCTACCATGAGCTGTTATTTTGATTGACTATGGTGACTTATTGAATTGTGTCACAATAGTATTGCTTCGAGAATCATCTAGGAGCTGTCCAGCTGTCACCTTGGGCGTAGGGTTTCTAGGCTGGCTCATCTTATTATCATCTTAGACCCCAAATGTATTCTGACTACTATTATAGTTTTGGTGATTGGAATGCAACTGCTAATCTTGAGCATGCAGATATCTGTGCAGTCATCACGTCGTCCATGACGCAACAGGTTTCTAAAAATGTTGAGAGGAATCTTTTTCCTGGTCGGAAAATGATCTAGGTGGCTACTCCAGATTTAGACTTTACCCGAGTCGGTTTTTTTAATGCGGATCTGTAAGTAACCTCATGTGGTTAAGTCGGTTAGGTCTATCGTTCAAAAAATATCAGCGTCAAAAAAGTCGGCAAAAAAAACTGTCGCAGGAACTATGTAGGGAAGACTGCATGCTGAAAGAGTGAGAAATAATAAGATAAGCCCCTGCATTTGTTTTCGTTTGTTGCTCAGCCATATATAAAAGGTTATCATAGCAATATTATGAATTCCTGCTTCGTTATGTTATGTTATGATGAGGATGAGCATTAATATGTGGAAGATTCCGCTGCTCGCCAAGTTCTGAGCAAAGAAAGTGCAAGAGAAGCCGCTTTTGACTCCGCTTCAGATGACTTCTGAAAAAATGGCGAACATGTGTCATTTCCGTTTCCGCGTTTCGTATTCCGGTTCCCGGTAATTTTTGAGCGTTTCTGTTCCGTGTTTCGTCTTCCGTTTTTTCCAGAAACATTTCCGCACATCCCTGCCTATCAGCTGTTAGGATTTTGGACGACGTCACGCCAAATAACGACGGTTTCGCGCGCCGCAAACACGTCCAAATAGGGCGGCGCGGGCGGGACGGGAAGTGGGCGGCGAGCGGCACGGTGTACCGAATAACTGCCCTCCAATAAAAACTGCGACGAGTTCATAACGCGATTGCGCATTTTAATGTTGTAAATGATTTCTTGGCACTAGTTAAAAGTTCCGACTCCACCGACAAGACTTCGGTCGAAAAAATTTCTTTCGCTGAAACTTTGTCTAGGGGCGTTATTTGGGGTGCTGATCACGAATCTGGCATCCGTTTTTTGCTTGACGCTGACGTACGGTAGGTTACGGTAGGTACGGGTAACTAAGGCTTCCGAGGTCATAGTCACCAATTTTGCCCAAACTTCGTCTGGGGGGTTATTTGGGGTGCTGATCACGAATCTGGCATCCGTTTTTCGTTTTACGTTGGAATACGGTAGGTTACGGATGGCACGCGTGACTGAGGTAATAGTCACCGATTTCGCCCGAACTCCGGCGTAAAACGAAAAACCGATGTAATATTCGCGATCAGCACCCCAAATAATCCCCCTAGGCAAAGTTTCGGCAAAATCGATGATTATTATCTCGGCAGCCTTAGTTACCTTTAGCTACCGTAATCTACCGTAATCGGCCGCAATTTCAAAAACGGATGTCAGATCCGTGCTCAGCAGTCCAAATAGCCCCCCTAGACGAAGTTTCAGCAAAATTGGTAACCTTGCCTGGACCACCCATGTTAACGGTATGGGCGGTCTTCAACCGAATCGTGAAAAACAGATATCAGATTTGTGATCAGCACTCCAAATAACCCCCCTAGACTGAGTTTCAGCGAAAAAAATTTTTTGACCGAAGTCTTGTCTGTGGAGTCGGAACTTTTAACCAGTGCCGATTTCTGTCTTGTTGCGCTATAAGACAGAGTTTAATTTCTTAAATTTTTTTAAACAAAATTTTTATGAAATTATTATACTCACTCGGGCAGCTGAAAGTCTCAAAGAAAGTTCACGTTTTCCTTGAACAAACAATTATTCCATTTTCTATGGTCTGCAGCTAAACTTGTTGGAAGCTCGTCTCGATTTCGAAAATTTTTATTTTGATTTCGGGAACATCGATTTAGTTTAGAAGAGTGTCAATTTTCACATAAAAGTGATATTTATTCAGATTCCTTCAAAAAGGGTCCAGTTTGACGAAAAAAGTGTCTAATTTGATTTTAACGGTTCCAGTTTGGCGTGAGATTGATGCATTTCGAATATGCGGAGGCCTTCAACAAGGTGTCTGTAAATAAACACCTCATCAAGGTTTTGGAAACCTTGGTTATCCCATGATTGCACAGACGATAACGAACTTTCCATCCGGTAGATTTTCTCATTATACAGTGAATGACTCTCGTTCAGAAAGTCTTCATGATGTTCTTCAGTAATGTGCTTTGTCTCTCTCATATTTATTAGACACTGTTAGGGTATCATGCTCGTCTTGTTTAGTCGCATCCAAGGGTGTCGCGGCTATTCGGACGATACGTACGCATAAACATTCCATTGTTGCATACCAGTTGGTGTGTTTCTTAAAGTATTCCATTGTTAGCATTATTATAAGAGACAACAAGACAAAAGCGAAGAGAAAACTCACCTCCGTTCGCGCAGGAGGCCGAGAATTCATGCCCATCGGGCACTGTGCAGCCGTAGGGTCCAGAGGGGAATTGGTAGTTTCGGTAACCCAGACTTCTAAGGATCGGCCTAATTGGGCAGGACTTTCCTGTAATCTCTTGTTGTTGTGAAACTGTTATGCTGAATATACCTCTTACACCTTTAGCAATCCTACCTGCCATAGCTACGCCGATGAGGGCGAGGAAGAGGATAGCAAGGTAGCGCAGCATCTGGAATTCACAACCTGCCAGAAGGTACCGGTGGCTTGACAGTTTTTTGGAAGGCGCAGTTAGAAATTAACGGTGTCGAGTTTTCAATTTACCGAGCTTTGCATTAAGAACAACGATCTTAAAAAATCTACAGTTGTAATGTCAAGCATTGCTTCACCCAAGTCGTTAACGGACACTGCAGTCACCCCCTTTGGTAGTCTGCCGCGAACGCGATCGCTTGTCTGTCCTGTGATTGGCCGGGCCCAATGTTTCCCACGGTGGCTTGCCCTTGCCAATGAGGCGCTTCGATTCGCCCAAGGCATGGGAAAATAGCTGACGTCAGCAGTTGTCGCGAGCGCGATCGCTGGCCGGCCGGGTGCGCCGTTTCCCACGGTAGCTTGCCGATGAGGCACCATCGATCCGCTGGGAGTATGGGAAAGTTGGTGACGTAGCACCATCGATCGGCGCGCGCCGCCTCCTCTCGACGGGCGCCTTTCGCCGTCCCTGCGCTCCCGCGACGAGGTCTGCCGACCTCTAGCTCTGCTCCCTATTCCGGATGGCTACCGAGGGACCTCGTCCCTGCCGTATTCGCTGCTTACACTACGGACGGGAGCGCCAGGAGAGGACCGCGGGGTCTAGTGAGCATCATGCTCACCCCCGCGGCCTCAGGATATTTCACTACGACGGCCACGGAGGACGCCTAACTATTCTCTACTCCCACCGCTCGACTGTTGGATATTTGCTGGTCGCGGAGTGTCAATAAACCTTATGGCTCACAGTGTGCGCGTGGAGGAACCGGGTGAGTCCCTTTGTATCAAGGGCATTGGCTGTGTCTATGCATATGTTGTGTACTGTCGTGTTGGTTCAGCATGGGCTAGGGTTGTCCTCCTAAAGCGAAGTAGGAGCCGGGTGGCTCAAGGGCGAGGGAAGAGGCCAGACCGGACAGCTGGAGGTCCATCAATACGTTTAGGCAATACGTGCGATTATAGCAATACGTGTGGAGTCCCGTGGGGTTAGGTAAGATCTGGGAACCCTCCGCGGCCCTTAGAGCGGCACGGAGCCGCAAAGGCGCGGAGGTTCACCTCAGCCTGCGGGGCCACCGATCGCAACAGCAGTCATCGCCGTGAACTTCCCCCTTCAGACACTGCCAGTCGACATTGATTTTCTCTGCGCTCTGGCGGCAGAGTCAGCCGCTCTCTCGCCTATACTCTCGTCATGCCGGCCGGCAATTGTGGGGCTCCGGTCCTGCAGTACGTCTACACAGTTCATTACGTGTAACAGACCAATAGGGTTCTGTGGGGTCCAGTGAGCTCTGCGCTCACTCCTGCGGTCTCAGAGAGCTCCGGTCAATACAACCGGGGCTTTGTAACCTTATTCTCTATTTTCATCCTGTATATGGTGCTTGCCGCTTACTACGTACCACAATAAATCTCACGGAATAGCAGTGTGTCCAACCGGAGGAATTGGATGAGTCCCTCTTATACTTCTCGGCCACTAGGCGGACGGCAGGCTGGCAGCCGTGTAGACTGGACCATATTCTATAGTGTATACTCGTGTGGGTATGGGCACGTGGAGCGCAGTCGGAGGAGGCGCGACTGCCGCGTGCACCCGATACCAGGTTCCTGGTTCGGATTTCCCGCCCAGGCCAACCAAGCCTTCCATCCCTCCGGGGTCGGTGAATTGGTACCAGACTTGTCTGGGAAGGATAAAGCGCTGACTTGTTCATCGGCTAGCCACCGCAAGTCATTTTATGGCCAAATACGCATTCATGTCGCCTCCACGACATCCCGTAGAAGTAGAATGCGCTGGCGCATCCCAGAAGGGATTGAGTAACGCCGTCCTTTATCTTTATCTTTATCTTATACTCGTGTGGGTGTTGGTTTTTTCACATACACCTGTTGCGTATGGGCATCCGAATTCCCCCCTCCCCCTCTGTGGACATTTAGGGAAGCGCAGAGTAGGCAGTAGGGGCGAAGAAATGGTCAATCTGTAGGTTCGTTGAGTTGCGTCCAATACGACGAGTAGACAATATGGGCCTGGACGGGGCTAGCTAACAGAGCTCCCTTTCCTTATGGTTTAGGTACCACGTAGTTGACCCTCTGGTGTCCATGTGCGGAATGGTCGCTAGTGGCAAGGTGATCGTCTCTGTCTGTGGGGGCACTGATCGCAACATGGGTGTTGATTGAGCGTACATTTGCCAATGGTTTTCTTAGGAGCAGCGGACAACTCTAATGTCAGAGTTTCAACTCTGAATTCCATAAGGAGAGCAGGCGGAGGAATGCTGGCTGTGTGCACCCGATATAGGCTTCTGGTTCGGATTTTCCGCCCAGGCTAATCAAACATTCTATTCCTCGGACGCAGAGCTCGCCGCCGGCGGCGTCCCTGCCCTGTCCTTAACCATTGCGGCGAGCTGCGTTGCCACAGAAGTGTGTGGGACCTTAAAGCGCTGACGTGTTCATCTTCTGACCGCCTAGGTCATTGCAAACACACATTAAAATCGCCTCCGTTACATACGGTAGAAGTAGAATGCGTGGCCTATCCCACAGGAGATTGAGTATCGCTGTCGTTTAACCTTCACATTGAATAGATAGTTGCATTCAGCTTGAAAGATCAAAGTGATAACTAGAACTTAGTACAGAGAGACAATATTGGAAAGAAGCTGAAGCGAAGTGCCATGGTGTTCTGGCAGACACTTCTCTTATATTCGCATGGCATTGTATACTCGTACTTTGTGTTCAAACACGTTTCCCTATTCTACAGCTGTACAAGCAGACATTGGGACAGCGACAGTCGTTTCCCGCTACTTGTCTCAGCTTTAAATAAAGCAGGATCCACTTTTGTGATGCTTTGAAAGATACTGTAGTGAATTACAGATAGCAATTATGAGCAGCTGGCATTTCTTCCTTTCTAACGGTGAAAATACCGCTAAACCTGAAGCCATCACATCGCGGTATGGTTTGACGCGATATTTTCACCATTAGGGTGGTAGACGGTAGATGAATCTGGCCCAGGGTAACCACGGATACGCACCACTTTAAAGAGACCATTGAGACGCAAGATGCGACCGCAATGATTAATGCTATTAGCGACCCTATGGTAGTATTATAGCTGACTTGCTGCACATTAGCTATTCGGCTGAGTGTGATATCTCAGCACGGAAAGCTTTGGAAGCATTCTGGATTTTTACGAGAAGTCCGGTAATGAAGAACAAAACGAGTGCCTAGCCGCCACAAGTGATTTTTGCCGTTCGTGTCTCATTGTGAGCTGTAAAACGACTAGTGAGTGATACCTACCCGGTGTGCTTCACTCGCCGCCACTAGTCTTTAAGCACAGGGAGATCATCAGTCCTTAGTGGTGGACCTAGATGAGTTCGTCTCTTTCATTTGAACTCTAGTAGTGATTGTAGGGACAGGTTTGTTGGAGTGGTAGAGGCGCTTGGTTGGGTAGAGCGCAAATTTAAATCCTTTGCAGCATGTTTAGACCTCTGAAGACGAGGGAACGTCGAAACCTCAGGCCCTGCTGAATGAAACGATTCAACTAAAAGCCTCGCGTGGCACGTGACATTACTAGCATCAACAACTAACAATGCCGAGGTTCCAAAAACAGAGGTTTGAAGTTGTCACTTTTTTCTTAATTTATTCACATAGCTTGCTTCTATTTGATTCAGCGTTTTACACTTGAGTCACGTCCCTGAGACTTACTTAAATAAATCAAATAAACTAAATAAACACAACCTATTGCAGATCCGGGTTTGGTGTTATAGGAGACGCAGTTTGGCCGTGAACGAAGCGTTTCCGTGCTGTGTGCAGTTTCACTTAAGTACTGAATTTGCTGTTTCACTTGAGCACACTTCAAGGTGCACTAAATAAAAATGTATAAATGAATTCGATGCCGCAGTGGACGAAGCCATATTGGCTGGGGAAACGTTGGCGATATGGTGAGTGCGTCGATCCAACCTTATCGCTAACGCAGCACCTGTACTTCAAAGGCTTGGACCAATCTGGAGCTTATCATCTTCCGTCACGCTGAATATCAAGCTGCAGCTCTGCCATTTAATTATCGTCCCGCCAACCTTTTTTGAAACCGTCGCTGTCGCCGAATACCCTTGTGCAAACCATTTCGGTTCGTCACGACTACCGCCGCCTACTGCTTCATTGCTACCGTTCTGGCCGATCTTCAGCTGCAGCTCAACGTGAGTTGGTTTCGTCATGCCCCCTCCTACCCTACCTGCTACTGATGGTACAATCGATTTTGTGAGGGCAACTTTTCCTTGGGGGAATCCTCTCGCTGTGGGCGTTCGCACTCTTCAACAATCATTGCCGTTCTGGCCTGCGTGCAGAATAATCCAGCACAAAGCTTAAGGAAAATAAGCAAGGCTACAAGTACTCCTTTTTCGATTGTTAGAGCGATCCTCGCTAAGGGTTGGTACCGAGTTAAGCGTCCTGGAACCATTCCTAGGATCCTTAGCGTTGGGCAACGTCTTAGGCGAGTGGAGGTCTGTCGGAATCCTTTCAATCGTGAGAGAATGACGGCGTGGACCAAGTTCCTTATTGCGCAGATGAAAAACGGATATCATACGAGAATCCTGAAAGGAAACTGCAGTAGCTTCCTGTAGACCGCAGGCCGCAGCCCGTTCCCAAGAGACGAGGGCACTGCAAAAAGGAGCTGCTCTCATTCTTCTTTTCCTCAGATGGCTGTCTCTACTATGACATCCTGAGGGCGATACTGTGACCTCCGAGGTGTTTTGTAGACAAGTGCGAGAGATGATTGCTTAGATCCCTTATTCTGCGTTATGGCGTGGAAAACTCTGTATGATTATGGACAACGCGAAACCCAGCATGCGACGGCAACACAGGACGAGCTGCGCAGGCTGGGTATCGTATGGCTACCACACCCGCCGTATTTTCCAGACCTTAGCCTCTGAGATTATTATGCCTTCAGGAGCCTCCAAGCTTTCTGTGCAGGCAAGAGGTTCAACGATGGTAACGACGTCAAGCGGCGGTGAAAGATAGGATCGCTTTTCGTTCCTCTTCGTTCTGGAGAGACGGGATCGCTGCTCTATCTGATCGTTGGAGGAAGGTCGTGGCTACAGATGGCGACTACTGCGAATAGTGATCCTTCGCTTCTATTGTTGTTATTACTTGTTGGATAAAGTCACTCATTCTTGCAAAACTTTCTGCACACCCTAATACCTGCATCATCATTAATTTGGCACTTAAAAGAAGTACAATAGCATTTCTTCCTTTGATGTGAAGAATAGTAGAATAAGAAGCATTACTTCGAACACTAGTGCGCTATGGTGTAACTACGTACACCACACTCCGTCCGTCGCCCCAGTCGCTCCCGCCGGCGCGAAGTATGAACAGACAACAAAAGCGACAAGAGCGACAGGAACGACGAGTACGAACAGATTTCGGCAACGATCGCTCGGTTTTAGTCGATTTGCATATTTTTCAAGGGCGACAAGTCGCTCTTGTCGCGAAGTATGTACAGTTCCTAAGCAGATCGATCCAAAATCCGTGCTTTCAAAAACTTTCACCAAATTTGGATTCTTTGTTTAGCTCAACCGTTATGGGTCCTTCGAACAAGCTCATTCGTCTCGAGTATCCTATGTATCAGGGACGCACGAAAATCTCGTACTTCCGTTATTTGTAGTGCGTGACGGCGCTTCGGCGGACGATGTAGCGCTACCTCGACAATCATACGATGTCGTCGCCCATGTCATGTGACGTGGGATTCTCGTCACAAGAGCTGCCTGTCACCTGCACTGGAATGACTATAAAAAGCGCGGAAAATTGTTAGCTCAGCCTGCAGAAATGAGCGGTTTCCAGTGAGTCGAGCTCCCTCCATTCCATCCTCCCTTTTTGTCTGAATATTCTGCATCGCCCAATAGACACAATATCGAGAAGTATTAGGTTGGAAACCAAGCCCTCGCCGTCTTTACGTTTTATTCCGAATTTCTCTGAAAGTCTTTTGCACAATATTATACACCATTCGAAAGAAAATGATTTGCTCTATCAGAAATTATGTTTTTCCCATTTCGATATCTGCAGATTTTTAGGTAGGCCAATGAAGTGGAAAATCAAAAAAGAGAAATGACCTTCGCTGACCTTTCCATTCCCAATAATTATTTTTCCCAATAGCTCCTACTCTTTTTTTAACGTTTTTTAAACAGCGTTATTCCCTTTTCGAAAGAGAGTGTTTTGATTATGAAAAGTGTGTTTCGCTTTTCTCTATTTTGACTCTGTCAATTTTTAGAGGAAGGTTAAAAAAGAGAGAAATGACCGCTACCAGTTTTTCGTAGAGTCACATATCCTTTCAAAAGAGAGTGTTCCGTTCCATCAGAATAGATGTTTTTGTTTTTGGTCATTCCGAATTTTGGTTATTTTTACGTCATCAGGTTGGGCGGGTGTAGCGCAGTGGGCGCGTGTAGCGAAGTCGGAAGAGGCGCGGACTGTCGCGTGCACCCGATACCAGGTTCCTGGTTCGGATTTCCCGCCCAGGCCAACCAAGCCTTCCATCCCTCCGGGGTCGGTGAATTGGTACCAGACTTGTCTGGGAAGGATAGAGCGCTGACTTGTTCATCGGCTGGCCACCGCAAGTCATTGTATGGCCAAATACGCATTCAAATCGCCTCCACGACATCCTGTAGAAGTAGAATGCGCCGGCGCATCTCAGAAGGGATTGAGTAACGCCGTCCTTTATCCTTTATCCTTTATCCAGGTTTATGCTAAAAAATTACGAAAGAGTTGGAGCTGTCGGTAGAAATAATTTACGTCTCCTGTACACCCCACTTTATTGCTCTGAAAATTAACGAAAATGAAAACAAACAAAACGATCTAACAAATTTCTTGTCGGGGAGATCATCCCCTTTGGAATGGTATAATACATAACATTTGCGAAAAATCTCAACATAAATCAGAGAGAATTAGCTGTCGGCGAGGGTCATTTCACTTTTTACCTTCATTTTGTTGACCTAAAAATTTACAAAAATCGGGGCGGAAAAAAGCGAAACATACTTTCTAATAGGGCGATCATTCGTTTTCAAGCGGACATAAAATTGTGCAAAAGACTTCTAGCGAAATTTAGAATAAAATTTAAAAAAGGCGGAGTTTCCAACCCAATAAAGGATATCGACATCGTTATCTTAAAGACCTTAAAGCACCGTCGGAAAACTATCATTTTACTCCCGAGTTATGCCAGAGGAAGAGGCTGTCTATCAAGCAGTGGACATATGATGCTATGATTTTTTTTACAGTTCGCACGAATAACAAATAAAAATAATTTTAAAAAATTTATAAATAATTAAGAATAAAAAACAAATAACTATAAAAGTATAGGATAAACACAAGTGCTTCTTAAAACACTATCACAATTTAAGAGTATCGTTGACAGATATTCTTCAGAGTAACTAACTATTAGGTTGAGTTATAAATTTTGCAACATTTCTGTGTTTTTTTTTCTGGAATTACAAAGCAACCCTGCTGAAGTGTTATATCTTGTTTGAAAGCTTGTTGTCTAGCAATCATTTTGAGCCATAAGTCGTAAATTTTCCTTGCGGTGTTGAAAAGTTTTATTCTCTAGAACGATGATCACTCAAAGTCAAAAAAAGTGTGTGATTTCAATTTCAATTAGTTCAAGCTCAGCAGCAACCCAGCGACGGTGATTAAGCACATTCAGCAGGTCACCGACAAGTTCTCTCCTAACCGAGTAAGTTATTGGAGGTGGAATCAGAAGTTCCTTTCTGCCCAGAAGGGCGTCAAGGACAAACCACTCCCGGGAAGATCAACTGCTGTAAACAAAAAGCGCCTGCGCCAGTCCATCAAGTTGAGTTCTTCTCGAACCCCACAAGGACTGACCGCTGATCTCGACACCTCCAGCGAATGAGCGCTCGTCGGCTACAGAAGACTGGAAGGTCGCCAAAATCGCCTTCGTCAGTGCCTCATGCTTCGACGGAAACCCAAGAATTGCTGTGCTTCCGACTGCCGAGAGCTCCGGCACTGGTTTATGCGAGGAGGCCTGGATCGAATCCTTGCCAGCGATGAAAAGCGGATGCTTCATTACTATTGTAAAGCTGGAAAGCAATAGCTGGAAGGCAACGAGCTCGGGCTCTGACGTCAAAACCGGAGCTCCACCGAAAGAGGATCCTGCTGTGCGTTTGGTGGATGCATAGTGGTCCAGTGCACCGAGAGGTGCTCCACGTAGTCAGACCATCCTTGACGCTCGCTTTTGCCGACAGCCCGACTAGATCCAGCAAAAATTAGTAGAGAAAGAAGTCGATACGAGCAAATGCTTCATCCACAACGGCAACGGTCGACCGCTTACAGCACTTCAGACGCTGACAAAAAGCTGAGAATTGGGCTGGACCGTCACACAATCAAGCAACCACCATACACCCCGGACATTGCTCTGTCTGTCTGCTATCTGCTTCGTTCGATGGATCACTTCTTCCATGGTTGGCGCTTCGCCGAAGTCGATGAGGTCACAGCGGTGGTAGACGAATTCTTCAGGTCGAAACCGACCAATTTCTATAGAGATGTAATCCACTCTGTCATGCGAAGCGGAAGAAACTCACTGAGAATAACGTCAATTACTTTGTTTAATTCAATAATTTTTCTTTTGTGGGATGATCCTATTTTTGCTATAAGGCTAATTTTGTTGCAAAATTTATGACTCAACCTAATAGTTGTTATTCATTGTATTGCAATACTCAAGTTTTTTTGTGTTTTTGTTTTCACTACGTGTAATAGCGCTTGTTTACACGTCCGGATAAATAAATAAATAAATAAACAATATGGCCAGTGTCCACCGTCCTTCCCTTCTGGAATCTTACTAACTTTGTTATCTTCTTTAAATGGAACTCCGCGAATGTTCAAAAAATATTAGCTCCTTTATAAATGAATGCGGCGGTCTTTAAAGTTCTTTAAAGTTTTTTAAAATTTAATTGGACAGGACCACTTAACGACAGCTGGATGACTTTCAAATTTTCTGGATAAAGCGAAATTTCTGGACAAGTGTCGTCGCTTAGTCGATCATTAGACAAAATAGACATATACTAAAAACCGCTAATTAATCCTTGCATCGTTATGTCAGTCCGCGAAAAATTAATGGCCGCCCTGAGCCCCTATGCACACACCCACAAGCAGGCACTAACGAGTGAACAAAACAAATAAAGCCATCGTTACTGCCGCGATTCGGGCGATTAAAGCCAATATGTATGATGGCTGCTGCTCAGGGTTAGCAGCAATTGAACAATATTGATCGACACTATTGATTTTTCCACACCAAGCACGTGAAAAAGCTATCCGTTCTTCTAAAAAATCTTTAAAAAAATAAGCTAACCCGTCCTTGTGTTATTATATCAATTCGCAAAGAATTAATGGCCACTCGAAGTCTTTATATAAGAAAACACGCGCAGGCAGACACATTCACGTGGTAAGAAACAAATAAAACGATCATGACTGTTGATATTCGAGTGGAAGAGGCGGATATTATGGCCGCAGTTCAGAGCTGACTGCAAGTGAACAATATCGATTGACAATATCGATTTTTTCCATGGTCAATATGTAAAGGGCTATTCTTTCGTCTGCCTTCAATCTCGAAAAATTAATGACTGCCGCAAGACAGCCATTTCATGTGGAAGTTTTTGGGCTAAAATCGAGCAGTTGATCGTGAAACAAGCTATCATTTTATCTTAAGAAGGCAAACCCGTCCTTGTGTCACTTTGTCGGTCCGCGAAAAATTAATGGCCGTCCGAAATCCCCTTATATACCATACGCAGCCAAACACATTCACGCGGCAACAAACAAATCGATCGTGGCTGTTGATCTTTGTGTGAAGAGGCGAATATGATGGTCGCTGTTCAGAGCTGACTACATGTGAGCAATATCGATTGATAATATCGATTTTTCTATGGTCATTATGTAAAGGGCTATCCTTTCGTCTGCCCTCAGTCTCGAACAATTAATGACTGCCGCAAGACTGCCATTTCATGTGAAAGTTTTTGGGCTAAAATCGAGCAGTTGATCGTCAAACAAGCCAACACATTTTTTTAAAGACAAATCCTTCCTTGTGTCACTTTGTCGGTCCGCGAAAAATTAATGGCCGTCCGAAATCTCCATGCACACAAACACACTCACACGTGAACAAGACAAGTAAAGTCATTATTACTGTAGTTTTTCACAGGATTAAAGCGAATATGTACGATGGCTGCTGTTCAGGACAACACGTAAACAATATCGATTCATATCGATTGAAACCACAAACCAGACTTTTTTCACATTAAACACGTAAAAGAGCTATCCACTCGCATGCTCGCCAGACTTGAAAAATTATTGACAGCTGAAGGAACCTCAAACAAGCACGCAAACAGAGTCGAGATGCAGACCATATTTGTTTATTTATTTGTTTGTTGATTCACTCATAGACGATAATCAAGCGTAAGCAAACAAGGGTACAATAAGAAGGAAAAATTTTGGCTGATTTGTGAGTGGATGAGCGGCCAGACTTGTCTGGGAACGATAAAGCACTGACTTCTTCATCGGATGGCTACCGCAAGTCATTGTATGGTCAAATACGCATTCAGAATCTCCTCCACGACATCCCGTAGAAGTATAATGCGTGGCGCACCACAAAAAGGGATTGAGTAACGCTGTCCTTTATCCTTTATCCTTTATCCTTTATATTGGCTCCATAACTGCTAGACAAGTTTTACACTAAGAAAACCGCCTATATGAACATATCGATTTTTACTGAAATATGTGCACCCATCTGTCCGCTCAAAATTAATGGCCACTGAACGATCTTTTGGTACATGTCGTGAACGTGGGCAGCATTGAGAGGTGAGAACGCTACACCCAATCAGATCGCATCGAATAGGCAATCCATTGATGGAAGAAGTATGAGGTCGGCACCCTGATTGGTTGGCGTGCGTCTGCCTGGCTATGATTGGCTGGCGCGCTCCCAGCCCACAATGCTGCCAATCTTCACGACATGCTCCGATCTTTTCATCACAACCGGCATTGCTGATCTCTGCTCAGAGATGAACGGGGAACTTCGCGGGCTTATGCTGAGCTCCGGAAACGATCCACAACACGCTGAGGTCCTTCCAGAAGCGATAGAGACCTCAAGAACCTACAGGAGGGCCCTTAAAATGCATTAATACAGTAGTTCCGAAGTGCTTCGACGGAACTTCGGGAACCCCTTCGTGTCACCGCCAACCGCCCGTCTGTTCGTCCGTTGTTCACCGCGACGACAGACCGGCAGCAGAGCTACAGGAGTGGGCCTCCGTGGGCCGCCTCGTTGTCCTCAGCGGATGCCGCCGATCGCGGCTCTGCGTCGTCGTTCGCAGCTCAGTGCCTCGCTTTGTGTAATCTTATCGCGTCGAGGATTTCCGCAACGAACTCATCCTTTCGTCGACTCACGACGTTTTCACCCGAAAATTTCACATGTGATCTTCTCACCAGCTTTTTTCCTTGGAAATCACTCTGTTCCTCAAGGAGACCGAGGGATTTTGCTTCTAAGGTGCCACTGAGGTGTCCCTCAGCTCAACCGAACAGCTGCTCAGTGCGTCGTCAGCTGACGATGATTCATGTGAAAACATTGCCGAATGAACGAGGGTCATGCTACAGCGGCGTACTTCTGATCATCTGGTGCAGTTCTCAGATGACAGAGGCCTGACGAACTTCGTCGTTGTGTTCTTAGACAGCACCTGACTGCTGCTATCACGTTTCGCCACCTCATCTTCACCTCAACATAACCTCTGGAATTGCGAAGAGTTTTCTCGACTCTAGAGTGCTGAAAGCTCCTAACTTCTTCCATGAATTTGCTTTTTAATTAGTTGTTTAAATAACCTTATATAATGTCGCGAAAGTGAGCAGCATTGGTAGGTGGGAGCTCTCCAGCCAATAATAACCAAGCAGAGATCGGACCGGTCACATGCCAGCCGATCAGGATACCAACTGTACACGGCCTGTCAGAATGGCACGCCTATTCATTCAATGCGGTCTGATTGGATGGGGCGTTCCCATCTCTCAATGCTGCCCGTCCTCGCGACATATACTAGATGTTTATACCTTCCGCATTTTTTTGAATATTATTATCCATTTTTGCTTTTTTTAAAGAGATCTTATAAATAAAATAATACAAAAATAAAGGAGTAAATCAGAAATTTATTATATCTTGAGAAATATTACGATAAAAAGAATAAATGTAGGCGTTACTCTATCCGTTATAGGATGCGCCACGCATTCTATTTCTACGGGGTGTCGTGGAGGTGATTTGAATGCGTATTTGGCCATACAATGACTTGCGGTTGCCAGCCGATGAAAAAGTCGGCCTTTCTCCTTCTCAGACAGGTATTGTACCTATTCATCGATCCCGGATGGGTGGAAGGTTTGGTTGGCCTGGGCGGGAAATCCGAACCAGGAACCTGGTATCGGGTGCATGCGACAGCCGGCACCACCTCCGACTGCGCTACACGCGCCTTTTTAAATATCATTTTCCGTTATTGCTTATTTTTAAAAACGATTTCATAAATAAAATATAATACAAAAATAAAGGAGTAAATTCGAGTACTACTAAAACTTAAGAAATATTATTAAAACATTGATTGCAAAGTAAATCAATATTTTAACAACTTCTCAAGTTTTTTATATTGCTATTAATGTTGGTTTTTGTTTATTGAATTTTTAATCACGAATGAACAGATTGACATTTCTCTAATGACAAGGAAAGTAAATAAAAACGATCAGTATAAAGGATAAAGGACGGCGTTATTCAATCCCTTTGGGATGCGCCACGCATTCTGCTTCTACGGGATGTCGTGGAGGCGATTTGAATGCGTATTTGGTCATACAGTGACTTGCGGTGGCCAGCCAATGAACAAGCCAGAGCTCTATCCTTACCAGACAATTCTGGTACCAATTCACCGACCCCGGAGGGATGGAAGGCTTGGTTGGCCTGGGCGGGAAATTCGAACCAGGAACCTGGTATCGGGTGCAGGCGACAGCCGGCGCCTCCTCCGACTGCGCTACGCGCGCCCAATAACAGTCAGTGCCGACATATATTCTTCACTAGCAGTGAAACTTCACAATGGCTTAATCCGATCCTATGACGTCCGCCTCGAATGATCATCCTGAGCAGAAATTGATGGTTCCAGCAAAGATGTAGACCCCTTTAATCTTCTTAATATGTGATTATTTCTTATAAAGAAATAATTTTACAATTAAACAATATCAAATAAAATTAGAATAGCGTTTCAAGCTCTTATAATACTAATCATTTTTAGTTAATCATTACTACATTTTTGCTTTGAAACGGACAAACAGATCATTGCTTTTCATATTGACCATAAAAAATTGATAATATTATAATATTACTTCTTTTCTTAAACCTGAAGCGGCTGTTATAGAAGATAGGGTACATGTCGCCAAGATGGGCTGCATGGGATGTCGGGGACGCAGGAGCCAATCACATCGCATCAAAGTGACATGTCATTCATAGAGGGGTTGTGCGGTCAGTACCTTGATTGGCTGGAGTGTGCATTAGTATCGATAGAAGCTATTAGAATGTCTAATAGCTTCTATCGATACTAATTATAGATGCTGTTATAAAACAATAGGTGTTGGTGTTGTATTGTATTGGTGTTTACATGCTAAATCATTTCGTTTTTATGTGTCGATCTATCCTAATTTTTTATCCTGTATCCTTTTATTTTCTTCTATTTTTTGTCCTTTCTTCTCGGTGCACAGCTTCACGTAACCAAAAATTCAACACGGAACATTATTTCCTTTGATTCATGGAAATTCGGACATGATGTTTCTCCCTTATGTTTATTCGCTTTGATTTTACAATCAGTTTTTCGCGGATTTTGTTTGTAGGTTGCTTTTTTAGTATTTCTTTACCTTTGTAGTGACATATTATCTCAACGGGCGCGTGTAGCGCAGTCAGAGGAGGTGCCGACTGTCGCGTGCACCCGATACCAGGTTCCTGGTTCGGATTTCCCGCCCAGGTCAACCGAGCCCCTCCTGGGTCCGTGAATTGGTACCAGGCTTGCCTGGGAAGGATAGAGCGCTGACTTGTTCATCGGCTGGCCACCGCAAGTCATCGTATGGCCAAATACGCATTCAAATCGCCTCCATGATATCCCGTGGAAGTAGAATGCGTGGCGCATCCCGAAAGGGATTGAGTAACGCCGTCCTTTATCCTTTTTATCTTTATTATCCCAACATTTTGACTCATTCAATTGCTTTATTGTTTGTAAAATTGCTGCTCAAATGCTGGGTCCAATTACCCGCAGAAAACCCGGTCTCTCTTGTGTGCACCATGAATCGATTCAGGGTTCGAGTCCTGTCCATGCCAATCAACTCTTTAATCCATTTGAAGTAGGTGATCTGCTACCGTACTATTCTGTGAGGGATAGAACATTGCTTTGTTCATCGGCCGGGCGAAAATGTGCATTCAGATTTCCTCAGAAGTAGAAGGCGTTGTGCATCGCAGAAGCAGAACACTAGCGTCGACCTTCATCGTTCTATTCTGTTAGCATTTTCGCACATGTTGCGCACATTCCAGACAAGCCTTCTTCAAGAAAATTATCCAAGGTGTATATTAGATGACCGGCGACTTGGTCAGCGCTGTCCTTCATCTCCTCTAGACAATGTTTCAGCAAAAACCTCGTCAATGACGGTACCTAGAAGGCAAGTGCATGGCGCATCCTATGCAAAATGATTGACGGCGGTCTCAATCCTTTGGTTCTACATCAGTGGCGCGATGTCCAATCCAGAAGGCTGTCGTCAAGGCGTTTAAAAGGTGGCTCCGTCTGTGACGAAGGAAGAAGGCCTTCATGAAAAGCGGCGTGATCCACGCAAAGAAATGCCGCCGCCTGATCAATCATATGCGACGGGTCCGACGGTGACAGTCGTGGGTCGCTTCGTTCGAATCGATGCCCTGCGGATCTGCAACGAAAACAGTCGCCAGAAGGGACCCGATTATTGATTGAAACTGGCAGATCGATTATCGATCGCTTGACAGCCTCATCACCATTTTGGTCCACGGAAGGACGTACTTTTCTTGAAACAGATGTAAATAATCGCTTCAACGAACAGAAGAGGCTTGTCGATGTCCTTTCTGCCAACCGAATCTAAGAATAAGGGATAAAGGACGGTGCTACTCAATCTTTTTTGGGATGCGCCACGCGTTCCACTTTACGGGATGTCGTGGAGGCGATTAGAATGCGTATTTGGCCACTTATCAATGATTTGAGGTGGCCAGCCGATGAACAAGTCAGCGCTTTATCTTTCCCAGACAAGTCTGGTACCAATTCACCGACCCCGGAGGGATGGAAGGCTTGGTTGGCCTGGGCGGGAAATCCGAACCAGGAACCTGCTATCGGGTGCATGCGGCAGCCGGTACCTCCTCCGACTGCGCTACACGCACCCGGCAACCAGATCTACCACAGTGAAACTTTGAACCTTCTAAGGAGCTTTACATGACTTATTTCTATTCACCAAACTTTCTAAGAATATCTGATGGCTCGACCCTTTCTGGAATGCGCCATGCATTAAATTTCTAGACAAAATCTTTGAGGAAATTTGACCTATACAATGACTTGCGGTGGCCAGCCAATGGACAAGTCAGCGCTTTATCCTTCCCAGACAAGTCTGGTCCGGATTCATCGACGCCGAATGAATGGAAGGTTGGCCTTGGGGTGGAATCCGAACCAGGAACCTGGTATCAGGTGCATGCGACAGCCGGCACCTTCTCCGACTGCGCTATACGCGCCCGGCAAGCAAATCTACCGCAGTGAAGCTTTGAGCTTTTTGAGGAGCTCCTTATGGCTTACTTCTATTCATCGACGCTTTTAAGAATAATAGACGGCTTTAATCGATACCTTCTGGGATGCGCCACGCACTCTACTTCTAGGAAAATCGTTGAGGCGATTTGACCTACACAATGACTTGCGATGGCCAGCCGGTGGACAAATCAGTGTATTATCCTTCCTAGACAGGTCTGATACCAATTCACTGACCGCGGAGGGATGGAAGACTTGGTTGGCCTTCGCGGGACCCGAACCGAGAACCTTAAACCTGAGTGCACCCGGCGCCTCCATCGACTGCGCTACGCGGGTCCCAACTAGATACATAACTAAGCTATGTAAACCTTCACTCCTCTTGTAGCTGCAGCCAGCCTTCGGACACTCAACTTTGTACTTTGCCGTGTTAAACCGCCACTAAAAACAATGAGGAACTCTCTAGACAGACCGAGGGAGAGAGACGACAGCTGCTCTTCGCCCCAGCTGTTATCGGTGTCTGGACTCCTCTGCAGATGAGAAATGATGACGAACTGACGAGGTTTCTGACGGCGAATGCAAACTGTCCAGTCCGTCGGCAGTCTTCACACTGCATATCCTTTGCCTTGGCTTTCGCCTTCAAGATTCCAGACAACTGGAGCCAGATTTATCAACCGCTTACTGCCAGATTCATCAACCGCTAACCTCTAACGGTGAGAATACCTCGCCAAACACCCTGAGATGGCATTCATCCAGCATCAAGTTTGGCGGTATTTTCACCGTTAAAGGGCGGTAATCGGTTAGTGAATCCGGCCCCAGGTTTAGAATTTACCCGTCCAGAAGATTGAAGCTGTTTCACAGTCTGTTCTGAAGGGTATGTAATGCGCACTTAAACCTTGGAAATCTGCTCAAAGATCAGCCTTTTCTCAGCCAGTTACTTAAACTGAAACTCTGCTCCGCAATCAGTCAGAAATCAGCCTTAGGGTGCGCCACGAACTCTACTTCTTCGAGGAAAAAATGCTCCAAATCCAGTCGATGACCAAACATAATCCGGACACACAGGTGAATGTTGATGGGTCCCACGAGGTGTGGATGCTGCATTCGATCTAACAGTGCCGTTGGTTTAATGGCGTAGAGCATTCCAGCCCGGTCAGCGGGAGGTGCGGGTTCGAGTCCCGCCTGGCGCCGGAAGTTTTGATCGCAACAAAACATCGCTATAACAGGCCAAATATACCATTTCCATTCCCATATCAAACGTAACATTTTTTTCAAGCAAACTGAGCATTTTCCCAGTGAAAATATACGTCCTCCAGATCAAACTTGACGCTAATAAATTTATTTTGAAGAAATTTTTTACTACTTTCTTTGAGATTTTATACTCACTAACCCAAAGAAGATAACACACCGTTTGAAGAAATACGACAAAAAATTTCTGCGTTAATTTATAAATGAATAATTATTAGACTCATAATTAATAGATTTGTTTTAAAGAATCAAGGAAAACATCACATCAAAAACAAAAATTATGAGACATTAACTTTGACCAATAACCAAAAAATTCCAAAGAATAAAAATTTTATAAGATTCCAAATATTGCATTCCTTTTCTGTGACACGAGAATGAAAAAAATTTCAGCTGCAAATTCTCGATGTAGTGCCACGCGCCATATCGATTGAGCGACTCGATTAATCGATATGGCGCGTATCGCTACATCGCCAAGGCGATCAACCTTTGGTCATATCCTAAGAGAGTGGCCTATGTATCAGTTTGATCTGCAAGACATTCACTTTGACCTACAACCAATAAATTCTGAAAATTTAAATTTTTAAAACATTTTATGTAAGTATAGTGTTGCTTTCTGTGACAGGCCACAATAAATCTTAAATGACAAGTCTTCGATGTAGTGATACGCGCCATATCGATTGAGCGACTCGACCAATCGATATATCGTTACATCCCTTTGTAAGGCGACCGAGCTCCGAACATGCCCTAAGAGGGCGTGTATAACAGATCGATCTGAAAGACATTCTTGACCTAGAACCAATAACTTCTAAAAATGAAAATTTTATAAAATTCTAAATATTGCATTGCTTTTCTGTGATAGCCGAATAACACATTTTCAATTACAAACTTTCGATGAAGTTACGCGCGCGATATCGATTGCGCGACTCGACTAATCGATATCGCGCGTGTCGCTACATAGCGTTGTAAGGCGGTGGTGCTCTAAACATACCTCAAGAGAGTATATATAGCACTTTGCTCTCTTCAACCTGACCTGGAAGATGCTGAATTTGGCTTCAATAATGCCCAGTTGGCTTTGAAAAGTGCCCCGACTTGATTGGAAAAGTATCAAATTTTGGGTAAAAATGGAATAGTTCCACCATTACTGATGTAGTTGCACCTTTGACCCCAGTCTTTCAGTCAGCAAAGAAGCAAGGATTAAGCCCTGACGAAAGAAGTACCACCCTTACCAGATGGACCCTTCAAATCTCTTCGTTCTCAGCTTCACAGATCTGTATGAATCGCTAATGCCAGCTGGTCTTCGCATCTCACTTCCCTTCAGACATAAGGAATCAGAGAGTGATCGTTGTGGCCACGGGACCAGGCACCATCCTCACCAGCCGGCGGCTCGTCTACCGTCGCCAGTCAATAGAGGTCCTATGGTGAAAACAAAAACAATCCGGCCGAAGTGCGGTTGAAGTGAAGTCAGCGCTGCTAGAGCGGCCGACAACAGCTGCAGCTCTTCCAGTAGGTGCAAGATCCTGGCCTCTCCTATGGTCCCGTTCACTTACTGACGCCCTTCCGTGCTTATGCCGTAGCCTAGATAAGTCCTCTGAGCTGTTTTCCTTCCTCTCGAGGAATTTTCAAGTTTCTTACCGTATTCTTCTGACTTCAGACGACTTCTATTCTAAAAAAAGAACACTTTTTGGCTCGAATAGTGAATCCATCTCGACGAGCATAGGCCACGGAAACACGAAAACGTTCAGCGTGTCAGCTGTTTTATCGCTTTTTCGGTTCGTGATTAAGTATCAGAACGCTCAGAAGTCTGAGCAATGCTCCTATGAAGAGTGATTTATTAAGAAAAACGACACGAAATAGCCTACCGCTGTACGACAAATCTGAACCATGGACCTGGTATTGGGTGCACACGACAGTCGGCACCTCCGCCGACTGCGCGCTCTAGCGCCGGGCGGCACCTGTGGCGCAGAGGATTCCCACCCGATCAGCAGGACGTGCAGGTTCGAGTCCCGCCTGACGCTAGAGTTTTAATCGCAACGAAACGTTATAACAGCTTGCAATCTCAGTACCAGCCACTTGAAGCTTAGAAAAAATACTTGAAATGTCTATTTCTTCTTCTTCTTCTTCAGCGTCTGTCCCGCTTCTAAGCGGGGTCCGCTATTCTGGTGTCATGACGCCACCTTTCCCGATCCAGCGCTAGATCACGGTGGACACCAGCCGCTTTCAAGTCCGTATGTAACGTATCAACCCAGCGCCTCTTCTGGCGCCCTCTAGGCCGCTTTCCAATTACCTCGAAGTTGAGGCCTATCTTGCGGACGCTGTCTTCCTCTCCACGCAGAACGTGGCCGTACCATCGTAAGCGAGCTTCGCGCATCTTGTCAGTTATCGGCGCGACACCGAACTTCTGCCGAATGCCATCGTTTCGGATGCGGTCCATGCGCGTGACTCCTGCCGTCCAGCGCAGCATCTTCGTCTCCATGACGCTGAGGCGCGCTTCAACTTCCTTGGTCGCAGGCCAACACTCAGCGCCGTACATCGCTACTGGCCGGATGACTGCCCTGTAGATCTTTGACTTAAAGCGCTCTGGTATCTTCTTGTCGCAGAGCACGCCAGTCAACGAGCGCCACTTGGACCAAGCTGCACTCACGCGTGAATTCACTTCGACCATCAGTTTGCCGTCAGACGTGACTGCTGATCCCAGGTATTCAAAGACCGCAGTGCGTGGAAGCTCGATGCCGTTAACCTTGATGGAGCTGGACTCGGTAACGTCCGTCGTTAAATACTCGGTCTTCTTCACGTTCAATCTGAGTCCAAACCGCTCCAAGCGATCAGACCAAGCTTGCAACTCTCGCTCGAGTTCTCCTTTATCTTCGCTAGCGAACATCACGTCATCGGCATAAAGCAACGTCCAAGGGACGGGCTTCTGAATAAAGAAAATTCAAAGCCTAGTGAATAAAATTACACATTTTTCTTTTTCCAAAAGGTTCGTTTCGCCACCTATCTTCAGACGAACCTTTCGTTATAACACCTTCCCGGTGGCTCATAGATCTGAAGAATCTGAAGATCTAGTGTGATGGCATCCATGACGACAACAAAGAGGTGTGGGGAAAGCGCAGAACCCTGATGTACCCCGACAGAGATGGGAAACTCCATCGAGGTTCCAGCTGCAGCTTGAACTCGACTCTTTGGGGAAGAGTAGAGAATTCGCACCCACTCTATGAGCTCTTCGGGAACTCCATGATGTCGCAAGGCGTACCATATCACTTCACGCGGTACGCGGTCAAAGGCCTTCTCCAAGTCGAGGAAGGGGATATGCACTGCCTTCTGTTTCTCGCGATGCTTCTCTATCAGGAGGCGGGCGGCGTGTATGACATCAACGGTGCCACAGCCAGCCACGAAGCCGCACTGATTGCTGGACAGCTGGACGATGTCTCGAATTCGTCCATCGACAACTCGCTCAAAGATCTTCATGCTGTGCGAAAGCAAGCGAATCGGACGGTAACTGGAGCAGTCTGCAGGACTGCCCTTCTTCTTCCAAATCGGAATCGTCATGCTTTGGCGCCAACACTCAGGCACTTTCTTCTCCGCCACAACCTGATTAAAGAACTTCGCCAACCACTCAGCAGGGTACCAAAACATCGACTTCCAAGTTCTGCTGCCACGTCGTCGGGTCCAGTCGCTTTGCCTGGCCTCATCTTCTTCAAAGCCGCTTCAATCTCCTCCACGGTGATCTTCTGAACGGGGCCGTGAATTGGAGCCGTTGAAGAATGGCTGGATGAGGGAACTCTACCGTAGAGATTTCCTCAAAATAATCGAAATGTCTATTTATAATTAAATTATATGCATTCATAATCATAATCATCATATTATAATCATATTATTCATTGTTATCGCCGACAGACTATGTCGTCCTTCGGAATGCGCCACGAACTGTATTTTTCGAAAAAAAATTCATGCTGCAGTCGATGACCAAATATACCATTTCCGCGTCAAGTAGGCGTGTATAGCGCAGTCGGGGGAAGCGTCGACTGTCGCGTGCACCCGACACCAGGTTCCTGGTTCGGATTTCCCGCCCAGGCCAACCAAACCTTCCATTCCTCGCCATCAGTGAATTAGTAGCAGACTTGTCTGGGAGGATAAAGCTTGTTCATCGGCTCGCTGCCGCGAGCCATTGTATGGCCAAATACGCATTCAAGTCAACTCCACGACATCCCGAGAGGTAGAATGCGTGGCGCATCCCAAAAGGGGTTGAGTAACGCCGTCCTTTATCCATTTTACAAAGACAACTGACGTCGCCAAGACCAAGAAGCCCAGAGCTTCCCTAAGTTTAAAGTAGAAACGAGATCAGATGTGCACTAACCGGAACGTATCTAGTAAAGTTCGATGAGGAACTGGGGCCAGATTCACCAACCGCTTACTGCCCTCTGGCAGTGAAAATACCGCCAAACCCCCTGATATGACATTCATCCAGAATCAGGTTTGACGGTATTTTCGCCGTTAGAGGGCGGTAAAGCGGTTGATGAATCTGGCCCTGCTGGAATGCAGCGGGTGCTGCCGTTCAGAAGAAATTCAGATCTCCATCGCATTTGACCGCCCCGATCACATCTGTTTGACCTACCAATCACCCGCACGAGCCGATAATGGACGCGGATCTGGACGAAAACGAGGGATTTGATGAAATTTCGGAAAAAATATTTTGGTACCGATTGATCTGGAAATTGGACGCAGCGTTGATGGATGACGTGGAAGATCGACGTTTCACCAACTGAACAATGCAGCGACGTTCAGGAGTGCAGTAGTCGCGTAACCGCTAGTAAGGAGTTATTCTGCTGGAAGGCAATGGCCGGTAACGCAATTGCTACTCCTACGGTTAACCCCTCCCAACTAGGATAGATCAAACCTCCACTTTAAAGTCAAAAATTGTTCGAAAGTGCATAATATCGTAGCAGGAACACGTTCCATCTGGGAGATTTTCACATTTCCCCCGCCTCTGCCATTGGTTTTCAACGCTTCCAGACCAATCGGTAACAAACAATTTTCGTCGGATTTTCCAGCAGATCCCTCGTCTTCCTTCGGATCTGGTCCGCTCCGGCTCAGACGGAAGATTGATTGGTTAAACCACGATGATCTGGGCGGTCGAATGCCCAGATCAATAGATGGAATAGCGCTAAAGCGCTATCAGTCATTGTCTTCCACCTCTTGATCTCGGCATTTGACCACCAAGATCAATATCGTTTGACCAATCAATCGTCCGGCTGAGCCGATACGGACCTACTTGAAACGAAGACAAGCGATTTGCTGGAAAATTCGACGAAATTTTTTTTTTGCTACCGATTGATCTGGAAGTAAGGGCTCGCTTATACTTCGACGCCGAGCAATGCGACGCCACGTATTGTGGCCACATTGATAGGCCGACGCGATCGATCAGCTTGGTCACTATACACACCATCCGTCGGAAGTATAAACGGAGCCTAAAGGCCCCCGCAGACTTCTGCGGCGAGCGGCGGACGGCGGACGGCGAAATCGCTGAGCGGCGCCGCCGAGCGGCTTGACTCATCATCAGTGGGAGCGGTGACGGCGAGGTACTGTACTGTTTCTAGTCGGGACCGACTGGTGCTTAACAATAACGCGCCCCGATGACGATCGCGTTCGTCTCCGCTTTGGATCCCGCCGCGAAAGGGCAGAGCGCAGAGCGCAGACAGGCAGACGCTGGAGCGGCGCCGCCGGGTGGAATGATTCAAGTCATTTCCGCCAGCGACGCCGCCGGTGCCGCCGGCGGGCCAGCGGCGCCGCTGGCGGCGAGCTCTGCGTCCCGATGGTTAAGCATAGGGCAGCGGCAACGCCGCAGAAGTCTGCGGGAGTCTTAAGACAGCGTTGAAGGCCAATGGCAGAGGCGGGGAAAATTAAAAATTTCCCAGGCGGAACGTGCTCCTGCTCAAATATTATTCACCTGAAAACTGGTTTTGATTCTAAATTGAAGGATGGATCTATCCTAGTCCGGAGGGGGCAACCGGTAGAGTAGCAATTGCATATGTCGTCCCATGCCACACAACCATATTGTCTGAATGCGAATGAAATGCGTCGCTCCAGTGGGAGAAGTGACCAATAGGTGAAAATAACGTATCTTGAAGTCACGGCTGACCTATAGGAGCTATTTCAGGGCGGAGTTTCAGTAAGCGGCCTACTACCGGTCATTACGTTCCTCGAGTGATACCCCCTTTTAAATTCCCGCATAGATACCGTAATTCGGTCATCTGTAGGTCACCTCTCTCAGTGTCTGAGCATGGAACAGAGCTGAAGCTCTCGTAGAGACTCAAGCTTGGGAATGGAAACATAAATCACCATATGACCCCTCCGATTAGAATCGATCCGCGAAGGTTATATCTTTAATGTGACACAGACATCAGCTTGTTAATTTTACACTCCAACTGGAAATAGCAATAAAATCTCTGCCAGCCTAAGAAAACTCATAAATCACTAAAAATATGTATTTTTACCGACAAGGTTGGTTAGCTAATTGCGAGGGTTTCGTTAATCAGAGTCGATATTCCAATGAAACTTAGCTCATTGCCACTGGAAATACTGACACCCTTCTACGACATCATGTAGAAATAGAATGCATGGCGCACCCTTTGGTGATCGACTGAAGCAAACTCTTATGCGTTCCCTTTAAACATAAAGCAAGAAGGTCATAAATTTCAGTTACATGGCATTTTTCGGCCTAACTGCAAGACCAAGAAATATGTCAAAAAAACGGCCACTATTTTCGCGACGGCGCAGTGTGCAAAAGCAGCCGCGTCATACATCAAGTAATCGATTTCAGTCTATTTCTGCCTCTTCTCCAGCGGCACTTTGCCCTTTCGTCGTTGTCTCAGCGGTGCTGAACGCACAGCGCTGCTGCTGTTCCTCACGTGCTCATCAAGTGGGTCTCGTCCGTCGAATGACTGACGGTGGACTAACTGCTGACTAACGTTCCTTGCTCCTCAGGCGAATCATATGCTCCTGAAAACTTCTCTTCCTCTTTGACGTTTCCTTGATTCTACCGCAATCTAGTGGCGATAACGATGCTTTTCCTCAATCGCTTCCTAATGATCCATGGCCTCATTATCCTCATTACCCAAAAGAATTCGTCTCTTTTTATGACAATGGAGCACATTTGTAACGAGGATGGCTCCAGAATCCCCATAGGTCAATGGGCGTGTGAATTTCCGGCAAAACTGAAGAGGTCTGTGAAATTCACCGGTAGGTGACCGGCGTTTCGCCCCTGGGTGACCGCCTTCTCTCCGGCAGTTCAACTGGATTTCAAAGAAGAGGTTTTTCAATCTGCTTTGCGCATGGTGTTACCAATATAACGTTTCTACTCAGTTACACAAATTACACATCACTTTCAGCTGCTTCTGCCTTAAATCTCAGGCATTCTTAGTGCTCAAATTGAGGAACAACTATATTTTGAAGGAGAAATTGGCCGGTAGATGGACCCAGTGGCCATAGCGATGTTTTTCTTCTATCGCTTCCTAGTGATTCATAACCTCATTATCCTTATTACTCAGAAGAATTCGTTCCTTTTCTATAACGATGGAGCACAGCTAAGGCGAGAAGAGTTCTGAAACCCCTATAGGTCAACTGCGTGTGAATTTCTGGTGACGAAGAAAGAGTCGCATCAATTTCACCGGCAGGTGACATGACTTTCGCCCAGTGGTGACCGACTTTTCTACGGTAGTTCAACTGGACTTTAGACGCGAACGCTGACGAACTGCTTAGCGCATAGGCTTTGCAATATGACGCTTCGGCCTTGTTGGTCAGTGTCACCTTGCGTAGCTTCTGTCTTAAATCTCAGATACAACGGGAAACTAGAAGGGCAGTTATAGTTCACTGAGGAATTGACTGGTAGATGAACAGTAGTGCTCCCGAAATTCAACGGGAGATCAAAACGTTTTTCTTATTTTTCGGTAAGCTTTAACCCGTTTAGAACTCCCACCTAAAGTGGCTAGTTGCACTGCTGATAAAATTCCGTACACCTACAGGTGAAATTTCAACTGTGAACTATTGTAGCCCTTCCAGGGCCCGGATTCATCAACGCGCATACCCACGGGTATGCTGGATATAGGGGGTGGACAAACCCACGATTCATGATAAACCTTACCCGCAAAATCGTGGGTATATCAGTGGGTAGAGAAAACCCTCCGATCGTCATGGGTACATCCGTAGACCCGCGACTTGTTCGCGCCCCATTGACAAAATGGCGCTCCAGTGAGATCAGCTGTTTTCGCGAAAGGCGCAGTTGTACCTTACCCTTGATTCCTTTCATGAATACGAATCGTACCCACTACCCACTGCTGGTAGTGGGTACGATTCACTTACGGTATCTCTACCTACCTATACCCATTGCTTGATGAATCCGGGCCCAGTTGACTGCTGCGAGTGTCTGAGATCATATTCGCATTCGCACCCATGTAGACCGCTAGAAGAAACTGGTGCTCCATTGAGTTACACCTCTGGAACCAGTATGGGTCAACTGTTTGTTCCGGTGAAATTCACCGGTAAGTGACCGGATTCTCGCTCACTGGTGACCGACTTCCTTCCGGTAGTTCAACAGGAATTTGGCACAATTTTTGCAGTGTGAGCATTCATGTAATTATTCAAATTATGCGCCACCTAATGCCTCTACTTTAAGGGCCTGTTCATACTCCACGACGGGAGCGGTTTCAGCGACAAGAGCAACAAAGCAAAGCATACCTATCGATTTTTCCCGTAGGGCTCGGCACTGATCGATATGTATTCTTCGCCCTGTCGCCCCGCCAGTGTCGTCGCTCCCGCTTCGAAGTATAAACGGGGCCTAAGGCCCGTTTATACTTCGACGCCGAGCGACGCGACGCCACTATAGTGGCCGTATTGATTAAGCGACGCGATCGATCAATTTGGCCACTTTACATGCCGTCGCGTTGCTCGGCATCGGAAGTTTAAACGGGGCCTAAAGGCCCTCAAAGAGTTCTGCGGCAGCGCCGCGGCCCTATGTTTACCATAGGGCAGAGACGCAGAGCTCGCCGCCGGCGGCGTCCCTGCCCTATTCTTAGCCATTGCGGCGAGCGGCGTTGCCGCAGAACTCTGTGGGGGCCTTAAGACCTTGTTTAGTGTGCACGCGACGCGCGACGCGATGCATGCCTTGTGGCCAAATTGATCGATCGTGTCGCTCAATCAATATGGTCACGTGGCGTCGCGTCGCTCGACGTCGATGTATAAACGGGGCCTAAGCCATCATCCGTATCCACCTAAACCCATCCTAGCCATAGCTACGCTCCATCGTTGTACACACGCACTGAGAATTCGTCATGAATTGATCTCTTCGTGGTTGACGGTTGTCCAACTAATTTCCGATTCCTCATAAGCAGCCTTTTCCTCCCATTACGTCGACTTAGCCTCCTTTCTCCTCAGCCTTTAGTCGTCGACTACAACCCAGACGGTCCCTGTTCCCTCTTCTAATTCTAGTTTTCCAGGGTATCGGTGAGCGAGGATACGGTCTGATGCGTCGTTCTATCTAGCACCGGTCCACGTGTTTTGCCTTCTGATCCTACTGACTTCCGCGTTCGACTGTTCGACTTCTGCTCGAGACGACGATGGTGAAATCGCTGTTCAACATCTGTTTGTCGGCTGTCTGTCAGCATCAGCTCAACGATCATCTGGCGTTGATACCGATCGAGTGTAAACAGAAGCTGCTGGAATTCTTCACAAATCATGATCAGGTGCGGTGATTGCTGCTCATTAAGTATTGAGCAGATGTTAGAGGACGCCTTCGTCTGCCTTTTTAGCAAAAAATGGCTTCAAGAATATCCCCAAGAGCATTCTGGGCTACTTGGTAAAACGCACATATGTGTAGTGATGGAACCTGAAAGGATGCGTTGCTCTTTGGCATACTCAAAGGTATCTTGTTTTGGGCCCCGTTTATACTTCGACGCCGAGCGACGCGATCGATCGATTTGGCCACTTTACATGCCATCGCGTCGCCCGACGTCTGAAGTGTAAACGGGCCTAGTAGCAAAATTGATCGAGCGACGCGACTAATCAATTCGGCCACTACACATGGCGTCGCGTCGCGCGTCGCGCGCACACTAAACGACCCCTAATACTTTAATTATTAGTTGATGAAAAAGGGAAGTATGGATTTTGTTCACCAGGCACCTAGATGAAAGTCTGACATATAATGTATCCTTCTCCGTAGGAGCGAGGGAAGGTGAAATTAAAATTGTTGGGAACTGACCCCAATTAACAAAGCAACACTGTGAATTTTTCAGCTGGCAGCTCTGGATTGCGATCGCTTGGTGTCGTCGCCAACGTTTGCCGACAATCTCACAGAGTTACGGTTCTATCTGAGTGAAGATCTCTCTGACTCGATGCTGACCGCCCTCACCGCCAACAATAAGAACCTCGAACGAATCACGCTGGTTGAATGCCCGAAGGTCACTGATAAGGTAGGTCTCGTCGAGGCTTCGTCAGACCTTAGAATTACCGCACAATGCGGAAGTGTTGATTTCCAGGGCGTGCGAACTGTGACATCTGGTCAGAAGAATCTGCTTCAACTGGAGCTTCGCGCCATGTATCAGCTGACGGACGCCGGTCTAACCGACGTACACTGCCCTTTCCTTCATACGGTTGACATAAGCGGGTGTGCAAGAGTGAGTTTTATGGCGGTTGTCGGCGAGCACAAATCCGTTCAGGTTGTTATGAAAATAAAATACAAATCTAATCGTTCCTAAACCCTCCGCACACTGTTACGGCAACGCGGCAGCCCTATCTTTAAGCATAGGGCAGAAATGCAGAGATCGCCGGCGGCAAAACTTGCCGCGCCCAATTTGCCGCTGATGTGCCGCCTCGGCGGCAGGAGCGGTGCCGCCAAAGCGGCCGCTTTGCCACCGACAGAGTTTCGGCTGGGCTCTAGCTAACCGTGGCGGTGATCTAAAATGGAAACTAATAATGATAATGATAGCGAAACTGCGTTGGCCATGGAGGTGGGGGGGGGGCGAAATTGAGGGTGAGTGTCGCGACACGTCATACTTTCACTACTACAAGGCAGTTTTGCCGCCTACGAGGCAATTTTGCCGCCTGCCGCTTGCCGCGTTGCCGCAAAAGTGTGCGGAGGACTTCAGACGACTTTATCAGACGGGTATATCAGACGGGACGTATCATATTTCTCGGTAACATAGTGGAACCTACCGTGGGACGCGATTTTTCGTATTTTTAATGAAAACCACGTGGGAGTGCAATAAGATTTGCGATCGATAAGGGGTGCGAGCGCTGCTGATCCGATGACGCATGCGAATGTTATTTGATCTACTCATCAAAAATCGGTACACCACCTCTAGGATGTTCCAGAGAAAAAGGGCAAAAATGGTAAGGTAAAAATACCGCTGGGAGCACCGGGAGCACACTATTCAGAGTTCCATCATGTCCTCCTTCTTCTTCTAAACGAAATTTTCTCTACGTCTTTTTTTCAATAATGCGCAACATTATTGATGCGCCATAGCGAGCGAGGAGGGTGATTTAGTGCGATGTTTAGCCTTCTGCCAAAATCTAATTGCGATTTACATTCCATGAGCACTACTAAACCACGGTGCTCATATATGCGGCTTTGCACCTCATCGATGGCAGTTTTGGGTGAGATTGGGATTTTCCATCAGGCTACTCAGTAAACTAGGTGTTCTTTACTTTCAACTACTCGTGTTGTCTGTCATACTATTCCGCGAAACGTTTCATTCACTGTTTTGAATAGCTTAATTACCCAAGTTTGAGGTATTGAACTCAGGTTGTCAATAAATCGTTGTTCGCTCGTATATAGGTTGCTGAAGCAACTCCTGCAGTTTTAGGGCCCGTTTGTACTTTACCGCCGAGCGACGCGACGCCACGTATAGTGGCCACATTGATCAAGCGACGTGATCGATCGTTTTGGCCACTTTACATACCGTCGCGTCGCTCGGCGTCGGAAGTATAAACGGTGCCTTAGGGCCTTTGGCGTGATTTTCAGTTCAATCGCCGGACAGTGCGGCGTTACGGATGCTAGCAATATCGATCCTCTGCGCCGCCTAATCGATGTTGGGTACTTGCATAAGCCCTAGTTTATACCTGCGCCGCTGCGCGGCGCGGCCCGATTGTCGGGATAGATATCGACCGGGCGACGCGAAAAATCGATATCTATGGCTTAGGACATATTACCTACATCATCAATCTCCTTTGAGTGCCAGATTGATGATGTAGATAATATGACTGTTTCCTGGTGTCTGTGTTGACTTATTAACTGACTTTCAAGAAATAGGCATTATGGTGCAATCACCACATTACGTCCGTCGCTCGAGTCCCTCATGTTGCTCTTATCGCCTGTTCATACTTTCCGGGCACTGCCGTCGCTCTCGACGATCGCGGTACCGCGCCGCGTGGCGGCGCAAGTATAAACTAGGGCTAATGCCATGCCGTCCGGTGGCGGGACTATAAATCAGTATATCAAAGGAAGGACCACAGTCCTAAGCTATGATCATCACCTGCTGCGTTGACTAGCCAGTATCAGTTACCCTACATCCCAAGGCGATTTAGGACCTGTTCACACTTTGCGACGAGAGTGACTCGTCGCCCGTACAAAACATGCAAATCGAAGGAAACCGACCGATCGCCGCCAAAATCTGTTCATAGTCTAGCGCTGCCGCCGACTCTGTCGCTCCAGTTGCTCCCGTCGCTCGTACCTGTTTATACCTCGCACCGCCGACGGGAGCCATGGGAGCGACTGGGGCGACGAACGGAGTGTGGGGTACGTAATTACACCATACGCGCACTAGTGTACGAAGGAAACGATTCCTATTCTGCCATTCTTCAGACCAAGGTAAGGCATGCTATTGTACCTCCTTTGAGTGCCAGATTGATGATGTAGGTAATGCGACTGTTTTCTGGTGTCTGTGTTGACTGATTAGCTGACTTTCAAGAAATAGGCGTTATGGTGCAATCACGTACACCACATTACGTCCGTCGCTCCAGTCGCTCATGTTGCTCTTGACTCCTGGAACCGTATGCTCGTGTTCCCCCGTTGGGGAAAAATCAATCAATATCAGCATATCATATCACGCCCCAATCCTCCATTGGGGGAAACTCGGGGTAGACGAGCATACGGCCCCTGTTTACACTTTCCGGGCGCTGCCGTCGCTCTCGTCGCCGCGCGCGTCGCTCTTGTCGCTGTTGCCGCGAGGCATGAACAGGCTCTCAGCAAGGGGTCCACTTTAACTGCCTGGATATTGGACAAAAAGCATCTCGCAGTAGATCTGCGCGCGTTGTATTTCCCTTTTGTTTATCACTGACCGATCTTTGTTAAGGTGACCAGCCTTGGAATTCGCTTCCTCGTTCAACGGAATCCAAATATTCACTGCCTGTATCTGAACCACTGTCGTTCACTAGACGATCAAGCTCTATACGATATCGCTTACTATATTGGAGAACGGCTACGAGTAAGTTGAAGTCGAAAACTAGTTTCTATGGTATACATGGGACTTACGTGGATAATAGGAGCTCAATTCTATCCTTTAACCATCGATTTTTCAGGTACTTGAGCTGGATTTTCTACCATCGATGATTGATCCGGCAGCTGCTCTTCAGCACCTATCCACTCAGTGCCCGAACGTCTGTCAGCTCTCACTGGCGAGATTTTTCAGCGAGGTAGAATCATATGATGCTTAGCGTCGAAGGAGAGACACACGAGAACTCTGCAGTCCTCATTTTTCTTCTTCGGGGCTAGAGCTCGACAGCACCAAAAACCCTGCCCACCTGTTCAGTGCAGGTCTTTTTGTTCCGCGTTCTGATCGCACGTGAGGGATCTTCAGAAAAAGAACGGCTGTCTGCCTCTCACAGTGTATGTTCAAGAGATGTGGATTGTTGTGACTAGATAGCCGCGGTGGTGATCAGAAGGAAAGAACAAAAGCGGGGCACATATTTCCCCGCCTAAATATGTTCGAATTTAAACACGCCGAAAACTGGAGTGTTTAGTGTGCACGCGAGCGCGACGCGATGGATCGATACGGGCGCCTACCATTGCATCGCATCGCGCGTCGCGTGCACACTAAACGCTCTCTAAGGTCTGGTTTAGTTCTAGTTTATACTTGCCCCGCTACGCAGCGCGGCACCACGATCGCCATAGGGCCTGTTCATACTTCGCGACAAGAGCGACTGGAACGACTGGGGCGACGGATGTAGTGTGGTGTACGTAAATAATTACGCATTTCACATATATTCGTCGCGTACGGAGTGTGGAGTACGCAATTATTTACGTACACACACTATGTCCGTCGCCCCCAGTCGCTCTTGTCGCTCTTGTCGCTTTTATCGCTCTTGTCGCGAAGTATGAACAGGCCCATAGGTATCGATTTTTCGCGCTGCCCAGTCGATGCCCATCCCGACTATCGTGCCGAGTCGCGCAGCAGCGCAAGTGTAAACTAGTGCTTACATACGACAGCTCTCAAGGCAAACTGCGGCTGCAAGAAGGGACTGAGTCCCCTTCGCGTAGCGGCACAACTATGAACCAGGACTAACAGGCAGCCAAGGAGACTCAGTCTCTTCTTTTTTTTTCTTCTTTCCCAGACGCAGTTTGCCTTGAGAGCTGTCGTATTCTCTGCCAATAAACTTATCATCTCCTGTCTCTCCTCATACGTGCGACGAGGTCAGCTTTCTGACGTAAGAGACGGGAAGAGCTCTTGGCTCCAGTCAGAATTCGTTTTAGAATGACCTCTGCTCAACTGTAATCGACTACTTCGTATCCTAGAGCTAGCTCGGACCTCACTCGGGACGGGTTTCGAGTTCCCATAGAACTTCAAATGGAGATCGGGTCATTAGAAAGAGCTCGGAAAGCTGATTACGAATATGTGTGTCAAAATTGCAAAATGAAACTCCTGAGCGAGTTGTGACCTGTCGAAGTTCAAGGGTTGACTGTGGGCTGACCGCGCGAAAGAGCTGGCATGAGAGTGGTAAGGGATGGCGGCTCCGTAGGAATGGTCCGCCGGCTGCGGCGGTGGGGCAGGGGTAGTGCTCCGGTTCGTCAGGCGTGAGGTCGTTGGTTCGGTTTCCGTGGCGGTCGGATTTTTTGCACATCCCGATTTATCTTTGAAATGACATTTTATTTTGATTTTACTTTACCTTATGTTTATTGATTTTTATTTACTATTTTGCACAAATGGAGTGAAAACCTCCAAAGATGTTTCTACCAACTTTAGCATTCATGAAACAAAGTAAAAATGCGAGAAGTAAATATGTTCTTCACACATACTGCACATCTCATACATGCAGCTTATCTTTTATGCAACCACTTACAGAACCGACAGTCGTTGTACCAAAATCAAGCAAATGTTCACCAGGAGTGACAAACACACCTGGGTGATCATCAGTGTAACCTGCCTTAAACCACGAGTACTTCAGAAAGTTTGAAAACCTACGCAGAAACATTCTGGTAAATCTGTGTCAGAGCCTTCAATTAGTTGCCTGGCACTGTTGTACCTTCGGGGGTCGAGGAGTGGTGGAAAAAATTACTAGCCAGACTTCACTCAATGGGTTTCTTGGGTGCTGATTACGAAACTGACATTCTTAGAGGACCGTATGGTGTCATAATTCGGAACAAAATGACATCTCGAAGATAAATCAAGATGTGCAAAAAATACAGCAGCCGCGGGAACCGAACCAACGACCTCACGCTTGACGAGCCGGAGCACTACCCCTGCGCCACCGCCGCAACCGGCGGACCATTCTTAAGTCTCCATCTCTCACCACTCTCGCGCCAGCTCTTTCGCGCGGCCAGCGCACAGTGAACTTCGACGGGTCACAACTCGCTCACGTATTTCATCTTGCGATTTTGATGCCCATATTCTTAATCAACATTCCGAGCTCTTTCTAATGGCCCTGGTCTCCACTTAAAGTTCCATGGGAGGTCGAAACCCTTCCCTAGTCAGAAGTGTGACGAAAGAGGCTCTTCAGGAATACATCACAAATCAGCGTCGTAGTAAAATTCCAAAGTCCCACGCTAATAGAAAGACTTTAGTTTTCTTCAGCTTCAACCGCAGTCATTACGTTTTGACCAATAAGCTCCAGAACTACTTAATGGTTGTTGCATTGAAAGTCTATTTTCCGGGATCCCTTCCTGCTACAAAAGTGTTGTCAAAGTTCGAAGTAGACTAACTCAAATGCCAGAGTGGCCCATTAAGCAAGATACACTTGAAGAGGTAGACGTGACTATGCATCTACTGGTACATTAGGAAGTTGAAAAGGCTTTGGAACATGTTAAATAGAAGGACAATACGCAGCTGAAGTACTTTGTAACGTTATCTCTAGTGTGGCCTGCCTTTTCGAAGGAAAAACTGACTTCTTCTTTGTCTGGTTGCAGTCTGCTGGAGGACCAATTACCAACTGCCAATTCTCATTTTTTTCATCAGATTCCTTTTTCTTATTCATTGCGGGTTTCTTTGGTCTTAAGTTGGCTAGTATTTGCTACTCTTTTTGTGCAGCTTAAGGCCTGTTCATACTCCGCGAGGAGCGACGGAAGCGACAGGATCCACAAAGCAAAGCATACCTATCGATTTTCTTCAGGCAACGGCTCGGCACTGATCGATATGTATCCTTCGCCCTGTCGCTCCCGCCTCTGCCATCGCTCCCGTCGCGAAGTATGAACAGCCCGTTAGCATGCATAATTAAATAAATAAATAAGGGGCAAAGTACGGTGTTGATCTTTTAGGATCCGCCACGTGTTCTACTTCGACGGAATAGCGTTCAGATATTTGAATGCATATTTGACCCGTATAATGATGCGCTCAGCAGGTAAACAAATCATTCATCTACCCTACCCAGACAAATCTGTACCAATCGACTACCCCGAAGGGATGGAGGGCGGTGTAGGCCTGGCGGAAACCCGAACCAAGAACCTGATATGGGCTGCAAACGACAACCGGTGCCAGCTCCGACTGCGCTACTACGCGCCCTTGGAACGTGAAGATCATTAATGCTATGTTGTTACAGAGCTACGACTTTCCACCCGCTGTTCAGTTCAAAATTGCCGGTTTCAACCTACGCGACATCGATCTTTATGGTGAGTATCCCGATGGAGTTTCAGGCTCTCACTCTACTCCATCTTCATTGCAGGCAACTTCTTCGTTATACTTCCCGAACTTCCTCCGACGGTTCAATCGTTGCGGCTTTCGGTGAACGGTGACGAGAATCCGTTCGAGTTAGTACGAAGTCTGGAGGCACAACCGTATCTGAAGAGCATTAACCTGCAGCTGACAGTTCGTGACGCTAGTATTGTAAGTGCCACACGGTGTTACATCACATTGAGCTCATTACTGTGTTCTACGGGTACTAGTCGCTAATATGGTCTGCGTTAGCAGGCGAGAGCGCTCCAACCAATCAGAGTGAGGACCGAACACGCGCCAGCCAATCACAGCACTGTCCGTACAAGACCACACCAAATAGTGATTGGTGACAGATCTGCTCCCAACTTCTCCATATAGGCCACATTAACGACTAGTACCCAAAAAATGTTCAACATTGTAATTCAAATATTTTTAGTCTGCGATCGACAATGCCAACACACTTCTCAGCACGATTCTGCCGTATATCGGAAGCAAGATTACAATTCTCACGGTAGGTTTCCGATTAGAGGTGCATTAGCCAAAGATCTATAATATTGATCGATATTGATCGGCTGAAGGATAGTGTTTCCTTGCCGTCCCCAGCAGTCAGATCTCCATGATTCCCACATCAAGCAGTCAGTTTTATAAAAAAAATTGATGTTGGCCTTTCTTCGAATAGTGTCCACCGACCAGCATACCCATGTGGATTCACGCGCCGAACGAATAGTTTTGGACAGCAATCGATAATATCGATCGATAGTGACCAGCGTTTCTTGCGAAAATGTACACCGACTTCCATACCCATGCGGATTTCCGCTGCTCCGAACGATCACTTAGGACAGCTATCGATAATATCGATCGATATTGACTCATCGACTGACACTGATTGTTGCTGTGAAACATGGCCAGCCGCCCATCATACCCTCAGCATGCCATCCTCATTCGGTTAACACTGAGCAGGAATCAATGATCTTAGCGTAGCTTTGGAGGTCTACGAGCGGCAATTAATTTTGCGTGGACGGACCTACGGACAAACAGACTGATGAACTAGCTCCTTTAAACACTACTTCTATTGTAATGCAGAGTAGAAGTAACTGCGAATGAGGCTAATCAATCTCCTTGGAATGCACCACGCCCTGCCTTCAGCTGACTGTGTGAAAAAGTTTTTGATCATAAGATAGGCCTCTATTCCTGAATCCGTTCACGAAGACGATTTCTTCCTCAGGTGGCCACTCCTCGACTCTTTGACGACTCGCTTCGCCTGATCACGGAATGCACACCGAATCTGACACATTTGGCACTTGACGTGAACCACCTGAGCACGCACATCCTACAACGCTACTTCTCAGGTAAGAGAGCAGCTTCATGAATTACCTAAGGCGGCTCGTGACAATGCAGCGCTAATGGCTGCTTCAGGTGGCGCCAAGTCGCAGGGCTCTCGTTTACGTTCGTTGAAGATCTGCCGAATGCGGATCACCTACAGAGTACTCTTCGCCATTGCCCGTGGAGCGCGGAATCTACTAGTAAGCATTTGTATCAATCTTCCTGCCTAGCGGCATAACCACCATTTTGAATCTTTGGATTTTCCACTACCTTTCTTCAATCAGTTGGTAAAGTACGTAGAATACATTGTACTTCGCTAGTTTAAATCGTTAAACCCTACAAGATTCTCACTGTAAGCTAGATTGTCTGTGGTTCAGCCTATTTTCTTCGATGCACACATACACCAGTTGCTCGACACAGTTTACCTCAAACTTGGGTAATTAAACCAAAACTTACTTTGTACAAATGCAATACACAATAGAGCATGTTAATAACATCCTACAATAGATTAATAGAAAGAATAAAAAAGGAACCTGAGAAGAGCGCCATGTGAATTCTCCCTCACGACTATTTTATAAGGAGTTTTTTGTTTGCATAGCTCAACAATCTGATAAAGCTCAAAGCGACAATTCTTTTACGATATCCCACTATCCCACGAGTCGTCCTATGATCGCGTGAAAGTAGCGATACACTGTATCCAAAAGTACGACCTTCCTTTGAAGAATCTATCACCTTTTGAGAACAGCGACGGTTCTTGACAGTAAAACAGTAAAAAGTAAAAAAAATGGTAAAAAAGTAATGATAAAGATAACATGAACCAGTAAAAATTCTTCAAATTCATTCACTCATTATCTTCTAACTTCGTCCAGTATGTTTATTTATTTATCTTTTTTTATTTTATCTATCTATTAGGTTGATCGAAAAGTCTTGAACACTTTACGCTACTGCCTGTTAAATTTGTTTAAGCTCTTACAGTAATGATCTTGTGTGGTGACGTCACAGTACGTTCTCGAAGCTTCCTCAAGCATACTATATAAGGCCTCGTCGAGTAGGAATACAGCAACAATGTCAACGATAAACAGCAGCATCTACGACCAACGACGTTGTCTACGACGTCTGCGAGTCTTCGTCTAGGACGAGTTTCTGCAAGACCATTCCACGTGGACTGCAGCCTCCAGCGTCTGCGCTGCATTCAAGGAGGAACTCGTTCACTATTCCACAGTGGCCCGTTGGTATCAGCGCTTCGAAACTGGAGATATCTCTCTCGAAGATCCAGCTCGTTAACCCTAGTTTATACTTGCGCCGTTGCGCGGAGCCGCACGATGGTCGAGGTAGATATCGACCGGGCGGCGCGAAAAATCGATATCTATGGCGGTCGTGGTGCCGCGCCCCATGGCGGCTTAAGTGTAAACTAGGGCTTAAGGCCCCCACAGAGCTCTGCGGCAACGCCGCCCGCCGCAATGATTAAAGGCCGCCACAGACTTCTGCGGCGCCGCTCGGCGGCGCCGCTGCCCTATGCTTAACCATAGGGCAGAGACGCAGAGCTCGCCTCCAGCGGCGCCGCAGAAGTCTGTGGCGGCCTTAAGGATAGGCCAGGGACGCCGCCGGCGGCGAGCTCTGCGTCTCTGCCCTATGGTTAAGCATAGGGCCGCTGCGCTGCCGCAGAACTCTGTGGGGGCCTTTACGGACGCCCCTTTGTTGTGGAAGAAGGCAGCTTGCGTCAAGCCTTCAAGGTGAAGCCAAATTCTACCACTCGCGAATTGGCGGCGACACTTGGATGCACGCAAAGCACCGTCGTGAGGCAGCTGGAGATCCTTGGGTACCACATGAGCTGCGGGACTCTGACAAGGCATGCCGAATCAGAGTTGCTGAGTCGCTGCTTCTTCGTCCGCACAGAAAGGACTTTCTGAAGGACGTTGTTACTGGTGATGAACGCTGGTTTGTGTTAACCACACCCGCAAGAGCCAATGGCTCCCACGCGGAGAACCGGCTCCAAAACAACCGAAACGTGGACACCACGAAAAGAAGGTTCTTCTATGTCGTTGGCGGGACTCAGAAGGCGTACTTAACTGGGAGTTGCTGCATGGTGAGACCACAATCACGACATCTGTCTACGCTAACCAGCTCCAGAGCTTGTCCGACGCCATGCGCCAGAAACGTCCAGAACAGGAAAATGTCCACCTGCTGTACGACAACGCGCGTCCTCATGCCGCAAAAGTGAGTCGCGAGAAAATCCAGGAGTTCGGCTGGGAAGTTCTGCTCCATCCACCGTACTCTTCAGACATCGCTCCTTCCGACTACCACCTGTTCAGAGCTCTGAAGCAGCATCTTCGAGGTAGAGAGTTCGATGATCGACGTCAACTGGAAATGGAGGTTTCTGAATTCTTTTCCTCGCAGCCCTCGGAATTCTGGCGGAAAGAAATTGAAAGGCCGCCTTAAAGATGGGACAGGATCTTAGACATGGATGGGGAATATATCGTGGACTGAGTTTTTGTATATTGTATTATATTGTATTTATTGTAATATTGTTGTGCTAGTGTTGCAAGACTTTTCGATCAACCCAATATCTGTGTGTTTATTTATTTATTTATCCGTTTAGGTAGTTATCTATTTAACTATCTCTTTATTTATTTATTTATTTATTTATTTATTTATTTATTTATTTATTTATTTATTTATTTATTTATTTAAAGCAACTACAAACTCGGCCAAAATGCCACATTCTTAATTTTGGCAAATATTTAGGGATAGTTTGGCATAAGACCTATTAATTGTAGTAAAAATCTCTGTTTTATCACGTGCTCAGTTTTTTCTAGTTTTTAAGAGGATCAGAGGATTGTTCCGTCTCCGTTGAATCCCTTTGAAGTATGAGTCTTTTAGTGGCTCAATTTATTTATTTATCTGTTTACTCATGTATATCCTTATTTATTTGCCCATTTCTTTACTTTTTTCATGTTTATTAATTATTATTTTATTTGTCTATTTACTTTGTCTTTTTGTTATTCATTTTGTGTATCCGTTTATTTACTTACCAGTCGTTCAGCGGCCTAGCGGCCGCCTCCGACTGGTTGGGGGTTTCGCCCCCAAACCCCGAGAAGAGAACACTCCGCCCATCTTCTTTTCCCAACTTTTAGACCTTCATACCTCAAAAACAAACTTCAGATTCGTGTTCAGCGACCTCGATTACCCCCAGGGCCGAAGTTTCGCGCCGCTTGAACGCCATCCTCAAAAAATCTATAATATCGATCGATATCGATTGGTCGACTTCAGATTCGTGTTCAGCGACCTCGATTACCCCCCAGGGCTGAAGTTTCGCTCCGCTTGACCACCATCCTCAAAATATCGATAATATCGATCGATATCGATTGGTCGACTCCAGATTCGAGTTCAGCGACCTCGACTACCCCCAGGGCCAAAGTTTCGCGCTACTTGAGCGCTATCCTCAAAAAATCGATAATATCGATCGATATCGATTGGTCGACTTCAGATTCGTGTTCAGCGACCTCGATTACTCCCAGGGCTGAAGTTTCGTGCCACTTGAGCGCCATCCTCAAAAAATCGATAATATCGATCGATATCGATTGGTCGACTTCAAATTCGAGTTCAGCGACCTCGATTACCCCCAGGGCCAAAGTTTCGCGCCACTTGAGCGCCATCCTCAAAAAATCGATAATATCGATCGATATCGATTGGTCGACGTCAGATTCGTGTTCAGCGACCTCGATTACCCCCAGGACCGAAGTTTCGCGCCACTTGAGCGCCATCCTCAAAAAATCGATAATATCGATCGATATCGATTGGTCGACTTCAGATTCGTGTTCAGCGACCTCGATTACCCCCAGGGCTGAAGTTTCGTGCCACTTGAGCGCCATCCTCAAAAAATCGATAATATCGATCGATATCGATTGGTCGACTTCAAATTCGTGTTCAGCGACCTCGATTACCCCCAGGGCTGAAGTTTCGTGCCGCCGACGTGTTCGGCACGTCTACGGCTCGCCATGCATGGTTGCCGACGTGCTCGGCACGTCTACGGCTCGCCATGCAGGGTTGCCGACGTGTTTGGCACGTCTACGGCTCGCCATGCAGGGTTGCCGACGTGTTTGGCACGTCTACGGCTCGCCATGCACGGTTGCCGACGTGCTCGGCACTTCTGTGGCATCGCCAGGCACGGTTGTCGACGTGTTCGGCTGCCGCGCCCCAACTCAAAGTCGGACGGACGGACAGTGTGACACACACACACAGTGACACACGCTTGCTGCTTTATATATAGTAGGATTTATTTTTTAGTATTTATTATATAATTACATCTCCATTAAGGACCTTGAAACATCGCAGATGCTGTCAGTCGACGACAGATTCCTAGCGATTCTCGGTGAGAATTGTCGTCAACTGAGGTGCATCAATCTGAACGGGTGCCGATGGGTGAGCGACAAAGGAATGGCGGCGCTAGCAAGGTAGGCCTATGTCTTTTTACATCCCACTCTATACAGTTATTGATCGGTGGTCCAGTATGGGATCGAAACAGTACACCAGTCCGCTGGCCTTTTACCTCAAACTTGGGTAATTAAACCAGGCAGACAAATCACAACAGAGACGTACAAATTCTTATAAGTGATGTAAAACAAACAAGGTACAAACAGAGGAACGCTCGACTGAGCGCCAGCTGTACCAATTATATAGGAGATGTCACCATGACTGGCCCAGATGTCTTATCATTTCAGCAGTACAGGGTAGATTACCCAACCCTGTGGTAAAGTTCAAACATTCTTACGTCGCACCCTGTAATGCTGTAGTTTCGGTTCGGAATGATACTGCCACAGTACACCAGTCTGCGATTCTTTTACCTCAAACTTGGGTAAATGAACCATATGCTGATAACCGATTATCCTTATTGCTATCTCTGCATACTCACGAGGGTTCCTTCACCTTCACCCAGAGATAGACGAATTCGTTCCCAGATGTGTTATCCTTTTAGGGCTATAGGGCAGATTGCGTAACCTTAAGGTAAGGCAATTACCTTGTTGTTCTGTTTAAGGCGCTGTCCTCTGCGTGAGGTTCGTATCCGCGGCACGGCTTGCACCGACAAATCTATTTACACACTGGCTCAGTTCTGTCCCGATCTCGAGTGGATCTCATACGCTGACTACTCAGGTGAGGTTGTTGATGTTTTTGTCGCGTTGAGAAGTGTTTTCAGTTCGCACCTCTAACCGCAGCCGTCACTTACAGGTCGACCGAAATTCACCGACAAAGCGCTTCAGTTCCTCAGGGATTCATGTATTCAGAAAGTCATCTGTTAGACGACGACGACGACCAGGACTACTACGGGACACCCACATACACATACACACTTGTGAAACTCTAACACTTACCATGGTATCCGGCTGTGAATCGTTGAGTGAGACAAACTGGCAGCATGCTTTGAAATCGAACAGATTCAAGCGAAATCCTTTGTGTCCTTCTTATAAAATTAACAGAGGTCTGTGGTTAGGAAGACGGTAGTAGTACGGTGGTCAGCCGAAAAAAACCAACACTTTGGCCTCTTCAAGGACCGCTGGCTGAGGTTCTACACCGTGATTCACAATAACCGCCTTCCCTGCCCCCCCCCCGTGCACAAATTCAGTATTATCGATTGATATGAATCGATTTTCAGATGTAAGTTGATCCAATGGACAGAGTCTTTACGAACTTTCACCTCAAATAAGTCAAATGTAGGCGAAAATCGCTGACATCCTCACTTGGGCCATCAATTTTTCGTGGACGCACGGCAGACTCACAGACAGATTAGTTCATGTTTATATGCGGTAGGGTAGAATATATCGATCTTGGCTATCTACAGTAGCATCTATTACTCGCGTCTCTCGCACGGCGAACTGTAGACTGTAGTGGCGCCCTGGCCCGCTAGGATATTTCCCAAAAATCGATATCGATTAAAGACCGCAGTCACTGTAGTGAGGCTGGGATGATCACTAAAGCCGGTACTATCGATCGATACCACCCAATTTTTGATGCAAATCCATTCAACGGATAAGATACCCACGTATTCTCATCTCAGTGAGTCAAGAGTACTCAAAAATCGGCGATGTCCTCACTTCGGCCATTAATTTTTCGTTGACGCACACCGGACGCACAGACAGATTAATGCAATTTAATATACGGCAAGGTTGACGACGTCGGACTTGACGTGATGGCCATCTAGCTTTCGTAATTCGCTTCTCGCACAGCGAACGATAAACGAAAATTGGATCTTCCTAGTGGGGGGGGGTCAGCACCTCATTACGTCTGTTGGACAACGACAGCAGAATTGAAGGTAAATTAACATGCAAGAAGGACACACTAAATTAGTCTTTGACAGCATACTGTTTCGCAAGATCCCACTAAATGGTCACCACCTCTTGCTCGACATGCTTTTCTAGCGGTGTTCAGCTCCCCCCCCCCCCAATAGGATTGTATCCAAAAAATCGATATCGATTAGAGTACTCACTGACTGCCGTGGTGAGGCGTGTTGGGTCCGGAACAATGTTATCGTCGATCAATTTGACCTAAGTGAGGCGCTCAAGGGGAGACTGAACTTCAACGGATGCACGGTCGGACGCAGGGACGGACGCACAGTCGAGACTATCCGGAAGCACTTGCTACAAGATGCTATCAAACGCCGAAAATGTCTCACTCAATTCTTTACAGTCGAGATTACTCTAACATCCGACCAGTGACAACGAACTGTGATATTTTGTAGCAAATCGAGCAAACTAACGATGAGTCTTGTACTCGTGCATTTCATCGGCATTGTATCGATCGTTCCTGTGTATTTTTCCGTGAACAACAAGAATAAACATCTTTATTACGGGCCTAAATCCTGCTATATCGGAGATATAATCAAGCGCTTGAAGTATCAACAGGTAAAACAACAAAGAACAATCATCATCATAGTCACGAGAGACAGAGACAGAGGCATGTCCCCGAAATGAATGGAAATGTTAGGAATAGAAACAAGTCCTTCGTAAACTCTACTTTTAGATCACTGTTGTTGGCCCGGCTCATTGTTCTCGCCGCCTTCATTCTCGCCGTTACCTTAACACACAACATTAGAGGGAAATAGGTAGCCTTACCGAGGAAGCACGTAATCTATAGGTCTGGACCATGGATTCCATACACATGAACAGAATATGCCTTCTCTCAGAGCGAAAACCAAGCATTTCGACACGAGTGCAGCATAGATCAGAGGTACGGCCCGTGAAGGCTGCACTGCCAACAAGAAAGAGCGTGGGATTGACACATCTGCTGTGGACTTGTAGGATGGACACTTTCTTCGCAGCTCTATCTGTCGGCCAGTTGACCTAGTGGGTAACGAAGTCGACTCATGAGCGATAGGTGGAGAGTTTGAATCCTATGAGGTGCGTGCATTTTTGCAAAATTCATTGTTTGTATGTGAGAGGTACAGGCAGTAATAATGGGGCAGACAAACAGCTCACTCACATATCGATCCTCCTTCAACTTACATATGACCCAACACAATAACTAGCAACAAAGCAGTAATGATGCGGTTCGTTACAACTACCAGGCTGTCCAATAATTCCTGTCCGAAAATTTTCAAAATTCCATGATTTTCTTTAGAAGTCTTATAATATCAGGCAAGTGTAAAAACCTTCTAGAAGGTTCTCCAGAGTTCCACGCTAGGGGTATACAACCATAATGCCTCGCCGCGTGGCGGCACAAGTATAAACTAGGGCATATAAGGCGCAGTCGCCGCGTCTAGCTACCAGTACAAGCTAAAATGGACCAAGGTCGATTTCGTACGTTCGTGTACTACGAGTGGCGGCTGGGCAACGACACGGGCACCGCGGTCGCCAACTTCTGCAGAGCGTGCAAGGGAGATGCAGTGTCCCAAAGCACAGTCAGGCGCTGGTTCAATCGTTTCGAGAGCGGCGACACGAGCCTCGAGAACAGGGAGCACAGCGGGAGGCCTTCTACGGTGGATGATGACGAAGTCCGTCGCTGTATCAAGGAGAAGCCGGAAGCCACCACCCGTGAACTGGCGACGACGCTCGGCTGCAGCAAGTCCACCATCCACAATCGACTCAACTTACTCGGTTACCACAACGTTCTGGCCTGTTGGATCCCCCGGTCCACCTGCTGCACGACAACGCGCGCCCCCACGTGGCGAAGGAGACCCAGCAGAAGTTGGCGACGCTCGGCTAGGAGACGGTTGCCCATCCGCCGTATTCCCCGGACCTCGCCCCCTCCGACTACCACTTGTTCCGCCCGCTGAAGCACAATGTGGCCGGAAGAAAGTTCACCAACTACGACAACCTCAAATCCAACATCGCGGACTTCTTCGGGTCGCAGCCCCCGGAGTTCTGGGCGAAGGGCATCGGCGACCTGCCCAATCGATGGGCCGCTGTTGTGGATAACTGTGGTGATAATATTGTTGATTAGGCTTGTTTTTCAATAAAGTTGAAAAAAATTAAAAATGATGAAATTTTCGGACAAGAAATATTGGACAGCCTGGTAATATTTCGAGTCACACATAGGTTGAAGAAAGAGTAAGGTGTAGATGAGTTGTTTGTCTGCCCCATTATCATTGCTTGAACCACTGACATCTAAGTTCTTAATTTTGCAAAAATGAAAAAGAAAATCATCCCACGGGATTCAAATCTCTCCAGCTATCACTTACCGGTCGGCTACGCTTTTCACTAGCCCAACTGGTTTGCACAGAGTTCCGAAGAGAGTGACCCTCATACAAGTCGATAGCAGTTCTGCCAATCACACACCTAGCAAATGGTGCAGCTCTCACGGGCCGTATCTTTGTGCTCTTCAGTGTTCGAGTGGACACTTGTATCTCGCCACTTCTTAAGGTCTCCACACTCTGGCTGCGGTCGCGGCGGCCCTATCATTAACCATCAGTCAGGATTCACAGCTTATCACCAAAGGTAAATCTCCTCGCGCTGCGGCTTTGCACTTAAACTTTTTCGAAAACGCTAAAGCAGCGCAGTGCGGCATTGCAGATGCTATTGCAGGAAGAATTTACTCAAACTATTGCTACGGCTCACGCCGCGCGGCTGCGAGCAAAGTTCTGCCCGGAATCCCTCCCGCCTAAAGGCCTACACACACGGTGGGATGACGCGCGGCAAAAATGAGCATCAAAACAGATGCAGATCACAGCATTCCTTTCCATTTTGCCGCACTTCGTCTCCATACTCCATTTCTCAAGGGCTGCTGGAGATGTCGAAATTGTCGCTCGACGCATTACCCAGTAGATTGCAGCAAGACCCCTCACTTAAACAGCACGGGCTCGACTGGAATGCCTAGGTAGCGTTGCTTCGCCGCGCGAAACATCTCCTGCCGTCCTTGGGGAATGAAGCGTGAATGCGAAGTGCGACAAAAATGGGAAGGAATGCTGTGCTCTGCACATCTTTGGTGCTCATTCTCCCGTGCGGCATCCCACCGCAAAAGCGTGTGGAGGTCTTTAGGAGGAAGGGATTCCTACAATCACTCATCTGCAGCACCAGTTCACTTCAGGTGAATGTTACACACTCCTTAGCGGGTACCGACTTCCATGAAAACCATGTTATGGGCGTTTCCCTTCTTAACAGAACACCTACCTGGTCCATGACCTTCAAACTGCCGCCTCAGTTGCTCGACAAATTCGGGATTTTGTTGCTGCATCTGTTGCGCAAGCTGAAATTGCAACACACAAATTCTTTCGTAACCTGAACAAAACGTATAGAATTGCTAGTAAAGTGCGTACCTGTTGACCAGCTTGAAATATGTTTCCGAATCCCGCTCCACCGGACATCAAGCTGCCCATCATATTTTGAATGTTCGGGTCGTTCATTAGGGTCTAAATGTTGAACTCGATTGTGGAGTTACATCACAAGGAAGCATCTTAAAATTTCGATAACTGTAGAGAGTTAACCAATCGGCCGAGAACGCGCCATGAGCTTCACTTCTAGGTGACACTGTAAGAACGCTAAGAACATGTACTCGATATTGTAGGCGGATAGGTAGTTTATATAGCTATCTTAATCCCCATATGCCACAACAGAACTGTCTAGGAGTTACGAGCTTCATCGGCATTCGAAGATCATGTATACTGTCGTTTGTGTCAAGTCGTCGCAAACTGGGTGGTTCGGTCATGTTATGAGTCTAACGTTTGCGTTTTGTAACTAACTGACTTCCATGGGATGCCAAAGCAAAATCAAAGCCCCGTTATCGCCACGGTTGTTCTTTTTCAAAAACACAGAACGAAGAAATGGCGCTTTTTGAGCCGCTGAGGCAGAAAACCCATTAGGCTAATCTTACACGCACACGTACGAATTGAGACGTTGCTGGCACCAGTTCGAGCAACTTTACTAGTGGTGCAGGTGACTGGTCTCGTGACTTTCGCCACGACTCTTCAAAGCACCTAGAGTCGCTGCGCTCTGCAATCGCACCAGTCGACGCGCAGGATCGATACTCCGCTAGCCACTATGAACGCCATCGGGCGCGGGCCTCAGTCTCCTCTCTTTCGTCAGCCCGAACTGTCGTATCCGTCCACCGTCTGCGTTCTACCATCCGCTGGACGACGCCATGGAGGATTCTCCGAAGCCCTGAAGGTTCCCTCAGTGAAGGTTCCCTTAGTGACCAAGGAGGTCTGGAACTAGACTGGTAGGATCTATATCTTCGGTAGTAGCGAGATTTAGTTGTAGTAAATCTGTACTGTTACTCGTGCCTGCTGAAGATTCGAGAAGACGGGTTGAAACCAGAATACCTTTATTATCCGCAGTACTATGAGTAGAAGAAAGAGGGGCCTCAGAGACGTGCGAGAAAGTGGCGCAGGGATGTAGTGCGCATGGGAGGCTAACGGACATCGTAGTCATTTCGGTGGGGGCAGCAGGACACAACGTAGGAAAACCCGCATGGCAGGCAGGTAGGCATTGGCGCGTGGCAAGTCCACCGGTTCTGCCACAAAACGGGCCTCGAAAGTGGTGACGTCATTACAGGTCTGCACTGTCTCCTTAGCAATGCTGACCATCGCGCAAAAGCTTATCACTAACTGGACTTGAAGCCGTTACCCTCGTACCAGTACAAATTGGTGCTTTCCTAGTTGGTGGGCACCTCGTGGCGAAAACCAGCCAAAAAGATAAAACGCTATTTGGTGTCTACAATTCTCACACGTCTACAGTTCTCCTTCTCAACTAGACGCGCTGTGACAAATAACGAATAGGTTAATCTGCTGACTCCATATGAAAATGTGCAAATGACAGTCTCCGCACAATAAATATGAAAAACTTTTTCACAAAATTGAGCAAAATTCACACACCTGAGCCATGTTCAACATCTGCGGGTTGTTGAACAACGACGCAAAGTCGACACCAGGAGGCAGTTGGGGCGCTCCAGCTCCTCCAAACATCGAGGCAAATGGGTTCTGAAAATGTTACTCTTCTATGACCATAGGCCTCAATATCGATCGATCCGAACGCTTCTCGTGCTAACAGGACACAGTATGGCCTACATGATGATGCGGGCACGCGCTAGTCAATCCCAGCCAATCGGAGAAACGACCGAACACGCACCAACCAAACAATACACTAATCGCACACGCCTCAACTGGGCGCCTCGCCCATTCGTTACAGCTTGCTTGGTCTGGCCCATCTCTCCCTTCTCATGTAGGCCACATTAGCTTCTAGTGCCAATATTTGTGATTAAATTTGGAGGCCTAGACGTCTTGGACAAAATTCCCTCCTTAAGCTAGCAGTTGGTAAACCAAACGCTCCAAAAATACCATGTAGGTCTGGGATTTTCTGAAAGGCAGATTTTCCATTGTGCTAGTTACGACAAAGAAACTGAATGTGAGCAGCGGGAGGCGGGAGGGCGACCGCCAATCATGGCGCATCAAATGGGCGCACCAATGAGAGATGGAGTGCACGGTTGGTACCGTGATTGGCTAGCTTACTTTCGTTCGATGTTCTGATTGGTTATGGTTTGCTTGCGCGTTCTTACCACACAATGCTGCTCATTTTCGCGGCATGGTCCCAGAATTGAATGAACCAACTAAAAAATGAAGCACTGTAGGCTTACCGGTTGCGCGCCACTCGCTTGTGCAGCAGCTTCGAGCTCTTTGACCTTCTCCTCGGCGATCTTCAAGTTGTTCTTAAAGCTCTCCTGATTGGGATCCAGCTCGAGCGCCTTCTTGTATGCCTCTACGGCTTGGTCGTAACGATTCTGACAGGATAGAGCGAGCCTTGAATAAACAGTCCTTATTAGCTACGCTACAGTGAAAAACGCTCTAAAAATGGCTCGACATCTGCATCACCGTAGCGAAAACGCTGGATGAAGGACAGCATCAAGCTTCAGCGCAATTCACAATCAATGAATTAATGATCAAGAAATTGTATGAATATTTGGTGAAACGAATACGTACCCCATTCGTCCATACGCCTTGCTGTACTGAGGATCTAGAGCTAGCGCTGTTCGACAGTCCTGAATGGCGAGATCATACTGTTCAAGACGGCAATACGCCGCTGCTCTGAAAAAATGCTGGATAAGGGTTCAATTCCAACAAAAACTTGAGAATTCTAAACATTTTCATGGATTTCTTCCAGCCTAACGGTACTTCTCGCTGAAAATGCTTTTATGGTCTTATCGTTATCGCAGAGAACATCCAGGTTAAGGAAAAACGGCATTAACTAGTCTATTTGTGGGATGAACTTGAACTTGAACTTGTAAGTTCAAGAAGAGGAATCCCAGAACGACCATCAACTGGGATCTCTACACCTCTCTTGTCGGCCTTTGGGAAGATGCCGTCATGGACAACGTCGACGAGGAATACGATCGCTTCGTGCACCATCTCCACGATAGTGCTAAGGGAGCCGAGAGCTTGAAGACCACCAAGAGACGCCTGTCTCCGGAAACTCTCGAGCTGATACACCAGCGTGGAGCAGCACGAGCGTCAGGCAACTACCAACTAACGTCCGAGCTTGCAAAGCTATGCAGAGCGGCGATAAAGGAAGATCTCAAGGAGAGAAGGGCGGAAGTGTTGGCTGAAGCTGCAGAGGCAGGGTTGAGCATCCGCAATGCCCGCCGGAACTTCGCCAACTTCAAGACCAAGATGACCGCTCTCCGACGTCCCAACGGAACCATCACCTCTTCCAGAAGGACCATGGAGAAGGTTATCCACGACTTCTACTCCGATCTCTTCGATAGCCACGTCCACCTGCCCCCATGCCATCTTCCGCAGGATGGATACGTCGTTCCCTCTGTTCTCCCTTCCGAGATCCGACACGCCATCTCGTCGGTGAAGAAACGTACAGCACCCGGTTCTGACAGGATCAGAGCTGAACACCTGAAGAACCTCCCGCCAGCGCTCATCAACACCCTGGCGCGGCTCTTCACACGCTACCTGTCCGAATCAAGGTTCCATCTCAGTGGAAGACCAACAAGACCGTTTTGCTGTACAAGAAGGGAGACGTGCACGACATTGGCAACTATCGCCCGATCTGCCTGTTGTCCGTAGTCTACAAGCTGTTCACTCGAGTCATCCTGAATAGGATTAGTAGAACGCTGGACGAAGGACAGCCATGCGAACAAGCAGGATTTCGGAGAGGATTCAGCACGATCGACCACATACACACTATTACGAAGCTCATCGAAGTGTCGCGAGAGTACAAGCTGCCGCTGTGCCTTACGTTCATCGACCTGAAGAAGGCATTCGACTCCGTCGAGACTGAAGCGGTCATGGAAGCCCTGCTCACCCAGGGCGTTCCTACTCAGTACATCAGAGTCCTTCGAGAGTTGTACAGTGGATTCACGACCAAGATCTCACCATTCTACAACGACGTCGTCATTGACGTGAAGAGAGGGGTTCGACAAGGGGATACCATATCCCCGAAGCTCTTCAGCGCCACCCTCGAAAACGTCATGCGCGAACTAGAATGGGAAGACATGGGAGTGAAGGTCGACGGCCGGCAACTGCACCATCTTCGCTTCGCTGACGACATCGTGCTCATAACCCCGAGCATCAGTCAGGCGGAACGAATGCTGGCCGACTTCGATCCTGTATGTGGAAGCGTTGGACTGCAGCTGAATCTTACGAAGACGATGTTCATGAAGAACGGATGGGTTTCTGATGCCCCATTCTCGCTCAACGGAACGAACATCTCCGAATGCTCCAGCTATGTGTATCTGGGTCGCGAAGTCAACATGACCAACGACCTAGCACCAGAGCTGAGCAGGAGGAAACGAGCGGCTTGGGGAGCTTTCAAGAGCGTCGAAGAAGTCGCGAAGAAGACGAAGAACGTCCGACTCCGTGCCCACCTATTCGACTCCACTGTTCTTCCTGCCCTAACATACGCCTCAGAGACCTGGGCTATACGAAAGCAGGATGAGCACGCGATCAGCGTCGCGCAGCGTGGAATCGAGAGGACGATGCTCGGAGTGACACGACTCACGCAAGTGAGAGAAGGCCTCCGGAGTTCCGAGCTTCGCCGACGTTCGAAGATCAGAGACGCTGTCGCATGGGCCAAGTCGTCGAAAATTAGGTGGGCCGGCCACGTGATGCGATTCGCAGACACCCGCTGGACGAGAGCCGTCACAGATTGGATTCCGCGGGATGTCAAAAGAACACCAGGACGCCCACCAACGCGTTGGTCGGACTTCTTCGTGAAAGCCCTGAACGACCGATATGACGCTCTTCGTGTCCCTCGAGCGAGGAGGATCCATTGGACCACTCTGGCACGCGACAGGGACGAATGGAGACGCTGCTGGCGCCCGCTCGAGCAAGTCGATGATCAACGGGACGACAGGTGATACAGGTGATTTGTGGGATGCGCACCGCATTATGCTTCTACGAGATATCTAGGAGGCAATTTGAATGCCTATTTTTTTTTTTTTTGATCGCCTACGCTGCCGGTGAGCGGTTGCGCCTTCCCCACGTCCGACCACCTTTCAGCTAAGTTTTCTTTTCACTTGTTTTTTCATTGCTATTTCTGTCTCTCACCTGTATTTTGTTTCTTCTGAACCAAAACAGTTCGTTTATTTCGTTCCCTGACTGATCTTTCTGAGGAGTTATGTCACAAAAATCGCAAAAAAGGGCAAACAAGAAAAACTCTGCTCCTGACACTCAGACAGATCAAACGTTGGTCGAAATGCCTCCTGCTGATACTGTAGGGCCTCGTGGCAATATGTCTGCCTTATGCCTTCTTGAGGAGATAATCAAGCTAAATAAAGACCCCCGTTTGGGGAAACTGCTTAATACTCTCAAGTCGTTGATCCCTCACGAAGGCGGCAAATTGCTTGAGGATGAGAAGAGGTCTCGTTCTATAGTGATCAGCGGATTAGGGGAGGAATTTCACGTCTCCGAGAAACCGTCTGAGCGTCAGAAGAAACTAGAGGGCCAGGTCACTCAAATTTTAGATGTCCTGGACGTCGAGTGCCGGCCCGTCGAAATTTATAGGATGGGGCGGAGGGACGAGAACCGACCACGACTAGTTAAAGTGGTCTTACCTAGCGCAAGTCATTTTCGTGTAATCCTCGCCAAAGCTCGGGAGCTGCGCCACAGAGGTTTTCCTCACATATTTATACGACGCAGTATGACTCGGGAAGAGAGGCAACGCGAGTTTGAATTGCGCCAACAAGCCCGTGAACGAAACAGAGCGTGTGGATATCGTGACTGGGTGGTCTTTAGAGGTCAACTTGTGCGTTCTTCAGAATTGCCGCATCCCTCCCAGGCAGAGTCGGGAAACCGATAAACATGCACGGTGAGGGGCACGGCAATTGGACTTGCTTACTGTTGAACGCTAGAAGCATTGTGAATAAAATACAGCATTTACACTGCCTTTTAACTGAGTACAAACCTGAGCTTATTTTCGTGACTGAAACGTGGCTCAATAGTAAAATTCTGGATAGTGAACTTTTGCACAACTTCCCATATTCGATCATAAGAAGGGATAGAAATTGCAAATTAGGAGGTGGTGTCTGTGTCTTTATTAGAAATCTGGTACCTTTTGAGGAATTTAGCTGCACTAGAGTAGGAATGTTGTCTGACATCATTTATTTTGAAGCCCAACATCCGTCAGGTATTAAACATCGTTTTCTTTTGGTATACAGGCCTCCTCGATCCACATCCAGTCACGATGATGTCCTGTTATCGATCATCAGGGACTTGAGCTCGTCTGATCCCTCGACATTTACCATCCTTGGAGATCTAAACTTACCCATTGATTGGTCTACGCTTACATCCACATCTTCTACGGGCCGACTATTCTTAGCAGCTTTCGAGTCACTTTCGCTGAAACAATTCGTCAACTTCCCCACTCGTCTTGAACGTATTCTCGATGTCATTTTGACTGCTTCTGACACGATGATAGATGTTCATCTCCTTCCACCACTTGCTTCATCGGACCACAACACAGTTCTGTTTACGCTTCATTTTCCTCCTAGTCATTGATCAGAGTATCCTTTTCGTGATTTCAAATCCATGGATAGGAATTTAATCGAATCTAGGCTAAGAAAACTAGACTGGTTGACTATCTTTTCTGGCTATTCCGATATTGACGATCTCTATAATCGATTCAGTATCACAATACACGACATAATAGATCGACTAGTGCCTGTCAAACGAGCAAATTCTTTCGCCGGCTACCCCTCGCACATAACAAATCTCGCAGAACAACGATGTAGAATTTTTTGTGAGACCATTAACGATACATTAACGATACCAAATATATAGATATAAGCAAAAAACTTGATAGACACATTAAGCGCTATACGGCAAATAAAGTTAAGCGCCTTGCATCCACGCGGTACAGCGGTGGTCTCTTTTCTTTCGTAGGTAAAATCAAAAACCAATCATGCATTAAACCGATTTTATCTGATGGTCTAGGGAATCGTTACGTAACAGATCTTCAGAAATCTGAGGCGTTTGCAGACTACTTCAGTAGCATTTTCACTCCCTCCATTGAATCACAGCCAAATTTCTCCTTTCATTCTACTGATTCGCTTGACTGTCCTCAGATTTCTTTCCATGAAGTTTATAGACTGCTACGCGGTTTAAGAGCATCCCAATCTGTAACGGCAGACGGGATTCCCCAAATATTCTTTAAGATGTTTGCAAAGTATCTCACTGAGCCGCTCACACACATTTTCAACATATCTTTGATGATGGCCCAGGTGCCCGCGGTTTGGAAAACTGCTTTTATCACTCCTATTCCCAAAATGAATGGAGCCTCCTACATTTCCGAATTCCGACCCATCAGCATCCTCCCTACTCCACTGAAGATTTTGGAGAAAATCTTAAAAAAGCATCTGCTAGAGTGGCTTGAGAAGGTAAATTGCATCCCACACAGCCAACATGGCTTCCTCCCGGGAGCTTCTACCTGTACTCTTTTGATGGATAGTATCCACTCCTGGACAAAAGCCATCAACACAGGCAAACATGTGGCGGTTGTATATTTCGATCTTAGTAAAGCTTTTGATCGAGTGAGTCATTCTCATCTCATAGCCAAACTAGATAAGATCGGTATCCGTGGTAAACTGCATGAATGGTTCTGTGCTTATCTTCGTGAATGGAAACTGCAAGTGAAAATAGGAAATCACATCTCTACACCAAGAATGTGTCTTTCTGGAGTGCCTCAGGGAGGGACTTTATCCCCTATCCTATTTCTTATTTATACTTGTGACATACCAAATTTCATAAAACCAGACCCAAGTGTATCTGTCGCGATGTTTGCGGATGATATTAAGGCGTATGCAGTCTATGAAGACGGTGAAGAAGAGGTTATGACTCGGAGGCTAAATGAGGCTGTAGCTAGAATGTGTAAGTGGTCCTCTGAATGGCAAATACCTATAAACCTGAATAAAACTCGTATTTTTTCGTTGAATTCTCGCCCACTTAAGATCATGTTTCCCGATGGTTCTCCTGTTGCTCACTGTGACCAGATAAAGGATTTAGGGGTCATTCTCACTAATAATCTGAGCTGGCGGATGCATGTTCGAGAGATTTCGAAAAAAGGCCTGAGTGTTGTGCATCTGCTCTTTAGGAATATTTATTCTTTGGACGTTAACATTTGGCTCAAATTATACAAAACGTATGTTTTGCCAGTGGTTGAATACTGCACACCTGTGTGGAGCCCACATTGTGTCAAAGATATCCGTGAAATTGAGAAAGTTCAAAAAGTCTTCACCAAAATTCTGTATCTTAGAGTATTTCGAATGCACCACATCCATGGAGGCACGTTGTCCATTCCGGGGTACAGAGAAAGACTCCAACACTTAGGGCTAAAAACTCTTTACTACCGAAGGATCTTTGCCGACTTACTTTTTGCTTTTAAGCTTCTAAAAGGAGAACTTCGACTACGGCCTTCAAGCTACTGGCGTTTTCGACCATCACATGGGAGACGCGGATGCTTCAACTTGGATCATCATTTTTCGGGCCGTTATCAACTAGGATTTTGCCAAAACTCTTTTGTCGTTCGATGTACGAAGTGGTTTGAACGCCTTCCTCCTGCTCTGGCTCAGTGCCAAACATCTTCTCAATTCAAGGCTGCCCTAAAGAAAATAGATATTCTATCTACTATTGGTGTCTCTGATATTTGTTAACTAGTATAATTATAAAGTGGAGCATTCCGAGTTCTCTACTTCTGCTCGTTTCCGGTTTTTCGTCTTCTTTTCAAGGCGCCAAGCAGCTAGGCAATTGCTGGATAGTTAGGGGAAATAAATTTCATTTCATTTCAATCTCACTAAAATTATGTTCTTCTTCAAATCTAAACTGTATATTTTTTGCTTTTAAACCTATCTACCCTGCTTTGGACTGTATACACTTCTTAGGCTCAGCCCGGCTGCCAGGCAAGCATAGCATTTATAGCTATGCTTCGTTCTTCCGCTGGTTAGCTCCTAGGAGCCTTATCAGGGGAGGGCACCAACAATCCCTCAACTTTTGGTGTGGGCTGTCAGCCTGTGGATGTTCCTCATTGTCAGACGACTTTTTTTTTACTGTGAAGTGTACATGCAGGTTCTATTTCTCTTTATTCCTTGATCGAATTCTACCTTAAAATTTACTGTATAAGTACATGCAAATTTTATTTCTCTATAACTATCAATCGTGACGGTTCCAGCATGTCCCTACTGCATGGCCGCCTCTTGTCAACAAAAAAAAATACGTTGTAGGCGAGCGCTCGGAATATATGTTCTTCAGTTTTATATTAGCATTTTTCTAGTTGTATTCATTTTTGAGCGTGAATTTCCATTTTTTTGAGTTTGTTGAGCCTGTTTTTGCCTACTGTTCCTTGATGTAGTAGCGCGTCTTTTGACGCATAAATAAATAAATAAATAAATATTTGGCCTACACAATGACTTTCGGTGACTAGCCGATGAACAAGTCAGCGATTAAAACCTTTTGAACCAAGTCTGGTACCATTTCACTAATATCGTAGGGATGGAAAGATTGGACAGGGCAGGGCGCGGAACGTGAACCAAATGAGGGAGTGGGAAAGACGATGTCACATCTTTCTGCATCGAATGCGCCTTGCGGCTAATGACTCGGATTTCCGGCCAGGCCAACCAAGCCATCCATCCCTCCGGAGTCTGTGAATTGGTACCAAACCTGTCTGCCAAGGATAAAGCGCCGATTTGCCTATTGACTGGCCACTGAAAGTCATTGTATAGGCCTACCACGCGTTCAAATCGCCTCCACCGACATCCCATAGAAATAGAATTCGCGGCGTACTCCAAGCGAGGAATGGTAAACGTCCACCTCCATCCTTCATATTTCTTTTAAAAAAAACTTCAAAAATGGGGAACCATCTATCGATGGCACGTAAAAACACCCCCACGTGCAATCGATTGGGTCAGGCCTTCGCGATGGAGCGCGCGCACCGAGCAGTGCAGTGGAACCGACGACGCGGCATAGTCCACTGGCTTAGCAGCTTCAATGGAACTGGAAACGATTACAACACTTGGTGCAATATTTATGAGCACACGGCAGTACTACTGAAGACCGAATAACCTGTGCAACGTGCGAGCAACGGATAACGCGTAGTATCATGTAGTATGTGATGTAATTTACTTTGATAATGTACATGTCCATGTACATTGATACAAGTGATGTAATTTAATTTCATCTTTCTAAAGCATTCGATAGAATCGACCATTCTAGACTTATGCAAAACCCTGAACATCTGATGTTCCACCCCTTAGTGTGTAAATGGATACAGAATTAACTTTCAGAACGTAGTGTTCAAGTCAAGATAGGAGCTACTTTTTTAGTCTGTAAGCTAGTGAAGAGCAGAGTTCCTCAGGGAGGGGTCCTTTCTTCAGTTGTCTTCGCTATATACGTAGCTGAGCTGACGTTAATTCTTGAGGAAAGCGGCGTTCTTGTAAGCAGTTTGCAAATGATATCAAGATCTATAGGAAAATTGAATGTGAGAGAATACATCGTGCATTGGAAAAGTTTTATGAGTGGTCAAATCTGGAAGTTACCTTTTGCTTCCAAGAAAAATGTACGCACGAGATTGAGAGGGTCGGAGTGCTCTGCTCGTTAAGCGTTGCAGTTCACGTACCTTATCCTTCGATGTCTTGGAATAGACGATAAACAAGTTTAGTGCACGCATATAAAACATATGTAAGACCAGTAGTGAAGAGCGGAGACCCTAAACCTAAGGCCAAAATTATGAAGCCAACTCAAACTACCATGTTTCATCCCTGGAAGCCTTCCATTTGATAACCGTGGAACTCCAACCTTTGACATTATCACCAAGGGCATGTAGATTTTTTCAGCTTTCATTAAAATTAATTCTGAGCAGGGGTAACTGTTTAATTCCCGCATTTTGGACCTAACCCATATAATAACATCGAAATTGATGCGATTCTTCTAAAAAACGTGGATTTCAAGGGGAGCAAAACTGAGTGTGTGACGTATGAGCAAAACTGAGTGTGTGACGCATACACTCAGTAAGTAACTGCATTTACAACCACGAATCGTAAGAGCAGTTCCAAAGTGCATTTGTTTAGCATCTACCGTGCCTCAGTTTCGTAACAGCTCTTGCAAAGTGCTTTTCCTTAGCGTTTACTGTGAAATACGGCGGTCGTGAATGTAATTTCGAATTACGCTAAGTCGGCACTGTCTTCCATAATGTAAACTCCTGTTCCCCTCGAAGCTGCTAAACCAGTGGACTATGCCGCGTGACCGGCTCCACTGCACGGTGCGCGAGCGCGCCCCATCGCGAGAGGCTGACCCAATCGATTGCACGTGGGGGTGTTTTTACGTGCCATCACCATCTATCCTACTAGATAATTCGAACAAAAACACGCCATGTGGCGTCTGGTGCCCTGTTTTAGTGGCTCATGCCACGTTTTCAATAAGACAATAGCTGATTATTATTCACAATGGCAGGATGTGGTGTCCCGGGCAAAATACGTGTAGTAATTTGTGCAGGGGCGATCGCTTTAGATCAATCGATTGGCAGAATTTGCACGATGATCTCAACCCATCGTGGATAACGAAGAGACCCTAACACATAGAGCGGAAGCCTCTTAGCGCAATTTTCCGTTTGGAGCCCTAACTCAAACTGCAGACACAACATTTATAGTGTATTAGGTTGTCCCATAAGTCCCGCCGTTTTTTTTTCAACGATTCATTGCGGATTTTGCCGGCGGTCTCTTGCATAGCGCTACACAGTTTTCGAAAGAGAATGATTTGTTCTATCAGAGCTTGTATTGCATTTCTTTTTTCATCCTGAATTTTGTCAATTTTTATGTCGTTAAAATGAAAAGTGAAAAAGTGGCCATCTGCGCAGTTGCTTCCCTCCGCTTAGGTTTGGAATTTTTGCGCAGTTTTTCATATCACTTGGAAGATAATGTTCTGTGCTACAAGAATACGTGTTAGCGCTATTTGCTCATTTGTCTTTTATTGATTTTTAGGCCATAAAATTGGGACGTCCGACTTTTCCGTCCGATTTTTACCGACAGCCTCTGCTTTGGGTGGACTGTTTTGCTTGGTGTTATATGTTGTTCGGAAGAGGATGTCTTGCTCAATAAGAATTTGTGTCGTGTTTATTGATTCATGCTGATTTCTGTCGAATATCAACAACTGAACAAGGAGAAGCAGTTGTTGGTGAAGATGATTTTTCTTTTTGGAATTTTGTTGATATTCGACAGAAATCAACATGAACCAGAGAACGCGACACAAATTCTTATAGAGCAAGACATTCTCTTCCGAACGACATACAACACCAAGCAAAAAGTTCACCCCAGAGCAGGAGCTGTCGGTAAAAATTCGGACGGAAAAGTCAGACGTCCCAATTTGATGACCTAAAAATCAATGAAGGACAAATGAGCAAATAGCGCCAACACGTACTCTTGTAGCGCAGAACATTGTCTTCCAAATGCTATGAAAAACTGCGCAAAAATGCCAAACCTAAGCGGAGAGAAGGGACTGCGCAGATGGCCACTTTTTCACTCTTCACTTTACCGACCTAAAATTTGACAAAATTCTGGATGAAAAAGAAATGCCATACATGTTCTGATACAGCAAATCATTCTCTTTCGAAAGCTATGCAGCGCTATGCAAGAGACCGCCGGCGAAATCCGCAATGAATCGTTGAAAAAAATGGCGGGGACTTATGGGACTCCCAATATAATCTCTATCAAAAAGGTGCCCCATATTCTTCCTCAAAATCAGAGAATTAGTAATCTCCAAGTTCGACGTTCTTGAAACCGGGGCATCTTTGGTGTAAGTCTTTCAATCCTCACTGTCTACCAGGTTTGATATAATTTCTTCAATGCGCCAGACGTTTCGACGATCTCGTCTTTCTCATGGCCTGAAAGGAGCTCGAAATTCTTTTGACTCTGTTAAATTCACTTGATCAATAACACCGCGTCCATCTCTTTACCAAGAACAACATGCTCATATGAGTGATAGGAACGTATCCACATTACCACTGTAAAGCGGTGGACGCGATGGTTTTGATCCAGTGAATTTCACAGAGTCGAACAAATTTCGAACTTCTTCCAAGCCTTGAAAAAGACGAGATCGTCGAAACTTCGGGACGCAATAGAGAATTTACATCAAACCTGGTAGGCTCTGAGGACTGAAAAAATAAAAAAATTAGAAAAAAGGAAAATTGGAATGAAAGCAATCACACAATATCTAGAGCCTATTTTCAGCTACAGCACTTCCATGTGACAATTAGCTAACCTAAAATTTTCCCCAATTTCTTCACCAAAAATGAAGTTAACGAAACAAAGTGAAGCCAAAACCTTGCATTCGTTTCGCTAAAAAAAGAACTCATCAGCTGATCTTACCTGTTGCAGAAGTAAACCGGATCCCGGTTGAGCTTAATAGCTTCGTTGTACTTACTAACGGCTGCATCAAATTGCGAGGCTTTCATTAGGTCATTACCCTAAAAAAACAGCGTATGTCGTCGTAAGGCCGTTGCAGATCTCTAACGTTACCTCTTCCTTTAGTTTATTGGCTTGCGCAATCTCTGCCTCAGTCGGCTCCGGTAACTTGTCCTCTCCCTGCAGCAGAAAACATTAGCGGACATGAGAGCAAAGATCGGTTTTCACCAATTTTCGCGATTTGCTAGATCCAATGAATCGTCTTTGCACAGAAAGCACCCCACGCCATGTGGTCCTGTCTGGTGTTTTACCTTGTTTCTGTATGAAGAACACAACTCTTCTGCAGCGAGATTTGGATGAATGGGTGAAGCGTCATTAACACTGAATCTATCCTAGTCGGGGGAGATGCACGCACGCTTCTAGAGGACAAAATAGGACCTAAACTGACAAAATTCACAAAAAAATTACATTACAATCGGTTCCGCGGCGTTGAAAACAGACAATGTTATGTGCCCCCCCCCCTTTTACTATGATTGGTCCGGGTTATAACATGTCAGGACGCGGTCAGCTGTGTTTGAACGCGCTTTGCCCGCCGAGACGTCTTTACTACGATTTGCTTACTTTTTTGCGCCCTACTTTGTCTTCTTGAAGTCGCTCCGTGAGTCTCAAGTCAGTTGGTCACATAATTTTTAGTTATGTGCCTCCCCCGACTAGGATAGATACTCAACATTCAATCCAGCTACAAATGCCATGTGGACGTGGAATACCGTCTATAGAACCTCTTTGGAACCAAGCGCGAACGGCGGCCACGCCCACCTCAGCATATGTTGCTATTAGCAGCGCCCGGTTCCAAACCAGGGGTGCACATTTAACGGTTAATGATTTAACGAATTTAACGAATTAACGGCATTTCTCGTTAAAATCTGGCTTAACGACTTAACGGAAATTTTTAGAAATTTAACGGAATTTTTAACGGACTTTCTACTCAGTGATTACCCTTGGTCTTCACAATTGTTGCAGGTCTCACCCTTCCGATTAGAATTGTTCCTGAAAAACTATTGAAATTGGCAGGAACATTTTGATGTTTTCATGAATTTGTTTTGCATTGTTGGAAATAATGCATTTTGGGGCGTGGGTAGCGCAGTCGGAGGAGGTGCCGGCTGTCACCCGATACCAGGTTCCTGGTTCGGATTTTCCGCCTCAGCCAACCAAGCCTTCCATCCAGACTTGTCTGGGAGGATAAAGCGCTGGCTTGTTCATAAGCTCGCCACCGCAAGTAGGTATAAGCCAAACACGCATTCAAATCGCCTCCGCATCTCATAGAAGTAGAATGCGTGGCGCATCCCAAAAGAGATTGAGTAACGCCGTCCTTTATCCTTATCCTTTAAAGCCTTTTGGAGCTAAAACTTTCTTCGCCGAGCCCCCAAGTACGTCAACGAATCGACAAAAATATACTGGTCTAACCTCCTCGTAAGATATGCCTATCCTCACTTGGCGCTGCTTATCCCAGAATACTTTTGCCCGCCACCTGGAACAGCCGAGACGGAGAGAATATTTTTTAGGCTGCTGGATGTAATTTAAACAATTTCAGAAAAGCGCTAATAACAAAAATTTGGGAGGCTACTTTTCTTGAACGTTAACACATTAACGATGTGTCACATCTATTCAAGTGTGGGACATGTGACACGATGCCGTGTCATGGTCACGACGTTGCAAAAAAATGGATGGTCCCACGTACCGGGCACTCGAAAATCGTGCGTCCGATAACGTGGAAACATTCCACTGACTGGCTTTTAATTGCATCTTTATTTGATCTTTTTGTATTTAGTGGCATGTGCCCGCATCGAAATTGTGTGTGGTCATAGAACAGTCAAACAAAACGGTTTCGCAAAGAACTAGGGAAGGAGGGCACTCCGGATTCTGCCTGATCGCACATTTTAAGATGCCTTGTCGGTGATCATCTTCCATGATAATTCCATAGCTGTTCCTATTCCACACCCTGTAGATAATTTGTTACTGAAGGCTTGTTTATTTTTCAGCATTTGTTGATCTTGAATTGTTTGTGTTACATTGCAGTGTTGCACTCCATTCCTTGAATTTTAGCTGTTGAACTCTTGAAGTGGAAACCTATACGATTTGCTTGATTTTTTTCACTTGAAATAAGGGTTTGCATCTATTTTGTATTTTTAACGAAATTTAACGATTTACCGGAAATTTAACGAAAATTTTCCGTTAAAAAATTTAACGCACAGAATTTTGTGTGTACCCCTGTTCCAAACCCACTGCGCAATAGCAACAAGTGCTGCGGGGGGCGTGGACGCCTTTCGTGTTCGGTTCCAAACCCTTTCATGGCCTTTTACTAACCAGCTTAGTGTCCGAGACACGGCAGGGTTTCAAACAGAGCAGTAAATCTGTTCCAATCCCTTTCATGCTCGGTTACTAACCAACTTTTGTCTGAGCTGGTCTATTACCTGCGCCAAGAAACGCTGAATGTTTCGCTCAAACTTTACCGGATGGCGCGCTACCACCCCAAAATCCGCCATAAAAGCAACAACAGCACCGAATTACAGTGATGTTACGCCACGAAGTTGACAAGAAACCAATGAAGCAGCGAAACTAACCGATGGGAGTCCCTCAGCAGCTACGAACACATCGAGTAAAGGCTTTGACGGCTGGAAGGCATAGTTGGCGTCGGTAAGGCCGAACGCTGACTCCATACACTGCACAGCAACTGAAAGCGCAAACCTTATAGGTCCATTCATTCAGAACAGTCTGAGCGCCAGAACGAACCTTCTAGAGCCTCAATCTGATCCTCGGTGCATTGATTCGCCGACACTTTGTGTCGAATGAACTGTATGAACGAGACTACGAGGTTTTTCTCGTCGCTGGAGGCGACTGTCGTTGTCGTGGCTGCTGGCGCGGACTCGTCTGCCATCTGAAGAACCGAACAATGGGTTTTTGAAGCGGAATCCGCTTAGGATTAACGCGCCGCGGCGAGGAATAAAACACTAATGGGCGGTTCTCTACAGATGGAATAGCTGAATACTCAATCCAGTCTATGCAACGAAAAGATTGGCGCCCGAAAACGTCGGATAATTAGAAATATACCACTTTCACTTCAAACTGAGAAGAGACGTATTTTAATGTTTGATTAGACATTGCCCAAGTAAGCTAGGATTATTTTGTTCGAAAGAAAAATTTTATTGAAAATTCACCTCTGAAGACCGTCCTAAGGAAACTAATACCACTGCTTGAAGTTCTTATAGTCTCACCTCAAGCAAAATTTTTAGGTTTGCCCCGACTTGTTAGAGAATAATGAATTTGCTGGTGCAATATAAGGAGAGATTGCGCTGCACATTAGTACTATGGCTTGCATCCACTTGTATCACCTGTCGTCTCGTTGATCATCGACTTGCTCGAGCGAGCGCCAGCAGCGTCTCCATTCGTCCCTGTCGCGTGCCAGAGTGCTCCAATGGATCCTCCTCGCTCGAGGGACACGAAGAGCGTCATATCGTTCGTTCAGGGCTTTTACGAAGAAGTCCTATCAACGCGTAGGTGGGTGTCGTGGTGTTCTCTTAACATCCCGCGGGACCCAGTCGGTAACGGCTCTCGTCCAGCGGGAGTCTGCGACGCGCATTACGTGGCCCGCCCTCCTAATTTTCGACGACTTGGCCCTTGCGACAGCGTCTCTGATCTTCGAACGTCGGCGAAGCGCGGATTCCGGAGGCCTTCTCTCACTTGTGTGAGTCGTGTCACTCCGAGCATCGTCCTCTCGATTCCGCGCTGCGCGACGCTGATCGCGTGTTCATCCTGCTTTCGTATGGCGCAGGTCTCTGAGGCGTATGTTAGGGAAGGAAGAACGGTAGAGTCGAATAGGTGGGCACGGAGTCGGACGTTCTTCGTCTTCTTCGCGACTTCTTCGACGCTCTTGAAAGCTCCCCAAGCCGCTCGTTTCCTCCTGCTCAGCACTGGCGCTAGGTCGTTGGCCATATTGACTTCGCGACCCAGATACATGTAGATGCTCGTTCCGCTAAGTGAGAAATGAGGCATCAGAAATTCGCCCCTTTCTCGTGAACATCATTTACGTAGGATTCAGCTGCAGCCCAACTTTCACATACACGCACGAAGTCATTGTAACCTAGCATTATCCATAGGAATAATAATTTCACTGCTGTTCACACGCACATAAACCTAGTAGCAACGAAAACGATCACAATAAAAGAAGTGGGCCACAATTTTCCACTGCACAACTCCAGGTAAAGAGCATTTACACTATCAATCAAATAAACAGCAGTGTTCTGCGCGAATGTGCTGCATAATCTCTTCACACGAGCAATTCTATGTATCAGAGAGCTTCAAAACGCACCTAAGACACTGCTTTATCAAAAGGATAGAAATCCTATGCTCATTCAAAAAGTGTACACAACCCCTTTTAAGACACTATTTATGAAGTTTTCTAACTAATTTGCTCACAACAAAAGTTGTCATTGTTGTAAAGTCCATATTTTAACCTTACATACGCTTGTTTTTGCTTGAAAACTGTACGGCTTAAAACGAAAATGCTATACAATATTGGATAGCTATAGACACTTCTCAGCCCATTCATAAAGCCATAATGCAGAAAACTCGGTACTCGAAAACAACGGACAATTTCGTTTTCAAAAGTAAGGACGACTTCAAGTCAGAGGAGAGAAAGGAAGGACTACTGATTAAGGGTAACCATGCCGATGGCAGTGGCAATGTACGCTAGATGTGGTTCTCCCTAATTTGTCAGCGCTGACGCTTCGGCGTGCAGAAATCAGCAATCAACGGGAGGAGAATGGGCAATGACCTTGCGCACGGGTCATGTTAACTGCGAAGCAAGCGCATAAGTGAAAAGAACTCTAAAAGAGCCCTTGGTGAAAGTCAGGGCGGGGGTCCACCCTACATTTCCTACTTCAGAACAAGGCCTTCAGACGTGATACCTACTAGGGTATCACGTCTTTAAGCCGTTACCGTAAGAACAGTCGTTGCGGAAACGCCACATCTTCGGATCAGTGCTGGCACAATGCCAACTCGTTGGTTACTCAATATTGGAGTTATGGAACTAACAAGGAAAAGCTCCCAACTCATGGTGAGCTTTTGCGATGCTATTTTGAAAGGATGTAGAGCACTGGAGCGGATTCCAGAACCACAGTCAGTTTTTGCTGAACGCATTTTTAACGACCTGAAAAGAGGTGTGAAGGTGTGTGCGTAACAATTATCAACCTCTACGACACCCTACGAGATGTACCTCGGTGGCGCATCCGGTAGGAGTGCCGCCTCGTAGAAGCACACCGGCGGGTTTTCAGCTCGACTCCGAGTGCTACCAGTATTTCCGCACGTTTTAGTCGGTTGTTATTACGCTTGCTCATGATCACAGGAGACAATTTTAGATCATCGATGCTTGCAACAAACTAAGGCTCTCTGTTTGCGCCTTCATATGCGCTAGCTTTTCAACTATTCATAACTGCACCATATCATTTATTAATAAAAAGTCTATCATATTGTATTAGGTCTTATATTTATTATTTATTTCTCTCTCGGTAAATCGCAGAACTGTCAGTAGGTCTAGCTTATAATCTGCAATCAAATGAAAAGTTTGGTACCATTTTTGTATAATATTTCACCCCATTTACCTACTTTTGGGCGCGTGTAGCGCAGTCGGAGGAGGCGCGACTGTCGCGTGCACCCGATACCAGGCTCCTGGTTCGGATTTCCCGCCCAGGCCAACCAAGCCTTCCATCCCTCCGGGGTCGGTGGATTGGTACCAGACTTGTCTGGGAAGGATAAAGCGCTGACTTGTCCATCGGCTGGCCACAGCAAGTCATTGTATGGCCAAATACGCATTCATGTCGCCTCCACGACATCCCGTAGAAGTAGAATGCGCTGGCGCATCCCAAAAGGGATTGAGTAACGCCGTCCTTTATCTTTTTTTTATCCTTTATTTACCTACTTTCAGTATACTATCTCGGCTGCATGTATCATACTCCGGATGGAAAGTAGTACGCCGACAAAAATTTCATATGAGAACAACATTTTTAGCGCACTTATGTACCGATATGGCCCGGGTTCATAATATTCAACCGAAAAATAAGCGTATTTTTGTGCGGTACGGTGGTGGTACAGATATGAATAGTTGAAAAACTAGCACATATGAAGGCGCAAATAGACAGCCTTGGTTTGTTGTAAGCATTGGTGGTCTAAAAATGCACTCCTGTAATAATGAGAAAGCATAATAACAAGCAATTACGTGCAAAAATATTGGCAGCACTCGGTCTCGAACTGAAAAGCCCGCCGGTGTGTTCTATGAGGCGGCAGTCCCACCGACTGCGCCACTGAGGCAAATCTCGTGGGTGTCGTGAGGTTGATGAGTGTTGCGCACACGTCTTCACACCTCTTTTTTCTGGTCTTTAAAAAAGCATTCAGCAAAAACTGATCGTGGCTCTGGACTCCACTCACAGGGCCCAACATCCTGTCAAAATGGCATCTCAAAAGCTCACCATGAGTTGGGAACCTTTCCCTGTAATGAAAAAAAGAAGCTTCATACACTTTGAGGCGGTTTTGGAGGATTTTGGGAAGAAATGCAACTTGACGTTGTAATGGATGTGTAGTTGCTTCAACTTACCAAAATGTTTTTTTTACATGCCTTAGGCCCATATTTAGTGTTAGCCTTGTTTTCGACTTCATACGGCTCCGTTCTAGTGGCCTTTTTGATGGGTTTCTGTAGAAGGCTTACCCGGCTTTGAAGAAGGCGACAAGACCGAAACGTGAGCCACAATAACTAACTTCTACCAATCTTGGCTAGTTTAAAGCAAATACTCATCTGTTACAGCGTCAAATTGCATTTCTTCCCAAAAGGCTCCACCGAAAACCGCCTCAAACAGTATGAAGCTTCTTTTATTCTTTAGTTCCATCACTCCACTATTTAGTAACCATGGAATTGGCATTGTGCCAGCACTGGTCCGAAGACGTGGCGGTATGGAAACGACTGTTCTTACGGTAACGGTTTGAAATCGTGGTACCCTATTAAGAACATCTTGTTACTTTACAAGCCTTCTTTGGTAAATTCGGTGCATGTCATATAGATTCGCCGATACGCTTACAACCGAAAAAAAAAACCGTCCGAGTTGTCCGGGGTGCAACGCCCACAGGCGCGCGATTCAAACATGGTTTTTGTTAACCGAGGAACGCCCTTACTACAGGCTTTATACGTTGGAGCCAGGTATGGAGGACATTAACGACGCTCTATGGGATTTTCTGCCCATCAGAAGCCCCCCCCCCCCCCTCCCCCGACTCTATTTGCGCCGGAGAAGCATGCAAGCAAATATTACTAGCTGTAGCGACCGACTAGCATAGGGATAGGCAACTCGGTTCCGTAACGATTTCCCTGAATTTCACTCCGAAAATGATGATTTGAATTTCTACATGTCTCATCGACAGCGGTCGATGCATTCGGCCCCGAATGCAGGTGCCGGTACCAGCGATACGGTACCGGCCCCTGCAGAGTCACGAGGCAGCGCCTCGCACTTGCTGAGGTCAGCAAGCGCCAGCGCTGACGAAGGAGGGAGGGCCCCGGCTAAACCCATTCCGGCTTTTTCTCGTCTAGCGACCCCACCCACCCTCCCATTTGAGTTGGAGAAGGCTGAAGAAGAAGAAAAAAATCCATTTACAGATGTGATCCGCGGCCTACGCCACACAGGAGCCGTTGACGCGGGTCACATGGCGTCAGCAGTGGGTCTTCAGCAAGTAGCCACCATTATCGAGGCTTGTATCGATCTCGCTGTAGCGCCAGGGACGCTCAAGATGAGCGAAAGACCCAGTTCTTGGATTTTATTTCCAAGTTTCGGGTCCCATATCAGGCCTCCCTGAATTGAAGAACGTTTCTGTGGCTCATCTAATCCACATCAGCGCCCTCACACATTTCTTCGGCCCGCTGCCTTCATAAGATGCAGATGTCCCACGTTCTGAAGGCGCTGTTTAGGACAGCAATAAGTCCGCCCACGTGCTAAACACCATCCCAAGGCTTCCAGGCCCACATAGATATGATAGTTAAAACAATCCTCCACGAAAGCTCGGACCAAGCTGCTGTAGGAGCTACCATGGTCCTCATCGCTTTCCGGGGTCCGTTGAGGAACAGTGAGCTTTGCATGCTCCACTTCCAGCACTTTTTCTTATGAAGGTGAGAGCGTATGGTGGATTCTGATCGCTAGGTCCAAGACCGATCAGGCTGCAGTAGGGTCTAACGTGGCGACTAAATTAGGCCTGACCCAGATCTTATATTGGCAGCAATTCTGTAAAGCCAGAAGCCCTCTGCTGCCACAGTCATTTCTATTCAGTTCGCGCAACGTAGGCAAGCCAATGGAGATTGGCTGCCTGGGTTATTAGGGCAGCTACCCACGCATTAAAAACTGGGATCGCCAGTGGGAAAATCATGTTAGCTGGTCGTTGTAAGTCGTCCGAGACATTTGGATGCTCCACGCAACCTTCACCATTGTCATACTAGGGAGCCCAACTGGCCTTCCTCTTGGGGAGTTTAGTTCTACCTTCAGGATGCCGTCAACTCGTACCTCCACTTCTCCACAGTGTCGGTAGCATCTCGACTGACATGGCCGTCGGCACGACAGCCTTCTCAGCTTTCCGCCGATGAGTCCTTTGGGACAATTGGATGCTCCAGGAAACCGTCAAATTGGCATACTAGGGTGACCGCATTCTCAACTGGCCAGCCCCTCGGGGAATTCAGTTCTACCTTCAGGATAGGGTCAGCTCGTACCTCCACAGGGCCGGCAGCGTCTCAACTGACATGGCCGTCGACATCGACACTACAGCCTTCTCAGCTTTCCGCCGACGCTCACGGACGCACTATGGCGTATATGTTGTTGTTAGATTCAGAACATCTAATCTTCTCATGCCTCCCATGTATAATCCATTCGACCCTAGCGATGTTACGTTCACAGTTAGTATATCATCTTCTGACGCCTCAGTACGCGTATGATCCGACAATCTCACATGTATGTATGTATCGTTTACGTGAAACGACGCGTATGTGTCTACCACACCACATGGATGTATGTAAACGTATAACATGCATAACGAGAACGTATATTGCACGACGACGAGAGATAAAGCCTTCTCCCCCCGTTCTATGTGTAGAAACTTCAAAGCGAAAGTTTCGCCGGAGTATATCGGAGGCGAAACTACGATGAATAACTCGGACGATTTTTTCGGTTGTAAGTTTATCAAACATTGTCATGTGTAGGAGCATGAGGGTGGGACCATCTTTGCGCATTCACCGACCTCTTAACAAGATCTACCCAAAGAAAAGGATTGTTAACATCGCAACGAAACAAAATCGAGTTGCAAAATGAGTGAAAACAGTCATCCACTCGGCACGCGACTGCACAGGACTGATGTCGATATGGCAACTGGGCAGGTCGGTCGCTCAAACTGATGACAATTCACAGCGACTGCGAAACAGAGAAGAAGCTAGAAGCGAAGAATCGAAATATTTCCCGACGACGTCATCAAACAGGGTGCGATTGCGGACGGATTCCCGTCGTTAGACGCGTTTTTGCGTCCTTGCTGAATACGTAATATTGCAGACCTTCTTAATTGACGCACTTTTTCTCTTGGGCTTCCTTCGCTTCTTCTTTTATTATGTGGAAAAAATTTCCTATCCATCTTGATATGTAGCATTATCTTACAGTTTACTACACTTCACATCCATGACAGTCACCTAGGAGCGTCGGGAATTTGGCGCAGTAGGGGTTGCGGTGTCATTCTTAGGACGATGGGCTTTCCCTGCCTTTTTAACTACAATTCATTATTTTTGCGCAGTACTAGTGCCGGAATGGACTACTGCTAGGAACGTGAAATATTATGCCGTAACGAAGGCTATATGCTTAAGGTTAAGAGGAAGCCTTCAATAAATATCCTCTTCTCAAATTGTCCGGATGGGACCCGCAAAGGTCCTGAAGTTAATTAGTTCGATATTTCTGCTAAGTCTGCCTTATATTTGAGCTCAAGCTCGAAATGTTTGAGGTTGGAAGGCCAGCTCGGGTTTAAGCTTCAGGTACTGATTTAAGCTTGTGACGTTCGTTTCTAGGCTTCCAACAACTGGGACGAGATCCCTGCTGAATTGGACGAGTTATTCGTGGGGTTTCAGGCAATCGCTTTAGGACCGCGGGGCACTCCACCTACTTCAATCAGTGGCAGGAGTTTGTTGAAGATCCTGTCGTTATTTCTTGTTCTCATTGACGGGTTTATTCCGGCTGATGTTTTGGCAGTTTTGCCTTCTTTCGAGCCTGGAAACATCCACACCACTACTTGCCCAAACATAAATTCAAATTGCATAGTAATTTGCTTAGGGAAATAGAGACAGGTTCAATGATGAGAGTTGCAATGGACGACTGACCTGACAGGGGGAACCCATGAACTCCCCCTAACGATGCTAATGAGACTTATATGATGTTGTAGCGCATGATACAAGGGGCACATCAGTGTTTTTCGTTTTTGATAAGGGCCACTGGGTGGTTCGAAAATGACGAATAACTGTAGCAAGGCAACCCCATGTGATTACCAGGATGCCGTCCACCAGCAGTGTCGAGTTGGAACTGGCCATGCAGTAAATCACCTGTGCTGGTCAGCCGATGAAGAAGTCAGCGCTTTATCCTTCCCAGACAAGTCTGGTACCAGTTCACCGAGGGGTGGATGGCTTGGTTGGCCTGAGCGGGAAATCCGAACCAGGAACCTGGTACAGCATATGCATGCAAAAACCGGCGCCCCTTGCGCTACACGCGCCCTAGTAACAAAAATTTGGAAAGCTACTTTCCTGAATGTTAACACGTCAACGATCGTGTCACAGCCTTCGTGGGACCATGTGACACGATGTCGCGTCAGAATTCCGACGATGTAAAAAATCGATTGCTCTCACGAACAGGGCACGCGAAAATCGTACTTTCGTCAACGTGTTAGCATTCCAGTGATAGGCTTTTAATTGCATTTTTATTAGTCCTTTAGGTACTTAGCGGGGTGGTTCCCGCATCGAGATTGTACACACTCGTATAACTGTCGCACAAACAGTTTCGCAAAGAACCAGGAGAGGGGAGGAACTTCGGGGTCTGCCTGATCTTACATTTTAAGATGCCTTGTCGATGCGGACAACAACCAACTAAGTACCGTTCTCTTGATTGATAATCCCGTACCTGGTGTTATTCTATACCATGAAGATAATTTGTTACCGAAAGATTGTCTATTTTACTGTCCACACCTTGTTGATAATGAATTATTTAAGCTACATACTAGTGTCACACTCCATTCCTTCACTCTTTAGGTTAATCCGTTAAAGTTGGATGGAACACATAACATTTTCCTTGATTTTTTCATTTAAAATGGTAGTTTGCAGCCAATTGTATTTTTTTAACGAAATTTAACGATGTACCGGAAATTTAGCGAAAATTTTCGTTAAAAATTTTTCGTTGAAATAATTTAACGCATAGAACTTTGTGTGCACCCCTGGGTTCAGATTCGTCAACCGTTTACTGGCCGGTAACAATATCGGTTGTCGTGTCCGTATCTCTGTATCTCGCTATATTATACTACGTAGGCCGATATGGTGAATCCGCGGTAAGATGATTCCAGTGGTATCGTTGATGAATCTGTCCCCTGGTGATCACTTTACTAGGAATTCTTACTAAGAAGAAGAGTCCAACAACACCATACCAAGATTTGTGGAAAGTCAAACCATGTTAAGGTATGGGCTATGCTCTCGCCACCCTACGCTCACCATGAACGTGTAAAATCGCTCCGACTTTCTGTCAACATTTTCAGTCTCTGCTGCTCTCGGTGCTTTACGCGGTACAAAGTTGGTGGAAGAAGGCTTAATTCAGAAGTTACAGGGTTCCACCGCTGAGTGCTTTCTTATGGATGTCTTTTACTAGGCTATGGATGGAACGTAATGACCGTCACGACACACATAGCGGAGATTCTTCGCCAAGGGATCTGGGCCTCACTCACCGGAGGATGGTGAGTCTTCATTCTGGCGTTTTCTTCAGCAGGGAAATGGAATTGTAACGAAAACGCTACGCGACATCACATTACATCGGTAGTTTTCATTCAAACTGTATGTAGTTCCGTCAGCTAGAAAACCGCTCCATAATGTTCTTGATTGATGTAGGTGCATAGCGCAGCGGGAGATTTTGTTGCACCTGAAGGACTCGATAGTTCTAGGTGTCGTGGAGTGTCGTTTTGAGCTTCTTTCTTGAATTTCCTGGAGGGGAGGGGCACTAAATGTCGCTGATTACTGAAATCTGCAGTTAGACGGGACTTATACCATTTTCACGTGAATTGGACACTTTTCAAATCAAATTGGACACTCTTCTAAGCTAGTCTAAGACATTGAAATCAAATTAAACGTCTCCCAAATGGACACGAGCTGCTCACGGGTTAAACTGCAGACTCCCCAAGATAGTAAAAATAGTTTTTTTGTTCAAGAAAGATTTAGAATAACTTTTGGTACTAAGCGGGCTTGTGCCCGCTCTATTATGAGACCAAGGTCGTGGAACACTCAAATAAACACGGCGGGGTGCGGCTGATCTGACTTACCTGTTTTAAGAAACGTTGCCGGTGTACAGTGGGCACGAGCCCGCCTAGTACCTAGCATTTTTGAATTTTTCTACTTCAGCTGCCCAAGTGAGTGTAATAATTTTATACATTTAAAAAATAGTAAATTAAACTTTGTTTTAAAGCGCAGCAAGGCAGTAATCATATAGTGCATCAAAAGACTGGATCGCGCCATGCACTTAAAAAGTTTAACGCGCCATTTATTTGATAGTGGAAGCACTGCTTACACGCAGCGAGAAAGTCGGGATAGGTGTGTTTTTTACAGTTGTTCATGTTACACCGTTTGCGGACGTGAAACTGCATACAAGCAGAAATTTTGCTGTCAATCGAATAAAAATCGAGAAGTTCCGAACGGGGACGTGGCGCAGTCTCTGTTTTGGCAATATAAAATGTCTGCCTTCCTGTTCTTTAAAATACGTTTCAAGACATTGCTTTTTCTCAAAATATAAAATTTTTATAAATTTTCATACTATGTATTCTCTTATTGGGAAGTAAATTAAAACTTCAAAGAAACTTATACTAAAATGTTCCTTGGGCTAAAAATTATTCTAACATTTTTAGAGAGTCTCTAGTTTAATGTAGAAGAAGTTCATTTCGATTTGGAAGGATTCTCTTTGATTTGAAGTCCTAGGTTAGCTTAGAAGAGTGTCCAATTTGACGTGAAAAATGTCCAATTTGATTTGAAAAGTGCCCAGTTTGGTTTGAAAAGCGTCCAATTTGATTTGAAAAGTGTCCAGTTCTACGTGAAAATGGTATATATTCCGCTCGTCAAGCGGCGTGGCGTCATGAAAGCTACCAGTATTGATTTGACGAGCATACGATCAATATTGATGGCGTCCCTAGCGACGTGCCGCCCGACGTTCGAAGTATAAAAATCCGTCTTGTTGGCACGGCACGGCGATACATAGAGATTTTTTATTCGGCATATAAGTCATTCCTATTCTTCCTTTCCTTTTCGGAACTTGCTCTCAGACTAGGCACCTAAGTCATGGACTGATCCCAGAGTCCGTAATGAGTTTTTCTAGCTAGGGACCGGCCAGCTTAAATGAAACCGCTCCAAAAACTATTGATTCAATGAAAATTCGCCATCTCACACCATGTCTAATAGTATTTGTGGTTCTATTTCATTTTGATCTGTTTTGACGAGACGAAATTGTGGTGTTCACGGCTCGAATTAGAGCTACAGATGCTACATGGCGTCATTTGTGAATAGCAGACGCCATGTGGCGTGTATAACGACTACTGTCTTCTTTCATCTACACCGTTCATTTGTTATGCATAAAAGTGCCTATCGTTGTGCAGGACGATCACGCTTTCACAAACCCAATAAAACATAAAAAGTAAATTACGCGGCGCATTCTGAAGCTATCAGGCCTTCTAACCCAAAAAGCCTTTATTCTAGGTACTATGAGCCGGCTCACTCAATATTCTGCAACACTGTCCATCTGTATCTGTGGTTGGTGCTTCTGATCATTCCGCTCGTGGTTGGATTGGTGACGTCTGGTGCCTTTAACCTCTCGCTGCTCATCGGTTACACTTGCTTCATAGGTGCACTGTTCGCCATCTTAAAAGTGAGTGTATGCTTCTTTATTCCGGTTGGAGTATACGGTAGGTGCTGTTTAGACGTTGGTTTCTCGTGTTCATGTCGTCTTCGATACGTCTGAGCCAATCATCACCACCAAGGTCTTGTCAGAGAACGATGGGGCCACGAGGACTGATGGAGAGATCGTTGGTGAGTGTGTTAAGACCGACAGCTCTAATCTTATAGCTTGCCTTTTGAGGGTCTGCACTTGGGATATGGTAGTTCTATAGCTATTTGGGGCGCGTGTAGCGCAGTCGGAGGAGGCGCGACTGTCGCGTGCACCCGATACCAGGTTCCTGGTTCGGATTTCCCGCCCAGGCCAACCAAGCATTTCAATCCCTCCGGGGTCGGTGGATTGGTACCAGACTTGTCTGGGAAGGATAAAGCGCTGACTTGTTCATCGGCTGGCCACCGCAAGTCATTGTATGGCCAAATACGCATTCATGTCGCCTCCACGACATCCCGTGGAAGTAGAATGCGCTGGCGCATCCCAAAAGGGATTGAGTAACGCCGTCCTTTGTCATTATCCTATAGCTATTTGTGGGTCATATTTGGATACAGCCATAAATTGATTGATTTCTCAGACCATGAAGGAGAAGATGCGTTGGAGATGGTTGAAATGCAGGAGATTCGCCGACGAATCACCGACAGCGAGCTGGTCATTAACCATCCAAGGGTGTGTCCTTCGTTGTTTTTGCCTGAAGCTCATGTTTTCTCGTGTTTCTTCTTTTGCCTAGATTCGAATTGGCCTTCTGGTCAGTGAACTATCGGTTTACAACCTTAATGCCTAAATCTGGCGTTGACAAAAATCCTGAAATTTCTTAATAAACTCACGTTGAATCAATATTCAGGGCGACCGACGACGAGTGCGGATAGAGAACGATCTCGACGAATTGGCAAATGTGAGTGAAGCCATGTCACTAGATCATCATACGCATCAATTGGACTGAAAACCTTTATTTATTTATTTATTTATTTGGCACTAGTTGAAAGTTCCCACTCTACCGACAAGACTTCGGTCGATTTTTTTTCACCGAAACTTTGTCTGGGGGGGGGGGGGGTATTTGGAGTGTTGATCACGAATCTGATATCTGTTCTTCACGATTCGGTCGGAGACCACCCATACCGTTAACATGGGTGGTCCAGGCAAGGTCACCGATTTCGCTGAAACTTCGTCTAGGGGAGTTATTTGGGGTGCTGATCACGGATCTGACATCCGTTTTTGAAATTGTGACCGATTACGGTAAGTTACCGGTACCTAAAGGTAACTAAGGCTGCCGAGGTCATAATCATCGATTTTGCCCAGACTTCGCCTGGGGGGTATTTGGGGTGCTGATAACGAATTTGGCATCCGTTTTTCGTTTTATGCCGGAGTTTGGGCGAAATCTGTAACCATTACCTTAGTCACCCGTACCTTCCGTAACCCACCGTACTCCAGCGTAAAACGAAAAACGTATGCCAGATTCGTGATCAGCACTCCACAGTAACCCCCCTAGACGAAGTTTCAGCGAAATCGGTGACGCTACCTGGACCACCCATGTTAACGGTATGTGTGATCTCCGACCGAATTGTGAAAAACGGATATCAGATTCGTGATCAGCACCCCAAATAACCCCCTAGACAAAGTTTCAGCGAAAAAAATTTCGACCGAAGTCTTGTCGATGGAGTCGCAACTTTTAACTAGTGTTATTTATTTATTTATTTATTTATTTATTTATTTATTTATTTATTTATTAGCTCGCAGTAGTTCGTTGCTAATTGTTCAAAGAGGCTAACATAGTTCAAAATGTCATAACTCGGCTCATATTCATGAGCGTAGTAACATTTCAACTCAGCACTTTTTCTTCGTGTTCACAGTAGGTTCCGAATCGTGAAGAATTTACTAATATAAAGCGGTTTCATGATGGATGACGTGAAAAGAAGTTCATGAGCTGAATTTGAGTGCTTGATAAACATGTGATGGTAGGTAAAGGATAAGGATAAAGGATGGCGTTATTCATTACTTTTCGGGATGCGCCACGCATTCTACTCCTACGGGATCTCGTGGAGGCGTGTTGAATGCGAATTTGGCCATACAGTGACTTGGCGATGGCCAGCCGATGAACAAGTCAGCGCGTTATCTTTCCCAGACACGTCTGGTACCAATTCACCGACCCCGGAGGGATGGAAGGCTTGGTTGGCCTGGGCGGAAAATCCGAACCAGGAACCTGGTATCGGGTGCACGCGACAGTCGCGCCTCCTCCGACTGCGCTACACGCGCCCATGGTAGGTAATCATTAGGTAAGTAACATTGCTGAAGTTGTGTGGCCTAGGTTCAACTTTTCATTGGCCTTGGCGTTGTCCAATTATGAGGTGTTCTTGATAATCTATCAACCAAGATTGCTATTGGCTTTATTCCGGCTGGATTTCGGGAGTTTTGCCTTCTTCGGAGCCTGGAAAAGTCGGAAATGTTTGCAACGTCATTTGCCCAAACATTTCATCCTGCAGAGCAATCTTGTTTGAGAAAATATCAGTGATGGGGTTGCAGAGGACGACTGACCTGAGAGGTGGTTGCCATCGAGGACCACCGTTCACCCGTAGCTGGAAGTGCAACTCCCATCACTGATCTTGTCTCTGCTTTCTCTAAAAAGATTACCGTGTGGGATGAAATGATGTTTGGGCGAATGACATTGTGAATATTTTCGACTTTTCCAGGCCCCATAGAAGGCAAAACTGCCCAAACTCAAGCGGAATAAAGCCGTTAACAATCTTGGTCGATAGCTTATCAAGAACACGTTATAATTAGTGAAGTGAATCACAATGCCCAACAGCTTCAATCTCTGCCTTGTGTGTTTCGCCGCTTGAGGGCGAGCGTTGCCTCAGGGTCGGCATCATCAATCTCGGGATAAAGGTGTTTAAAAAGCCTAGGTATTCGGGGATTCTCATGAGTATTTCTTCATTGGTCAGATATATCGTCAGATGCGCAGTTAACATTTGAAACCTCGCTTAGGAATGGGATTTTGGGCGACTTGTATCATCATCCTAGTCACTAGACTGACTATTTGCTGGAGGTTGACACCAGAGTTTGGTAGTAATCAATCGGTGTTGTTCATTTATTGTATTCTATCTACCTGCTAAAATATTCGCACGATTCCCACATCGAATAGCGGCCAGCTGTGGCCAAAAATCGATGGTGTTGATGATTTTTTATTTATCAGTTGATGTCGTTTACTTATTGTCGAGTTTGTCCACCGGATTTTATGCATATCTCCCCTTTTCCTATCAAAAACGGAGTCTGTAGAAAATTTGATGCAATATGGGCCGAGTGTTGTGGAGTTCCCAGTGCTGCCATCAATTTTGAAAGTGCGAATGAGCAAATAGGCAAAGAAAGGTTCACTTCTTACGTGTGTAAAAGGTGTTTAGACCATGACACACAGCGAGAAATAAAATCTGGGAAGATACGTGTTGTCTTTCATTTGGCAACGGGGTTTTTAGGTGGAATGTTTATTTATGGCCTGACGTTTCGACCCTGTCGTCGTCTTCGGAGACCTAAAAATGGGTCGAGGCATTAGACTTGTACTCTACCCGACCAAGCGCTCCGCCCGCGCTATCATTTTTTGCCTAGGGTCAAGAACACAGTAGGAAACCTCGAGATGTCGAGAAACTCACCCAGATTTCCATCGCTGGCGAGTAGCGATTGCGTTACCACCCACAGTTAGTCGATGACCAGTAGCGACTGGGACTCACTATGCCGTCATTCCATTGTCATAATGGGACAGTGCTCTATGGAATGACTGCATAGTGAGTCGCTGTCACTACTGGTCATCGACTAACTCTAGGTGAAAGCGCAATCGCTACTCGCCAGCGGCGGAATTCTGGGTGGGTTTGCTGGACATCTGGAGGTTTCGTATTGTGTTCATGACTCTGGGTCAAAATGCTAGCGCGGGTGTAGCGCTTGCTCGGGTAGACTACAGATCTAATGGTCCGAGCCTTTTTTAGGCCTCCGAAGACGACGACAGGATCGAAACGTCAGGCGATAAATAATTGTTCCACCTAAAAACCTCGTTGGCAAAAAAGGACAATGCGTATTAAACGACAGTGTCGTGGTTTCAAGATGAGAGAGCTTGGAGTTTTTTCTGGGAAGAAATACGTTAGGATTTAAGAGCTCCAAATGGATTTTGGTGCTTAAAACCTGGAGTTATTCTGGTGAGAAAAAATGCGAACACTTCGTATAATACATCTTCCTAATATACAGTTCCTTTTACTACCTGTAACGCTTCCGACATATTTTTTTTAGCATGGCAAAGCTGCTGGCTTAATTTGTGATTGGTCCTTTGTTGCGTTTTCATATAGAAATCCTAGGAGGACAGCGACGATGACACGAAAGATAAGGTTATTGAAGTGCGAGACATTGCGATCGTCGAAGAGGCGCCCAACAATGACAGCGACTCGGAGCTCTCCATGTGAGTTACCACCCGCTTTGGGAACCAGAACCATTTGGAAAGAAATGTTTCAATGCTTCTGTGCAAACTTGGTATGATGGATCGTTTTACTTCGGCCTGAGGTTCGACAGTTTCGTCGTTTTCAAAGGCCTGAAAGAAGTGCGAAACCTAAGATCATGCACTTATCTCGGCAAAGACTTAGGTTTCCAACCTAGCCAGTTTCAAGGAATTCCCAAAATTGCCAAGGTGAATTCCACTGAAGCAAACCAACTCACCGTTCTTCCATCAGCAGTAGTGAAAGCTCAGTTATAGTACTACCATAGAGCAAACGAAACCTACCAAGTACACATCTACAGTGATGTTATGCTATAGAAGTACCTGGTCGTTGTCTTATATCCCAAACAACGGAATGAACGGCAAAAAGTCATTGGTGGTCGAATTGCATTCGTTTCGGTTGTTCATTGTTGAGTTACATTCTCGAATCGTAAAGGTCTCTAGAGTCTTTCTGGCTCCAATTTCACTTTTACACAGCAGCACAGTGCATTTATACTAAAATCGTCTCCACCGTGGGCTTCCTCTCGATGTTTAGTGCGGTTAGTAAGCTCCACTTCTGCTTACTAGCTAGATGTACCCTGATGACAACACACCGTTCATTCCGCTATGTGGGATATGAGACCAAGATCATGTACTTCTATAGCTTAACATCATTACAGAATTGTACTTGGTAGGTCTCATTTGCTCTATGGTAGTCCTATAACTGAGCTATCACTCAGTGTTGCTGGAACAACGTTGGGTTTGCTTCAGTGGGATTCACTTTGCACTCTGGGAATTCGTTGAAACTGGCTGAGTTGGAAACCTAAGTCTTTGCCGAGATGAGTGCCTGATTTTAGGCTTCTTTCAGGCCTTTGAAAACGATGAAGTTGTCGAAACGTCTGGACGAAGTAAAACGTTCCATCATGTCAAACCTGCGTGGCGCAGAAATATCGAAACAATCCAGACATGCCCAGGTTGCATGGCAATCAAACATAGAGAACAATGCATTTGGAAAGAATTATCTGCAATTACAGCGATGACAGCAACAGTGAACGAACTGGATCGCCTACGAAGCGAGAGCTCTCCTCAGCGATGGCTCGAAAAATGTCCGAGCCAGTTATGACGTCAGATGGCCGGCAAAGAGGTAACGGAAGTTCTTTCGAGCACAGTTCCATCGACCAAGTTTCCAATTGTAGAGAACGACACAGATGTGCTTCCAACGACAGTGCGTCGGGCGAACTCCTCGCTGGAAGCATCGTACAGGCCTACTGAGAACGGCATGCTTAGTCAGACGAGTCTTGATCAGGCTAGACAGGTTTGTTGATGATCAGTGGGTGTTTGAGCCACCTAGAAGTCATTCTCCCGCTTCAGAGTACGCATAAGTCGTATCCGTCGAAGATGAGCAGCGCGGAAGAGTTCCATACAGATGGCCTGAAGGCGAGGGCGGCGAAGAAGGACGACGTCATAGGCTCCCTTAGAGATGTGGTAGTGCCGAGTGAGTCCCTTATTGATCCTGATGCCTTCCTGCATTGGCGTGGAGGTAGCCGTGTAGGGTTGTCGGCGGAAGGCTGTGTTCGATTCAGGGTCTAGGTCAATAAAGCCCTTTATCCCTATGGATCACGGAGTTAGTCGTCTCTAGGTCAGGAAGCGTGCCATATCCAGTGGTTACTTCCAGGTTCTTTCAGAGTGCTAATACCTGGAAGGATTGGTTAACGCTAGTTTTTCTCCATTTTCCACCCCCGTAGCTCAGCGAATTTTTTAAAGACTTTGAGAATTACCTGATGACCAGCGATTAGGACTCTAATTTAAGAAGAAAATTCTGAATTAAAGCGTTTACCGCATTGTTTTAGCCAAAATTGAATGATTAGTACTGTCAGTTGACTATAAGGGTGGGCGCAAGCTTTGGATGTTTATTCGGGGATCTGGATTTGACTTTTCGCCACTGAATGATCGGCTATGTGTTTCCAGATATCAAAGACACGTCTTCTTCATTGTCTGCGAAATCAGTTGAGCTGGCGAACGATGCTGAATTTGGAGCTACAGAGGTGAGCGTAGTCAGAAGGGAAATATAAAAGTCGTAGTGACAGATGCATATCAGCGGATGCCGCTTTGAACATTTGTTGTAAATATGCCATTCCACGTCGAATTGGGCACTTGTCTAAGCGAGCGTGACGTATTTGGAATCAAACTGAACATCTTCCAAATCAAAGCGATCGTCCTTGAGATTAAACTAGATTCTACGAGAAGGTTAGGAAAATTTTCGTTCAAGGAAGTTCTAGCATGGCTTTCTTTGAAATTTTTAATTGCCATTTCCCAACAAATGGACAAAATGGAATGTTTTAAAAATTGTTGTTGTTTGAGGAAAAGTAGTGGCTTATTATGGCTTATTTAAAAGGCGGCATTTTTAATGTTAGAAAGGAGATGGCGCCACGCACCTGTACCAGGACGTCACGATTTTCTTCTGCTTCGTGGCAAACATTGACACTTGTTAACGGTGCAGCGGAAATATTCTTAGGAAGCACACATATCTTGACTTTATTGTTGCAGTTGAGTAGCATTTACATCCTTAATTAAACGGAAATCGCGACCATCAAGACGTGTGCATAATGTGATCTTTTGTTATTTTGGTGCTCTTTAGAAAAATTACTCCTTTATGCACTTTAAAATAAGTTATAAACAACAAGTGCTCCGTCACGCCTATCGGCCTACCTCGCACTTGCGCGCTTCACGCGATGTTGCAGTATCACTAAACTAAAGGCCTTCGCACACTTTCGCCGCCACGCGGCGCGACACCACGATTGCCATAGATATCGATTTGCCTCGCGAGGCGATTCTGCGTCTCTGCCCCATGCTTAAAGATAGGGCTGCCGCGTGGCGGCGAAAGTGTGCGAAGGCCTTAAGGACAACCACATCAGCTAGCTGCTCTACTTGTACAGCTCTTTTCCCTACCTAGGAGTACAAAAGGCTCGCAGTACGTACAGTTATGTATAGTATGATAGGGTGATACATTGGTTCCTCATTGCTGGTTCTCCCTTAGTGAAACGGCCCCCCATTACCGGTACTGGTCCCCCTCAATGATTCCCCCTTAGCGGACGACGTCTTTGGCACGTCTTCTGAATCCCCAGGCACATTGGACGACGTCTCCGGCATGTCTACCTGAATCCCCAAACACGTTGAGCGACGTCTTTGGCACGTCCTTTGAGTCCCAGGCACGTCATGCGGCGTATTCCTCATAGAGTATGATAGAAGAAGTCTGGGCATTTTCCGCTATTTTCGCGCCCCGTAATTTGATCGATTTTTAGTAAAAGGCGAAAGATTTTTGTGCAAAGGAGCAATTATGAGTATTTCATAATATCGATTTATTACGATCGATACTTCAAAAACAAACTTCAGATTCGTGCTCAGCGACCTCGATTACTCCAGGTCTAAAGTTTTGGACCGTCTGAACGACATCCACAAAAAAATCGATAGTTTGATGAATATCGATTGATGGCGATCGATACTTCACAAAAGAATTTCCGATTCGCGTTCAGCGACCTTGATTGCCCCAGGGCCGAAGTACCTAGGCAGGGAGAAGACGTTTGGGTATTTTTCGCTATCTTCATGTCGTAATTCCCCCCCCCCCATTTTCCCCCCGCTATTTTCTGGGGCGCCGCCGATCGATAGGATGACTCATCGCTTAGCGCGTTATTATAGAGTATAACTGTTTTTCCTTGAAAAATGAAATTTCGAAAAATTTCAAAAGGTTTGTTCTCTTTTGGGTGTAGGTGAATCGAAAAATTTCACAGAATTCAAACTAAATTTTCCGTGAAAAAATTATTTTAACTGTCTCGTAGAGTCTAGTAGTTTAATCTGTAAGGAAAAGCTGCCTATTAGATTAGAATGTTCTTTCGTTGTTTTTCTTATACGGCGCAGCGCGTCTTATGACGTATTCAATAAATAAATAAATAAACTCAATTCGATTCATAAGGCGTTCTGTTTGATTTCAAAAACGTCAAGCCTACTTAGAAGTGTCCAATTGTTCTTGAAAAGTGTTCAGTTTGCTTTGCAGAGAGTGTAATTTGGCGTGAAAAACGTATATATGTTTGGTTCAACTGTTGCAGTAGAGTCGGTAGCGCTTCTTATGTTACCTTACTATGTCTAATCGCTCAATTTGCTTAGCACTTCTTCGGAAGTGTAGATCAAGTTTCGAAAATCGTTGTTTTCAGGGTGAGCATAAGCATAGAGACGAGATTCTGTACGAAGAAACGGACCAGCCTTCGACTAGCACTGGCATTCGAGAGGTCGGCAATGTAGACGCCGTGATGACCGATGCTCCCAGTGGGCCAAAGAGGAGAAAACCGAAGATTACCGTGGGTTTTGTTCAACGAATTCCACTGAAGAATAATTCGTCTGTAGTGAGCGGCCACGTTCCAGAAGATAACCGACGATGCGGTTCCATCAACATCCGGGTGGTATCCGGTGGTGGTCTCACTTGGCGAAGCCGACCAGCCGAAACCGCCATCAATCAGCAAGGCGCCTGATGAGAGAGGTAGTGTCTAAGTGGGTTAGATCAGCAAAATCGACGCTGATATCTTGATTTTTTAGCCAGTGGTGCCGATATCAAGGTGGAGATCACCAAGTTCCTCGAGGAGCTGATTGAGAAACATCCCGAAACCCTCGACGTCATTGAGAATGTCCGCCAGAGCCGACTGGGACGAAGTTCAGCTCCACATCGGGTTCCACAGATGTTCAGGTTGCATGGGTTGGTGTTGTCCAAACAGAGTTTCTGATAAAGTATTCGACGATTCAGGGTACCCCCAAGGCGCCGCTCTTCGTCATCTTCCGTGCCCGGGCTGTCAGATGTGGCACTGCGTGACGGAACCCACGTTGCCGCGGGACACGAAGACACCTCACAGGGCGCTGTTCACTCGTTCCAGGACGCAGATGGAATGTGGTGGACTTACGCCTTTGATGAGCATGGTGCGTTGGGTTTCGTAGCCGTCCAGAGGTGCTTCACTTTGAACGTTTAGTAGCGTAACGAAGCTACAACTATTATTTCCCCGCGCTGCCTAATCGAATAAGTCGTCCAGGTGTTCTTATATTGTAAATTAACTACTATTCGACCATTTTTGGTTTTTCAGTGAAAACATTCATAAAGGATTTTTAAAAAGATATAACTACAAAAAAGCTACCAAGCAACCTATGCAGCCGTGCACTAACAAAAAGAATTAGATCTGGTAGAGTGCGCTGGTGTCGTGACTCTCGTCACGACTCTTCAAGGCCACACTGGCGCCCGCGGCTCTTGGGTCTCGACGCGAAGGGCATACGGTCGCGCATCCACCCGCGACACACTATAAAGGCCCATGCACACTTCTGCGACACCGCGGCGCGGCAAGTGGGGCGACAGCTACCTCTGCGAAATCCGGCGGTCGCGTTGTGGGGCGTTAGAGCACCGTTTTAGGCAATGGGACCGACGTCCCCGTGGATGCCGCGTCGCCAGGATTGGTTTGAACCATTCCAGCCTGCGGTCCTCAGCGCGGCGACGCCTGCGATAGCCGCCGCTACAGTCGCAAGAGTGTACATGCCCTTCTCTGCGGCACGTGTCGCAGTGTCGCGCCGTGGCCGTCGCGGCCCTATGCTTCATCATGGCAGCGCCGCGCTGTCGCAGAAGTGTGCATGGGCCTAAACGGCCTCCCGCGCACAATCGGCAGTCTCTCCGCTCTACACCATTCGGAGCGGTCGGTTCGCCTTGTCCGCCTCTGCCTCGAGCCGTCGGCCCATCCACTGTCGTTGTTAGCGCGCACGTCCACCGCCATCCAGACATTGACTTCCACCATTGTGCAGGACTATAGATTCAACCAGGAGAACAGTGTAGAATCGCAAGAGAATGAGGTAACTGCGGAGTCAAGCATGGCCACCGCTCTAGTGAGCGCAGGCTCCAAAATCGGAGCCGAGCTAGACTGCGGCTTCCGCTTGGGGAATCCCGTAGGAACCTGGGCGTCGCTCAACTAACGACTTGTACGATATTGTGTTCTTCTCTTTGGTATTGTGTGTATTTGAGTGTGTTTAGATGTCAATGTATATCTATACCGCGCAGTGTCATAGTTGAGGTTGGAAAAGGTTTGTTGAAAGTATGGGCAGAGACGGAGAGTGTTCAATGGCATCACACTAGTGACGAGAAGGGAGGTGTCGAGGCCAGCGCAAGATAATCCCGAGGAGGTGCTAAAGTCCATCCGTAAGGTGTGATCCTAGTCTGGACAAAAAAGGTTTGCTTTATTCTGTTGCAGAGGCAGGTAGGTCAAGAGCAGAGTGCAGTAAGTCTACTCCGTAGTGCCTCAACACGTGGCCTCGCAGGAGTGTCGCAAATGTGTTTCGGCGATGCAGCGGACTTCTCCGGAGACGACAGCTGGAGCGGGGCTTCGGATCGGACGCAAGGTAGGCACGGAGTGGCCATCGAAATGCTCTCTGATCGGTCTAGATTGGAGCAGACGGAATTTCAGGCTTCGATTTTAAAGCCCTCCGTGTAGATTCCCTGGCAGACTGCTTTTGACGAGGTATGGCGGGATGTTAAGAGTGTTGTATACGATTTCGGTTACATAGCGGCACAAGCCGCAGTGCTCTTAAAGACGGTGGGCGTTGCGAACTGAGTATTTATTTATTTATGCGCGAAAGGGCGCCCTAATACATCAAGGAACAGAGTAGGAACAAACTCAAAAATGACTAAAACTAGGGAAAAAGCGAATATAAAACTGAAGGACATACGCATTTTGAGCGTTCACCTACAACGTAAATGTTATAGACAAGAGGCGACAGTGCAGAAAAGACATGGTGGGACTAGTCACAGTCAATGACTAAAGAGAACAACAGAATTAGCATATGCATTTTACTAATAAGGAAAGCCTGACAAAGAGAGACATCCAAAGGCTGATAGCCCACACCAAGGATAAGAGATTGGTGGTGCCCTCCCTTGATGAGACTCCTAGGAGCTTAGCAGCGAAGGAACGAAGCATAGCGATAACTGCTAAGCTTGCCTGGCAACCGGGCTGAACCTAAGCGGCGTAGCCAGTCATAAGCTGAGTTGATGGGTTTCAAAAGCATAGCATGTACTGTTCTGCTTATCGTTAGAAGGAAACACCATCAAGTTAATTTACCCCAGCTACCCAGCAACTTGCCTAGTATGAACTCCATTGGGGCAAGCCCAGCACAAGGAGTCCCTATATTATGTAGCTATTCTTCCTGGAACATGCAAGTATTCCTTATTTAATTATTTATTTAATATATCAGACGTCACCACAGTCAAGCCTTAGGCCCCTGTTATACTCCCGCGGGAGCTTCCGCGGATGGGCGGAAATCGCGTCGGGACCCCGCGCCGGGCCACTCGTCGCGGCCCGCCACGCCCGCCTCCGCCGTGCACCATTGGTCCGCGGACGTTCCGCGGATGCTCCCGCGGGAGTATAACAGGGGCCTTAGATAGGTAATGTCACATGAACAAATACTAGTCTACAAAAACGTACAGCGAACATATGGCAAGATTGTAACACCAAAGCAAACATACAACTAACATAACCTGTTAGAGTATAGAAGAATGACATAGAGGACATAGAAACACCCCAAAAAAGGCATGTATAAGTAAGAGTTATAGAAATAACAAGAGGTTCAGTGTTGACAAGAATGACAATACTAAACCTTTTGTATTCCTGTAGTTTCTAACTTGTTCGTGACTTGGTTTCGAATGAGGAATGCCTTTATGTCTTGTTACTACGCCGCTGCAGAAATTATTGTAATTTAACCCTTTGACGACACGCGCGATTTTCAAGTGATTGCCGCGAGGGGCAGCGCGTAATTTCCCCGCGCGCTGATTATTTGTATTACTTGTTAGATATGTAAAAACAGCAGCAAATGAAGTTTTCCATGGACCGTCTTGACCGTAGATATTGGTTGATTCAGTGATTAATATGGTATTAATAAATGTTTGATAATATTCCGCAAACTATTTTGATGATGGGTCCAACGACATCGTCGGACAATGTCGTGAAAGGGGTAAGCAGGTAAAGCCTTCATTATCCATGGCACCTATTCAGGACATTTCCTCGCTCATTTTCTCGCGACAGAAGTATACACCTAATTGCCTCGTTAAGGTGTCGGTACGGCTCAACCTCTTGGCTCAGGACGGGCTTTGATGGAACTCTTACAGAGCACTCAGGAGCCGCCAGTTGGAAGGAATCGTTTAGATGTGAGTAGCTGAATCGCCGAACTGTAGAAGAGAGAGAAGTCAGCGATACGATCAAATGTCAGTCTGCTTCAAGGTATTGCCCGAGTCCGCCTATGTGAGCAGTGAAGACGACGAAGGTGAGCCATGTTCCTCGTCTCGTCAAGCAGCTACTCTAACAGGAATGAGCATGGGAAGCGCTAGGTGAGCTTAGTAGTGGCCGAAAAAGCTTCAGGGGCGAATCCGACGTTTTCAGAAGAGAGCGAGCGCTGTCTTCATCGAGCAACGAAAGTTACACGTACATTCCTCAGCTGCCTACTACAGTATTCCATGCACCCACTGGAACTGGGGCCAGTCGAGCCAGGTGAGCTGGTATCATGCGGAACCGTTTACGGAACTGCGAATGGAAGCGGATCTTTTTGGGTTTTTTGGCCTCTACGGGACGAAAAGTTCCGAAAAGTCCCAAGTGCTCTATGAATTCTCTTAAATAAACCAATATCAATACATTGTTACTATGTAAGGTTTACACCTCGTATATAAGGTTTACACCACGTTTGATGTATCAGATTTAGTTCGAGACATCAAATGGTATCGTTCGCCAACGTTGCCTCCCGGCTACGCGCTGCTGTTCGCCAAAGCGACGGACTTGCAATAGGCAACACGGATGGCGGAGAAGCGTCTTCGTCGCATCTTACTAGGAACATCCTGGAACGAAGGGACCTGCGACCTAGGGAGGATAGCGGACCACCGTTCCAGGTAAATTTATGTGCTCCGGTAGGATTTTTATAATTCCATCATATAAACCGATGCGCTGGTAACTTAACTGAATGAGGTATATTTTACAAACAAAGGCCACTATTGTGCTTTCGGGACTCCAGAGGTCGAGAGGTCGAGAAAAATTTTCGCCCAGACTTCGTTCAGGGGGTTATTTGGGATGCTGATCCCGAATCTAACACCCTTTTTTGAAATTTCGGCCGATTACGGTAGGTTACGGTAGCCACGGGTAACTAAGGCTGCCGAGGTCATAATCACCAATTTTGCCTAAACTTCGCCTAGGGGGGGGGGGTTATTTGGGGTGCTGATAACGAATCTGACATCCGTTTTTCGTTCTACGCTGGAGTTTGGCCGAAATTGGTGACCATTACCTTAGTCACCCGTACCTGCCATAACCTACCGTGCTCCAGCTTAAATCGAAAAACGGGTGTCAGATTCGTGATCAGCACCCCAAATAACCCCCTAGGCGACGTTTGGGCAAAACTGGTGATTATGACCTCGGCAGCCTTAGTTACCCGTACCTACCGTAGCCTACCGTAATCGGCCGAAATTTCAAAAACGGATGCCGGATTCGTGATCAGCATCCCTAATAACCCCCATGGACGAAGTTTGGGCGGAATTTTTTTTTTTCGATCTCTCGTCCGCTGGAGTCCAGAAAGTACAATAGTGCCAAACAAAGTACAAAGTAAGTACTGTAAGACTTCATCTCGTCAATATCTCACATGCATAACATCTGTTCTTTCGAAGTGATTTGGTTTGCAATGCGAAAAGACGATTTCTTGCGCAGCTGTCAAAATACTTCTGCCGTTTCTCACCACCTAAGGTGGTTACTCAGGCTGCTGATCACGAAACTGGCATATGTATCCTAATTTCCGCCTTTTGTGGCAGGTTAAGGTAGACATGAATAAATGAGGGTGATGAGGTCATAAGTATCAATTTCGCCCAAACTTTGTGCATGGGAGTTATTTGGGGGTCGATCACGAATCTAGCATCAGATTCTGACTAACCGTACGTGATAACCAACATTTGTTATCGTTCCACTTCAAGGAGCCCGGAAAGGGTATATGTTAGTTGTGGCGTTTGTTCAAAAATGTGTTTTAAATGAAGATTAAGGGTGTCTCTGACGGTAAGTCACAAAATGCAAAACACCAGCATCGATGGAACCCATCAGCATCTTCCTGCATGGCGGGAACACTACCACTGCGCTGATTACGCGAAGCTCCGCCCATTGTTTCAACAGCGCTCGAGACATGCAGTCGACAACGGAACTTTCATCTACCAGTACTCGCTTAGGTGATCCATCTAGCTAATTTGGAGAATATATTTGTAATCAGGGTTTCAAGTTCTTTCACGTGGCATAGGTCTCTTCCCGAAGTTCCATGGGAAGCTGAAGGCATTCCCTGGTGAGTAACGTTGAAACGGTATTGTCGACACAAGCTGACAGTGGCGCAGTATCGCGAGTGGCTGCTGTTGCCTTGGAGGTCCTCTGGTCGGTGGTTAAGGATCCTTTCGAATCCTCTGCTCGCCTTCCTCCTTTTGTAGAGTGCCACACGGATTTCGACCTTGTGGACCTTGAGCGATTACGGTTGTGTTTCCTCAAATTTGGGTAATTAAACCTTTATGTTAATGACTTACATTTAAAATGAGCGAAGAACAAAACATAGATGATAGGCAAAGTATAATGGCCCAGTAGATGGCAAAGTGTGCTGGATGGCCAGAGGATATGTGACAAGTAAGGCGGACTGGACATGCAAGTCCTATTTGACGGTTAAGGATTAATCTGACAGGCTAGAATTAAAACCTTAAAACAGGCAAGGAATCAAGTAGACGAGATAAATGCGCGGCCACTCGGGAGGCGACCGTACGGGCGAATGGGTTCTTTTATTTACGCTACAGTGAGGACGGCCGGAGAATTTACGTGATCCACAAAGAAACAGCTGGGGGTTTCGGCTAACATGAGAGGAGGACGAGCTGTGTTGAGTGATCAACTCAGAAAAAAAAAACATGGGAGCGGCGCCCAGAGTCTCAATACGGCCCATTGATTGAACAATTGGACACTTGCGGATTGTGGACAGTCAGTAGGAGCTAGATAACTGGTAATAGCGACCCAGGTGTGGCCATACACTGAGCTCACTCCTAGTAACGGACCCTTGCCGCCGTACGAAGCACATGTCCGTATAGGGTTAAGGTTCCGTTAAGGTGCGAATTGGGTACTCACTGGTGCGCAGGCTTTGCACCAGTGGTCTCCTACCATTCACCTCTGTTCATTCACACCGGACGTGTCGTGCTCCGGAGGAGTCCGCTGCATTGCTGGAATACATACGCGGTACCCCTTCCACGTGCTGAGGCAGTAACGGAGTCGAGAAGTTACATGCGCGCTGCTCTTAACCTGCCTGCCACTGCGACTTAAGAATGTCGGCCCTCTTGATCCGAACACGCCTCACACCAATGCGGATGTATTTTAGTATCATCCATATGGATAGCCCCTGCGCCTGACTCCCCAGCTTCACGCGTGACGCAGTCGAACTGGACGACTCTTTACGGCCTCTGGCGTTGCTGTCGTTAAATATTTCCTCCAACCTCGAGTGCCTTCACTGCGCGATATACATATGCACACATTAATATCAAAACCTCTATGCACACGCAATACCAATGAGAAGAACATAAGTCCTAAAGTTATAGGCTGAGCCCTGTCCGGATACCTACGGGATCCCCCAAGCGCAGGCCGCATGTCCGGCTCAGTTCTTACCCTGGAGCCTGGGGGAGGTGGCCTGGGCTGAGCGTGTGATTACCTCAGTCTCCTGCGATCCTGCGCTGCTGTCCTGGTCGACCTATAGTCGAAGTCCGAGAAGTTATGGACCTGCACTGCTAACGACGACGAACCGGCCGGCTGCGTGGGAAGGAGTTTATACTGCGTCGCGGAGCGTGCGCAAGACTGCGCAACCCTTCGCGTCGGGACCCGAGCGCCACGGGCGCTAGTATGTCCTTGAAGAGTCGTGACAAGAGTCACGACAGGACGTAGATGGTTTTTATACGGGAGGGAGTAAGCAGCAGGCGATTGCGATGAGCCTAAGGAGTAGGGAAGAGTGAGTCCGGTTCGTAAAAGGTATATAAACACGGTTTCTCGCCAAATGTTCAATACCGAACACTCAAATCGTCTGCAAGTTAACATTCGAAAACACCTAGGGAATGTTCTCTAACGTCTCGTGGCAAATCTCGCAAAATTTCCATTTAGGAGCGTCCAACATATTAGGTTGTTCCATAAGTCTCCGCCGTTTTTTCAACGATTCATTGCGGATTTCGCCGGCGGTCTCTTGCATAGCGCTATACAGCTTTCGAAAGAGAATGAATTGCTCTATGAGAGCATGTATTGCATTTCTTTTTTCATCGTGAATTTTGTCAATTTTTAGGTCTTTAAAGTGAAAAGTCGAAAAGTGGCTATCTGCGCAGTAGTTCTCTCCGCTTAGGTTTGGAGTTTTCTGCGCAGCTTTTTATAGCATTTGTAAGACAATGTTCTGCACTACAAGAACACGTGTTGGTTCTATTTGCTCATTTATCCTTTATTGATGTTTAGGTCATCAAATCGGGACGTCCGACTTTTCCGCCCGAATTTTTACCGACAGCTCGATTCTGTGGTTGGACTTCTTTGCTTGGTGTTGTATATCGTTCAGAAGAGGATGTCTTGCTCAATACGAATCTGTGTCGCGTTTATTGGCTCATGCTGATTTCTGTCGAATACCAGCAACTGAACAAGGAGAAGGAGTTGTTGGTGAAGATGATTTTTCTCTTTTTGGAATTTTGTTGATTCGACAGAAGTCAGCATAATCCAATAAACGCGACACAAATTCTTATAGAGCAAGACATTCTCTTCCGAACGACACATAACACCAAGCAAAAAAAAAAGCCTCCCACAGAGCAGGAGCTGTCGACAAAAATAAATCTCCTTTTGACGTCCCAATTTGAGGACCATTCAATAAAGGACAAATGAGCAAATAGCGCCAACACGTATTCTTGTAGCACTGCACATTGTCTTCCAAATGCTATGAAAAACTGCGCAAAAATTCCAAACCTAAGCGGAGAGAAGCGACTGCGCAGATGGTCACTTTTTCACTTTTCACTTTAACGACCTAAAAGTTGACAAAATTCAGGACGAAAAAGGAAATGCAATACATGTTCTGATAGAGCAAATCATTCTCTTTCGAAAGCTATGCAGCGCTATGCAAGAGACCGCCGGCGAAATCCGCAATGAGTCGTTGAAAAAATACGGCGGGGACTTATGGGAGAACCTAATAGCATACATATAATTTGGCGGATATAGACAAACTACAAAACAACGTGGATCGATCCTTCGCAGCCGATGTTATTCGATAAATCTGTATTTCTACTCTAAGCGATACGCTTTCAAGTGGAACCAACGTAATACGTGACTATAAACCCTTATGCCCTTTCTTTTCGAACGCGTCGCGCGATGAATATGGGCTACTTGGCTTCGCGTTGTCTAGCGTCCAAGTAAAAAAGGGACCTTAGATTTCTACTCCATTGTTCTGTGAAAGTGAACGTGTCCACTCACACCATTATTTAGATTCAGGAGAACTTCCTGGCACGTCTCGACTCGGGTTCGTCCACAGGAGGTGGAATGTCGTCGCGGTTTCGGTTTCTGTCCGAGTTGGGTTTGGCCGTCCTGCCCACTGGTGGCACTGCACAAAGTAGGTTTCACTGGACACTACGTGAGCCACCTTGCCTCCCACCGTCTACACGGAGTGGAATGGTCTTCAGTTCCAGTTGAATACGCAACTACGCCGGCTCGACGCACTTCTTCTGTGAAGAAGAGCTACTACTATAAGATGAAAGTGTTTCCGAAGACGAACAAGAGCTTCAAGTTGAAGGTAGCTCGAGCTCCGACGTCTTCTACTGCCAATGAGAAATAGAGGGAGTGATTTCCAGCTGGATCGGTTGTCGGTGTCAGCACTGTTCGACCGGAATCGCTCAGCTCTGTCCTGTGCGTTCGACGTCGTGCTAGCCTGTCTAGTGTCTTGCCTAGCCGGACTCGTTCTAGCGACTGGGATCTACTTCGACATCTGGCTGTTCTTGCTCGCATTCACGGTCGCTGGGGCTCATGTGGGTTTTCTTTAACTGTTTGACCAGAGATTGATCAACCAGTTCCATCTGGGAAGCTGTTGTCGCTATCGCAATAAGGTGTGGCCATCGTTTATGGCAGAGGACTTTTGAAATGGAAGGTAGCCTCCAGTTGATATCGTCACGGGTGAGAACAAGTGCTTCACGGACTTAGGAATCGTTCATAGTCTGCGACGAGAGCGAAGGAAGCGAATGTGTCCTACGTGCAAAGCATGCTTATCGATTAACGCCGAGCGATCGCTTAGCAGAAATCGATATGTAGTCTTTCCTTGGTCAACCAATCGCTCCCGACGCAGACTATGACCCGACACTTATGCCCGTATAACTTCGACGCCGAGTGACGCAATGCCATGTATAGTGGCCAGATTGATCGAGCGATCAATCTGGCCACTATACGTGACATCGGTCGCCGCGTCGCTCAGTGACAGAAGTATAAACGAGACGTTAGGCTTTGGTCGCTGTGCGGAGCGGCTTTATGAAAGCTATTATTATTGATTGCCTACATCACCTAATCGATAATGGTAGCTTTCGCAGCGCCGCGCCGCTCGGTGGGTGAAGTATAAATTGCGCATTACACCATGTTTTATCTCGTCTTCATCCAAGGTGACGCCATATAGCGTTGGCATGGTAGTTTTCTTGCCACTTTCCTTCTCTTTATCCACTCAGCTTAACTGGACGGGCGATTTGGCTCATGTCGTAATTTCGTTCTGAAGCAGCCTTTTCGCTGCTGTGGGATTACGAAGAAATGAATGGAATTACCGCAGCATAACTACTCATGACGTCATTTTTGCTCAAAAAGGCGGATTGGCTTCAAATCGTCGTCGCCAAGTATGTCCGAAAGTTCCGCGGCTGCTTCTTGTGATTAATGTTTTTCTGTTTATAGATCCGCGATCTCCCGAAAATGCATGCATATCGATTTTTGTCGCGCGATCGCTCGGCGTTAATCGATAGGTATGTACTTCTAGAGCGACCATTCGCCGCCGTTGCTCGACAATAAACGGTCGCATAGATACCATCCCCACCCTATTGCGATAACGCCTCATTGTCCGTATTACTACGTACCGGTAATGATTCCAAATTCAGTTCTCCCTGCTGAAAAGTGTCCAACCAGACGCGTCGTCGCCGATACACGGGTTCAATTGGCTCGTGTCATACAGTCGCCCGGTGTATTTCTGTATAGGAGCGGTGATTGTGCTCACTCTTCATCATTTCGCCGACGATCCCGGCTACGACAAGATCCCATGGAACTGGAATCCGTACAGGTTAGTTGAACCGTGGGAAAAGTGCCTAATAACTGTGAGGAATAGTGGGGATAAAGACACGAAGGTGCCCAATTTGCTGTGAAAGGTGATATTTTCATAAGAATTTGCCTGGGCGGGTTCAACGGGGGTGCAAACCAATCACGCGCCTTTCTCGAGGTCGACGACGTTTGTGATTGGTGACGCCTCCTTATATCCGCCACTTACACACGACCAGGCCTATATTCTCCGATTTTTTTGTACTTGTCGTTACTGTGGCCTGCGTGCCGACCGGGAGCGCATCAGATGAGTTGCCGCTCAGTTCTACGTGTGTGTCCGATTAGTGCTCTGATTGGCTTGTTGGCGCGTTCAGCCGTCGTCTTCCTCGTGTAGTCCACATTAAATACCACCAACATTGTTTATTAAACTATGATTTTTTAAAACAAAGTTGTTACAAAATTTTTCTTAGCAAAACAAACGCTCTGGGTTGCGGGCCCTATTGTTTTAGTACTAGTTTTGATACTTGTCGGCAATGTGGACCGCATGGAGGGACGGGAACATGCCAGCAAATTGGAGCACCAGCTCTACATACTGCCTCTGAACACACCCTCACTCGATGAAGACGGGACCGTGGATCACGGACAGACAGGACCAGGGCTCAGACGCTCTGCCTACCCGCCTCAGCTCCGATCGCATCGAATGGGAGTGCTACCCGAAGTGAGCGTGTCTTCTGTCATTCATCTGGCTGGCTGACACGTTCCCGCCCCCCGTACCATGCAGGCCGCATTACAAACTTGTACTAAAACTTGTGTTGGTGATGATTGTGAGTGACGTTTCGAAGATCCAGTCCCTAAACGCCTCTATTCAGGTTGTACGAGACGTCTGGAGAGATGATTCTGCTCGCGTTCCGAGACCTTTTCGCCACGTTTCTGGTCATGTTGCCGTTTGCGTTTACCATGGGATGGCTACCACAGGTATGTCTAGGGTTTTCCATGTGCAGTTGCATTTTAATGCAAAAAATGTAGGCGTGCCTTATTCCACTCCGTTTGGGATGCGCCACGCATTTCTTCTCTGTACGTGTACGAAGCGATTTCACGTAAGATTAGAATGCATGGCGCATCCCCGCCGAATTAAGTAGCTTGAAGCTTTATTCCATAGGCTAGTTACTTAATTTAGGTGAACACGCTGGCTCATCACATTCTGGAGCAGCTGGAGATGCACATCTTTGGCGGCACGGCATCGCTGGGTGTTCTGTCGGCCGTCATTCAGATTGTGAAAAGTGTGCTGAGCTGGGCTTTGCTAGGAGGATTGTGAGTTTGGTGTATTACAGCCTGGTAACGGTTACCCTACAGTTCCCTAATGGTGGTACATGAACATGAAAATAATCGAATATGTACAATTTTCACGTCGAATTGGATACTCTTCCAAGCTAGCCTAAGGCCTATGTTACACTTCGGCGGCGCTGTGTTGCGCGAGCTGCTACGCACTGCGTGGCAGCCCGCGTAAGCCCTAGTTTATACTTGCGCCGCTGGGCGGCGCTGCACGATGGATATCGATCGGACGGCGCGAAAAATCGATATCTATGGCGGTCATCGTGCCGCGCCGCGTGGCGGCGCAAGTATAAACTAGAGCTAACACTGTCGCCGACGTCGCCGAAAACAGCGTCGCTGAAGTATGACATAGGCCTAAGACATTTAAAATCAAAACGAACTTTTCCAAATCGAAATGAGCTTCTTCTACACTAAACTAGAGACTCTCCAGAAGGGTTAGAATTTCTATTTAGGGGAAATTTTAGTATAACTTTCTTTGAGGTTTTAACTCACTTCCCAATAAGAGAACATGTAGTTTGGAATTTTATAACATTTTTATTTTATGAGAAAAAACAATGATTCAGGGCTTGTTTTAAAGAGCAGGAACGCGGCCATTTTTTAGTGCCAAAAAGGAGATTGCGCCGTGGACTCGTCCGAAGCGTCACGATTTTCATTTGATTAATAGCAAAATTTCTGTCTGTATGAAGTTTCACACCTGCAAACGATGAAACATGAACAATTGCAAAAAACACATATTCTCACCTTGGTGCTGCATGTAAGCAGTATTTTCACTATCGGTTAAATAAACTTTGACATTTGCTTTTCGAATGCATGGCGCGATCCAGCCTTTCATGGCTGCTGCCCTGCTGCACTTCAACACAAAATTTAGTTAATTATTTTATCTCAAAAAATAAAAATTTTATGAAACTATTACTTCTTTTGGGTCAGATGAGCTTAAAAATTTCAAAGAAAGCTATACCAAATTTTTCTTAAACAAAAAATTCAATTTCAACAAAAATTCTTACCTTTTCGGAGAATCTCTTGCTTAGTGTAGAAGACGATCATTTCGATTTGGAAGAGTTCGTTTTGATTTCAAAAGTCTTAGACTAGCTTAGAAGGTTATTCAATTTGTCATGGAAAGTGTATAATTTGATTTGAAAAGTGTCCAGTTTGACGTGAAAATGGTGTAAAGACAAATGGCGTTCATATGCTACTAGACCTTCAGCGGCCTAAGCGTTAGTTTATACCGCTTTTTACCGCTAGTTTTTACGGCCTAAGGCCCCATTTATACTTCGTCGCGGCGCGACGCGACGCCACGTATAGTGGCCATATTGATTGTGCGACGCGATCGATCAATTTGGCCTCATTGCGTGGCCATCGCGTCGCACCGCGACGAAGTATAAACGGGGCCTTAAGGCCCATGCACACTTCTGCGACAGCGCGGCGCGGCCATGTTGAAGCATAGGGCCGCGACGGCTGCGGCGCGACACTGCGACACGTGCCGCAGGGAGGTGCATGCACACTCTTGCGACTGTCGCGGCGGCTATCGCAGGCGACGCCGCGCTGAGTGCCGCAGGCTGCAATGGTTCAAACCATTCCTCGGGGCGCGGCATCCACGGGGACGTCGATCCCGTTGCCTAAAACTGTGCTCTAATCGCGCCCGCGCCGCGACCGCAGGATTTCGCGGAGGTAGCCGTCGCCCCATTTGCCCCCCCACGGTGTCGCAGAAGTGTGCACGGGCCTTTACGCCGCTGTGTGGCGTGGCACGATGGTCGGGATAGAATTCGTCCAGACGGCGCGAAAAATCGATATCCATGGTGATCGACGTGCCGCGCCGCGTGGCGGCGCAAGTATAAACTAGGGCTAACGGCCGCCAAACAACTGGTTGGGGCTTGGCCTCGTACCCCGAGAATACATTCATCGGCATCGATCGAGTTTATCGATTTTTTCGGAGTTGGTGTAGGTTCCAATCAGTGTTCAAGCTAGGGCAGTTTACTACTGGTCCAAATTGAGTTCATCGAAGAACTGTGAGGTGGACCCTACGGTCGTGAGATTCACTCGCATTTCGTTCAGGAGCCGGATTCCTCAACTAATTACAGCAATTCAACAGAGAAAATACAGCCGAAATCCCTGATAGCGCGGCGATATGGTGGAGCATTTCGCAGCCTATCAGGGTTTTCGGCTGTATTTTCTCTGTTGAATTGCTGTAAGTCGTTGATGAATCCGGCCCCAGAATTCTAAAGCATCAGTGTTACAGCTGTCATCTGGCCTACACTGTCGATTCGAACACGACGCAAACCCCGGGCTTTTCGGCGTTTCTGGCCGCGGCTGTAGCGGCGTCCTACTTGCTCAGTCGGTAGGCCTTTATCAATGATACGAGACAGATCTTAAAGATTTTCTGGAACGTCTCCGTCCTTAGGTTTTCCTCCAATCCACAGCTGTTCGCTATCCTCTGCCGAGCCATGCTGTCTCCGTCACAGAACAACAGTGTGTCCGGTAGTTCCAGCACCAGTCGCCTTTGTTGTGCAGCGGCGACTGAAGAAGACGAAGACGACCGAATCAAAGATTCTGGTGTGTGCGTATATGTCCGTTATTGAGCGATTCGTATAAGGTTCTGTGGCTTTTCTAGACGAGCTTGATGTCTCCGACCCTCTACCCGGTCGTCTTCGCGACGCTGTTGTGCTTCGAGCACGACATGACGTTCTATTCTCGGCCTTTCTCTCACTACTGGTATTTGCACTGCATTCGACGTCGTTGTTCACTGCAACACAGCCATATTTTACGGTCAGTTTGGAGGAAAATGGGTGTTGGCGGTATCACAAAATGAAGGGGCCAACCCATCACACGTCGAAATTTATTGAAGCCAAGGATTTTCCTGTCTCACGTTGACCGTGTCAATTTTTCTACGTTTTTTTCCGCTATCGTTCAGCACATTGATGAAGGTGGCCCTTTTTTCTATTTAGTAGTCCCTAGATACCCTTTTGACATGCACAGCGACAGTTGTCGATGATGACGAACAGCGCCTACGGACCCCTATGGGCTGTTCATAGTTGGCGACGACAAAAACGAAATCGGGATTTATACCTCAGTCGCTGAGCGGCGTAACACTTATTGACCACCGATATCGAGTAGACAACGGGTACGACTATATTGGTAGCTTTTGTAACGCCGCCTCTCTCTGCCAGTTAAGTATAAAGCCCGCCTTAGGCCTAGCTTATACTTACGCCGCTGCGCGGCGCGGCACGATGATCGGGATAGATATCGACCGGGCGGCGCGAAAAATCGATATCTATGGCGATCATGGTGCCGAGCCGCGTGGCGGCGCAAATAGAAACCAGGACTCAGGCCTTTTTTTTACTTCGGACGCTGTTGTCGGCGACAGCGTCGCCGAAGTATTACATAGACGTTAAACTCCTGAGTAAAGCATAAATCGATTAAATCACAGGCGGCTTACGCGAGAAAATCGATATTTGAGTCGATCTATGAGCACAATTTTGGGTAGAATTTATACTACAATCATTAAGAGGCGCAGAGTTAGAAAAGTTATTAATATCTGTTAAGCAACGTAGCGATAGACATTGGTAGCTGGCATTACAGTCGGCGATTGAAGTATAAATCCTGCCTTGTGAGCAGCAATGCGCGTTATCCCCGCGCGACTGCTCCGAAAAATCGATATCTTATATCTTGCAAGATTTCCCGCCTCTTATTATGGATGGCCACTTAGCGTGCAGGATTGGAGAGATTCGTAAGTAAGGTAAGCTTTACACTTGAGTCGGTGTGCTGTGCGGGCGGCAGTTCAATAATGACCGATATTGATCGGACGATGGAGGTAATCGATATTGGCGTATTGGCGAGATGGGATTCATATTTAATTCGCCGGTGTTATGAGAGCTAGCAATATCGATCGATATTTGTATCTTTGAAAACACCACGACCCTAGGAGAAGTATAAATTACTTCTTACCCGGGATTTACACCTCAACAGCTGAGCGATGCGGCGTTACAAAAGCTGCCGATATTGATTACAGAACGAAGACGATCGACATTGTTAGTTTTAACAACGTCGCTCCGGCAGGCGGAGAATTGTAAATGCCGCTTAAGACAACTTGGACTTGCTTAGTCACTGCGATATTGATTGGACGGCGCAGGGAATCGATATTGGTTGCTTTTGCGATGCTTAACCTCGCGAAAGATCACATAGAAGTGGCTCCAACCACACGAAATACACTGCCACGCGGAATTAGATAGATGTTGCGACCGAACGCGATGGAGATCACCTCAAACTTGGGTAGTTAAACCTTTATTTTAATAAACACAACTACCACGATTAACAAAACAAGACATTAAAAGCATCGGCGTTAAAGCAATACAGTGATACGAGACCATAACACGGATAAACATAGAATAACATGAGCGCAACTACGCGAAACATGGATAGAAACAACATGATACCCACATGAGTAGCACCGATTTCATATAAGACCCTGAAACAGGATAAGTGACCTAGCAAAGAAGCAACACTATGGATATGGCAAGGTATAAACAAGATAATCATAACGTATATGCAGATAGAGTAACATATCAGCAAGATACATGAGGGATATGACGCATGATAACAACACAAAATCGATTACAACACTGAACGTGAAGGAACACACAAAAGATTACATGAGAACAATGAAACAACTCACTATGAACACAGTAAACCCAAACAGATACGCGCAAGGAGTACGAAGAGAAAGACCATGACACAAACTACGCGCAGAACGGAAGCGCATCCCCTCAGACCAACCGCTCCAGGACGCGCACAGCCGCTACACTGCCTGCAAGCCCAAGAACGGGGCCGGACGCGCTGATTAGGACGAAATCCCTGATAATCAGGAGGCGCCGAGAAATAGCCCGGGGGACGAGGAGAGCCCAGAGACGCGCGCTGCGTTCGAAATGGGGCGCGAAATCCTTCAATGGAGACGACTTGTCGTCACACATAAACACGAATAAATAAATAAATAATCACAAAAAGGAGGAACCACCCATAAATCATAAGTTCTTGAGTTCACATGTGGTGTAAGGTGGGAATATGCTCTTGACGTCATTTCGACTCGAAAGGGCTGTTTCACTATGTAGTCAGGGTGGCCATATCATTCTGGGATAGGGCCGTCATTGAGATGCAAGCCTTTCGTGCAGTTCATCCATTGTCATTTTAGGTTGTTATCATCCCAGTATGTATAGTATTCGGTATTATGAACCACTACCTGTACGAACAACTTCGAACTCATACACCGTGGAAACTGGTAGGTTGATCTACGCTTCCAATTTTTTGTAGAAATTTAAGAGGGGTTTATCTTGTATGCTTAGCGCCAAGTACTGCTTTTTGGTTGGAAGAACTGTGTGTCGACTGCTTGATTGTGGCGATACGCAGTTTCGTGCAGTTTTGCCGAATTTTCACTTTCCGAGAGTATTAATAAATTTTCTAAAAATTCTAGATATTATGGAAAAATGATATTACAGGAGGTTTTTTAAAAATATTTGTCCGTGGTGTAGGACCTGGTGCTCCTTACGGCAAGATAGGCTGCTAAGAACATTAAACACAATTTTTGATGTTAAAATTATATTCGTACCGTATTCCAGATCGCAAAACCTATTCTTCATTCGCACGAATATTCACAGTTCGAGAGCCCGGACGAAGCTAAGTTGATGACCTTTGAGATAATTCATGTTTGGATGCTCGCCATCGAGAAGAATTTGGTGAGTTTTCTATCCTAATCCGGGGGGGGGGGCAATTAAAATTATGTAACAAATTGACATGAGAGTCACAGAGCGTGTTGAATAGAACAGAATAGGACCTGAAAAAGAAAGAACAAAAAGAGCAAACAAGCAGAAAACAGACAAATAACTGTGGTTCTAAAAACATCTCGTCCGATAAAGCGCATTCGAACACAGCTGACCGCCGCCTTACATGTTATAACCGGATCTATCATGTAAAGGGCGCAAATAAAGCCGATGCCTCGTGCTGACCGCCATCTGACATGTTATAACCCGGATCCCTCATAGTGAACGGCGCGTTGTCTGTTTATAACCGCGGTGAAACCGTATGTTATTTTTCTTTTTTCTTTGCGAAATTTGAAAGCTTAAGCCCTATTCTGTTCTCTTCAATTCGCTGTGTGAGTGTCATGTCGATTTGTTGCATAATTTTTAATTCTGTCTTTTTCTCAGCGAACCTAGCATTCAGAAAATCTTCGACAACTTGCAGTTTAGTTAGGAGCCTATCCATAGTACGTGATGAGAGCTGCAGCTCGCCTGAGTGAAGCATGAATATTGATTAGTTTCGAGTTATCGCTCGGAATCAATCGATATCTATACTTTACCCAAGCGACTAGCCGGTGCCATAGTGCACTAGGAGTAGGTCACAAGCGTGCTGATATACCTTCCAGAGCCGGCGACGCGATGGCATTTATCGTCGTCAAATTGATTTATTGCGCCACCCGATGTCGAAGTATAAACTGGGATTTAAGCTTCATTGCCTGAGTACTTTCGTTGCAGCTCTACCCACTAGTAGCCATGGCAGTGATGACGGAATGTGGCTGGCACCTGCCGTTGGCGAGAATTGTGGCGCCACTGATTATCCTTCGCTTTCTCCGCGGCGGATTCTCACATCCGCAACTGATCTACTTACCTCTGGCACTAGCCTTCACCGCGACGCGTTTCGACTGGAAAACAGGACCTCCGCTATGGTTACCTGATCAGGTTGGTCCTACTAGGCGCAATTTATACTTCAGTCGCTATGCGTCGGGGCAGTATGAGAAACATCAGTATCGATTGACCTGCGCGGAGGATCGATATCGATTACTCTCTCTCAAGAGCTGACTGACCCTGTGCCTTGCAGATGTCGCCGACGACGCTGTTTCCACTGGTGCTCTACGTCCTCATAGTGTTCTATCCGAAATGGCTTGAGCTGTACCTCAAGATGAGCTTCGTGATGGCCTACGTGGCACCGTGGCAGATCAGCTGGGGATCGGCCTTCCATGCATTCGCTCAGGTAGCTGATTCCGTGGAACGACTGCTGGCCCACCTGAAATCCGACTCATTTCAGCCATTTTCCATCCCACACTCGGCGTTGATTTGGACCCAGACAGTGATCTCCAGTCTCATTAGTGCTCCGCTCAATCCATTTCTAGGTAATGTGTTGAGGTATTTTCTTTGTTGGAGGTGGGCTAAAATATGGTTACTTCTTTAGGTTCTTCATTCTTCACAACATCGTACGTTCGACCGGTAAAGTTCTGGGAGCGTGACTATAACACGAAGAGGAGCGATGCATCAAATACCACCCTCGGTTAGTTCTGTAGCATTTTGTGCCCTTGAGTGTGGCCATATTTCGCGTACGATTCAGCGCGTCGCGCGTAGCATAATCGATTAAAGCTGTGCGGTATTCGATCCAGGGTATCGGCAGGTCACTCATGAAGTGTAGACAGTAACTTTCTAAGGGCCTGTTCATACTTCGAGCGACAAGAGCGACTGGAGCGACTGGGGCGACGGACGGAGTGTGGAGTACGTAATTAGTTACGTACGCCACACTACCTCCGTCGCCCCAGTCACTACAATCGCTCTTGTCGCTCGAAGTACGAACAGGCCCTAAGGTACAGTTTACATATACCTAAGTCGAGGTGACGCGTGCAGCCTGATCCCTATATCGATTTTTGTGCTCGATACAGACGGATTTCGTACTGCCGCGCTTTACCGCCTCCATTTAAACAACAACGGATTCGAATAATCCGGATCTAATGTCTAATGCACAGCAAAGAAGCAAGCAGAAGCAAAGCGCATTAAAAGACCAGATCGCGCCATGTACTCGAAAAGCTTCGCCGCAACTTTTATTTGATGGACGGTGTAAATGCCGGTACCATGAACCATTACAGTGGTATCGTTAGCAGGTGTCAAAATCCATGCACACAGAAATTCTGCTATCAATCGAATAAAAATCGCGGCGTCCTGGAAGAGAAGGCATGACGCAATCTCTTTTTTGACACTAAAAAATGGACGCCTTTCTGCTTTTTAAAACAAGCTTTAACCCATTATTCTTTCTCAAAAAATAAAAATTTTATAAAATTCCAAACAATTTTTTTTACTCACATTGGTCAGGTGAATTGAAGATTCAAAGGAAGCCATGCTAAAATTTTCCTCGAACAGAAAAATTACTCTAGTCTTTCTGGAGACTCTAGTTCAATGTGGAAGAAGCTCATTTCAAATTTGGGAGAGCTTTCTTTGTTTTCAAAAGGCTCTTAGGCTATCTTACAAGGAAAGGATACTAGGTGACAATGGGACTTTGAGATGCTATGCATATCACGGGATGCGGCTTCGAACGCTGATTACAAACATGTGTTTGGTTTCTGCTGTGCACATCTGTGAACGGAGTTATGGTCCATTTCCGTAGCAGGCTCCTTTGCCCTGTAGGTCCACGCAGACCGGGCCAGTCACTAGAGAGCGAGCTCAAGTTGAGTTGAAACGGCGCTGCCGCCCGAGCAGAGGTGACACAGGGGCGAGGAGCGATGTAGTGAGACGGAGTGGTTTATGGTTCGACTCCCCTGTGGTGCAGGATTTTTGCACTTCCTACAAAAGATCTGCCACGATCAACCAAAGCTTTCCTTGAGGTCGCTCTCTTGTGACTGGCCCGCTCTGCGTGGACCTAGAGGGCAAAGGAGCCTGCTACGAAAATGGTCCATAACTCGGTTCACAGATGCGCACAGCAGAAAAGGAACCATATTTGGAATCAGCTTCGAAGCCGCATCCAGCGATATACGTCTCATCACAAAGTCACCTATTATCTTTCCCTTGTTAGAAGAGTGTCTAATTTGACGCGAAACGTGTACAATTTTATTTGAAAAGTGTTTAATTTGGTTTGAAAAGTGTACGATTTGATTTAAAAAGTATTTGTATTTTTGTTTGTTTATTACACGCACTCAACAACACAAGAACAAGAACACCATACAAAACATTCAAAGAACAGACAACACGAACGATAGCTAGATGCAAAAAGTGTCCATTTTGATTTGAAAATTGCCCATGTCAATGTGAAAATGGTATATATATACCCATGTTCGACTCTGCTCCTTGAACCTCGGCATGGTAGAATCTGTCTGTGGAGTTGCTAAGCTCTTCACGAGGTTGGTAAACGGCTTTATTGGTGGCTAACGTTTGGATCGGTCGAGTCGATTAGGAGTTACCCCACCAAACATCTCTTCAACCTTACAAATTTCAATGTCAAATTTTTGGAAGCCTGAACAAAGGAGAGAGTCCAAGTACCGTACCTTACCGTTCACTGAAGGACCGGAGGACGCCGCACAGGGTAGAGCAGTGGTACAGGACAGCACCTACCCCACGTTAGAATGCGAGAGTGAGGAAGGGCTTGAGCTTGCGCGTTATATACAAGCATTCTCCCTTCCGGTTGACGTTGGGACTCCTGGAATAGATCCAGAACGCCCTAAGGGCTTTGCCCGTCGACGTTTGAACCTCGTTTCCCAGAATCCTCACCTCGACTCCAAAATCCTCCCCTCCATGAGAATTGATCCTGTGGTAGCCTAGGGCAGTGGATGCCCTAAGCTCTCCTTGCCATCCAGATCTGACACAGGTATATATATACCTGTGTCGCGGGAAGGTGTGCAACTAGAATTTCGCCGGTATCGATGTTGATGCAAGCTAATCGATATTGACGATTTTCTCTGTCGCGCTTTGACCCCATCGTCACGGACGGGGTAATGCAATCAATTCTCGTATGACTTTAATCGATTGGAGTAGATTAAATGGCGTTGCGCTGAGTCACGTGCGAAGTATGGACGATATCTCAAAACCTGCTCACTTTTTGATTTTTGCCGTAAACCGCTCGGTATTAATCGATTTGTATGCTTTACGCGAGCTATGCACTCGCCATTGTAGCGGACTATGAACAGACGTCAAGACTTATTTTTCGTCTCTAACGTACGGAATTGCAGCTTCGCAAATCGATCGAGGGCCGATGTTAGACGACAGCAATTTGAATGCGGTGTTCTACGAGCATTTGACGAGGTAGGCAGCTTTATGATCGCGTCCTTCGTTTACCATGCCGCAGGTAGGTCTCCATCAGCCCTGTATAGTGCCATAGTGGCCCAGTGAGACCTCCTCCTCCTGCTCGACTCCTTTAAAGGCTTTGAGCTGGTGTTCATATTCAACAATGTATGTAGTTGCATTGAGTGAATAGCTTGGTGGGGAACATCTTAGCTTGCAAACGAATGGATCTGAGTTTGAGTCCCGTCCTGGACCCTCTTCTCTGCTCTTCTCTTCTCCTTTGCTTCTAGTCCACAGTTCTGGTAGGCAGGATGGAGAGGTATAAGAAGTGCTTTCCAGAAGTCTTCAGAAGAGCTTAGCGGGTGATCTGCAGATGGGTCGATGGGCAACCAGCGTCCAGCCGGGTGACTGCTTTATACTAGCCAGGTGAGCCTTCAGAGAGGGAGCTTATTCTGTTCTTCCTTAATAATATTCTGAGCGCAATTTGAAAAGTTTGGACTCATTTCCAGCTTCTACCTCAACTGCCTCGTTCATATCATTGAAGTGGGCAACGGCTTCGTCACGTTCCAACTGCGTGGTCTGGAGTTCCGCGGCACCTACTGTCATCAGAGAGAGGTTAGATACGTAGATGTCTTCCTTAAAGTACGAATTCTGCTATAGCTGGCTACTTGTCTGTCTATTCGTATGTACATCCACACAGAATTACTGGCCGCCGGGTGTGCCTAGCAAACAGTAGGCAGTATTGATGGGTAGATGGGTTACACACATACACACACACGACACACACACATACACATACACACACTCTCTCTTATGTAGATATATATATATATATATATATATATAGTAGGATTTTTACTCATTACACGAGTAATTTCGTGTGGACATCATAACATTGTGAACACACGAAAGAAAAGAATGACCAATTTTTACTCATTGACAAGGGAAACCTAAACAATAGGAGAAATAACTGCCAAGAACATTTTTAAAAATCGAACTTAGCCAGCTTTATTTGACTTATCATGTTTTTTTCTGTAATTTTTACCTACACATTTGAACGGAAGCACGTATGTCCTTCTAGCTATCATACTATCGTGTAACGAAAATGGCTAGATTTGATAACAAGAGCGACAGCTTCTCTACAGTTTCATTCAGATTCTATAGGTGCCTATCTTTTCAATAAGAAAGAGTGCGAGTGTGAAATACGTAGCATATCCCACATAATGATATAGAAAAAGCTAAACGTTTCGCCTGCTTCTGTTTGTGCGTCTTTGCAAAATTAATGTCCGCTCGCACATGATCAATCGATTTCTGTACAGAAATAATAATTTGAAACGCGAATCGTGGCGTTATAAGGCTTCTCAACAACTTAAGGTATCAAATAACTAATTGATATCTACCAGGCTGTCCAGTAATTCTTGTCCGAAAATTTCCCCATTTTTAATTTTTTTCAACTTTATTGAAAAACAAGTCTAATCAACAATATAATCACCACAGTTATCCACAACAGTGGCCCATCGATTGGGCAGGTCGCCCAGAACTCCGGGGGCTGCGACTCGAAGAAGTCCGCGATGTCGGATTTGAGGTTGTCGTAGTTGGTGAATTTCCTTCCGGCCAAATGGTGCTTCAGCGGGCGGAACAAGTGGTAGTCGGAGGGGGCGAGGTCCGGGGAATACGGCAGATGGGCAACCATCTCCCAGCCGAGCGTCGCCGACTTCTGCTGGGTCTCCTTCGCCACGTGGGGGCGCGCGTTGTCGTGCAGCAGGTGGACCGAGGCCCGTCGGGGACGCTTTTCTCGGATGGCGGCGGCTGGTTTCTCGAGGTGATCGGTGTAGATGGAGGCGGTGACCGTCCTGCCCTGCGGGAGCAGCTCGAAGTACAGCATGCCCTCGGCGTCCCACCAGCAGCAGAGCATGATCTTCAGCGGGTACTCCCTGTCCTCGAGGCTCGTGTCGCCGCTCTCGAAGCGACTGAACCAGCGCCTGACTGTGCGTTGGGACATTGCATTCTCCTTGCACGCTCTGCAGATGTTGGCGACCGCGGTGTCCGTGTCGTTGCCCAACAGATAGTCGTAGTACACGAACGTACGAAATCGACCTTGGTCCATTTTAGCTTGTACTGGTAGCTAGACGCGTCGACTGCGCCTTATATACCCCTGGCGTGGAACTCTGGAGAACCTTCTAGAAGGTTTTTACACTGACCTGATATCATAACACTTCTAAGAAAAATTATAGAATTTTGAAAATTTTCGGACAGGAATTATTGGACAGCCTGGTATCAGAGGTATAGGCTGTTTGGGGTGCGAACTTTGCGAATATAATGACCGCTATTGTCAAGTGTCGTCATATTACGTCTCGTCAGCTATTAGCTATTCAGATTTGTCTCTCCTAACTGGAGCTATAGTTTCTTTGTTTCAATCGTTATTTTATTCAGGTCGAGGCAATATCAGACGACCAGACGCAAGGAACTGGATGCTGCTGCTGTGCTCCAGGATCGCTGCCGGGTTTCTTGTCGCTAAACACAGCGTGGAGTCTACGCTGGTTGGCTTGGGAGGTACGTAACGTGTGAGCCTCATAAACTGTTTATACTTTCTAAAGGCCTGTTCATAGTTGGCGACGAAATTGACGAGAGCGATTGGTCGGCTAGGCAAGTCATACGTATCGATTTTTGATAGGCGACCGCTTGACGAAAATCGATACGTATGATTTGCCCGGCCGACCAATCGCTCTAGTCTCTAAGTATGAACAGGGGCTAAGTGACGCGTCTAGGCGTCACGTGATGTGTTTGAGAATCGATTAGAGGTGCGGAATCGCGGCACTAATCGATTTTCTTACACTACATGGCGGTTGGTCGAGCAGCTCGGGAAGCATTAACAAGGTCTTGGTCGATGTATTGATTTCCCTTAATTGAGCTGGATTCCACAGGTCGTGACCGGAAAGTACATCATCGACGGCTATTCGATCACGGACAACTCGGCCGTGAATCTGCTCCAGGTTCATGAGCTCAGGCGACTTCTCGTCACACTCTACGTCAAGTGCATCGTCTACTATGCACTTGCTTCCAATAAGCTGCAGAACTGGCTGACTAATGAGACGGTGGTGAGCTTTATAAGAGTATTCGGGTGCAATCCTAATTGGAAGGAGTGGACAGTGACTGTGGACGCCACATGGAATCACGCCTTGTGACGTCCGGTGCCCGTTGCGGCATTCGATTTGCTTGGTTTCAGCGCAGTACGCTCGATCCTATCGTCGCGAATCCGCGCTACGCCGATGTGGACCACTTATTCTGCTCAACCAACGATGAGGATTTCGATATGAACGAGATGGTGAGCGGGTAACACATAGTGACGCTTTCCTAATCGGATGGGGCGATTAGGGTTCGCATGCTGTATTTGTTAGCCCTGGTTTATAGTTGTGCCGCTGCGCGGTATAGTCGCACTATAGTCGGAATAGATATCGACCGTGCAGCGCGACAAATCGATATCTACGGCGACCATCACGCCGCGCCGCGTGGCGGCGCAAGTATAAACCAGGCCTTACATTGGGTGAGGCTGTATACGGTGTCTGACGCCATTGTCAAACGGAGTCTTCAGTTATCATTGACATAGTGTTTATATACTCGGATTTATCCTAGTCGGTGGGGGCACATAACTAAAAAGCATGTAACAAATCCACTTGAGACTTACCGAGCGGCTCCTAGAGAACGAGCTAGAACCTAACAGAAACCAAAAACGAGCGAACAAAAAAATTCGCTACGGTTTTACAACCGTCTCGGCGGGCAAAGAGCAGCAGAAAGGAGGCGTACCTCTTCCTGACAGCCGCCTGACATGTTATAACCGGGATCTAACCTGGTGAGGAGGGCGCATAAAGCCGCATGCCGCGTGCGGATCGCCGCCTGACATGTTATAACCCGGATCTAACATGGTGAGGAGGCCACATAACTTCGCCTGCTTACAACCGCGGCGGAAACAAATGCAATTTTTCGTTTTTTTTTCATGAACTTTTTTAGTTTAGGTTTTATATTGTTCTGTAGGAGCCGCCCGGTAAGTCTCAAGTGGATTTGTTAGGATTCGTTACATACTTTTTAGTTATGTGCCCCCCCCCCCCCCCCGACTAGGATAGATCCATATACTCTCGCTGAGAGACGCCGCACTACGAAAGGCACCGCTATCGATCGCTTGCGCTGCCTCATCGATATAGCTGGTTCGCATACTGCTACGCGCTTCAGCGACTTCAGTGTAAACAGAACCTCAGGTCCTCTATCGCGCACTACTGAAGGCGCGTTCGTTGTCAGGCGGCAACCAGTTGCCAGAGAAAAGCATACATATCGATTTTTTTCTCGGTAAAGGCGTCAAGGTCGGATTTATCAAGCAGTAGGTATACATACCGTAAGGGAAACGTAGCCAATACCCGCAGTGGGTAGCGAGTACGATTCGTATTCATGAAGGGAATGAAGGGTAAAGCAAAACTAAGGGCCTGTTCATACTCCGCGGCAGCAGCGGCAAGAACGACGAGAGCGCAACGCTCGGAATTATGAACAGGCGACAGCAGCGACTGGAGCGACTAGAGCGACAAAAGCGACTGGAGCGACAGCGCCGGCGCTCGAGTATGAACACTTTTCGGCGGCGCGCGCTCGGTTTTAATCGATATGCATGTTTTGCACGGGCAACGAATCGCTCTTGTCGCGAAGTATGAGGAGGCCCTAAGCTTCTCCAGAAAACACCTGATCTCACTGGAGCGCCATTTGTCATTGGGCCGCGGAATCCTCACGGATGTGTACCCACGACGATCGTCGAGGATTCTCCATCCATTGATATATCCGTGATGTGACGGGAAAGGTTTATCATGAATGCGTCATCGTGGGCATGTTTACCCCCTATAGCCCACACACCCGCGGGTATAAGTGTTGATGAATCCGGCCCCAGGTCTCTCTCTGCGTTTGCGAACAGTGAACAGGCCCACAGTTGACAGCATTTTCGCGCGCTATTGGTACCATCGCGCAACGCGGCTGCCGGAGTATGAACTAGGCTTTGGGAGCTCTATATGACCGCTGAATTCTGATCATCTAGCATTACAGGGTATTTCACGGTCGAGTTACTCAGAATGGTACTCGATGTGGATAGCGCACTGCCTTCATAAGAGAGCAGAGAGGAATCCCGATGAAGAGCTGTGAGTCGCTTCAGAGAGATCTACACCTAAATAGCTCGTTGAACCCGTTCTCTTTAAGCAATTCCGAGTATGTGACGTGTCTGTGCTTCGTGCTGTCCCTCCTCGGAAGGCGAGCTCTAGGCGCCGCGTCATACAATCGTCACTCGAATGCGGCCGAATCGTTCCTTTGTGGTCTACACGCGTTGTTCAAAGGAGACTTCAGGTAGGAATTTTTGCCATAGGAGCTTGTGACGCAGGCGAATGAAGGCGTCGTTCTCACCAGTTGATTCCGCACCTTGACAGGCTGAGCCTGTCATTCTTGCAAAATCAGGCTTGCCTCGGAAGGCTGATATATTCACTTCTGTCCACTAAACGATTGTACTTCCCAAATCTGCTAACCCTGCGTTATAGTAGAAGTAAGGTGCATGGCGCAATGATAGACAGGATCCATCGGTAGTCTTTTGTTTGCGATAGAGCATGCCCACTGATATTCATAATCTCGTGACCAAATGGTTAAGTAACAGCGGAGATCGATAACGCCGGTAAAACTGCAAAGTCCTTCCAACGATGGTTAATTCTCTGCGGACAGATGTACAGATGAACAGGCGGGGGTGGATTAGCTGCTCCGTAAATGGCGTAATGGGATAAGTATAGGTCTATGTGATGCCGGCCTGAAACCGCGAACCCAGGGATGTAATCGATACGCTGACCAAGGCAGGGTGGAAGCACCACCGGTCATTAATTTTGCGCGGACGGACGCACGTGTTGACAAACGGAGAAATTAGTGCTTTCATGTACAATAGCTAACTGGAAGTACAGTGCGTATCTGTTTCAGAATAACCTGTCAACGTGATGAATGGGTGTTCGCCGACATGGATCTGTTAAGATGTGTGATTTCGCCGGCAGTAAAGATGGCGTTGAAACTGCATCAGGTGAGACGATCTAGACTTTCCATCTCCACCGTTCGTCTTTTCTCTGTAAACAACGGCTGTTTCTGTGGAAAAGGGTGATTTGATGTTGATTTGTTGATTTAGGACCACTTCGCGGCTCCGGACGACTTCGACGATCCAGAATCGCTGTTTGATCTGATAGCCGATCACCAGACGAAGCTCTTCATATCGCACGAGGTTTGTCGCTTCTGATGTGCTTGAGCTTTGCTTGAGCTGTTGCTGCTTTCCGTAATGGTTAACCGTCGTTCAGCACGATCCGGCTTGGAGGAGGGCCATCATAGCGAATACACCGTCGCTTCTGGCGCTTCGACATATGTACGACGAGGGACAGGACGACTATAAGATCATCATGCTCAATCGAATGCATCTGAATATGAGGTATTGTGGTGTTAGAATTTGCGCTTAGGCGGGGGTTTAGACGATAGCAATTACATGTAATCCTCTACTGCCGTTTGAATGTTCCCGCGCGTTTGCTACAGTATCCCTAAACCTGCACATCAGCCAAGCCATTGTCCTCGGAGCTCGTAGCGCGCAAACCTACAGACACCTCTAGGAAGGATGAGACCGATCCAAGCTGCTCGTGCTCGAACCGCTCTCGTTGCTCAGTGGAGATGAAGCATCGATCGGATGTCTACGTGGACGGCGACGCGATCCAAGATGCAACAGCAGCAACCGCGCGCTACAGTATACCGCAAACCTGCGCATCAACCCGCAATTCGAACGGCAGTAGGGGATTGGTTGTAAGTAAGACCGGTTTAGACTTGGGTACCTCAGGCCCGTTTACACTCCTGACGCCTAGCGACACGATGCCATGTGATTGTGCTTAAATCGGTTGATCCATTGGCCAAATGGGTGACAATACGCTCCACGCTATGTCGTCCACTTTTGAAGCCAACTGCTTCAGAATGCTAAAAATGGCAAACTTCAGGGTGATAAAACTGAATCGCGAATGCGTGAGGGCCTTCTGGGCCGGTCAACAACAGGAGCTCATCTTCCTAAGGAATCGCAATCCGGAGCGTGGTAGCATTCAGAATGCTAGGCAGGTACTAAGGTAAGTGGTTGGCACCTCGTCTGGACGCCGTGTTTATACTCCATTCGCCACGCGCCCCGTCATAATGAGGATTGCCAATATCGATTAGCCCCCGCGACTTAATCGATATGGTTAATTATAATTATGACGTGGCTCACGGCGATTGGGGTATAAACCAGGCCCAAGGGCCCGTTTATACTTCGACGCCGGGCGACGTAACGCCACGTATGGCGGCTATATTGATCGAGCGACGGGATCGATCAATATGGCCACTACACATGCCATCGCGTCGCGCGGCGTCGGAAGTATAAACGGGGCCTGAGACCTTTCCTTAATGCTCTCCGATTCTAGGAATATGATCAACAGCTCAGCAGATCAACCAGTAGGCTATCCGATCTATGTGTCACCGCTGACGACGTCGTTCTGTGAGACGCACTCGCAGATGCCGAGCATCGTCGGACCGCCGGTTACCATAGAGGTGCGTGTCACAACTCGTTTGTACAAGCTGTGTGCAGTCTTCATGCGAATCGATTGATCGCGCGACATTAATCGATTTCCATGGCGACTAGGCATGCTGCGCGCGTAAGTATGAACAGAGTGGAGATCACAGCATGCGGTTTTCAGGGCATCGCGTCGGCGATTCGTCGAGCCTGGTCGGCGCTGCGTACGCATTTCGGGCCGTCGGGCAGCTCGTCTCTAGGACTTCAGAGTGGATGCGGTGGCCCGAATGTGCCACCGATAGCCCTCCAGCAGCTGTCCGCCATGCAACCGCCGCAGAAGTCAACCGCAGCGTCGGACTTCGATGATCGAACCAGCACCACATCGGCTCACGTAAGCAACCGCTGGTCATGGTACAGATCGTGTGCGAGAAACTGAAAGTCTCTCTAAGATACCTTGTGGAAGTGGAATGTCTGGTGTATCCGAAAATCTTTGACTGGTGACCAGCAACTGACCCGGAAGGTCGTCAAAACGGCCATTATTTTTGCGCGGATGCACGACCGGATGAACGGAGAAGCTCAGTTATATGCTGTAGGGTAGAATAGTGTATAAAATGCAAAAATCACTTTTTTATTGAAGAAAGTAGACCATAGACCATAATGTTGCAGTGCCTGGCGCATCCCAGGAGGGATGGGGGAGGGACGGCGATGGGGATAGTTGACTAACACGAATATCTAACCTCTGCCTATAGCGAAAGGCAGGATAAATGATAGATGCAGATGCCCGTTTCTGCTCAAAAATCAGGAGTATCGATCGATATTGATCGGTAGATCGATAATGTGCGCTTCCTTTCAAGCTTGTCCAGCGGGCTGATTGTACTCGCGGGTTGCGCAATTCAAATGGACAGCTTTCGATAATACCGATAGGGGTCAGGGGCTCTTACACCTGGCCGATGTGCGGACGCACGCATGGACAGACAAATGGACAGGCAGATGGACAAATGGACAAGTCAGCTAGGACAAGCTGGCTACCAGCGGGTATACCGGCCAAGTCACATTAAAGTCGTCTCCACGGAAATTCTTCGTTGAATGTATGGCGCATTCCGAGGGGCTTTGACCAATGCCGATCCTTATCTTTTTCACCTCGACAGCATATCTCCATGTCTTTCAGGCGAAAACGATAATTTCAATTGAAGCCTATTCACCGCTGGTCATTTTGATGTGAATTTTATCTCAAGCGATAAGGTTTGATCAAAAATCGATAATATTGACCAATATTGATTGCAGAGCAATAGTGATCAATATTATCATCGTATTGATTTCCATCATTGTCGATTGATCGGTTAACGGTATTTTCAGAAAGTGAAGCACGTTCGGCGATGTTTAATTTTGAGCGAACGCATATACCGACAAAGAAGACTGATTATGTTCCAAAATTTTCTATTGATGTCCTTTACATGGCTTTTAGTGAAAATTCGTTTTAAATTCTAGTGATTAGAATTTTTCAAATTGCATCCTTATGAGCGGTTAGATGTCACAGAAATGATCAGTACCGTGGACTTATTTTTCTTTGGAATCAGAAGACTAGCGCCAAGAAAAGCCGGTCAGTCATTATTTTTGCGCTGAGTGACTGACGGACAAACGGATGGATCAGCTATTATATTTTTTCGTTATCTATTGATAAGGCGATCGAGTCTGTCCTCTTCATGAGATGAAGAGAGTTGGCCCACTGATCCTCTTTTCGCCCGTCCAAATGCCATTAATTTAGCGCGGAGTGACAGGCGGACAAACCCGCAGAGCGGTCCTTATATTTCTACTAACGTTGTTTGTTGAAATCTTCTTGAAGCGATGTTGACCGGTCCGTAGATTCTCTTTTTGCGGGTTCAGTGGCCATTATCTTTGCGTGGAATGACAGTTGGACAAATGGACAGAGTAACCCTTTTATTTCTTCTAACGTAGGCTATTGATATGTCAATAGACTCTGTTCCCTTCTTGAAGCGACTCTGATCGATACGCTATTCTCTTTTGCCGGTTCAGTGGCCATTATTTTTGCGTGGAATGACAAATGGACAAACGGACAAAGTAATCCTTATATTTCTTCTAAAGTAGTCTATTAATAAGCCGATCGACTTTATTCCCTCCTTGAAACGATGTTCATCGGTCTGCTGGCTCTTCTTCTACCGGTCCAGTGGCCATTATTTTTGCACGGAATGAAAGATGGACAAACGGACAGAATAATACTTATGGTTCTACTAACGTCCATTGATAAGCCAACAGACTATTCCCTTCTTGAATCGAAGTTCATCGGTCTACTGGTTTTCTTTCTACTGATTAGTGGCCATTATTTTTGCGCGGAATGACAGATGGACAAACGGACAGAATAATACTTATGGTTCTACTAACGTCCATTGATAAGCCAACAGACTCTATTCCTTGAAGCGATGTTGATCTGTGCGTTGATTCTCTCTCAGCCAGTCAGTGGCCATTATTTTTGCGCGGAATGACAGATGGACGAACGGACAGAATAATACTTATGGTTCTACTAACGTCCATTGATAAGCCAACAGACTCTATTGCTTGAAGTGATGTTGATCTGTGCGTTAATTCTCTCTCAGCCGGTCAGTGGCCATTATTTTTGCGCGGAATGACAGATGGACGAACGGACAGAGTAATACTTATGGTTCTACTAACGTCTATTGATAAGCCAACGGACTCTGTTTCCTTCTTGAAGCGACATTGATCGGTCTGTTGCTTCTCCTTTTGATGGCCCAGTGGCCATTATTTTTTCGCCGAATGACAGATGGACAGACGGACATTTATTCTAAAGTAGTTTATTGATAAGCCAATAGATCTAATCCCTTCTTGAAGCGTCGCTGATCGGTACGCTATTCTGTTTCGCCGGCACAGTGGCGATTATTTTTGCGAGGAATGGCAAATGGACAAACGGACAGAGTAATACTCATGGTTCTACTAACGTCTATTGATAAGTCCACAGACTCTGTTCGCTTCTTGAGGCGACATTGATCGGTCTGTTGATTCTCCTTCTGACGGTCCCGTGGCCATTACTTTTGCGCGGAATGACAGATGGACAAATGGACGGGACTAGCTGGTTTATTTCTACTAACATTTTCTCTGGGTGAGCCGATTAATTCTGTTTCCCTGCTGGTTCGATGCCTACCTGTTCGCTTGTCCTCTTCTCGCGCAGTAAATTTCTCCAGCGGCAATTAATTTGGCGCGGAATAACGGACAGACAATCGGACGAAGGAGGTAGATCGTGTATCACTGTTTAGGTAAAGGGAGGAACTACCTTCGACTAGAGGTATTCTTTCAACTGATCTATTGGAAATTTAGGCTGGGTGATCTTAAACTGTGTAATGGGGGGGGGGCAGTACAGATTTGTCCCATCTGACTTCAACTGCATCTTTCAGGTGGAGAATTCGATCGTGCACATGACTCCGGACGGAAGTGCTCGTGTAACGCTGGCAAGGCGAGTAGCTGCAAGCGGTGACACTCCACCAGGAATGAGCAAATTCTCGTCGACGGACTCCGTGCCGCAAGGAACAGCGAAGAGGATCAGTGCGGACAGAAGAATGGAGGAAAAGGAGAGCGTCGAAGAGGAGGAAGAGCTGGAGGAAGTGGGCCAGTGGGTTCGGATCGAGGACTCCGAGCAGGTACCGCTGGAAGATGCCTTTGTGGGTGTGGCTAGAAGGTGAAGAGCTGCCTTACAGGTGTTCCGCTACCTAAACGAGCCGCTGAAGTCCACTGGTGAGCCGCTGGTGGTGTGGCCGAGCGAGGAGATCAGACAGGTTCGTCCACCCAAGGTGACTATGACTCTCCGAAGTTGAGATGGTCCGATTTCTGCAGATCAGCGGAAGGAACTCGTGGTACTGCATACCGGTGGAAGGCATACGAGGACGAGTCATGTTCACCTGGTATCCGAATCATCCGAATCGGAAGCTGCGCAGCCACATTGGCGACGCTATACATTTGGTGGGTCCCTTTTCCACCATTCTTTTTCCCATAGAAGCTACGGTACAATGTCCTACTGGACTCCTTTACAGGTAGCTTCCCCTGAAATGCCGTGCGCCCTAGTGCCGGTGAGCGAGAAAGGTTGCAGCGTGCTGCAGCCGGAGCAAGTCTACGAGCTTCAGCACAGCGAGAACAGAAAGGTGAGTCAGCCTCCGCGGTGTCAAGCAGAAGTAGAACACATGGCTTATTCCTGGGGGCATGACCAACACCGAAACCCTCTCTCTCTCTGGGCACCCAGTTGGCTTTAGGGTAAAGTTTACCTCCATTAATCATTATGATCAATACCAATCGATTAACTGATTTTTGTAATATCGACACTATCGGCAATCGATCGAGTAATCGATTTAGTTCGTCCGTTGTCAAACTGAAACACGGCACAATCTTTGCTAATTATCACGTCTCAGCCGGGGTTTATACTTCAGTCGCCGAGCCGCGAGGCATCGTGAAAGCTAGAGATCGACAGCGCCAGTTAATCAATATTAATAGCTTTGTAGAACCGCATATGGTGACGGCTGGTGTATAAATCCTTCCTCAAAATGTATTGATGGTAAGCTGTCACAACGATGTTTTGTTGCGATCAAAACTTCTAGCGCCGGGCGGGACTCGAACCCGCACCTCCCTCTGACCGGGCGGGAATGCTCTACGCCTTTACACCACCGGCGCCGTTTGATCGAACGCAACATCCACACCTCGTGGGACCGATCAGCAGTCACCCGTATCCGGGATGACCTGGCCGCTGATATCAGCATGGAACCAGTCAAGCTGATGGTCTTGATAGAAATAATTCAAATCAGTTTCCTTAAGCCTCAAGTGGCTGGTATCGAGGTAGTAAGCTGTCACAACGATGTTTTGTTGCGATCAAAACTTCTAGCGCCGGGCGGGACTCGAACCCGCACCTCCCTCTGACCGGGCGGGAATGCTCTACGCCTTTACACCACCGGCGCCGTTTGATCGAACGCAACATCCACACCTCGTGGGCCCGATCAGCAGTCACCCGTATCCGGGATGACCTGGCCGCTGATATCAGCATGGAACCAGTCAAGCTGATGATCGCAACAAAACATCGTTGTGACAGCTTACTACCTCGATACCAGCCACTTGAGGCTTAAGGAAACTGATTTGAATTGTATTGATGGTGCTATATCAGTACTTATAGATTAATTTATTTTTGTAAATCGATATTGTCGATCAAGTAATCGATATAATTTGTCCGTTGTGAAACTGAAACACGGCACAATCTCTGCTAATTATCACGTCTCAGCTGGGTTTTATACTTCAGTCGCCGAGCCGCGTAGCGTCATGAGAGCTACCGATATCGATCGTCAGCGCCATCTAATCGATATTGGTTTCTTTGTAGCGCCACATAGCTCAACGGCTGGTGTTTAAATCCCCCCTTAAATTATCATGGTACTACATCAATACTAATCGATTAATTGGTCGGCATTATCGATCGGGTAATCGATATAATTCGTCTGATATGAAACGTGCCACAGGCTACTATTTATCCTGCCTTAGCCGGGATTTATACTTCAGTCGCCGAGCCGCGTGGTGTTATGAAAGCGACCAATATCGATCGTCAGCGCCATCTATTCGATATTGGTAGCTTTGTAGCGCCACATACCCTGGTGGCTCGTGTATAAATCCCTCCTAAAATTAGCATCGATGATGCTATATCAATACTTATCGATTAATTGATGTTTGTAAATCGATATCGTCGATGGAGTTATCGATATAATCAGTCCGTTATGAAAAGTGCCACAGTCTACTATTTATTCCCCCTTAGCCGGGATTTATACTTCAGTCGCCGAGCCGAGCGATGTTATGAAAGGTGCCAGTATCGATCGTCAGCGCCATCTAATCGATATTGGGATCTTTGAATCAGCGGGTCAGCCGGGGCCTGATGAGAAAATGTCCGAAATAATGAGCTTTCGGAAAAGATATTTATTTATTTATTTATTTATTTATACGTGGAGATCCACGAAGAAAAATCAGAGCCAACAGAGCGAAGTAAATTAAAAAGCAGAACAGAACGAATAAAACGTTCTGGTAGGTTCAAACGACAAACAACAACAACAGCCGGAAGTAAGCTGCTGAGAAACACCTTGGAGATAAATAATAAAAGGATAAAGGATGGCGTTACTCAATCCCTTTTGGGATGCGCCACGCATTCTACTTCTGCGGTATGTCGCGGAGGCGATTTGAATGCGTATTTGGCCATACAATGACTCGCGGTGGCCAGCCGATGAACAAGTCAGCGCTCTATCCTTCCCAGACAAGCCTGGCACCAATTCACCGACCCCGGAGGGATGGAATGCTTAATTGGCCTGGGCAGGAAATTCGAACCAGGAACCTGGTATCGGGTGCACGCGACAGCCGGCGCCTCCTCCGACTGCGCTACACGCGCCATACCTTGGAGATACCTGTCAACAAGTCCTTTGTGTTGACTTAACGATTTTGATAAGAAGTTTTTCTTCGAAATCTTTTGAAGTTCAGTTCCAGCTGTGTAGCTAGCTAGAAGAAGTCGACCTTATATAACTTCTGGATTTTGGAATTTGGGTCTTCTTCTAGCCGCCTCTAGTATTTGAGCAAGATTATTCATCGATCTTAATTGATCGATCGGCCATTTGTTTTTGTTTTTTAGATACGGTAAGTTCAACAGTTAGCGTGACGCATACTGCGAGAGCGAGATCGGCACTTGAAGAGCCGTCCCTAGCGTCCCGGATACCAGCGCGATCCGTCGAATGACCTCTGCTGAACCGGTTTCTTCAGCCTCTTGTATCTATAGTTAGCGCCAGGCGGCTGAGACGGTCATGCCCAGCGGCAGCTTCGAAATCGGTTCCGAGATTGCGCAACCTGATCCCATAGAACTGCCATTCGCATTCGCTTCATTTGCGCAGCCTGTGTGTCTGAAAGCTAATAGGTTCCACCGGTTTGGAAGGAACAAGGCGGTTCTTTCACGATGTCGAGCAGGAAATGTCTTCATGGCGCATCCCATGAGATCAATGAACGGCGAATGTACAGTACCGGACGCGTCTTTTGAATAGACGCCGAAAAAACCGCACTTTTGCGGTTTTTGCGTCTTTTTGCTATTACTCACCCAAAAGTCATCCGCTTGAAAAACCAAGAATATATTTGAGATCAGGAGATCGTGTTCTATCGTTTGGTATATACATTTCATATGAAAGATCAAAAATGGCCAAAATTGAAAACTTGCGCTCCATTGAGAAGGCCGGCCGCGGACGAGTTGTCGGCCGCAAGGCGTCAAAAACCGTTGCATGGTCACAATTCCTCTAATATGAGGTTTTTTGGGAAAAGGTTGGTACCGTTCGATTCGTCTCCTCGAGATCTACACAACCATATATACAGCTTCGCCAAACCACCGCATTTTCGCAGTGGGTGGTCAAAAATGACGGGGGCAGACTTTTTGCTATTGGAGAAGCTTATATTCCAGGACTTGTATGCTCAAGGAACACCTCAAGCATGGCGTAAAGTGCTTTGTAATGCCAGGCATCCTCCGAGAGTGCGCTGTGAACAATGCATATGGGATCGAACCTATCAATCGAGGGGGGGGGGACAGTTTGTAGAGTGAGCATTTAGGGAGCTTTATGAGAAATTCTCAGCTGCCCTACTCAGGAATTGCTGTACTCTGTTCCGACGAGACTTAGGAGTGCGCCGGGAGTAATGCATATAGAATCGAACCTATCAATCGAGTGGGGCAACCGCTCGCAGATTGCACGCGCGGGCGTTTTCAGAGCGTAGTAACTCTGTCAAATTCGAATCGTTTCGGCTGCAACTCCTGGATCTTGTAGTCAGTAGAACGGTTTAATAGTACGCTGAAGTAGAGCGAGGTAGCTTAGGAAGAGGCAATGTTACAGGGGTGCGAATATGAAGGTGAGGCTTATGTGACGTATTTTTTTCCGATTTCGGTGGACCACTGCGGGAAGACGCGGCAAGCTAAAAACCTCAAAACGCGTAGGGGAACAGGCCGTTTAGGATACTTTACGATTACGTGCTCAGAGCACCTCAGCTGCCTAAACTGCCTTAGCTTCAGCTGCCAGTTTGAAGCGGCAGAAGATAGCAGTTAGAGTTTCTTGCGCTCTTACTCGGCCAGAATTGAGTTTTCGACACTCCCAATGGTACCACTGTGTTCACCATGAAAAGCGCTATCGAATAGTTCCAATTTCGACCGATTTCGGGAACATCGATTTTTTGACGGTTTCCCATCGAGGACGAGGCCGCTCGAGACGCGGCAGGCGGACGGTGACGTCATCGAAAACCGATATCTTCAAATTGTGCCATGCTTGACACCATTCGATAGAGCTTCTCATGCTGAATTGAAAGGTGTTATCAAGAGCAGACAGAACTGTAATCTGGGCGAGTAAGAGCGAGGAGAACATCGACCGTTGTTGTGCTAAACTGCACGCGCGGGCGTGTTCGGAGCGCGATAACTCTGTCAGCTTTAAATCTTTCTGGCTGGAACGTGTGGATTCCGTAGGCAGTAATATGATCTAGTAGCGCGCTGAAACACAGCAATGTAGCTTATGACTAGACCAAGTTACAGCTCTGCGAAAATGCAGGTGAGGCTTGTGTGACACGACTTTTTCCGATTTCGGTCGACCGCTGCGGGAACACTAGGCGAGCTAACGGCATGCAAACTCGCGGACGATCAAAACAGCGAAGGCGCTTTACGATGATCTGCTCCTAACTCTCCAGCTGCCTAAACTGCCTTAGCCCCATCTGCCATTTTAGAGCGGCGGACGGCAGTGAATCTTCTTCCGCCCTTACTCGCCCATGTCCGAGTTTTCGAGCCCCAGCCAGGGTACCATTCTGTTCAGCTCGAAAAGCCCTATCGAACGGTGTCAATTTAGACCAATTTCGGGAAAATTCATTTTTTGATTCAGTTTCTCATCGAAGACGGCCGCGCCAGACGAACGATGACGTCATCGAAAATCGATATTTCCGAAATGGGTCGAACTTGATACCGTTTCATAGAGCTTTTCGTGCTGAATTGAACGGTGTTTATGAGTCGCGAGAACTGTTATCTGGGCGAGAATGAGCACGGAGAACATAGACCGTTGTTGTGCTAAATTGGACGCACGGGCGTGTTCTGAGCGCAATAACTCTGTCACGTTTGAGTCTTTCCGGCTGCGACCTGTGGATTTTGAAAGCAGTAAAAAGTTCAAGAAGCGCGCTGAAACATAGCAATTTAGCCTATGAATGGACAAAGTTATAGCGGTGCGGAAATATAGGTAAACCTTGTGTGGCACGATTTTTTCCGATTTCAGTCGGCCACTGTGGAGACGCGCGATCAGCTAATGGCCCGACGAATGCGTAGGCTGTCAAAGCAGTTAAGCTGCTTTACGATGAAGTGCCCATAGCTCCTCATCTGCCTAACCTGCATTAGTCCCAGCTGCCATTTTGGAGATGCGGAGGGCAGCGGCGAAGTTTCTTCCGCCCTTACTCGCCCAAATTTGAGGTTTTGAAGCACCAGATGGGACCGTTCTGCTCAGCGCGAAATGCTCTATCGAACGGTATCAATCTCGGCCAATTCCGGGAAAATTGATTTTTTTCACAGTTTCCCTCGAGGTCGAGGGCGCTCTTCGCTGAGCCTGCCCGAACGATGACGTCATCGAAAGTCGACGATTTCGAAATTGGCCAAATTTTCTTGCCCAAACTTCGTCCAAAATCGTTTAGGGGTTATTTGGGGCGCTGATCACGAATCCAACGTCCGTTTTTGAAAATCCTGCCGATTTGGGCATGTTACAGCCATTTGACCTTGGTAGGGTCAGGATCACTGACCACCCTCAGTTATCGGTATGGGTGGTCTCCTGCCATAATCAGCCAAATGGACTTCGGCACCGTATTTGGCCCCTCAATAATCCTGCCCTTGGACGAGGTTTGAGCAAAATCGGTGTTCCTGACCCGGCCATCCTCATTTATCCAGAAGAAAATCCAAAACCTATCGAAATCGGCAGAATTTTCAAAAACGGACGTTGGATTCGTAATCAGCGCTCCAAATAACCCCCTAGACGCTTTTGGACGAAGTTTGGACAAGAAAATTTGGGAAATTTCGAAATCGCCGACTTTCGATGACGTCATCGTCCGGGCAGACCCTACGAAGAGCGCCCTCGTCCCGAGGGAAATTGTCAAAAAATGAATTTTCCCGAAATTGGTCTAAATTGACACCGTTCGATAGGGCTTTTCGAGCTGAACAGAATGGTACCCTGGCTGGGGCTCGAAAACTCGGACATGGGCGAGTAAGGGCGGAAGAAGATTCACTGCCGTCCGCCGCTCTAAAATGGCAGATGGGGCTAAGGCAGTTTAGGCAGCTGGAGAGTTAGGAGCAGATCATCGTAAAGCGCCTTCGCTGTTTTGATCGTCCGCGAGTTTGCATGCCGTTAGCTCGCCTAGTGTTCCCGCAGCGGTCGACCGAAATCGGAAAAAGTCGTGTCACACAAGCCTCACCTGCATTTTCGCAGAGCTGTAACTTGGTCTAGTCATAAGCTACATTGCTGTGTTTCAGCGCGCTACTAGATCATATTACTGCCTACGGAATCCACACGTTCCAGCCAGAAAGATTTAAAGCTGACAGAGTTATCGCGCTCCGAACACGCCCGCGCGTGCAGTTTAGCACAACAACGGTCGATGTTCTCCTCGCTCTTACTCGCCCAGATTACAGTTCTGTCTGCTCTTGATAACACCTTTCAATTCAGCATGAGAAGCTCTATCGAATGGTGTCAAGCATGGCACAATTTGAAGATATCGGTTTTCGATGACGTCACCGTCCGCCTGCCGCGTCTCGAGCGGCCTCGTCCTCGATGGGAAACCGTCAAAAAATCGATGTTCCCGAAATCGGTCGAAATTGGAACTATTCGATAGCGCTTTTCATGGTGAACACAGTGGTACCATTGGGAGTGTCGAAAACTCAATTCTGGCCGAGTAAGAGCGCAAGAAACTCTAACTGCTATCTTCTGCCGCTTCAAACTGGCAGCTGAAGCTAAGGCAGTTTAGGCAGCTGAGGTGCTCTGAGCACGTAATCGTAAAGTATCCTAAACGGCCTGTTCCCCTACGCGTTTTGAGGTTTTTAGCTTGCCGCGTCTTCCCGCAGTGGTCCACCGAAATCGGAAAAAAATACGTCACATAAGCCTCACCTTCATATTCGCACCCCTGTAACATTGCCTCTTCCTAAGCTACCTCGCTCTACTTCAGCGTACTATTAAACCGTTCTACTGACTACAAGATCCAGGAGTTGCAGCCGAAACGATTCGAATTTGACAGAGTTACTACGCTCTGAAAACGCCCGCGCGTGCAATCTGCGAGCGGTTGCCCCACTCGATTGATAGGTTCGATTCTATATGCATTACTCCCGGCGCACTCCTAAGTCTCGTCGGAACAGAGTACAGCAATTCCTGAGTAGGGCAGCTGAGAATTTCTCATAAAGCTCCCTAAATGCTCACTCTACAAACTGTCCCCCCCCCCTCGATTGATAGGTTCGATCCCATATGCATTGTTCACAGCGCACTCTCGGAGGATGCCTGGCATTACAAAGCACTTTACGCCATGCTTGAGGTGTTCCTTGAGCATACAAGTCCTGGAATATAAGCTTCTCCAATAGCAAAAAGTCTGCCCCCGTCATTTTTGACCACCCACTGCGAAAATGCGGTGGTTTGGCGAAGCTGTATATATGGTTGTGTAGATCTCGAGGAGACGAATCGAACGGTACCAACCTTTTCCCAAAAAACCTCATATTAGAGGAATTGTGACCATGCAACGGTTTTTGACGCCTTGCGGCCGACAACTCGTCCGCGGCCGGCCTTCTCAATGGAGCGCAAGTTTTCAATTTTGGCCATTTTTGATCTTTCATATGAAATGTATATACCAAACGATAGAACACGATCTCCTGATCTCAAATATATTCTTGGTTTTTCAAGCGGATGACTTTTGGGTGAGTAATAGCAAAAAGACGCAAAAACCGCAAAAGTGCGGTTTTTTCGGCGTCTATTCAAAAGACGCGTCCGGTACTGTAGTGCACATTTTGATCGAGTTTTTTCATTGCAGGAGTTCCTCTCGTTCATGAAGAAGATTCAGGCGGAACTGGAGAGCCTCTGAAGAGGGAGCGGCCGCCGGAGATGTGGTTAAGAGACATAGGTCATAATATGTACTGCTGTGACTTTCACATAGGTCATCTTTCACTGTATTTCTATGCGTACAGTAAACAGTTCCTGTACTGATCTGTTTTCTCCCGATTTGAATGTAGCTGAAACGTTTTCGACGAATCTGACTGTAACGCCGTCTTTGGTCAGATTATCTGGCGATTTCTGATCGATGCTGATGCTATGCCGATGCTTATTTCGAGTCTATTGTTGGGTTGAAGGCTGGAATCAGGGGTCCACACAAAGTTCTGTGCGTTAAATTTTTTAAACGAAATTTTTTAACGGAGGTTTTCGTTAAAATACCTCCATCAACGGGCTACGCGATTCGAACGGAGCGATGCGTCCTAGAGCGTCTCGCCCTTCTGGACGAGATGAGCACTCCGAACGGCCCGTGACATCGGTCGCGTGATTACGCACAATTGCGTACTTACACGTAGTTGTGCACACATTTCCGGGTCCACTGTGAAGTGAGTTTCAACCAACACAAATAGTACTGCTACGCGCGAATTTAGGTATAGTAGCGACCACACGGGTGAAGATCACCTCAAACTTGGGTAATTAAACCTTTGTCTTTACCATTCAAGATATAAGGCGCCGTTTATACTTCCATGAAATCGAACGGTGCGATGCGTCCTAACGCGTCGCGCCGTTCTGGACGAGATGAGCACTCCGAACGGCCGGTGACACCGGTCACGTGATTGCGCACAATTGCATACTTTTGCACACATTTCCGGGTCCACTGTGAAGTGATCTTCAACCAACACAAATAGTACTGCTACGCGGAATTTAGTTATAGTTGCGACTACATGTGGTGAAGATCACCTCAAACCTGGGTACTTAAACCTTTATCTTTACCGTTCAAGATGTAAACGCCCCGTTTATACTTCCATGAAATCGAACGGAGCGATGTGTCCTAACGCGTCGCGCCGTTCTGTGGCCGGATTCATCAAAGTTACTGCAGTAACTTCAACGGAGAATTGTAAGCAAAAAGCTCAGATAACACGGCTTATCAAGCGATATGATGAGCGATAAGCCACGTTATCTGAGCTCTTTGCTTACAATTCTCCGTTAAAGTTACTGCAGTAACTTTGATGAATCCGGCCCCTGGACGAGATGAGCACTCCGAACGGCCGGTGACATCGGTCACGTGATTACGCACAATTGCGTACTTATACGTAATTGTGCAAACATTTCAGTTTCCACTGTGAAGTGATCTCAAACAACACAAATAGTACTGCTACGCGGAATTTAATTATAGTAGCGACCACACGCGGTGAAATCACTTCAAACTTCGGGAATTAAACCTTTACCTTTAATAATACGCACGCGAGTAACGAGTATCAAAGTAAAGCATCGATGGCAAAGCGATATGATGACAAGAAATAAAAGCATGGCAAAATCTGACTATAACTATGTGGAACAACATAAAGCACACAAAATGAACTTCATATGAACGAGAACAGTAATGCATGAGACCCAAATCAGCTAAAGGAAACAGCAAAAGACAGGAAGAGACTGATGAGTCAGAAAAAGAACCCATTTTGGAAAGAGACAAACCCCACCTGACGCAATGGAAAAGCGAAACAAAGCAAACACAACATACAGGAACCGAGAATAACATGACAGAAGAATTCCGAAATACGATAGCAACACCAATAGAATAGCAACACTACGATACGATGAACACACGAAAGATACATGAGAAACAACAAAACACCTGAACAACTCAAGGCCCACAAGAGACACGAGCAAGGATTACGAGGAAGTGGACCCGGAAGTCCAACATCAGAGACACGCGCAGCATGGAGAGCCCTCCAGCAACCTCCGCGGACGCGCACAGCCGCACGACTGTCCGCGATCCCAAGAACAAAGCTGGAAGCGCTGATTAGGAAGAAGCCTCTTAAAATCAGGAGGCACAGAGAAATAGCCCGGGGAAGGAGGAGAGCCCATAGAGGGCACGCGGTCGAATGGGGCGCGGAATTCTTCAATGGACGTCACACTGCAAAGGACAGCTGCGCAGTAATACCGTGCCCGAGTTTACTGCAATCAATCGCATTAAGCCGATTTCGAGAGTGAGGACGCGATCCAACGGAGAGAGCGATGCGACTGGTCGCGAGTTCACGCTATTCACTCCTGGGCGGCGTCGACGCTGAGCGACGCGGTCAATCAATTTGGGCTCTGTAGATGACGGTCGCGTCACGCGGCAATGCAAGTATAACAGGGTCTAAGGAGCTTGGGACACAACGTTCTTGAACCCTCGAAGTTAATGTGCCTGAATGCTTGGTATGGAATCACACAGCTACACAAGGTATTACCTTCGAAAAATCGAATATGCAGAAAAATGAAAAAGTTTCTGCAGGGTCAAGAAATCGAGTATCTAACTCCGCGCTTGTAAAGCAGTATTTTTTCATTTTCTACACATTCGATGCTTACCCGGGATTGTTTTGTGCAACTGTGCTATTCCATAATAAGGCTCACGACCCGTCATTCAAAAACATCTGCTCGTCTACTATTATAGGGATGGAGATTTTCGCATCGGTATTCGTGTTGACCTTCAGCAGTTGAGATTCCTTCTGTGAACCGTATACGGCTATTAATGCAAGAAGGTATCTAGTGACTCAGAAAGAATCAATCACAGATCTGCTAAGAAAACTTTATGGAACGACGAACAAACACAATGAGACAACAAGCGACAAGAAGAACGATGTACATCAAGTCCAGAACAGCTTCTAGAATGGCGGCCCACGAACGGAAGTCATTTGATTTGGCGCGAAAACGTGGCGGGAACATGCCGGTCTCGATGAACCCTTGAAACTGTCAGTGGAGCATACTTTTGTCCTACTGTCCTAGAATTACTACCAGAGCACATTTTCTCCTCAGCGTACCGCCTGCGCATCCTTCTTCAACGCAACTCCTCCCGCGCGTCTCCTTTACACATCTTAGTCTTAATGCAGCCTACGTTTTAGCGGAGGCCGACCTTCTCCCGACACTTCGTCGTGAGTTAGTATGTTAGCGTGATTCCTGTATATAGCGGATTATTTACATATTTTCCACTCTTGAAGAGAAGAAGAACTGATAGATTCGCAAAGCCAGTCCCGTTCCCATCTGTTTAGGATAGCGCTCTTGCCCTAGCATATCGCTCAGAAGGCGTGACTCGTTCCAAAGGAGATAACGATGGTCCTTTGTCCTTGTTTTTGTAGTAGCAGCAGTGACATCACTTTAAATAGTGCAATTAATACTTCAATGTGACGTGTGACACTGCGAACGTGGTCATAGAAGGAGCGTTAAGAGTTTTATGACGCGCTTCTTCAGCCGATCGGTTCGGAGATTCAGTGCCTTACGTGAGCGACTTCAGACGACGTGCAGTTGACCAGTTCGGCAGTAGGGTGTGGCTGGGTTTTTAACGCCTAAAATGTAGATGTGACCGCACGTATGCACGACAAGACAGTGACGTTTCGAAAAAGAAACATTCCTTAGCGATTACTGCATGATGTGCCGATGATTACTGCACGCTGACGACAATTTTTCGACGTCACCCTTATCTTTCTCTGTGAGCGTCGAAAAGAACAACATTACACCAAAATAATCGAAGAAAAACCATTAATAGGTAACGTGTATGTTGGAGTGGGCCACGATGACCAATCTTGTTAGTGACAGAAACTTGCAGCAAAATGAGAAAATGAAAGCGTATGCAGCAGTGAATCCTTGCTCACCGTCAAATAAATGGCTATGCGCTATTCCTGAACGGAGCGACCAGCCAACGTTGCTATGTCCTGTACATAGGACTAGGCAAGGGAAGGCAAGTGCCAGGATGTGGCCAAAGTAACTCATTCCGGCACTATTGTACTTTCACAACTCCACGGGTCGAGGAGAGGTCGAAAAAATTTTTCGCCAAAACTTCGTCTGGGGGGGGGGGTTATTTGGGGCGCTGATCACGAATCTGGGATCCGTTTTTCGTTCTACGCTGTAATACAGTAGGTTACAGTAGGTGCGGGTGACTAAAGCTGCCAAGGTTATTCACCGATTTCGCCCAAACTTCGGCTAGGGAGGTTATTAGGGGTGCTGTTCACGAATCTGAGATCCGTTTTCAAAATTACGGCCGATTACGGTAGTTACAAACTTCGGCTAGGGGGTTATTTGGGGTGCTGATCACGAATATGACATCCGCTTTTCGTTTTACACTGGAGTACGGTAGGTTACGGTAGGTACGAGTGACTATGGCTGCCAAGGTCGTGATCACCGATTTCGCCTAAACTTCGGCTAGGGGGGGGGTTATTTGGGGTGATGATCACGAATATGACATCCGTTTTTCGTTCTACCCTGGAGTACAGTAGGTTACAGTAGGTGCGGGTGACTAAGGCTGCCAAGGTCATTCACCGATTTCGCCCAAATTTCGGCTAGGGGGGGGGGTTATTTGGGGTGCTGGTCACGAATATGACATCCGTTTTTCGTTCTACCCTGGAGTATAGTAGGTTACAGTAGGTGCGGGTGACTAAGGCTGTCAAGGTCATTCACCGATTTCGCCCAAACTTCGGCTATAGGGATTATCTGTGGTGCTACGTTTGAGTACAGCATGCAAGCGGTCCCGCAGCGATCGCCTGAAAATTCGCAAATCAGCGGGAAACCATTTTTGCGGGAAACTCTTCGATAGGCGAAGGCTTAATCGAGAGATAGCAATCTAAGCATCATGGCCCTCCAGGCACTGTTCCACAATCACCGCCAGGAGGAACTGCGCGACTTCAAGCTGAAGGACGTTTTTGACAAGCTAAACAGGACGCAGACGATTTCCGGGAATGGCTTAGAAGGAAGGGATTGCTCGCAACGCCTCTATGCCCTAATTGTAACGACTCCATGCAGATATACCAACCTGCAAGTATATGGAGATGCTACAAAAGGACGTTTCGGGTCGATCATGACCTTGACAGCCTTAGTCACCCGTACCTACCGTAACCTACCGTACTCCAGCGTAAAACGAAAAGCGGATGTCAGATTCGTGATCAGCACCCCAAATAACCCCCTAGCCGAAGTTCGGGCGAAATTTTTTTCGACCTCTCCTGGACCCGTGGGGTTGTGAAAGTACAATAGTGCCCTCATTCCTATTAAGATTGGCTACATCTTTAGGCCGGATTCAGCAACGACTTACAGCGATTTAACAAAGATTTAACAAAGAAATTACTGCCGAAATTTCTGATAGCGCGACTTATCGCTCACCATATCGGCTTCATAAGCCGCGCTATCGGCTGAATTTTCTCTGTTAAATTGTGGCAAATCCTTGATGAATCCCGTTTTTGGAGGCCTTCCTATGCCAATCTTTCCAGTCAGGACTTTACCACGGAACAATATATACCATTTTCACCTCGAATTGGACACTTTTCACATCAAATTGGACACTTCAAGCCAAATTGGGCGCTCCTCTAAGGTAGTCTAAGACCTTCAAATCAAAGGGAACTCATCCAAATTTAAATGGGCTTCTTTTACATTAAACTAAAGGCTCTCCAAAATGCTAGAATAATTTTTGGTTCAAGGAAAATTTTAGTATAACTTTCGTTGAAGTTTCAGTTCACTTCCCAATAAGAGAACACATAGTTTGCAATTTTATAAAAGCTTTATTTGCGTGGAAAAACAATTGTTTAAAGCTTGTTTGGAAGAGCAGGAAGGCGGCCATCCTATGTTGCCTTACCAGAAATTGCGCCACGCCTCCGTCCGAAACTTTGCGATTTTTATTCGATTGATAGCGAAATTTCTGTTCTGGGTCCTGATTCATGAACGCGACCTGAGGTGAATTCTACCCCCACTTACCTCGATGACCATTTACCCGCCACTTTCCCTGAACTTACCTCTCTTTTCTGATTCATGACGGCCAAGGCGGGGTTTGCTTCGCGGACAATTTCGTCAGCTAGCAGCGAAACCAAGCAGTCACATTTGCTGCTGGGAAGTAGCTGCCACCGACACTGGCAGCATCGTAGTTAGGGGAAATGAAATGTGAAATGTGAGGTAAGGGGAAGGGGGAGAGGGGAGAGGGGTGGAAAGTAGTAGCATACTAGGCAGTAGGGATGCTATTGTAAATATGGGCCTACATGGCTAATAATGGGTGCCATCCACCACAGTAGCCACCATAGACAACATATGCCAAGGAAGGCTAAAGTGGCGGACGAGCATGGTCCACCCACGCAAATCGTAAATTACGATTTGCGTGGTGGACCGGGCTCATGGTGGCCCAAGCCGACCCACAATGCCACTAAAGGGAGCAAATCACATAACAATAAGTGGCATTTTGGGTCGCCATGGTCCACAGAGCCCAAAAAACCATAGAATTCAAGACTAATAGAGAAAAACGAAGGGTCAAACAACTCACCATAGGTCCAGCGAAAGACGGCGCAGGCGATGGCAACTAGGCGCCCCTATCGAGCATTGAATATGCGGCTGGCGGCCAGCTCAGAGCTGGCAACGGACCAGCGGAGGGTTGCACTGGGTCAGAAATTGGCCGCGGAGCAAAACCCTCGCCTTGAACGTAAATGTTCCCCTACGCGCTGACGGGGTAGCATTTACCTCGACACTTACCCCCGATTTTCCCCGCCGCGCGTTCATAAATCGCGCGTAAGTGGGGGGTGGGGGTAAATCTTGCACTTACCCGCCTGTAAAACCCCCTTGTAAAAAAACACAAATCCTAGTTACATTGATGTACATCATTTTGAAGCTTATAAATGGAAATTCGTTTTTTAGCTTAGTTTATACTTGATTCGGCACTCAACTATCGGCCGCGCGTAAGTTTTACATTTTTTGACTACAACTACATATATGGGGTCATTAGTTTTGAGTGCTCTGAACAAATTACAGCTTTAGGTTTCTGAGAGAAAAATCAGTTCCAGGGATTACTTTGGCGAAGATTGAGCAGTAACCCCCTCCTTGCAAGTGCCTGCACGGCGATGTTGAATGGTCGCATATCATCTGTCATCGGCTCTTTTTACGCTACTCGTTCCGTACAAAGGGTTTTTGCTGCTCGATATTGCAGTTATTACCATTGATCAACCGTTCTTCGTGCGATCATAAGAACAGCCGCGTGGAACAGTTTTCTACTGTGACCACGCTCATATCTGCTACTGGCTATGGAGGTGCGAAGCGACGAGAGAATCAAGCGACATTTCGGGCTCATGATAGCGCAGTCGGAGGAGACGCTGGCTTCTTGGTTCGGATCCCGCCCAGGACAACGAAGCTTTTCATCCTCCGTAGACTGGTACCAGACTTGTCTGGGCGGAACAAACCGCTGATTTGTTCATCGGGTGCACACCGCAAGTCATCGCATAGGCCAAATGTGCATTCAAATTGCCTCCACGACATAAATTGCCTTCCTATAAAGGTGGAATACGTGGCTCATCTCAAAAAGGGTTGAGCAGTCGAGTTGTATAAAAGAGCTGATCTGTCTGTCTGCTTGTAAGCGCAAAATTGATGACCGACGAAAAGCCTTCACACCCCGGTCGATGTTATCGATCTGCCCAGGTTTAGCCGTTTGCCTGGTATACAGGCAAACGGCTAAACCTGGGCAGATCGATAATACAAACTTCACAAAAAGTGAACAATTTTGATCCCCCAATCAGTTAAAGACGACGTTAACCAATTATTTTGGGTATACGCCGCGCATTGTTCTTCTACGGGATGTCGTGGAGGCGATTTTAATGCGTATATGGTCACACAATGAATTGCGTTGGCCAGCCAATGAAAAAGTCGGCGCTTTGTCCTTCCCAGACACGTCTGGTACCAATTCACCGACCCCGGAGGAATGAAAGGCTTGGTTGCCCTGGGCGGGAAATCCGAACCAGGAACCTGGTATCGGGTGCAGGCAACAGCCGGCGCCTCCTCAGACTGCGCTCCACGCGCCCTGTGGTTTAATTACAACGTTTAATCACCTAAATTTGCGGAAAGATGGGCAAATTATCGTTAGTTGGACCAAATCCGAACAAAGAACTTCGATTCGGGTGCATTCCTCTTTCGACTGCACTACCATGTGCCCGTTTCTCTGAGGTCACCGATTCACTTCAGGTTTCTTCAAGAGACGAGGGCCAGATATTGGCGTGTCGCACCCGGCTTGCAATGAGGTGAACCGTCGAGGCTGATGGATGTGCCAATCTTCCTCGTCTCGATGTTCCTCGTCTATGATGGAGTGGGCGACTGACCTTGGGAGGCACGTGGAAAGCGACTGACGGCGATTTAAGAGCGAAATCAAACCTTGTCGAACATTTACATACCCATGGCTTCTTTCACGAAACACGGCAGCTTGACGGCTTCTACTCGTATACTGGTCCCATGCCCGTCCTCGTCGACCGGTTGACATCGCTCACGTCGTTTCCCACATTCGCAGCGCATTGCTAAAGCGCCGTGGACACTTCATTCGAACGTGATCCTCGTGCTATTATTCGCCACGTCCCGGGGTTAACCGTCCGACAACGGTCGCCTCCACCGGCCGAGTGCTCTCCCAACCCCACTTCGCCACCCTGTTCCATCGGGGCGCTGCGTGGTCTCTCGACGAGACCAGCCGTTCTCATCGGCTACTACGTCAGCAGGATCATTCTCTGGCCGCAATGCCCGATCGCCAGCACGTAGGCACACGCACGCGTCTTTGAAATCGACGGCAATGGAGAAGAGCGAGCGAACGGCCTTTGAAGGAGTGCGACAGCCGTCCCCGTCGCGATGGTGAGAAGATGTCTCTCGTCCGCACTGGCGCTTTGGCGTTTGGTTTTCTGAGACTTTTGTCGATTGGGACACTGGTAGCTCCAAGAGGGCTATGCATTGGCTGCCGACCGTTGCTTTTCTGCATCGTTCAGACTTACAGTTCCCTTCCTTGGCGTGTTCTGAAGGTCTCATCCTGCGACTCCTAGGCCTTCTTCTTCTGGATAGGGAACATTCCTCCAGCTCTTCCCAGAAGAATACCGATTCTTGAAACGACTGTCGATTAGGAAGGAAGTATCGAAGCGAACAGATTGATCACTCCATGGCCTATTCCATGAGACTTCTCCTTCTCCCATCAGCGAAGGGCGTGGCTGGGTTCTGTCCTTTTTCCACAGACAAGAAGGTCTTAACCTAACGCATAACAAAAAAGTCAACCATCTTACCAAGGAAGGGACTCAGACGAATGTGTGAATGACTTTGAAAGGTGAACAACACTGTGAGAATCTACATCCTTCAAATAGGAGGAAAATTTGTTCCATTTCTGCGAAGCCCTTGAACCTTTCGAATTAGGGCCTCTAAAAGTTTACTATGGAATTGCACAATTTCAGAAGGCAACGCAATCATCGAATATATGAAAAAAATGTTAAAATGGTGCTACATAGAGGTCGAGGACAGATGTTTGATCCCTTGACATTGCAGTATTTTTGCATTTTTTCTGCATATTCGATGTTTGGAAGGTATTATTGCCTCTTGCGACGGCGCGATTCCGTGGTAAAGAATCGAGACCTAAACTTGGAAGGACTTTGTGGAAATGGAGCATATTTTTCCACTATTTGAATGGTAAAGATTCTCACGGTGACATTCACCTTGGCCTGAGACCCCCCCCCCCCTCCCTCCCGGTTAGGAAGCTGATGTCCTTGCGTAGGCGAGACGCTGCAAGTCAGGCAGACCACAGATTACGACTCCTGGAGACGACTCTGTCATGCAAAGGATGCAAAGGCGCAAGCCGTCGCTGACCTCCGTCGATATAAAGGAGTCGGATCTATCCTAGTCCGGGGGGGGCCACATAACTAGAAATTATGTTACAAAATGAATTGAAACTTACCGAGCGGCTCCTAGCGAACAAGCTGCAACCTAAAATAAACCGAAAACGAGCGGACAAACGAAAAAAAATAAAAAATTGCCACGGTTTACAACCGTGTCGGCGGACAAAGAGCGGCGGAATGGAGGCATGCCGCGTGCTATCCCTCGGCTGACATGTTATAACAAGGATCTAACATGATGGGGAGGGCGCATGAAGCCGCATGCCGCGTGCCACCGCCGCGTGACATGTTATAACCAGTATTTAACATGGTGAGGAGGACACACAATTTTGCCTGCTTATGTAATTTTTTCGTTTTTTTTTCTTCACTTTCTTTTCTTGTTTAGGTCCCATGTTGTCTGTAGGAGCCGCAAGGTAAGTCTCAGGTGGATTTGTTACATATAATACCTTTTAGTTATGTGGCCCCCCCGGACTAGGATAGATCCAAGGAGTCTGTAGCCACTCACCACAGCTTAGATGTGAGCGAGAGCAAGGTAAAACGTCGACTGAGATCTTCTGAACTCTATGGGAGATGTCCCATTAAAAAAGCTTTCATCAGCGAGGGGAATAGGAAAGCTAGACCTCAATTTGCCGAGGAGAATTTGAGCTGAACGATAGACGATTGGAAAAAAGTGCTTTTCAGCGACTAGAGCAAGTTCAACCTATTTGGATCTGATGGACCACACTATGTTAGATGTCCAAAAAACACGAGCTACGACGGAATGTATCAACTGCCAACTACTAAACGTGGCGGAGGAAGTGTTATGGTTTGGGGATGCTTCAGTGCACACGAAACAGGCCCTATTTCGGGTCAGACGTAACTCCAACGCCGCGCAAACCCCCCTGGCGTCGCGCACGGTGCGCGACGAAATTGGACGAGTTGTCGCGGTCCGATGCTTCCGATGGCTAGAAACGCCTCCCACAAGGACATGCGACACGCCTTTGCCTCATTCAACGTTTCTTGGAGATGGTATATGAATGTGGTTTCAATAGGACGATCAGCGACAGTTTATACAGCAATCCTGGTCATGTGGATGGTTTCTAGCGTCAGTATTTGCCATCTACAACTTCTTCGGTTAATTTTTACCCGTGATTATGGTTATACTTCGAAAAAAGGTCACGATCACCCATTCTCAAATCAATTGTCCTACTGCAGACTGTTGCCTACCACATTCTGTGGGATCTTAAGTTCCTTGCTAGAAATGTGGTCTGGGAGCTTAAACACTAGGGACATTACGTGCTCCGCGGCTAACCATGCGTCACCGAGCGCACGTCCGCGTTTCAGCGCCGCGACGTCGCGTTGGAGTTAGGTCCTGGAGCCGCCCTACTTACCACATCCAAGGAGATATGGACTCCAAACGCTACCATGAGATTTTGAATAATGTTTTGCTTCCACACGCCAGTGAAACTTTCCAAACGCCGTGGATTTTCTAACCGGACAACTACCTGAAACATGTTTCGAAGACGGTGAAGGAGTAGTTCAATGAAAATGGAATTCATCTTATGTCGTGGCGTGCTCAGTCACCAGATCTGAATCCAATAGGACACCTTTGGAAACACCTTGCTAGAAGTTTAGAAGGTCTCCTAGCAAGAAACAAAACGAACTTGAACAATTAACGCAGGAATGGGAAGATATTGGACCCGACGTGATCAACAAACTTCTAGAGTCCATGTGAAGGGGACGTGGAGCTGTAATTAAAGCAAATGGTTTTGAAACTCGCTACTAGCAAAGCTATATTGTTTCTGTGTATAACTTATCTGACTTTAGTAATAAGGAAGGCTGCTGAAGTGCTATAACTTATGTGGCAGATTTTACGTTTTTTTCGTTTTTATGCTTGAAATATAGAAAAGACCGATCTAGGACCCCAGTGATGATGCGACATAAGAATATTTGTTAATTGTCGCAACATATCCAAATTTCACATTTTTACAGCTGGCTTGAAGCGAGTTCTGGCGAAAAATGCAAGCGTTCACAAACTTTTGGACGCCACTGTACATTGAAGTGTATTAGAGAAACGTTGCTATCTCATAAACAGCAAAGTCTTACTGTGTAGAACGGTTATTTGCCACGCTGCCTCATAGCAGAGAATGCCAATGAATAGTAGTTTATTAATAATCCGTACACGTTGGGCACATATAACGCAGTCGGAGAAGGTCCCGGCTCTCGCCTGCACCCGATACCAGATTTCTGGTTCGGATTTCCCGCTCAGGCCAACCAAGCCTTTCATCTCTTTGGAATCGCTGATTCGCTACCAGATTTGTCTGGGAAGGATAAGACGCTGACTTGTTCATCGGCTGGCCATTGCAAGCCGTGCATAAAGCAGGGAAATAACAAGCCAGCAATTCACAATCTTAACAACCTAACGAGGAAACAACAATGTATTAGGCTGTTGCCGAAGTTCTCGCCATTTTCAAGACACCACATTTTTTGTAAACAACGAAACACGTCAAGAAGCGAAGTAACCACCATCATGTTCTATCATTCTTCTCCACCGTTCAGCCGGACTCCCGATCCGGTCAGCATAGAGCTCTTCTGGCTTTGATTCGAAAAAGCCAGCCAGCCAGCGTCCCACGTCGCCCTTGTCGTCGAACGTTTTTCCCTGCATGGCATTGGAGGGAGACAGCAGAAGGTGGTAGTTTGTTGGTGCAGTATCTGGGCTGTACGGTGGGTGAGGCAGCACTTCCCAACCAAGGTCGAGAAGCTTTTGGCGAGTCACTCATGCAATGTGTGGTCGTTCAAGAATGTGATTGTGCCGTGATTCTGACCATTTTCTGCGATCTTGGCGGCCAGTCTATCCGGCTGCTGACAGTACAAGGGGCGACGAAATAAAGGCGAGGATGGTGATAATGGACGGCGTTAATCGATCCGTTTCGGGATGCGCCACGCATTCTACTTTTAAGGGATAAAAGGTAAATCGGATGCGTACTTGGCCTGTGTCAATGATTCGCGGTGGCCGGAAGATGAAGAAGTCGGTGTGCTATCCCAGACAAGTCAGATATCAATTCACCGATATCGGAGAGATGACAGGCTTGGTTGGCCTGGGCGGGAAGTCCGAACCAAGAAGCTGGAATTGGGTGCACGTGACAGACGGCGCTTCCTCCGACTGAGCTACAGCGCGCCCATGGACTATACACTACCCACGGACTGGCGCCCGTATACTTTTGCTTGCCACGGAAAACAGTCGAGACGGTGAGAATGCTTTCGGCGGAAAAAACGAGATTTTGTTGTATTTTCGCTAATAACAGAAAATTTTAAAAAGTTACTCTTCCTGGACGATAACGTTCCACTGATAATCTTTTAATAATCTTTTAGTTAATTTCTCTGGTACTTAGCGAGTAATAGCTCGCAGCAAAATGTATTTTTAAACGAAATTTAACGATTTACAACGAAAAAATTCCGTTAAAAAGGTTCGTTTAAAAAAATTAACGCACAGAACTTTTAATTTACTTCACTTTTACTTTTAATTTAATTTTTCTCGGTGTTATTATAATAATATGTTTAATGAAATGTTGTTTAAAAAAAGGAAAAACTGTAGTCTTTCTTTCTTTCGAAAGAGGTTTTAGGCCCCGTTTATACTTCAACGCCGAGCGACGCGAAACCACGTATAGTAGCCGTATTGATTGAGCGACGCGATCGATCAATTTGGCCACTTTACATGCCGTCGCGTCGCTCGGCGTCAGAAGTATAAACGGGGCCTCACGGAGCTATTCTATGCTCCTGTGATAAAACTGAATTTGGTAAACAATATATCAACAGAACCATTTCTGTTCCTTTAACTTACATTTTATTATTTAAACATATTTTTATGTCTGTTGATAATTCCAAGTTCGATTTTTGTTTTATATTGCAAATGTTTTCTACCCTCCTCTCTTGTTTTCCTACAATTATTTTTCTTTTCTCTTTTAAACTAGATAAATAAGGTTAAATATTTAATTTAAAGAAAAGTCTTTACAGCACATCTAACCGCTGAATATTATTGCTGACTTCATCAAAATCGACTCAAAAGCCTAGCGACTCCACGAAAACAGTCATGCGTTGCGGTCGCGTCGCGGTCAGACGCCCTAGTATTGGCGCTGTCACTTCTACCATCCGACATGCCTATGATCACACAGGGCCAGTCACTTTCACCATGACCACCCTCGGAGGCACCGGAATCGTAGATCATCGATGATGTCATAATCGATAAAAGACTCACCGCCTCGCGCGTCACCCTGTCGACTGGTTGTTTTAGTGGGGTTTCATCGCTTCTTTCCGTCGTACTCCGCTTCTTCTCGGCTACTGGGTTCTTCCGACACGTTTCTCTTCCTCCTGCGCAGATTTCCTTACCCATTTTCGGTATTTTTGGAATTTTTGTTCCTTAACCGGTTGTTTCAGTCACTTTAGCCAATCTTGGTGGTCCCTTCTTCGCTAGGATTCCAGCAAAATCTTATTTTATCGCTTTCAGTGTAATTTTAAGCGTGACTTTCGACGAAAGGGGGAGGGAAACAGGTGCCTTCCAGGAATTCTGGAGACCTACCCCAGCATGAAATCTTCCTATGAACTTCATTGCACTTCTTCTGCATCATTTGCATTCATGATTACCGTCGAATTGCTCGTGTGGACGCTGTCAGCGTCTGTCAATCTCCGTTGCGTGCCAAAATGGCCCAGATTGTGACCATCTTTAGGAACACGAAGAACTTGATATCAGTCGTTTCCTAGACATTGTATAATAGTCAGGCGAGTGCTTTCGCCATTATCATTACTAGAACACATGTAGATCAATTGCCAAGAGAATTCCTTCATGTGTGCATTCCATATCGATTTGTATCGATTTTTGGATCCGCCTCCACATCCTGCATCATTTGTATCAGTAGTGGCGCCGTTGATCATCTTATTACTTGAGAGGGCACCAGCAACGTTTCTGGTGATCTCTGTCGCGTGCCAAAGTGACCCAGCTGATATTCCGCCTACGAACGTGATGAACTTCATACCAGTCGTTACTTAGACAAGTGCATTCTCTTATGCATTCGTGTACGCTATTTGCATCGCCCGTATCACCGATTATCATTGATTTACACGGCTGGGTGCGAGCAACGTCTCCACTGATCCCTGTGTCGTGCCAAAGTGGTCCAGTTGGTCCTCACCTTTAAGAACACAAAGGACTTCGTGTCAGCCGGATCTATCTTAGTCGAGGGGGGGGGGCGCATAACTAAAAAGTGTGCAACATACCCACTTGAGACTTACCGAGCGGCTCCTACAGAGCAAGATAGGACCTAAATTAGAGAAATTCCCTAAGAAAAAAAGAAAAATTACATTTGTTTTCGCCGCGGTTGTAAGGAGGCGAAGTTATGTGCCCTTCTCAACATGTTAGCTCCTGGTTAAAACATGTCAGGCGGTGGTCAGCACGGCTTGATCCGCCCTCTCACCATGTCAGATCCTGGTTATAACATGTCAGCCGGCGATCAGCACGCGGCATACCTCCATTGCGTCGCTTTTTCCCGCCGAGACGGTTGTAAAATCGCAGCGATTTAGTATTTTTCGTTAGTTTTTGTTTCTTTTGCGTTATACCTCGTTCTCTGGGAGCCGCTCGGTAAGTCTCGAGTGGATTTGTTACATACCTTTTAGTTATGCGGCCTCTCCTCCCCACCACCCGACTAGGATAGATCCGTCAGCCTTTTCTTAGGGAACTGCATTCTCTTCGGACGGACGCCAGCAGCTTCTCCATTCGTCCCTGTCGCGTGCCAGAGTGCTCCAATGGATCCTACTCGCTCGAGGGACACGAAGAGCGTCATATCGGTCGTTCAGGGCTTTCACAAAAAGTCCCACCAACGCGCTGATGGGCGTCCTGGTGTCTCCTGACATCCCGAGGAATCCAGTCGGTGACGGCTCTCGTTCAGCTGTGTCTACGAAGCGCATTACGTGGTCGGCCCACCTAATTTTCGACGACTTGGCCAATGCGACAGCGTCTCTAATCTTCGAACGTCGACGCAGCTCGGAACTCCGGAGGCCTTCTCTCACTAGGCCTCACAACGGTAGACAAATCGGTCGGCCATACGTTATTGATCGATATCATCGATTTTTGTCTGGAACTGGCCGATTAACGTGGAATTTATGTGAACATATTAGCAATGGCATCGGGCGTCACAGCGAGGGACTAATATTGATCAGCCGTACACTATCGATCGATTTTATCGATTTTTCTCTGGAGTTGACCGGTTAACGTGGCAGTCATGTGAACATATTGTCAATGGCATCGCACGTCACAACGAGGGAGCAATATTGATCAGCCATGTACTATCGATCGATTTTATCGATTTTCTCTGGAATTGGCCGATTGACGTGGAATACATGTGAACGTATTGGCAATGGCATCGGGCCTCACAACGAGGGAGCAATATAGGTCAGCCATGCACTATCGATTGATTTTATCGATTTTTCTCTGGAGTTGACCGGTTAACGTGGACGTCATGTGAACATACTGGCAATGGCATCGGGCGTCACAGCGAGGAATCAATATCGATTAATCATGCACTATCGATCGATTTTATCGACTTTTGCCCTGAATTGGCTGCTTGTTTTGGGAACCATTTGAGTTGTTCAACCTAGCAGATCAGTTAGGTGTCAGTTAACCAGTTCTTTTGTGGAAAATAACAAGAACCTTGGGTCGGATCAAGTACGTCTGGTAACCAACAGAGTATTTAGCGAAGATTTATGGACAAGAATATGCAAAGCTCAGCTCAGATCAAGAGCTAGACAAGCGTTTATATACAGATACACGAGCAAGTGGTGGCGCGGGAGAACCGTAGTAAGGCAATAATAAAGTCTAGAAGCGATTCGCTCTACGGCTGGGGGCAGTCTTAGCCGACTCAATCCCCGAGGCGTAATGGCGGTCTAATGAGATCGAAGAGACTCGTATCGAGCAGCGTCACGGACAAAGACTGTCGTATGATGGGTGTGATGAGCGTCGGATATACGGTACTACTCTACATGTCGACGGAGAACTCTCTACTACCTACAGAGAACAACGGACTCGAGTGCAGTCCGCGCGGAGGAGGATCACTACCCGTGAGACGTGAAGAAGGTCTGCAACTGAGAGAAGACGTGCTGCCGTGCTAGACTGTCTGTACAACGGGCACTGTTGACGCCACCGTCGTGGTGGTTGTGGCTGTCGGATGAGCGGCAGTGGCGGCTGAAACTCCCGTTTCGAGGTCCTCCACGTTGAGGACGACCGGCTTCTGAAGTCGTTCGATCGCTTGAGCGTAACTCGGTGGAGGCGCTTCGTCGTTGACCACCTGAAGTAACAGAATTTCTCTGGGAAATTTGGAAAGATAGGGAGAACAGAGGAGGATGAAATAATGAAAGTCGGTGTCAATCCTCCTCTCTATAGAATGCGCCATGCACTGTACTTCCATGAGGCAATTTTATTGCCTATATGGCCTGCATGGTGACTCAAGAAGGTTCAATGGCCTTTCTGCTATAACAAAGATTTATTCCGTCCGTTTGTCCATATGTCTATCCGCGCAAAATGAATGGCCACCGACAAAAATCGGTCTTTTTTATATAACGCGCCGTGCTTCCCATCTATAAGGCATGTTTATGACTTATTTGGCCAGCATGATGGCTGATCTAAAGATTCATTCTGTTCATTTGTCGGTTCGTCCGTCCGCGCAAAATTAGTGGCCGCGGACGACCTTCACATTGTGTATACAGCATCCACCAATCAATATCGGTCATTGTCGATGGGCGGAGAATAAAGCAATAAAAATCGGTAATAATATACATAATAATACGTCTCTCAGTAGAATGCGCCATGCACTGTATTTCTGGGAGGCATTTTAATGCCCTATTTGACCTGCACGATAGCTTAAGGAGGTCGAGTAACTCGTCCTGCTATAGTAACGATTTATTCCGCCCGTTTGTCCGTATGTCTATCCACGCAAAATTAATGGCCGCCGACAAAAGTTAGTATTTTTGTGGAATGCGCCGTGCTCCCTATCTATGAGGCATTTTTATGTCCTATTTGGCCTACATGATGGCTGAGGGAGACCGAGTAATATACAAAAATCATGACGCATCTAAACATTTATTCTGTTCATTTGTCGATACGTCCGTCCGCGTAAAATTAGTGACCGCGGACGAACTTAACATTATACATGCAGCATCCACCAATCAATATCGATCATTGTCGATGGGCGGAGAATTAAACGATCAAAGTCGGCTTCAATCCACCTCTTCGTGGAAGTAACCGTGCGCTGTACTTCTATTATAATAGGCAATTTTGCCCATTTCGCCCGCATACTAACCTACGGAGATCAAAAGACTCGTCCTGTTGCATATAACGATTTACTCCGTCCGTTTGTCCGCATATCTGTCCGCGCAAAAATAATGACCGTTGATAAAAGTCGGTGTCAATCTCGTTGGAATGCGCTGTGCGTCCTAGTTCTATGAGAGCCATTTTGAAGCTCTATCTGGCCTGCATGATGGCTGAAGGAGCCCGAATAATGTACAAAAGTCATGATGTATATAAAGGTACATTCTGTCCGTTTGTCGATATGTCCGTCGGGGCAAAATTAATGGCCGCCGGACGAGATCCATGTCGTACTTGCAGCACCTACGAGTCAATATCGATCATTGTCGATGGGCACGTCGAGGTGTCCAGTTTACTGACCCGTTCTCGTTCCCACATCAAGTGGTCAATGCTAACCAAAAACCGGTAATGTCAATCGATTTAGATCGATATAGAACGGATCAGTCGTCATTGCTCCTTCTCAAGGATAGTGTAGTCCAGTGAGTATTGCATTCATGTGTCCATAGATGGCGATCGGTTGATTTTGCGTACACGCTGCGTAGAAACCATTCAGTGACCAACAATTTTGCGAAGACGCACAAACAGACAGACTAACTCTATGCAAACTTCCTCAACATGACGAGTCAAGACAACTCTCGTTTTGACTCGTCATGTTGAATAAAGATTTACTGCATCCGTTTGTCCACACGTTCGCCCGCGCAAAATTAATGGCCGCTAGATAGGTTCCGTGGCGTCCACACAACATCTACAAATCGATCACTGTCATGGACGCGAATATGGTGGGTGGCCGATAGGGCGTGACCAATGGGATATGATGGCCCGAGGCCTTTTGGCTAGCCATCATATTCCCACTATTCGCACCTCAGATGGTCAACTCTGGGCAAAAATCGATAATGTTGATCGATATAGAGCTGATCAATCAATGTATTGGTACTGTTAACTTCCTGAGGATAGTGTTGTCGAGTGAGCATTACATTCGTGCGTCCATAGACGGTAATCGGTTGATGGATCTTGTTTGTGCGGCGTCGCGCCCTTTCAGCGGCCAATATTTTTGCGCGGATGCACATGGGGACACGCGAACAAACTAGCCCTTTTACGTACCACAGGATATCAGGGGAGAAAATCCGTTCACCTGTCGGTGATTTTTATACGACTACGGGTCTGTTCATACTACGTGATAGGAGTGACGTGAGCGACAGGATAAAACGTAACATCAAAGCCGTGAGATCAATAGAGAAAATCGATACGTATGCCTTGCCAAGTTGCACCCTTCACAGAGTATGGACAAGCCCTACGAGTAGACATTCCACCGGAAGTCAACCTGTAGTTGACTGGTAGGGCTTTCAGAGTATATATTTCCACAAGTGCCACCTCAAATGCTGAGTTCTGGGCAAAAATCGATAATGTTGATCGATAAAGAGCGACTCGATCGATAGTATTCCCTGGTGGAGAATAGTATTTTCCAGTGAGCACTATGTGGGAAGGTGGAGCACAGCTGCGAGGAGGGGATGACTTTGAAGCTCCCTGCGGTCTACTGCAGGCGATTACGGATAATCTAAGATGGCAGCATAAGGTGGCGCATAATCTGTGCGATTACGCAGAGGCGTCACAACGCGCGAAGCAAATTCTTTCAAACTACCGGGGAAAAGTCGGTCACCAGTGGGCGATAACGCTGTCACCTATCGGCGAGAATTTCATACTCTATCGGGGTCCACTCACAGTTGAACGCTAGGTGTTTCAGAGTTACTCGGACACTGGAAGAGGTGACTTGCAGGTGAAAATGACGTAACATTTACGTCACCGGTGACCTGCAGGAGCTATTTTGGGGCGGAGTCTCGGTGAATTTCAGTGCTATCTCAAGAGTACGTGAGAAAAGCGTGGCGACATTCCCCATCCATTGCAAACACCCCCGTTTGAACTCCTGTCTAGACACCGTACTCCGTTTATCTGAAGATCAAAAGCAGGTCACCTAGCAGTGCTCAGTTAGTTCAGTCGTTCTTCGCCTGCAGTTAAAAATGACGTCACCGATGACCTGTAGGAGTTATTTTGGGGCGGTGTTTAAATGTTATCTGAAGAGTACGTGAGAAAAGCGTGGCGAGAATTCCATCCATTGCAGAAAACACCCGTTTGAACTCCCGTCTAGATACCGTACTCCGTTCACCCGTAGGTCGAAACCAGGTCACCTAGCAGTGCTCGGTTAGTTCACCAACTTTTCACCTGCAGGTGAACCGTGAACCCTTCCAGTGTTTGAGTATCCTCGGCATAGCTGTGCTCTGTCGCGTAACACAAATGCTATCAGTTATGTTTTCGTTGAGGTTTCTGTTTGCTGTTTAGTATTCTGCCGCTGAATCTCTAACCTTCTCGAGAAAAAACAGCAGTTGCCTGCCTGGATGAGGGGAGAACTCGATTGTATTTGCCGTCTAGGCCATCAATTTGTATTCTTCCCAGCCAATTACGGCACTGAACCACAACACCACGTTCTTCCCTCACCGGGCATCAACAGGGAAAGGGAGGAAAAGCGATGATGAAAAAGAGGAGTACACTCACCTGGTTGTAGCTGGGCGGAGGTTTGCTGTAGGCGCGCAGCTTCATCTCTTTCATGTAGCCGAACGTCGTGCTGAACATCGCGTGAATCTCCCAGATGAAAAGACAGACGGAGATGAGCAACCAGAGGAAGTGGAACACGGACGCCGAGTCGTTCGACTCGGCTTCTTGAAGACCGTGGAACAGCGCCGCTGAGGACAGCGAGACCTGAACAGGTTGAGATTGCGCCATGCATTCATTTAATTGGCCCGGAACTACCAGCAGCTAATCGAGGCTGTGGTCCAGCTTACCTTGGCGATGACGTTCGGCGTGAGGAAGATCGGCTTGAACGCGAACACACCGTACATGGCCAGCATGACGATGATGGTGTTCATGATGAAGACGGTGAACGAGAGCAGTGAGTCCGGTCCGAACGCCTCCAACGAGAGAATGATCGAGTTGCCGAAGTTCACCATGATCAGCAGGCCGATGGCCATTCGACTCTGAAACGAAGACGCTGTCTGAGTGAGTAGGCAACAGTGACAAGAGAGGCAGACATGGCCAGTTGCCCTTCGCCGGTTAGCCGACGACGCATTACTCATCACGGAGTTTTGCTGCCCTTCAAGGATTCGTGCCTGATGTGCGAAATGGCGCCGACGGGGAAACGAGGTCTGGGGCACCTTTCTACACGCTCACCGGACACATTCTATTACATCCGAAAGAAATGTTGCTTCATATACGCATAAAATAGCACCTATGTCCGTTTTTCTGTATGACTGTCCTCGCAAAATTAATGACCACTTCTGTGGATTTGGTCGATATGCCAGACGCCGATCATTATCCATGGCCATGGGAATGCGATGGTCACTAGAGACATAAAGAGAAATGAAGAAAACATTCAAAATATAAAAAATATATAAAAAGGGCCGATGTCCGCTTTTCTGTATGTGAGTCCTCGCAAAATTAATGGCCACTTCTGCGAATTTGGCCGATATGCCAGACGTCGGTCATTACCCATGACCATGCGAATGCGATGGTCGCCAGAGGCATAAAGGCAAATGAAGAGAATATATAAAAGTAAAAAATATATAAAAAGAGCGGATGTCCGTTTATCTGTGCTTCTGTACCCGCAAAATTATTGGCCAGTTCGACGTATATGCATATGCCAGACGCTAATCACTATCCACGACCATGCGAATGCGATGGTCGTCAGAGACATAAACACTAATGAAGGAAACCTGGAGAAAATAAGTAATATAAAAAGGGTGTCCGTTTTTCTGTACGTGTGTCCGCGCAAAATTAATGGCCACTTCGGCGTATATGCATATGCCGGTCGCCGGGCACTGTCTATTATCATGAGAATGCGATGGTTGCCAGGCAAATGAAAAAAAAATGTAGAAAGGGCCGATGTCCGTTTGTCTATGTGTCTACCCCCGCGAAATTAATGGCCGCATAGGCGTACGTGCAGATGCTAGCACCTGATCATTGTTTATGAACGTGCGAAAACAACGGTCACCAGCCTAGTCGGAGGGGTGCACCGCTAGAAAAGCGAAGCAAACGCAAATAGGACGGCCTTCCCGTTTAGGAAGCTCCATAGTAGGGTCCTCTCGTAGTGTATTGTCCTTGTAAAACAGTTGAATTCCATTTTTTTTTCAAAAGTCAAGGTCAAAAGAACTGGATGAAGTGCCCTCCCCCACTGGGAAAGATCCCAAAATGTCATTGTCATGAACGTGGGCAGCATTGGAAGATGCAACGTGACAGCCAATCACAACAACACGCGCCAGCCAATCAGAGGACCGACGGTACACGTTCTCTCCGAGTGGCATGTCCCTTCGACACGACCCAATTGGCTGACACGCTCCCATCTCACAATGCTTCCTATATTCGCGACTAGGACCCATGAAATAATACAATGCATTGCAGCTAAGAATAAAAATAAGGGTAAAATAAAAATCCAAAAGCAAATGGGGAGGCCATGTGCAGCAAATTGGATACTGTAATAATTAGATGAAGTAGTTAAATGAACAGGAATAATAATTAGTGCCAGAAAATGCGGATGGATGGCCAAGATCAGCACTAAGAAGGCTACTTGGGTTACGCGATGTATTCTATTAGGTTGTAACGAAATAAATGGCACTGAACCACAGTAAATTTAAACAGTTAATATCTCGGCTTGTAGGCAAGTTTATTAATCGAAATAAAAACCTTCTGATTCTACACATCTTTGCCAACGTGACACAAGCTTTTTTATCCCAGTAGCATAAAAACCAGAAGTTCTGGAATTGACGAAATCTTCGAAGGCACTTTCGGCATCCTGTTGGTATTTGAATGTTTTCCCTACCAAGAAGTCGCCAAGATGCTTGAAGAAATGGTAGTCTGTTGGGGAGAGGTCGGGAGAAGACGGAGGATGTGGTAGAGTTTCAATGCTCAGCTCATTCAATTTCTGCAACGTGCTACATGGGGCGAGCATTGTCGTGCAGAAGGAGAACTCGCCTTCGGTCTACCAAGGCCGGCCGGATATCCTTCAACTTTTTCATCATTTCTTCAATTTGGACTGGAATTTGATCTGGAATGAACCAGGCAATGAACTCACAACGATCTCAATTTATTCAATTTCAAACTGGAGTTCCCACATTCACCAATGGATTGAAAAACACTCAAACTGAACATATGTCATGTATGTGGTCTGACGTAATCTACAGTATTTGTTTTGTTTATTATTTATGGCACACATTTTGTGTAGTGAATAAATAAATAAATAAATAAATAAAATTTCAATGCAGTACTTCTCTGCCGCGATGGATTCACCGGAAGGGAGGAAGCTGTGGTGAATAATCCCCAGCGAACACCACCATACTGTCACCATTACCTTCTTTTGGTGCAATTCCGGCTTCGCAAAAACCTTGGGGCTCTCATCGCTGTCCACCCACTGTGCCGATCGTCGCCTGTTGTCGTACATTATCCATTTCTCGACACAGGCTACGATGCGATCAAGGAATGGGTCCGTTTCGTTCCGTAGAAGCAGTGCGGACGAGATCTCATATCGTCGGTTTCTTTGCTCCTCAGACAGCTCGTGAGGCACCCATCCTTCCAGCTTTTTGGTCTTTCCAATTTCCTTCAGATGCCGGGCAGCTGTGTTGTGACTGACGCCAAGAACCTTCGCTATCTCCCTGGCACCTTTGTGTGGATCCTCCTCTACCACATCTCTCAGCTTGTCCTCATCAACATCACTATGCCTCCCACGACCTTCATGGTCTTCCAAGCTCTCATCTCCATTCCGGAACTTCTGATACTAACGATACGCCGTCCGAATTGTGGAACATCCTTGACCGAATGCGGCGTTGGTCTTCTCGTCCGCCTCCTTAGCTGTAGTGCCCAGCTTGAATTCATACAAGTAAATGCCTCGGATTACCCTTTTGTCCATCTGCAAAAAAGTCAATAAAACTCTAAAGTTTTCCCACTTTTACATAGAAAATTTGGTATTCACCGGTAGAGCAAAGTTTGCGCTTCTAAATGATGTGCCACATGTTACGGTTTGTTCTTGATCAAACGCGTAACGACACGCCAAAAAATGGCGCGAGCCAGTGCCATTTAATTCGTTACAACCTAATACTTCTACCACTTTTGCGTGGACAATTTGGGAAGAATTTTCAACGAAGAATGAGCAACTATAGGAGCGCTAGAGCTACATAGAAGACAGCGCAGTAATATGGAGCCGTTTTAAGGCGATTTTCAAGTAGGACCCTTCTCTTTTGTCACCTGGTTAGATAGGGTCTTTCGCTGGTTACGACAACAACATTTCCATGACGCTGAGTGGACGGCATTCTAGAAGTTGTTCTGCCTGCGCTTTTTCAGACGAACATTTTTTCTTTCAGTTTTTTCTGTGAAAAAAAAGGAAACTCCTTCGGAAGGGATGATAGTATTCCTACAAGTTCTTAACAACGGAGGTCAATGAACTCCAAAGTGACCTATTGAGGGTTGTAGGTGACTATAAGAAAAGCACCGCGGTTGTTTTCAAATTTCCTTCGGAAATCTGTGTAGGTCAGAAATTGTAGAAAACCGCACTATTACTTTAGTGCGGACCGATAAAGCAAAACCGACGTCGGGAACTGCCATGTCGCGGTTAGGATCTAGCCTGCAGAAGGTTTGGAGCTGCAACAGTAGAATAACAGCGATTTCACGATTTGCTTGTTAGCGATACAGTAGCCGAAGTGGAACATTGAGATGCGCCGCTTACCGCCGAGACAGCAGCGACTGGATGGTCGAGTGGGTATGGTGGCGGACTTGCAGGAAAAGGGTCGAGGGTTCGGATCCGGAGATGGTGTTCCTGCATTGCTGGCCTTGCTCGATCCATTTTTGCCGATGTAAAGTGTATCTTAAACACGGTAGTGTACCATAGTGACATTAGAACTTTATTTTAAACTGGATGATACGATTCAAGAACAAAGATAAACACACAAAGCAACAGCGTTTGTAATTCATAGTTCAACAATTCTGATAAAGCTCGACGAAGCATTTAATGCAGAGCTTTGTGTGTTTATTTTTGTTCTTAAATCGTATCATCCAGGTTAAATTAGGCTTCTAATGTCAGTATGGTACACTACCGTGTTTAAGATACACTTTACATCGGCAAAAATGGATCGAGCAAGGCCAGCAATGCAAGAACACCATCTCCGGATCCGAACCCTCGACCCTTTTCCTGCAAACCCACCCCCACAGCCACTCGGCCATCCAGTCGTTGCCGCCTAGCTGGTGAGCGGCGCACCTCAATGTTCCACTTCGATTAGTGTATCGCTAGCAAGCAAATTGTGAGTTCGCTGTAATTCCGCTACTGTCCAGCCCCAAACCTTTTGGAAGTTAGATTCTAATCATGACCTGGCAGCTCCAGGCGTCAGATTTGCTTTATCGGCCCGCATTGAAGTGACACAGTTTTTTGCAGCTTTGTCCTACCCAAGTATCCGCAGGAAATCTGAAAACCACTATGCTGCTACTCAGACAATCCCCTACAACCGTCAGTAGATCACTTTGAAAATTGGGTCACTGGAGCTCCTTTGTGAGCTCTTGGACGGTTCTTAGACTGTCGACTGAGTGGCAGGGTTCTGTAGGTCTGATGTTAAGCAATAGAAGACTTTCATTGAGTTGACGCATGAAAGCGTCACGGCTGAATAAGCTTTTGGAGCGTTTCCTTGACGAAGTAGAATCCACGGCGCATCCTTCATTGAGAGATCCAAATCATTCCTCTAGCCAGCTCGCAGCACAGTGCCTATCCAATAACACATACAATTGCATAATGGGAATGCACGGCGCACCCAACGGGGGTAGATCAACTCCAGCTATTTTTGGTGGATGCGCCACGCATTGCATTCTTCCCGGTATTGTCGTCGTTCCGTCTTATCATGGATATGGGACTCGTTTCGAACCAGAAGAGCCGAAGCTAACCATCCTTCATTCGAGCTCCAATGGTGTCCTGTATGGCGCACTCTTGGAGGGCTCGATAGTCAATCCCTTTGAGAGATACGCCACGCATTCTACTTCCAAGAGGTGTTGTGGAGACAGTTTGAATTGACTTGGCCAGCCGATAGATAAGTCTGGCTCCAATTGACCAATCCTGGAGCGAGGGAAGGCTTGGTTGCCCTGGGCGGGATTCGAACCAAGAACCCTCGAGTTGGTGCCTCCTCAGACTGCGCTACCACGCGCTTATTTCTACTAGTTACAACCAGTTGTGCTCCACAACATAACGCAGAAGTGAAGTGCATGGCGCAACCCAAACCTTACGATAGACGACTTTGCAGTGTATTCTACTGATCAGCTGCAATTTATAGATGCAGCGCAGTCGGAAGAGGCACTGGCTCTCATGTGCACCTCGAATCGGTCCAAAGTTTGAGTCCTCCTCAGGCCTATCAAGTGTTCCATCCCTTAGGTGTCGGTGAACAGGGGTACCAGGCGTGTCATGGAAGGCTAGACTACTGATCCGCCCTTCGGCTGACCACCACAGGCCATTCTATAGTCGAATTCCATTCAGAATGTCTCCGCTATATCTCGTAGAAGTGGAACGCATGGCGCATACCCAGAAGCATTGAGCTTAGCTGGGATTAGGCATACAAAGGGATGTGGCGAAGAAGAATAAGCACATTTACAACAAACAAAAATAGAAGAAAAAGTAAAATGCCACCACACATGCTAATAAAAAATAATAAAATAAAAATTAAACTAAAAATAATTGCAGTAGAAATGGAACGTATGTAGAAACGCAGTAGATGTATGCATGTAAAAGTATATACAAGTAAAGAAAAGTTTAAAAAATTGTGGGAAAAATTGTGGCAAATGGAGGAGGAAGGTGAGATCGATACCGTCCAGCTGCTCTGGTTTGCGCCATGCATTCAAAACGAGTTGCACACGGCTCCGAGAGAGCTTCTTGGCGAGCCGGAGGAATTCCTCCTTTTGCGAAACACGACGCGAAGCGACGTCGTGAAGCCGATTCGGGACAGATTCCTGGTTCGGCCGCTCTCTCCCCTCTCCGTCACCAACCCCGTATTGCGGATGGTCATTTGTTAGGCGGTGTCTTTATAGCAGAACTTCTTCTGAAGGAAGTGACGGCGCCGCCGCCTGTCTGAAGGTGTCTGTAAGGTTGGCGCCAGTGTTGTTCCCACAAGACAGCCTTCGAATTGCTTCCGCGATATCGCATAGAAGTGGAATGCACGGCACATCTTCAAGCGGTCAACCGGCTCCACGGATGCCTGGGCTCATTTTGAAGGGAGCAAATTGATAACGCGAGTCTACACAAAGGTAGAGTGCATGGCGCATCCAAGGACCGTAGATCATTTCCGTGTGTTTCTCGCTGTGTATAGGGACTCACGCCGTCTGACTCGTTAGGACCTGTTCATACTTCTAGCGACAACAGCGACAAGAGCGACAAGAGCGACTAGTACGACGGACATAGTGGGGCGTACGTAAATAATTACGTGCTCGACACTACGTCCGCGACAAATGTAGTGTGGAATACGTAATTATTTACGTACACCACACTACGTCCGTCGCCTCAGTTGCTCCAGTCGCTCTTGTCGCTCGAAGTATGAACAGTCCCTTAGTCGGCTCTGGCCCATCCGTCTGTCCGTGTGGACCCACGCGTGAGTCCACCCGTGCGTCCGCGCAAAATCAATGGCACTGGTCGTCAAGCCTCGGAATGCGGTCAGCATCCGGTGAACTAAGATGAAGTAAAAAGGGTCTTCGTATGAAGTTCACCGACAGATGACCGGATTTTCGCCCACTGGTGACCGGCGTTCTTACAGCAGTTGAATAGGATTTCAAACAAAGGAGCTCACAATTGGCTTCATATGCGCTCACAACGTCCAACTGGAAAGTTTACTAAGCAAATTCACCGGTAGTTGAACGGTGTTTCTCCGAAAATTCAACGCAATTTTATAGAATTACAATTACAATTCTAGGAGTCTGAAACGCATTTTTCAAAAATTTCAAGTCATTTTAAAATAATGCTCGAAATGCATGACAATACGTTCACCTGTCAACGAAATTTTATAAATTTTTGAAATCCCCCCCCCCCTTCCTCGTCAGTTGACCGCTGCGAGTGTCTGTGATCATTTGGGTTCACCGACAGTAGACCGCCAGGAGTTTTAAAGTCGTTCTTGCCAACGACACGGTCAGAAGCGCAAAGCAACTTCTTGTGTGGGTGCTTTTATATGTAGGCGATGGACTTGTCCGTTCCTTCAAGATTGCGCCATGCACTCTACTTCTCGAGGAAATACGCCTGAGGATTCGAAACTCGACCATTGGAGCTTATTCTATAGAAGACGAATAACCTTAACAGACACCAATCTTTAGCCGATTTACCCTGAACCGGTACATCGATTCCCGCGTGGGTAGTGGAAAGCGGAGCATCGATTAGTGTAATAGAACGCCTCGACAAACGACAAATTAATTGCGAAGTGGGAGAGAGAGCAAGAGTCACCTGGAACATCTTCTTCTTCGAGCGGACCCAGTTCGTCATCGTGAACATCGTAGAATGGTCCATGGTATTCTGAAAGACACGGATTCAGAAGTGGACGACGATATCAGTGGAAACATGAACCGACGTCAATGAGTGGAGAAGCGACAGAGTATATGGAACGGCAAAGGAGTAGGAATTCTGTGGTTCAGGTGACTAGAACGGTATCGTGCGGGAAGGGAGAATCTTCTGAAGAGTGAGAAAGGAGAACTCTGAATCTGTAGATGTCGACGAATGTCCAGAAATGATTCAGAAGTAGTTGAGCCAGAAAAGAACCTGGATTCAAGAAGAAGAAGAACGAAGGGCAGCTGTCAAGGTCGTAGCCCTTGATCACTCAGTGGAATTGGACGACTTACTTGAAAGAATTGACCACAGCCACCAATATCCTGGGGCCGGATCCGTCAATCTCGAGGTAAAGGTAAAGGAACCCTCGTGGGTATGGAGAGATCCATGAAGATTGTGGGGTATGCTCTACCTAGTAGTATACACGTGAATGGGAGGGTAAGGCATACCATTTTGGCGTCAAATTGGACACTTGTAAGGAAAAAATTGAATCAAACTGAACAAATTCTAAATCAGAATCTTTCTTTACAGTAAACAATAATAAATAATTAATATATAATAATAAATAATTTTTCTTGAACAAAAAATATTCTTTCTACGGGACAGATTTTTTTGTTCAAAGAAAATTTAGTATGACTTTCATTCGAAGTTTTATATCACCTACCCCAATAATTGAACACACTATGAAATTTCATAAAATGCCTATTTTTTATATAAAAGTAATGAATTAAAATTTGTTTTGAAGCACAGAAAAACACTCTTGAGATCAAGCTGAACGTCTTCCATATCGAACTGTGGTTTTCCCGCGAAAAATGGAGATATTTGTGGGTAAGGTATACCCTTTTGGGTGTGGGTAGGGCACACTATTTTCACGTCAGATTGGACATTTTTCCAATTGGACACTTTTTTGAGGTAATCTTGACGCTTTTGAAATCAAAGTGAACAACATTCAAATCAGAACGAGTTTTTTCACAATAACAATTTTTAAAGAATTTCAAAAAATAAAATCAAAAATGTTGGATTAGAAGAGGCTCTCCGAGAATCGTAGAATATTTTTTGCTCAAGTAAAATTTAGTATGCTTTATTTCGGAGTTTTTAAATCACCTGGCGCAATAATTGTATGAGATTCTATAAAATTTCTATTTCTCAGGGAAAAATAATGAACTTAAATGTGTATTAAAGCGCGGAAAATCGCTTTTGATTTATTAACGGCTTTGTACGACTAGATCGTTTTGATATGAACGTTTTCCATAGTTTTGTCAGAACGAGTTTTTCTCACAAAAAATTAGGGACCATCCGAGACGGTTAGAGAAAATTTAGTAGAGTTTATTTCGAATTTTTCAAATTCCCTGTCTTAATAAATGAAGACATTGCTCGAAATTGAAAAAAAAGATAGAAATTGAGTTAAAATTCATTTTAAACCGTGGAAAATCAGCAGAAGAGATCGCGCCATGCATTCCTTTGGATTGTCGAAATTTTGATCTACTTGATTGCGTAATTAGTGCTCATTTAAAACAGCGGTGTCAGTAAATTTTGTTTCGTACAACGGTTCTTGTTGTAGTTTTTACATCAGCGTGACTCGATGCAAACAGAATTTTCGCTGTCAATCAATCAGGAAATTGGACGAGCTAGACCAATGCATGGCGCGATCTGTACTGCCAATGCACTGTGAACTAGACAATTGCTGCCTTTCTGCGCTTTGAAACAAATGTTAATTCAGAAAACTTCAAGAAATGAAAAAAATCTAAAATCTCGGCATTGGTGATAACCACATTTATAAAAGTATTAATATAACAGCATAGATGTTAGCAAAAATTCAATTCATTGGTTTTCTCTGAAAAAAGATGAAATTTTCATGAAATTTCAATTTACCTATTGAGGCAGGTGAATTAGAAGGTTTCGAAGAAAGTCATGCAAAATTTTCCTTGAACGATTTGTGGAAAAGCTCGTCTTGATTTTGAAGGTGTTCAGTTTGATTTCAAAATTGTGAAGTTTGCCAGAAGAGTGTCCAGTTTGATTGAAAGGTGTCCAATATGGTACACGTTGTGACGACGCACCGCAGGAGTGTGGGAACGCGCCGTTACTCGTAGCGTAGCCGCGGAAGCCAATTAGACACCTACTCAACTGCACAGTCAGGGCACATGAATGGCTACCACGACTACGATAGGAGGCGCACCACAGGGGCGTTCCCGCACCCCTGTGGTGCAACTTCGCGTCTTGTACCAAATTGAACATTTTTCAAACCAAATTGGACGCCTTTCAAATCAAAAGGGACAACTCTCAGGTAAAATTGGACATTTGCGTCCAAATTTATTTGAAAAAAGTCCAATTTGACGGGAAAAAAGGTATATATGGTGAATGCCTTCACAACGTAGGTATGTTTCTTCCTTCTACCCGCTAAATCCGGGGTATAGTCGTTGACGAATCTGGCTCCCGAACGGGATTGCCGTGGATAAAGTAATAACCCATGAATAGGGTAAGAATACCTCCAAAAGAGTAACGGATCTTCAAGACAAGATGAACACAAAGCGAAGGTCAGGAAGCCGTTCAATGAGGAAGTGCGACAGCTCCTCTCTGCAGGACACGGAAGGGGGCTCGCGGCGTTAAACTCGATCGCCGCCGGGTTCTTTCGTCGTCGTTTCACGTCGCTTCGACGGCTGTAACATCTGTCCATTGTCTGCCACGCTGTCGCCGAGTGACGAACGGCCGATCAACACGAGAGCCCCGCCGAGAGCAAACTTCACTCCAGTTTTCCTCTCAAATGAACAGCTCCACGGAGGTCTGATGACCCGGAAGAGCTTGAGCTGTCTCAAGCTCCTTCGGGTCATCAAACCTTCGTGGAGTTGTTCAGTTGGGTATGCTCTATGGTGAGATGAGCTGAAAAGCGACAGGGAACCAAGGGAGGTGGCAGTTGTCCTCCAAAGTAAAGAAAAAATTTAAAAAAAAAACAAAAACTCGAGGGGAACTCGAGGAGAAGCATCTTCACCTTAGGAACAAATTTCGGAATCGATTGAATATAGAGTGAGGTCGACCAAGCATCAGCCTTCAGCAGATAATGTGAACATTAGGCGCTTGGGAGGGTGATGGCGACGTCGGAGGAGGCGCCGGATGTCGCATGCACCCCGATTCCAGCTTCTTGGTTCGGGTCCCGCCCAGTCCAACTAAGCCTTCCACCTTCCGTGGTCGATTAATTGGTACAAGACCAGTCTGGGAAGGGTAAAATTCTGACTTGTCTATCGGATGGCCATCGCAAGTCATTGTATAGACACGCTATGTACACATTCCAAGCGCCTCTATGATATCGGGTGGAAGTAGAATGCGTGGCCCATCCCGCGGATGGTTTAGGCTAATGCCGCCGTTTGTCCCTATTCCTAATTCTGAAGAGTTCTCAAGTAATCTTCTGTCTCAAAAAGTGCTAGAACCTTGGTTTTAAGAGTGGTGTTCCCACAAGTTGGATGAACCTTATCTCCCTCTTCATCAAGAAACGACCTGGCGCAGTGTTTATTTACAAAAATAGTAATTGAATATAGTAACTAAAAGAGTGTTCCGTCTAAAGGCAGGTGAAATAAGCCTTTTTCTTCTTTTTATTCATTTTCGTGAAATCCTTTATTTCTTTGCATTATTCTTTATTCGTCTGTATTATTCACGGCGATGGCGCAGTCGGAAGAGGCGACGGCTGCCACGTGCACCACGAATCAGTGTTCTTGGTTCGGGTCCCGCCCCGGCCAATGAAGTGTTCCATCCCTCGGAGGTCTGTCAGTTTCTGCCAGACTCATTCTGAGGTGGATAATCCGCTGATTAGTCCAGCGGCTGGCCACCGCAAATCATTGTATGGCCAAATACGAATTGGAATCGCCTCCACGACAAAATCCCGTAGAAGTAGAATGCATGGCGCATCCCAAAAGGGATTGATTGACGTCCTCCTCTATCCTGTATCCTTTTTATACCGCAAGTAATCGGATAGGCCTTCAAAGTATCTCCGCGATTGCTCGTAGAAGTAGAGAGCATGGCGTATTCAACAAAGATAATGATTAGCGCCGACCTTTCCCTACGCTAATTCGAACATACACAGATAAAAGGATAAAGGATAAGGGACTTCGTTATTCAATCCCCTTTGGGATGCGCCACGTATTCTATTTCTATGGGATGTCGTGGAGGCGATTTGAATGCGTATGTGGCCATACAATGACTTGCGGTGGCCAGCCGATGAACAAGTCAGCGCTTTATCCTCCCCAGACAAGTCTGGTACCAATTCACCGACCCCGGAGGAATGGAAGGCTTGGTTGGCCTGGGCGGGAAATCCGAACCAGGAACCTGGTATCGGGTGCACGCAACAGTCGCGCCTCCTCCGACTGCGCTACACGCGCCCTATACACAGAGCAGACGCAGAATATCTCAGTGAAAACTGGAGCTTCCAGGCTTTAGACGATGAAAAGCACTTTGAGGAGAAGTGTGACAATGAACAGATGACGACAATAAGGAGTCGTACAGTACATGTCGCAAAGACGCATCGCAGAGGTGCGGGAACGCGCCGTTGCTCCTACCGTAATCGCGGCAGCCAATCAGGCACCGGCGCAACTAGGCACGCAGGGCACGTGATTGGCTGCTTGAATTGCGGTAGAGACAACGACGCATTCCCGCATCTCCTGCGGTGCGTCTTCGCGGCAGATACCTTCAATTTTATTTGAAAGTTTCCAATTTGACGGAAAAGGTATATCTGGTGAATGTCGCCACATCATGAGCATGTTTCTCCCTTCCGTCAGCTGACCCCCAGGTTTAATCGTTGATGAATCCGTTGCTCCTGTAGTAATCGCGACAGCCAATCACATGCCCTGCCTCTGCGGTTGAATCGGTGCTTGATTGGCTGCCGCGGCTATGATTGGAGCAACGGCGCGTTCTCGCACGCCTGCGGTGCGTTTTCGCGACAATTACCCAAATTGAAGACTCCTCAAATCAAATTGGACACCTTTTGAGGGAAGCTTGATGCGTTTGAAATCGAACTGAACATCTTCCACATCTTAAACGAGCTTTTCCCTAAAAAGTAGGCTTTCTGAGAGTTAAAAAAAATTCGTTCAAGGAAAATTTAGCATGATTTTCTTTGAAATTTTTTAAATTCTGCACCAATAAATGAACACAGCGTTTGAAATTTCATACTTTTCATACGTTTGCTGTGCAACTTCGCGACATGTACCGGTCATCGAATTCTAATAAAAGATAAGAGACTATAGATGATTGACTGCAGATGCACTTGACTTGATCTTTCCTGAAAATCGGAAAAAATTCAAAAAAAGTTGGAAAATCTGAAAGAATTTAATTGACATGAAAGAATGGAAGGCAGAATGGCCTGCGGAGAGGCTTCAGAAGCCTAAACCCGAAAGCGCTCCGTTGCCCTGACTTCTACCCGGCCGCCAGCCGGAGTGGAATGGAAACACTAGCGATAACAAACGTCACCTGGAAGATTGATAGTGAGTTTCCAGTGTAATAAGACAGCACTGGAGTCGACGGTCGACGTCACTCTAATAATAAAAAATGACCTTCTGGAGGCGCATTGCTGGAGACTTAGTGGTCATTGCTCGCTTTTTAGTGAGCAGTCCCAGATGGACCGGTTTGCTCCGTTATTGGAGCGAAAATCAAAGGCGCCTGTGATCAGCAGATGAGTCTGGTGGCGTCTGGCGCTAGGACGGCTAGAACCAAAGGAACCCGCAGGGATGGCGTCGGCTCCTTTTAGAAGACGCTCCCGGGGTATCCATCGTTTAGAAGGCAATTTCCGCGTTCAGATGAGAATTTCTCGCCGTCCGAATTCGATGTTCAGCCGCGGCGGCGGCGGCGGCGGCCAGTCAGCCAGCCAGTTACTGGCGCGTACAAATTGAATTTGTCGGCGCCGGTTTACATGCGCTGAAGGGGGGGGGGTGGCCAGTTGAGTCGGTGACGGAGGGATTCCGACGAAGCGCCGAACGTGCTCGGCCGATCTCTGAACGAACGAACGGCGCTGACCTCGCTCGCCTGGCAGCAGGGACGAGTTCCGGCCGGGTGTTGCGCCATCTCCAGACCGGTCCCCGAGATCGAGAACTCAGTGCGAATGCACCGGCGGCGGGTGCTTTGATGGACACTCGGCTACAGCTGGAATAAGCCATGTGGACGGCAACAGCTGAGTTTTGCAGACTCGATTGAAAGGGTGTGGTTGGTATGCATAGAGCATGCCACGATAGTGCCGGGGTCGGTGAACTGGTGCCGGACTCGTCTGGGGAGGATAAAGCGCTGATGTATATGGTACAGGTCACTGAATACGAATATTCAGATGTACCCTATTCGGGGGGGGGGGTCCACAGATATAAAAATTTTGTAACAAATTAACTTGAGACTTACCAAGCGGCTCCTAGAGAACACGATAGGTCCTAAAAGGAACAAAAATTGCCGCGGTTTTACAACCGCCTCGGCGGGCAAAGAGCGGGCAATGGAGCCATGCCACATGCTCACTGCGGCTTGACATGTTAGAACCAGGATCTAACATGGTGAGGAGGGTCACATAAAGCCGCATGCCACATGGTGACCACCGCCTGACAAGTTATAACCAGGATCTAACATGGTAAGGACGGCATATGACTTTGCCTGCTTACAAAACCGCGGCGAAAAAATAGAATTTTTTCGTTTTTTTTCTCGTGAAATTTTCTAGTTTAGGTCCTATATTGCTCTGTAGGAGCCGCTCGATAAGCCTCAAGTCAATTTGTCACATAATTTTTAATTCTGTGGACCAACCCCCCCCCCCCCCCCTCCGACTAGAAGATAGATCCGAATATTCTCATGGTTGGGAAATAAGGAGTATCAACTGACTACAGCGTATCGATCGGAATTATCGATTTTTGCTCACTATTCATTACGGTTTAAGGAGGGAATCACAGTATCATATTTGGGCTTTCATCGATGTTGATCGGTTCGTAGAAGCCTGTTCAGTGGCCAGTATTTTTGCGTGGACGTGCACACAAACATACGGATGGACCCGTTTTCTTGCATATTGTACTGAATCAACAAATGGTTCAATGTTTGGGTCCCATCTGAGCCAACAGAGCATTCATGTGCCTCTGAGTTGGCAAATAGCTGACAGACCTGCCTGACAAACGTAAAACGCCGAACTTGTTCATCGACTGGTAATCGCAAGTCATTGTGTAGGCCAAACACGCGCTCAGGTTGCCTCTACGACATCCCGTAAGGCCCCGTTCATACTCCCGACGCCAAGCGACGCGATGGCATGTAAAGTGGCCATATTGATCGATCGCGTCGCTCAATCAATATGGACATGTGGCGTGGCGTCGCTCGGCATCGAAGTATAAACGAGGCCTAAAGTGGAAGGCATGACGCATCCCGCAATGGGATTGGCTAGCGTTCTCCTTTACAAATTCTCCTTTAGCACGCTGTCGACCGTGTGACACGATGCCGGGCCATACTCGTTCGGCTGCTTGGGAACGTGTGACATGATGCCGTGTCACAGCCTTGGCATTTATTTTTCTAGTTGAATTCAAATATTTCGCAGGATTTTTTTTTGTATGTGTACTTTATCATTAGATTGCCAAAGGCGGAGCTTACTATTGTAAAAAGGGACTTGAAAAACGGAACCCAAAGTTAACTACAAGGACCACTAACAAGTTATTTAAGTGAAATTGGCACATAAAAGGAATTGAAAATCAAAGAGTGAAGGTCGGCTTTAGTCAATTCCTCTGTGGAATGCGCCGTGCATTCGACTTCTACGTGATGTCGTGGAGGCAATTTGAATGCGTATTTGACCTACATAATGACTCGCGGGGGCCAGCCGATGAATAACTTCAGCGTTTTACCCTTATAAGGCAGCTCTGCCACCCACTTACCGACCCGGAGACATGTGAATGCTCTATTGGCTCAAATCGGAACCCGAGCCTTGAAGAACATCCTGATTCATTCAAGATACGCAACAGAACGGGTCCATCCGTTCATCTCTAGGCACGTCCACGCGAAATTACTGGCCGTTGAAAGGACACCGGTCCTTATCGATGAACGCGTGAATACGAAATGCACTCGGCCATATTTCTGTGATTCCCTTTTTAGACGGTTAATAGTGGGCAAAATCGATAATTCCGATCGATATATCGTGGTCAGTTGATGTATCGTGGTTCTTCCTTCCGGAGGATGCTGCATTCAGTGACTTAACAAATTCGTCAGTATTTCATCGCTACCAGACAAGCCTGGACACCACCGAGCCCAGAAGGACGGTAGGCAAGGTTGCCTTGTGGGGACCCAAACCAATGTCCTGGAATCAGATGCACGCGACAGCCGGCGCCTTCTGCGACTGAGCCACCACGCGCCCAGCCGAAAACTAGGAGGAAACAGTAAAGCTCACGTGGCCCTTTCGTCCAATTTCGTTCCTGTAAGCCGTTTCGGGTTCGCTTTTCAACAAGGGACCTTTCCAGGCCGAGAAATGGCTTCATTGTGAAGCCTAGTTTGGTAGACTAAAGCTTCTTCAAGAATCCACATGAGCTGCTTAGCTAGAAGACCTTCGCCGCCCGTTACTAACGACTTCAGGCGACCACTGTGCTAGATTCAAAAAGCTGAACGTAAGAGCTTGAAGACTATGAATTGTATGTCGCTAATATGACCTACATGGAAGGGTGAGAGCGCGCCATCGGTTCATAGCCAATCTTGGCACAGACCGAACATGTTCCGACCAATCACGGCACTGACCGCGTGCACTCCGTCATGGTGGCAACCCTGCAGTTTCGTGAGATTGTGAAACACCGAGGTGAATTGGTACTGGTCCTTTATGTGGCCTACATGGGGAGGAGACAATACAGCAGTTAATCATAACCAATCAGACCACTGACCGTACATGCCACTGTGGTGAGCACGTCCATTTTGGCTGATTACTCTGTTGAGTTCCCCTTCTCGCCACGCAGGCCACATTAACGACCAGGATAGAAAATTCGGTACATGTCGCGAACATGGGCAGCATTCTTAGATGGGAGCGCGTCAACCAATGAGATCTCATTAAAATGGTATGACATTCAGACAGGATGAATAGTGTCAGCATTCTGGTTGGCTGGCGTGTCTTCGGCCGATGCACTACTTGGTTGTGATTGGCTGGCGCCCAACCACCTCCTAATGCTGCCCATCTTTGCGACATGTGCCGAAAGCTCAATACAAAAGATTGCAAATCTTAGTGTAGGCGCGTCATCCTCTATAGGCCTAACACAATAGTCGCTGTGACAATTCTGAACAGAAGAGAATTTTGAGTGAAGGTTATTTGGCAGCTTAAAATGTTGCAGAATATGGCGGTAACTAATGGGGCGTCAGCTGATTTCTTTCTCCGCCGATAAACAACGTATTAAGTGCCCAAGAATAGCCGCGTTCATTCAGCCGTTTCAGAACGAGAGAACGACGAGAGGGAGCTGCGCTGCTTCAGTGTCGTCGTGTTATCGACGTTGTCAGCCGCAGATTTACGAGCGTGTCTGTGTGGTGGTGAATGTTATCAGTGGTGTAATGGGAGCCGCAGCGAATTGTACGCAAGATTTATGGTTGAAATTTGCCTATGATGTATGGGACAGGAGAACTGCGTTGGGGTATGAGCTAACCTACACCTGGGTTAGGGCTTTACCTAAGAGTATGGACGATTTTCATTTAAAATTTCAAAATTTTGGCTTCGTTATTGCGAAGAAAAAAGCCAAAGGGTAGCTAAAAAGCCTCATTCTAAGGCCCCGTTTATACTTCGACGCCGAGCGACACGACGCCACGTATAGTGGCCATTGATATTGATGTGTATTGATGTATTGATTGAGCGACGCGGTCGATCAATTTGGCCACTATACCTGCCGTCGCCTCTCTCGACGTCGGAAGTATAAACGGGACCTAAGGAAGGCTAATAGAAAATGGCTTTTAATTTGCTAAAAGTATAAAATAAGCTGAGCACTGAGGAAGGTGGTACTAGTCTTTAATGTGGCCTACATTGGTAGGGGAGAACGCGGCAGCCAGTAACAGCCAATCAGAACACCGTTCGTACACGCTCCCTCTGGTCAACACACCCGATCGAAGCGGTTTGACCCAACCTCCCACATGTAGGTCGCATTAACGACTAGTTCCCATATGCTAGGCAGCTAAGGAGTCCCCTGAGCCATATGTGGGTCAAAAGAAAGAAAATGATCTCTGAGTACGGCGTGAGAAGAATGCTAACTGTGTTGCAAACTGCTTCTCAATATGAAAAATAAATAAAAGAATGGCCAAATAACTGAATAAGCAGAATAGCAGATGAACAAACAAATAAACAATAAAATAATTAAGTAACTAGTTATTAGATAATTAAGCGAAAAATAGATAAACGAGTAAATATGTGGCCAAACAATTCAATAAATTCATTAATAGGCGACGAAAAGGTGAGGATAAAGGTGTCGTTAATTCAGTTCCTTTTTGGGGATGCGCCATGCATTCTACTTCTACGGGATGTCGTGGATGCGATTTGAATGCGTACTTGATCTGTACAGTGACCTGTGGTGACTAGCTGATGAACAATTCAGCGCTTTATCTTTCCCAGACAAGTCTCGTATCAATTCATCGACCACGGAGGGATAGAAGGCTTGATTGCCCTGGGCGTGGCCAAGACCTGGAACCTTGAATCTGGGTGAACGCGACAGCGGCGCCTTTTCCGGCTGCGCTAACGTGCGCCCAAAAATAATAGGTAAGAAATAGGAACAAATATTGGTAACCTAATAAATAAATATTCAAATCTATTGATAGGTAAATAATAAACAGATCGATAAACAAATAGATCTATAAATAAATAGTGAAACAAATAAAATTAGTAGATATACAAAGGAGTTAATCCGTCTTTTCTTTGTCTATTTGTCTATTTATTTGTATATCTGTCTCTCCGCCCGTCCTCCCATCCCGTATGCCTGCCAACTATTATCGATCAATTTTATCGATTTTTGTCCTTAATTTCTTCCTGAAGAGATGACAAATGTATTGATCGTTGTTCACATTTCGTTTCAAATCCTATCCTCAGTGACTGTGCCGAAGCCCAGTGGTCAACAAAACAAAACAATCAAAACAATACATGAATATATAAACAAATTAATGAATTATTAGATAAAGAAACAAAAAATATTTGAAAAATAACTCATTTAAAACGAAAAAATTTATGAAAAATAAAATAGGTAAACAAGTAATTTTTGAGTAAAATGTTTATGGCGGGTAAACAGGATTGAAGCGATTCAGATAATTTTTGTTTTTCTTTTACAAAACAGCTGATGCGGTGCCATTAGTATCAATCCTACCTGCAAACATGTGTCGGGCGCAAGAAAATTCCATCCCCCATCTTGTAGCCAAATTTTAAGAGAACACGGAGATACTCTGACCCATATCTGGGTCAGGAGAAGAGCATACTCATATTGGGGTTAAAACAAACATGAATTCGACGCATTGATTCGAATTTTTGCGGGTTTGACTTGAAGTGGAAGGAAATGGCAATGAGCGGCGAAGCGTTGAAGAAGAGATCAAACGATGAAAAAACAACAGAAAAATAAAAATTGGAGTAATGCGAAACAATCAATATTTGTAAGGGTTACTTTGCAACTCTTCGAAAGTTACATGTTGGTCGGGTGTAGAGGCAGAAGAAAGGAGAATTTTTCATTTAAAATCGAACTTCTTTAGACCACCTTGTAGTTACGGCACATATTTAGAGGAAAAAAGTAGAAATTAGCCCCTAATCTTTCCGGAATGCGCCATGCACTTCGCGACTCGACCTCTCGTGCAGTCAAACATTTCAATCAAACATGGCACTGACCGAAAAGTAGACAAGTCGCTTCAACTAAGCATGACGGTGGCCAAAAAGTAGACATGTCGCTTCAATTAAGCATATCGATGGCCATAAAGCAGACAAGTCATTTCAATTAAACATGGCGTGACTAAAAAGTAGACAACTCATTTCAATTAAGCATGACGGTGGCCTAAAAGTAGACAGGTCGATCAATTAAGGATGACAGGGCCAAAAAGTAGACAAGTCCTATCAACTAAGCATGGCGGTGGCCAAAAAGTAGACATGTCGCTTCAATTAAGCATATCGATGGCCATAAAGCAGACAGGTCATTTCAATTAAGCATGGCGTGGCTAAAAAGTAGACAACTCATTTCAATTAAGCATGACGGTGGCCTAAAAGTAGACAAGTCGCTTCTATTAAGGATGATGGGGCCAAAAGTAGACAAGTCATATCAACTAAGCATGGCGGTGGCCAAAAAGTAGACATGTCGCTTCAATTAAGCATATCGATGGCCATAAAGCAGACAAGTCATTTCAATTAAGCATGGCGTGGCTAAAAAGTAGACAACTCATTTCAATTAAGCATAGGTGGTGGCCAAAAAGTAGATAAGTTCGTTTCCATTATCCATGGCGCTGACCAAAAAATAGACAGGTCCGTATTTTTCCTGTCGGTCAAGTTCTAACCAACATACATATGGGTCAGGGTGGAAGATCGGTTAAATCTCTTCCTACGGAGCTGCCTGAGAGGAGGGGATTCGACGAATTCCTAAGGGAACTGACTATAGAACCCTCAAGTGGCTCATAACCTTATCTAACAACGTCACGCAGGTAAACACTGAAGTACAACCAGCGATTAGACTGACGGCAGAGAACGAGCACTAGTCGAAGCCAACGCGTCTCTGCGGGCTGTAATCCAGAAGCCGGTTTGCCGCTCCACTGCTGGTCTGTGCCGCCGTGGCCGACGGCACTTGAGAAACTTGTCGGCCGGCATAGGGTCCTGGAGCTTATGGCCGGACAGGTACATTGGAGCGCGTTTGCTGGCAATTGCCCGTGCGACTGGGAAAGAACGCCGAGAACGTAGAGGCGGGGGGCTTAGTTGGGAAACGGTGAGGAGCTTTAAGGCCTTAAGACCGGACATTGGTAGGGAATGAAGACCTCTCCAGAAGTCCCAAAAGCCTAGGCCTCCATCCCAACAAGCCTTGAAAAGCCTAAAACTTGTGCTGCCCAAGCTGAGCGTCTGGGAATCTCCCAGCCTCGGAGAAAAAACCCGACATCGTGAGAATATCCATGCTGACGCAGGCGACGCGACGACAGATGGTGACGGAGCGCGTGGTCGTGGGAAACTGACGGTGCGAAGAGGGGCGGAGCCGCCACGGGTGGGGAAACTTTGAAGGGCGCGCTCGCACGCACACACGCACGCTCTCGTCTCACCACTCCCACTTTCTTCAGCTGGAAGAACCTCCTTATGAGACATGAGAAAATCGCCTGAGAGATCTTCCAAAGCGGCCTGGATCAAGAGACCGTAGCACAGTGGCTTAGAGGGCTTACAGCGGTCCGCTGGAGACGCAACGACTTCAATTCCGCATCCAGGCCGTGGATTTGGAAAAGAAATTTTTGGAAAAAAATCGAGCTGGAATCGCGTGAAAACTCCAAGCGAACCTACGCAGTATAAAGCCCCGTTTATACTTCTGACGCTGAGCGACGCGACGGCATGTAAAGTGGCCAAATTGATCGATCGCGACGCTCAATCAATATGGCCACCATACGTGGCGTCGCATCGCTCGGCGTCGGAAGTATAAATGGGAGCTAAAGCAGGATAGAAGTGAGCCATACTTTATTCACTGGGATGCGCCACGCATTCAACTCCCATACAAAGTTCATTCTCTCGTTTTAGGCACTTTCCGTAGGAAATAGGAGTCTCAGAAGTGAAGTGGTCTGCTACCAGTATAGATGTTGGTATACGCCATGCATTACCCTTTAATATGAATTTCTGGGGTTGACCTAATGGGGGTTATACACAATGTTCGATGCTTATGTAAGACGATTTAGCACAGCTATGACGACTCAGACACTGGGAGAGGTCACCTGAAGGTGAAAGATGGGAGACCGCTCACTGAAACTCCGCCCAAAATAGTTCCTACAGGTCAACTTTTATGTCCAAATACGTCATTTTCGCCTGCAGGTGAGCTCTCCCAATCTCTGAGGAGGATAGCTCTGGAAATCCTATTGGTCAACTCCGGGTGAAACGCCGGTGAAGTAGAGAGCTAGCTGCTGAGACAATGGGAGAGGCCACCTGCAGGTGAAAAATGGGTGAACTAACATTCCCTGCTAGATGACCTGATTTCGACCTACAGAGGATCGGACGAAGACCTACAGATGACCGGATTACGGTATCTAGGCAGAAATTTAAAAGGGGCTCACTACCACTCGTGTATCACTCGAAGGTGAAAATATCGGTGCTAGACCGCTCACTGAAGCTCCGCCCCTGAATATGCAGCTCCTACAGGTCACCTGTGGCGTCAAAATACGTCATTTTCACCTGCAGGTGAACACTCCCAGTGTCTGAGTGGAGTACCAGAAGAGGCGTTACCTCGATGGGCTGCCGTCTTTTTTTCTCGTTCGTTCCTCTCGTAGTCTTTGTCGGACCAAGGAGCTCGTCGCTGTCGCTCGAGTGAGGAGAACTCAAGAGGACCCACTTCTACACACGACTGAAGCCGTGAAGTGCCGCCGCGTTCACGTCGAACGAGGTTGGCGAAGGTCACCCACGTCGTCAGCCGATTTGGTAACGAGCTCTCGTTCGAGTTCAAGCAGCAAACCCCAAAAAGTTTTTTTCTTCAAAATTCATGCCTTGGTCAGGACTCGAACTCTCCGTACTGGTATGGAAGACAGCCCCGTAGTAGTCGATGACGTTGTATTGGAGTGCAGAAACAGATTCGTATATATTGAAGAGAGGCGAAGTTGAAGGTCTTTGGCCAAAGGACAAAAGGATAAGAGACGGCGTCAATCAATCCCTTCGGGGATGCGCCACGCATTCTACTTCTACGGGATGTCATGGAGGCGATATGAATGCGTTTTTGGCAGATATACCACTTTCACATCGAATTGGACATATTTTGCGTCAAATTCGACACTATTCCAAGCAGCATAAGATTTTTTGGATCTATCCTAGTCGGGGGGGGGGGGTCCACAGAATTATTATAAAAGGTATGTAACTAATTGACTTGAGGCTTACCAAGCGGCTCCTAGAGAACACAACAGGCCCTAAAAGAAACAAAAAACGAACGAACAAACAAAAAAAAATCGCCGCGGTTTTACAACCGTCTCTTCGGGCAAGGAGCGACCCGATGAAGGCATGCCGCGTGCTGACTACGGCCTGACATGTTATAACAAGGATCTAACATGGTGAGAAGGGCACATAACTTCGCCTGCTTACAACCGCGGCGAAAACAAATGTAATTTTTCTTCGTTTTTCTTTCTTCGTGAATTTTTCTAGTTTAGGTCCTATGTTGCTCTGTAGAAGCCGCTCGGTAAGTTCCAAGTCAATTTGTTACATAATTTTTAATTTTGTGGACCCCCGACTAGGATAGATCCGAATATTCTTATGGTTAGGAAATAAGCAGTATTAACTGACTACAACGTATCGATCGGAATTATCGATTTTTGCTTACTATTGACGATCTAGGGGCGCGTGTAGCGTAGTCGGAGGAGGTGCGACTGTCGCGTGCACCCGATACCAGGTTCCTGGTTCGGATCTCCCGCCCAGGCCAACCAAGCCTTCCATCCCTCCGGGGTCGGTGAATTGGTACCAGACTTGTCTGGGAAGGATAAAGCGCTGACTTGTTCATCGGCTGGCCACCGCAAGTCATTGTATGGCCAAATACGCATTCATGTCGCCTCCACGACATCCCGTAGAAGTAGAATGCGCTGGCGCATCCCAGAAGGGATTGAGTAACGCCGTCCTTTATCCTTTATCCTTATCCTTTATTGACGATCTAAAGAAGAAATCACAGTATCACATTTGCGCTTTCATTGATGTTGATCGGTTCGTAGAAGCCTGTTCAGTGGCCAGTAATTTTGCGTGGACATGCATATGGACAAAAAATCAATTTGATCAATATAATTAAATATTTTCAATTTGACCATAATTTTTTAATTCTGTGCCCCCCCCCCCCCGACTAGGATAGATCCGATTTTTTTAATTGAAGCAAACCCTTCCAAATCGAAATGAACTTTTTCTACATCTTTTTCTAGACTTCTTCAAAAAGATTGAAATAATTTTTTGTTCAAGGAAAGTTTGAGTACAACTTTCTTTGCGGTTTTAAACCACTTCCCAATAAGTGAGCACATTGTTCGAAAATTTATAAAAAAATTTTTTTTTATGAAAAATAATGGTTTAGAGCTCTTTTAAAAGGCAGGAAGGCGGTCATTTTTAGTGCCAGAAACAGGTTGCGCCATGCCGTCTTCCAAAGAGATCGTGATTTTTATTTGATTGATAGCAGAATATCTGTTTCCATGGGGTTTATCACCTGTTGACGGTGTAACAAAAAGAAGTGGAAAATTTTGATATAACTTTCTTTTAAGCTTTAATTCATCTAGCCAGTAAGTGTCCACATTGCGTGAAATTTTATAAAATTTTATTTTTTGAGGAAAAATAATGGTTTAAAGCTTGTCTTTAAAAGGAATACGACGGCCATTTTTTAGCTCTAAAAGAGATTGCGCCATGTCTTCTTCCAAGACGTCGCAATTCTTATTCGATTGATAGCAGAATTTTTGTGTGCATGGAGTTTGACACCTGTTAACGATGCAACGAAAAGAGCAACACACATATCCTCACTTTGATGCTTCTGGTAAGTGGCATTTACACTATCAATCGCATGAAAGTGGCGGCGGGCGAATTTTCGAGTGTATGGCGAGTTCTGATCTTTTGATGCACTATACGATTGCTGCTTTGCTGTGCTTTAAGCCAGGTTTTAATTTTTTGTTTTTCTCTAAAAATAAAAATTTTATAAAATCACACTTATTACACTTATTGGGGCAGTTAAACTAAAAAATACTAGTGCTAAAATATTTGAACAATATTACTCTAACCTTCTTATTGAGCATCTGAATGACGTTTTGATTTAGAAGGGTTCTATTGATTTCAAAATTCTCAGGTTAGTTTAGAAGAACGTCCAATTCGGTTTGAAAAGTGTCCAGTTCGACACGAAAATCATGTACATTGACTTGTGGTGGCCAGTCGATAGACAGATCAATGTTCTATTCTTTCCAGACAAGTCTGGTACCAATTCACTTATTTATTTTTTATTTATTTTTAAATTCCAGAAGTCCGCAGAAAAGTTAGGAACCATTCTCGTGCTTCCCACACCCCTACAACCCCATATAGGTCGCTTTGAGAAACTTCACAGTCCCTTCATTGACCTTCCCCGTAAGAATCTTGAGCATAAAGGACGGAGTCATTCAATTCCTTTTGGGATGCGCCACGCATTCTACTTCTACGGCATATCGTGGAGTCGACTTGAATGCGTAGTTGCCCATGCAACGACTTGCGGTGGCCAGCCGATGAACAAGTCAGCGCTTTGTCCTTCCCAGACAAGCCTGGTACCAATTCACCGACCCCGGAGGGACGGAAGGCTTGGTTAGCCTGGGCGGAAAATCAGAACCAGGAACCTGGTATCGGGTGTACGCGGCAGCCGGCGCCTCCTCCGACTGCGCTATCACCCCTATGTTCATATAACCTTGCACATCTAAATACTTCTAGAAACAGTGTGCATGGCGCAGTCGGCGAAGACGTCGACTGGCTAGATAGAGGATTTACTACCAGGCTCGATTTCTGGTGGTTGACGACACGTTCTGGGGAGTTTCAGGCAGGTATGAAGCAGGTATCAAACAGGCCTGGTCGTGTTCTAGTCGGGAGGGGCAACCCTAAAGTATCAACTGTTTACATCATCCAGTGCCATACAACCACATTCCCTGAATTTAGATAAGATCCTCCCGCCATGGAACAGCTCCTGAAAGTCTCGTAGAAACTTAAGAAAGGGATTGGAGACGCGAATCAATACGTGCTGCATAGCGATTAGGATAGATCCGCAAGCTGTAGAGGTTTGTTGGAGTTCTGAGCTGCAGACATGCACTTTGAAGCCACATCGTACCACCAATGCATAGGCTTCTGCCTCTCTAAAAGGTTCCCGCGGTTTTAATGGATTGCTTGGAGTTCCTATAATATTCTATTGCCCTCCAGTACATTTAGAGTACGTTCATTCCTCGCGTAGATCAGGTGCTTTCAGTTCTTTTTAGGTGCAAAAAACCAGCACTGGTTCAGCTCTGCAACCAGGCTTTTCGGCTCGATGTGTTCTGGTTATGTGGCACCGAACAGTTCCCTGGACGGAGTAGAAAATTCGACCTGGACATGAGGTCGCTCAAAAATTTTGCTGTATTGGCCACGCAGCTTTCTCATCCTAGACAAGTTGAATGCATGGCGCACTCCTAAAAGAGACGAATCCCATTGGTTCGATGTGGATGCGGTCACTGAAAGGTCTGAATCTCGATGAAGTATCAGGTCTGAATGATAAAAAAGTTGATCGTACGTGTCTCTGTCCGTCCATCCGCGCAAAATTAGTTGCCGCAGGACTCATGGCGCAGTTGGCTGGTTTAAGCTCTGCGTCATGCCTGGGCTAACATGGCCTTTCATTGCTTTAGAATTGTTGATTTAGTACTGAACTTATCTGGGAAGAATAGAACACTGACTTGTTCATATGTAAGAAACAGTTTGTCCCTCCTACGTCTGTCCGCGCAAAATTAGCGTCCCTCCTACGTCTGTCCGCGCAAAATTAGTTGCCGCAGGATAATAACTCAAATAGCAGTGTTCGGGCTCTACACTTTTGCATTGGTAATTAGGTGCAGGGCTTATCTGATAAGAGTACCGTATTTCCGTCTGTTCGTCCGCGCAATACTCATGGCCGCTGAACGGCTTTCACTGGCTAACAGACCCCCGAATCGGTGTTTTGTTGACACAGGTGTCTGGTAGCATAACACTGACCTATTCTACTATATATGAATTACCTGTAATATTTAGTTTGTACGTTCGCGCAAAATTAATGGCCGTTTCATGGCGTATACATTGAAGCTATTAATCTATCGCTGTCGATAAATATGATATGAGTCACTGAATAAGGGGATCCTGAGGGAGGAAGCTTTATCAGTTGATCACACTATATCGATCGACATTATCGACTTTTTCCACTATTGATCGTTTGAAGAGGGAATCGCATAAATATGGCCGAGCGAATGTCATCTCCACGCCTCGATCGATAGCAGTTGGCTCGTATTTCTTCCATAGATGCCTTGAGGTCCGTCCAGCGGCCAGTAATTTTGCGCGGACGTACATGCGGACACACGAACCGGGCCCATATCTCTTGTATATTGTACTGAATCATTGCTTCAGTCAAGTCTTGCGACTCATCGATACCAAAACGGCCTTTCCCTACTTCCTGATCGGAAATTTGGTACAAGACTCGTCTGACAGAAGTACCATCCGTGCGTCCCCGCAATATTAATGGCCGCTGAACGGCCACTACTGGCCAACACAGCCTTTTTGTCCCTCTGAATTTAGTGCTACAATTGTCTAAGAGGCTTAGGCACTGACTTGTTCTACTGTGCATGTACGAAAGATAATAGTTGGCTCGTCCGCGCAAAATTAGTGGCCGTTGGATGCTGAAACTACCGACCTATAATTGTCGACAGACGCGAATAAATGATCACTGACTACAAGTCTCCTTAGGAAGGAATCCGTGCCGAAACTGACTTCACTATATCGATCGGCATTATCGATTTTTACTCACTTTGGACAGGGAATCACAGAAATATGGCCGGGTAAGTGTCGTATTCACGAGTTTTCCAATAACAATCGGCTCCTAGTTCTTGTATTTACTATGTTCAGCGGCCAGTAATCTTGCGCGGATGGACATACGGACGTACGGATGTACCAGCTCCATTGCATATTGTACGGAATAGGAATTGCGCGTTGGTTAATACCCATTCCAATTGTCTCCACGATATTCCGTGGAAGTATAATACTTGGCGCATCCACCCAAGGATTGACTGACTCCGTTTATTGTCGTTATCCTTTGCTGTTTTCGGTGTTGCTCTTGAAAAAGTCATCCCTTTAGCTGCTCTGTTCCTGAGAAGCTGGTGGTGAAGAAGCCGCTTCGTCTTCTCTCACGTTGATGGATCGTCGTCGAGCGCAGGGATTATCCCCAGGGTTTAGGAAGAAGGCTGTCGGAGCGAACACCCACGCGAGCCTACTTCTGGGGCTTCTTCTGTGGCGCAAATGTCTTCAGGATTTCGACCGGGTTCGCCGCGTGTATCCCATGACGGGGCTTCTACTAAGAATAGCTTGAATAAACAGCCATGTGGCGGAAAAATGGCCTGGACAAGACGCCGGCGCCGCGTCTAAATGGAGGTTTCCCCAAAAAACACCGCTCGATCGTCACGGACGACGGCGACGACGACAACGAGGCTCCAGACAGATGGATGGAACGCCTGGGATCGATAGTTGCCCTAAACTGCTGGTGCGCGACGACCTGGAGGTGATGGGGGAACTGGTTATGACAGCAAACACCGAGATGGTAACGAACGGCGACTTTGAAAGTCTCGGGATGGGAAGACCCGGCACCTGGCACAATTGGCGCTGTCAGGGTGACAGTGGGGAGGTGAGAGCCGATTATCGACTTTAGGATGCGCCATGTACTCTACTTTTCCCCGCTTGCGTGAAGGAACTAGAAGAATCCTAGTATCTGGGCCAGCTATGGTGACCTCCTGAGAGGGATAGATGATAGACGGTGACCATGGAAGGGCAGGGTCTTTCCCTGGAAATTAGGCGCAAGTTTGGCTATTCTTCAGTGCATACCTATGACCCACACTTTGAGCTGTTATGTATTTCCCGACGTGATTGGAAGGTCAAGGGCCGTATGCATGCGCCTTCAGGCGCCTGAACCACTTCTGAAGCACCTCATCGCTTGTACTTCCGCGACTCCAAACGTTGAGGTCGCCGGCTTTTTGGCTTCAGATCACGAGTATGGTATCCGTCTCCGAATTTCGGTCGATTAGGGTAGCTTACGGTAGGTGCGGGTGAGTAAAGTCGTCGCCCAAATTTTACACAGGGGTTATTTGTGGCGTTGATCACGAATGCAATATCCGTTTTTAGTAAGGTGATGGAGTACATTAGGTTACGGTGGGTACTGGTAAGGGAAACGGGACCGTAATAACCTTTTTCCCTCATACTTCGCCTTTGGGAATTATTTCAGCTGCTGACCACGAATCTATCATCTATTTTCTAAACGATCAACTATTGGTGCACTAATTTCCATTTCAAAGTAGAAGGTTGGAAAGTAAGTCCGACCACCTAGGTGATGAAAACCATTCTACTGACGTAAGCAGCTTTACTCACCCTCATCTACCGTAACCTACCGTGATCTACCGAGATTTTGATCATATACGTAAGCAACGTCCCAGGTAACTCTCACATGCGAAGTTTGGGTCGAACCGATAATAATGACCTCTACAGTCTACCTACCGTAACCTACCGCAACCTACCGTACTCCACCGTATTCGTAAGAAGAATATCATGTTTGTGATCAGCACCCCAAATCACCCACATAGGCAAAGCTTCGGCGCAATCAGCGCTCGTAAACTCGGCAGGTACCCCCCTTAGTCATCCATATCTACCGTAACCTAGTGTAATCGACCGAGGTTTTGAAAATGGATATCGTATACGTAAGCAACGCCCCAGATAACTCTCACATGCGAAGTTTGCATGGAATCAATAATAACAACCTTTACAGTCTACCTACCGTAACCTACCGTACTCAACCGTAATCTTAGGAAGAATATCGTGTTCGTGATCAGCACCCCAAATCACCCCCATAGGCAAAGCTTCGGTGCAGTTGGATTTCGTGTACTCAGCAGGCACCGTCACTCATCCATATCTACCGTAACCTACCGTAATTGACCAAGGTTTTGAAAATGGATATCGTATACGTAAGCAATGCCCCCAATATGTTCCATCCAGTCTTTTAATGCACTGCATGATTGCTACCTTGCCGCGCTTCAAGACTAAGTTTTATTTTTTATTTTTTTCTAAAAAATAAAATTTTTATAAAATTATAACATTAACTAATTATCTTCGGAGAGGTTAACTGAAATTTTTTTAAAAAAAGTTCTACCAATTTTTTCTTGAACAAAAAATTATTCTAACTCTCTTAGTCCTGGTTTATAGTTGCGGTGCTGCGCGGCGCGGCATCATAGTCGGAACAGATGTCGATCGGGTGGCGCGAAAAATCGATATCTATGGCGACTATCACGCCGTGCCGCGAGGCGGCACAAGTATAAACCAGGCCTTAGAGAGTGTGAGTTTAACGTGCCTGAAGGTCATTTCGATTTCGAAGAGTTCGTTTTGATTTCAAAAGTTCAAAACGAGCTTAGAAGAGTGTCCAATTCTACGTGAAAATAATATATGAAAGATAGGAAAATGTAAATTAGGTTTGTTTTGCCATTAAATTCAAAGAAACCTATTAATGTAACATTCCCCTGGTAGCTCATCAGTGAAGCAGGGAGATGTTACATAAAAACCCAAATTCAAACACACGGAGGCGGAGAAAAGTACGCGCTAAATGACGATTTGCCATCTAGCCACAGGTTTCGAAACATAGCCACAACAGAGATTGAGCGCATGCTTACTCCGCTCAACTTGAACTGCACTCTATCTCTAAGAAACCAGGCAGATAAGAGCCCTATGATAAATGACCAGCAGTCTCGGGCACAAAAAGGACATCAAATAATGGGGATCTGAGGGCTGATAAGAGCAGAGACGGCAAGAAGGGCGCATAAGTTATGTAGATGGACGTCCCTGAAAAACAGGGCGAGTTACTGAGGAGAATAACGAGTATTATGATGTCTTGTTGAGCTGTTGACCAAGATTGATATCGGCTTTATTGAGGCCAACGTTTCGGCGTCTTCGCCTTCTGCAGAGCCTGGAAAAGTCGAAATCATTCACGACACTACTCCCCCAAACACCATTTCATCTTACAAGGTACTTTTCTTGAGGATACTAGAGACAAGATCAGGGATGGGAGTTTGCAAGGGACGACTAACCTTTGAGGTGGTATGCCGGAGTGGACCATCGATCACCCGTAAGCTGGACGTAACGTGGGTGAATGAGCCTCAGCCCTCAGACCCCTGCCTTAAATACCCTGGAGGTCAGACCGAATAGGTCAGAACCTACAGAGCTCTACGAAAGGTGCCAGTTCTTGGGTTATACACTCCTCCTTCCGATTGACCTGTGGGCTGCTAGCCGTGATCCAGAGCGCTTCGAGTGTCCTACCTGCCGATATATCGCTCTCTCGCGCTAAGATCGACACTGACACCTGCAACATCGCGCCTTCGTGGCATCGAACTCTGTGTTCTCCCCAAGGGGTCAGGACGTTGCCTTTCTTAAGGCCGTCCAGGTGCTCCCTGACCCCGACACATGGGGCTCTGCCCGTTTCCCCTATGTATTCATTCCCACACTCATTGCATGACATGAGATAAACCACACCAGAATAACGAGGTTGTGCTGTCTTCTGATTGCTCGGATATGAGCAGTTTACAACGGCTGGTTAGTTGCTTAAGGTGATCAAAGGTCAGATTCATCGCCTGCTTACCGCCCTCTAACGGTGAAAATTTCAAAAACGATTGGTAGCAATTTTTTCCTCTTCACGAGTTGGTGCATCGTTGCCGTCTGGCACACCAAATTCAGCTAGAAAAATACACACCACCTTTGCTAGTGAAAAACATCTATTTCGGACTTTATTTGTGCAAAAAAAACTAAATAAAAATGTCATAATAGCAGGTTTTGCATTCAAGCATTTTTACAAACGTGTACGATAGTTTTCCAGCTATTTAATCAAACAGTGTCGTAATTCAGAACAAAAAGTCGTTTCGAAGATAAATTATGATTTGCAAAAAAACCGGCAGCAATGGGAACCGAACCAACGACATCGCACCTGACAAGCATGAGCACTACCCCTGCGCCACCGCCGCAGCTAGCAGACCTTTCTAACGGAGCCCTCATCACTCTCGCGCCAGCTCTACGTCCAGCCTGTGATTATGCCACCCAACTTCGGCAGGTCATAACTCGCTTAGGAGTTTCATTTTGCAGTTTCGACAACCATATTCGTAATCAGAATTCCGAGCTCTTTCTAATGATCCTCGTCTAAACTTGAAGTTCCATGGGAGGTCGAAACCTCCTCTAGTAAGTAGCTTCAGAGCGGGGTCACATTGTATTGAGTGGGTCTACACCGTTGTCAGAAGGAAAACGAATATTCATCTACGTATTATGGTTCACCTCAATCCGGCGCTGGGGTAGAACACACCAGACAACACAATGTGCTGTATGAGGCTGCGTTAGGCCCCGTTTATACTTCCGACGCCGGGCGACACGATTTGAACGGAGCGATGCGTCCCATCGTGTCGCGCTGTACTGGACGACGATGAGCACTCCGAACAGCCGGCGACACAGTCATGCGAAATGGGCTCGTTTATACTTCGTCGCCGAGCGGCGCGACGCGCCACGAATTTGATCGAATGAGGCGATCGACCAATTTGGCGCCATATATGCCGTTGCGTAGCTCGGCGTCCGAAGTATAAACGGGACCTACGCACGATTGCGTACTTTACGCACGATTACGTACTACGGACAAGTGCTAGTCCACACAGCGAGGTTCAGCTGAGCAGCAATACCACGCCCCAATCCACCGCGATCGGTCGCATCGCGCCCATTTCGAGAGCGAGCGAGCGGCGCGATTGGGCATGTTCATACTTCGCGACAGCAGCGACGAGAGCGACGAGAGCGCAGCACGCGGAAGTATGAACAGGCGACAGTAGCGACTGGAGTGATAGTGCCGGCGCTAGAGTATGAACACTTTTCGGCGGCGCGCGCCCAGTTTTAATCGATTTGCATGTTATGCACGGGCGACAAGAGCGACTGGAGCGACAGCGCCGGCGCTCGAGTATCAATATTCTCCGGCATTAATCATCATCATCATCCAATGCATGTTTTACACGACGAGCCGCACTTGTCGCGAAGTATGAACAGGCCCATTGGTCGCGGGTTCACGAGATTCATTCCGGTCGGCTGGCGTCGATGCTGGGCGACGCGGTCAATGGATTTGTCCTCAATGCATAGCCATCGCGTCGCTCGGCGTCGAAGTATAAACGAGGCCTTATACAAAGCGATCCCCTCCCCAGAGAGGGGCCTCTTCCGAAAATTGGATACGTCAAGTCACTTATTACCGTGTAGACCAATGACAAATATACATTTTGTGCACTTCACGGCGAACGACAATCACGGCACCGGAGTATGTTTCTTCTCCACTTCTCGGGTGTGTATAACATCCATCAGCTACGACGCGACAACTGTTCCCACAAAATTCAGCGGTGCTGGGGTCCCGTGTGGAAAACATTGGGCTCCCATCGTAATCAGCGTCGCCGAGGGTTTCACGGGCCTATGTCAAGGGCCTAATAAATGAAATTTGAAAACAGGAAGAACTGGTTGAATTGTTATCTGTGGATCGGAGTTAACCTTTTTGAAGGTCAAGGTGGCGACATATCAAGATGACATCAAAGTGAATCCAGAGTGCATTTCACAGGAGAAGGACCGGTTAGCGTGACAGAGTGCAGATGGAAAGAAGACCGGAGCAATTCTTTCAAAATCGCTCGAAAAACACGTTCTACCGTGGTCTTCCTTCTCTGAAGATGACAGCAACTGCGGCTATGATGAAAACGTCGGCAGAAGAAGACGTCGAAGAATCGCACAAGGGTTGATGGGGCTGGCCACGACTCGCAGATGATCGCATCGGAAGATGCTGTCTTCGTAAATTAATCTCAGTTTGATGGAAAAAAGACACCGAATACCCGTCGCCGCCGTCTGTTGTGAACAATATTTCACTACCAGACAATTGCCATGCAGATGTTTTCGAAAACAGCTTCTTCTCATCGAGCTCTGAAGCACCCGCACCGACCAACTGACTCTTTAGATCTCGACTTCACGCGGAGTAAAGCGGTAGAAGAACGTCAGGCATTCGAGTAGTTGGAGGGCAAAGAGTGAAGTGAATCAAACCCTAATGGGGATGCGCCAGACATTCCACTTCTACGGGATATCTTGGACGCAATTTGAACATGTGATTGTTGTATACAATGGATTCCGATATTCAGCAAGAGGACAGCTCCGTGTTCATAGACAAGCGTGGTGTTAATTTACCGATGCTGTTCGTTGGCATGGGAGCGGAATCGAGCCCAAGGAGGATTTTAAATAGACGCGAAAGTAGTCACCGACGTGTCTGGGAAAGACAAATCGCTAACTTATATGCCATTTTCACGTCGAACTGGACACTTTTCACATCAGATTGAACATTTTAAATCAAACTGGACACTTCCCACGTCAAATTGGACATTCTTCTAAGCTAGCCTAACAAAGAGAGCCTCCAAAGTGGCGGTTGAGCTTTTGCGATGTAATTTTTTTCAAGGATGTAGGGTCCCGTGTGGGGAGTCCAGAACCGAATTTAATTTTTTGGAATGCTTTTCTGAAGTCGAACAAAGGCGTGAAGCATGAGCGCGAAGTTCACGACGCCCTACTTCCACCCAAGCGAATGTGGTTGGCTGGCGCTATGGGTAGCGATGTCATCTGCCGGCCGGACCAAGTAGGTTTCACGGTTCGACCCTCGCTGTCCCCATAGTTTTTGCACACATCGTGTCGTTATTATTATGTGCTTACGTGACCACAGAAGTCAATTTGTACACGATTAATGCTTTTAGTAAGTAAATGTACCCCATTCCTGCTTTCGTGAATGCACACACATACACTTCACGGGATAGTTCATGAATTTGGTTTGATATCGGTAAATACTTAACACTTGCTAAAAGCAATAATCGTGCACAAATTGACTCCTGTGATCACGCAAGCACATAATAATAACAACCCGATGTATGCAAAAACTTTGGCGATACCGCGGGTCGAACCGTAAAACCCATTTCGCCCGGCCGAGAGGCGATATCGCTATCCACTGGACCAGCCGATCAAATTGGTTAGGGTGACAGCAGGGCGTGATCAACTTTGCGCTCACGCTTCCACACGCCTTTTTCGACCACAGAAGAGCATTCCGAAGAAAACTACGGTTTAGGACTTTCCACACGGGACCCCACATCTTGTAAAAACTGCATCGCAGAAGCTCACCGCCACTTTGGAAGCTCTGCTTGTAAGACTTTTGAAATCAAAGCGAACTCTTCCAAATTGAAATTAGCTTCTTCTACATTAGAGACTCCTAAATTGCTAGAATAGTTTTGTCGTTCAAGTGGATTTTAGTATAGCTTAATACTTTGAAGTTTTAATTCCCCCAACAAGTGAAAATATCATTTGAAATTTTATAAAATTTTCATTTTTTTGGAGAAAAAACAATGTTTCGAAGATTGTTCTGATGAGCAGAAAGGCGGCTATTTTCTAATTCCAGAACAAGGATTGCGCCATGCCCTCGTCCAAAACTTCACGATTTTTATTCGATCGATTGAACAAAATTTTTCTTTATATGGAGTTTCTCACCTGAAAACGGTGCAACGTAAACCGTTTAAAAAACACACATATCCTAACTTTCTTGCTGCATGTGAGCAGTATTTACACTATCAATCAAATAAACATTGCGACTTGCTTTTCGAGTGCATGGCGCGATCTATTTCTTCAACACGCTGAAAATTGCTGTCTTTCTGCACTCTAGAAAAAGTCTCAAGCCACAGTTTCCTCAAAAAAATTGAAATTTTCCAACAGTGTACCCACTTATTGGAACCGGACACCTGTGACACGATGTCGGTGACACGTCTTCTGAACCCAAACGCTTGTGACACGACGTTAGTGACACAACTTGAGAATGAATAGACTAAATAAAAATACGAATAGAATAAATAAAGTGACAAGACTATGAGATAATATTTTCAAATATTATTAAAGTGAGTGAAAAATATAATAATATTTGAAATAATTTTGCACAAAGATTTACACCTGATTTTATTGTAAACTTCCTGCTTTTTAAATCTGAATAAACATCATCTTTATCAAAACGAGGTCCTTATTAAAGAAGAGACTCTTTGCTGAATAACTATTACTGTTTGACTGTACTGTGCTTTAAGACGAAATTTAATTTATTAATTTTTCTTTAAAAAATAAAGTTTTATAAAACTGTAACAAACAACTATAACACCTGTAACAACTGTAACAAGTGTAACATGTGCAATAAATCAATAAATCAATAAATCAATAGAACTATTACACATTTTGGGGCAAGTGAACTAAACAATTTCAAAGAAAGTTCTACCAAAACTTTCTTGAACGAAAAATTATTCTACCTAGCCATTCTATTGAATCTGTAGCCTGAAGGTCATTTCGGTTTGGAAGAGATCGCTTAGATTCCAAAAGTCGTTGGCTTTGGCCTAGAAGAGTGTCCAATTCGACGTGAAAATGGTATAAATCGATTTCTACAGAGGAGTGGAGCGAAGCCTCAGCAAAGTGACTTATTCCGAGCCGATCTTGGTCCCGTCTTCTGCTTCAAGAAAAAAGGACCGTGTTAATCGAACTAGGTCCATAGAATACGCCACGCATTCTACTTCTTCCTGTAGGATGAAGGCATTTCGCCTTCGACCGACTGTGGTGCTAAGTGCTCCCAACAAGGTCGTTTCGTGGTGGTGTGGTGGTAAAACAGAACCGTCTGCTGATGCGCAGACGGCAAAACACGTCGAAATTGCAATAATGTCACTTCAAATGCTGTTAGACAGGCAGCCGCACTTGGAGGCGCAATGGGGCTTTTTGTGGCTTCGTTTTTTCTTTTAATTGCGGGAATACTCCCCGAAACCATCTCCAAATCGAAACGAGAGAAAACAACGCGAGAAAAACTCCGACGAGAAGCGTTCTTTGTGCTTCGAAATAACAAACCAATTAAATTAGAGTTGCCTTCGAGCAACGTGCACATGTCCGGCAGTGAACCCCAAGTGAATGTGAAATCTGAGTTAGTTTTTATTTGGTGGTCTGCGAAGTTAATGCTCACCGTTAGTGGTACGCTACATGAGATTTTTCTTAAGAAAATCCCTGCTATTAATTTGCGCGGACACATTTCGAGAAGAACGGACGAAAAACTCTTTCTTAAATATATGAACTTATATTTTAAAAAGGTCCGCATTTTGAAAAGAGCTTGCCTGTCCGTTTGTCTGCACATGTGTCCGCCGAAATTTAATGGCCGCTAAACGCTTTTAACGGTGCGTATACGGAACAGATTTATAAAACAGCTTGCCCGTTCATTTGTCTGAAATCGCGTCCGTGCAAATATAATGGCCGCTGAATGCTCTTCATGACGCATATACAGAACTATTTATAAAGCAGCTCGCCCGTTCGTTTGTCTGCACATATGTCCGCGCAAATTTAATGGCCGCTAAACGCGCGTACACGGAACAGATTTATAAAACAGCTCGCCCGTTCGTTTGTCTGCAATTGCGTCCGCGCAAATTTAATGGCCGCTAAACGCGCGTACACGGAACAGATTTATAAAACAGCTCGCCCGTTCGTTTGTCTGCAATTGCGTCCGCGCAAATTTAATGGCCGCTGAATGCTCTTCACGGCGCGTATAGAGAACAGATTTATAAAAGAGCTTGCCCGTCCGTTTGTCTGTACATCTGTCCACGCAAATTTAGTGGCCGATAAACGCTTTTCACGGCGCGTATACGGAAGAGATTTATAAAAGGGCTAGCCCATCCGTTTGTCTGTAATTGCGTCCGCGCAATTTTAATGGCTACTGAATGCTCTTCACGGCTGGTATACAGAACAGATTTACAAAGAGCTTGCCCGTCCGTTTTTCTGCACGTGTGTCCGCGCAAATTTGTTGACCGCTGAATGCTGTTCACGGCACGTATACAGATCAGATTTATAAAAGAGCTTGGCCCTCAGTTTGTCTCCACATATATCCGCGCAAATTTAATGACCGCTGAATGCTGTTCACGGCGCGCATACAGAACAGATACAAGCTTGCCCATTCGTTTGTCTGCACATATGTCTCCACAAATTTAGTGGCCGCTAAACGCTTTTCACGGCGCGTATACGGAAGAGATTTATAAAAGGGCTCGCCCATCCGTTTGTCTGTAATTGCGTCCGCGCAATTTTAATGGCCGCTGAATGCTCTTCACGGCGCGTATACAGATCAGATTTATAAAAGAGCTTGGCCCTCAGTTTGTCTCTACATATATCCGCGCAAATTTAATGGCCGCTGAATACTGTTCACGGCGCACATACAGAACAGATACAAGCTTGCCCGTTCGTTTGTCTGCACATATGTCTCCGCAAATTTAGTGGCCGCTAAACGCTTTTCACGGCGCGTATACGGAAGAGATTTATAAAAGGGCTCGCCCATCCGTTTGTCTGTAATTGCGTCCGCGCAATTTTAATGGCTACTGAATACTCTTCACGGCTGGTATGCAGAACAGATTTACAAAGAGCTTGCCCGTCCGTTTTTCTGCACGTGTGTCCGCGCAAATTTATTGGCCGCTCGACGCTTTTCACGGCGCGCGTATACAGAAGAGATAAAAGTTTTGCCTTCCGTTTGTCTGTACATATGTACATACGCTCGCGAAATTTAATGGGCCGCTAAACGCTTTTCACGCGTGTACGGAACAGATTTATAAAACAGCTTTCCCGTTCGTTTGCCTGCACATATGTTCGCGCATATTCATTGGCCGCTAAACGCATTTCACGGCGCGTATACAGAATAACTAACAGTTTGTTGCCGATGGACGTGAATATCATTAAAGGTGGTCTTTAGCAATAATAGATATGGATTGATATTACCGATTTTCGCCCTGAACCGATTGTTTGAGATGGGAAATATGCGAATGGGAAATATGCGAAATCCAAGCCAGAATGAAATCGACTGACTAATCAATATCGATCGATAGCTGTCAACTCCTGTAAAGCTTCGTTTATAGTTCCGACGCCGAACTACGTTGCGGCATGTATAGTGGCCAAAATTTGATCGAGCGTCGCGATCGGTCAGTCGTGCAGCCCACCGCTTCGTACATTGGCGGGTTTTTGTCATTTTGTGCGCGAAGTTAATGGCAAATATTAGGTTGGTGCATAAATTCTCGGACATGTGATCCCTCCTGAATTGAAAGTGCATTTTCCCGCCAAATTTCTCACACGTATCAACGCTTAAATGATCGATCGATAGGGAAAGGAAAGGGCTGCAAAACTGTTCCTAACATTTACTTCTGCGTTGTTAACGTCAGCTATTATGGCTGAGCAATTCATCCCAACTGAGACGCATATTCGGCTCGTCATATTATTCCTGCATCAATCTGGCCTCAATGCCAGCGAATCGTATCGTCGCCTGAAGAATGTTCGCAACGAGAGTGCTCCTGCTCGAAGTGCTGTGTACCAGTGGTTCTCGAGGTTTGCAGTTGGTGAATTCTCCGTTGAAGATAATGAACGAGAAGGGCGCCCGATGACACTGGATTTGGATGGCCTCCAAAGTAGAGTGGAAGCGGACCCATACCAAACCACTCGCGAACTATCATACACTCTTGGTGTTAGTCACTCAACAGTCGTTCGAGGATTGAAGTCGATTGGCAAGGTGCAAAAATTGGGTCGCTGGGCACCTCACGACTTGACACAACATGACATGGATCGCAGAGCCGATGTCGCTCTGTCTCTCCTTACCCTCAGACGTACCCACGAACGGCTGGACAACCCTGTCACCGGGGATGAGGAGTGGACACTCTCCTCTAATTATCAACGGCACAGTGGGTTGACGCAACTGGAGAGGCAGAGGACGTTCCGAAACCCGACCTTCACGTGAAGAAGGTGATGCTATGCATTTGGTGGAGCGTTCTTGGCGTAGAATACTGGGAGCGGCAGGCGAAGGGATAACAGTGACGGCAGAGGTTTACGTCAACCAACTGAGGAAGTTGAGAGCCCACCTTCAAAGCACACGAGGAGAGCAAGTGAAGGTGTGTTTTCAACACGACAACGCCAGACCGCATATTGCTAGAGCGACGGCGGCTGAGCTGGCGGACTACGGATGGACCGCTCTTCCACATCCACCTTACTCACCAGATCTCGCTCCTTCTGATTATCATTTGTCTTCAAGCCTTCAACGCTATTTGGACGGCCAGCAATTCAGGAACCGAAACGATGTCAAGAAGGCACTGCTCACATTTTTCAAATCACAACCGGCCACGTTTTGGAGAAAAGGCATCCTTGACTTACCAGCACGTTGGCGAAAGACAATTGATGTAAAGAGTGGTTACTTCAAATGATTTGATATTGTTTTTCGTGTGTTGTGATAATAGATATTTCATGCCCCAAATGTCCGAGAACTTATGCACCAGCCTAATACATTCGTCAGCATCGTTGAGTTGTAAATGATTTATAAAGAGAAAAAGAATTTTTTTCGCTTTGTCTCATTACTTCTGCCCCCCCCCCCCTGATATATAAACGATGTAGCGGGTAGGTTTATCGTGAATGCTTTATCGTGGGTATGTCTACCCCCTTTACCTCGCATAATCGTGGGAAGAACACGAGATGACAAGGGGAGCGTCAGAGGGTTTATTGATTTGTTGATTTAACCGAGAGCATCAGGTGCCCCCCCCCCCCCCCCGATTGGACGTGCACACCATCCTTGCTCCGGGGTTTTTGTTTTGATTTCTGGGAATGCTCCACGCATTCTACGTCGAAGCGATATCGTGGAGACAATTCAAGTATATGGCTTGCATAATGATTATATTTATTCTTTTCTCTTAAGCTTGATACATAGCAGTTTACGGTTTCCGAAACTGTGAGGCCTTGTTAGACCTGGACACGGAATCGAATTCAAGTCAGTTTCTTCACAATTTTCTCATTCTGCCAGCCTTCTAAGGCTTCATCTGAACTACGATCTGAAACTGTTCAAGTCACTGTCAAGCTCCAGCCCAGCTACGTACAGATGTACCGGTTCGTGTGCCCTGCAAAACTGGAACCGTCCAAATCCGATACTATCCGATCCCGATCTTTATCGTCGGTTTTCGACACATCGAAAGTCGATGACAACATAAACATTAGTGGGTATCATAGCGCGTCGAAGGTCGTTAGCGCACGAATAAACTGGTCACTCAGTTGAATCTGAATAGGCAGCAATGACGGCGAAGGCGGAAGGATAAGGCTGTTCAATCAGTCCACCACGAGCATTTTATGTGGGAGCCATCCGTGCGTCTGTCCCTACATCCGCTCGCTCGTCGAGAAAGTCTCGATCAATAATATTGATTTTTGCCGTTGCACTGCTGACGGTCGTTTGTTAATGAGCCATGCAAGAGCTCACATATTGAGAATATAGCGAGCTCCTAAAACGCCTTTGAGGTGATCCGATGGCACCAGATCGAGTCTGTCTTACAAGGAGAGCCTCCAAAGTGGTGGTGAGCTTTTGCGATGCAGTTTTTACAGGATGTAATGGCCCATGTAGGAAGTCCGAAGCCGTGATTAATTTCTTCTTCTCTTCTGAAGTCGAAAGAAGCGTGTGGAAGCGCGAACGCGAAGTTCATCACGTTCTGATGCCACTCAACCGAATGTGATTGGATGGCGCAGTGGATAGCGATGTCGCCTGTGGGTCGGATCAAGTGGGTTTTACGGTTCGACCGGTATCGCCATAGTTTTTGCACACATTGAGCCGTCATTATTATGTGCTTTAGCGATCACAGAAGTCAATTTGTACACGATTAATGCTTTTAGCAAGGTTAAGTATTTACCGGTAAACCACATTCATGACCAATCCCGCGAAGTGTATGTGTTTGTGTGCATTTACGGTATCGTTGATGATATGATACGGTGCAAATACGTTCCTTTGAGAGGTAACTCAAATGAAAGCATACAGAAGGGCTACATTTACATACTAAAAGCGATAATCGTGTACAACCTGACTCCTGTGGTCACGTAAGCACATAATAATAACGACCCGATGTGTGCAAAAACTATGGCGACACTAGGGGTTGTTCCGTAAAACCGACTCTGTGCGGCCGGGAGGCCACATCGCTATCCACTGCACCAGCCAACCACATTCGATTGGGTGGCAGCGGGGCATGACGAACTTCGCGCTCACGCCTCCACACCCCTTTTTTCGACCACAGAGGAGCATTTCGAAAAAATTAACTACGTTTTCGGTCTTCCTACGTGGGACCCTACACCCTGTAAAAATTACATCGCAAAAGCTCACCGCCACTTTGGAGGCTCTCCTTGTCAGTCACTGACTATTCTCGGTGACTTCAGTGACCTGATCGCGAAGTCGAACAAGCCGAGTTGGTCCTAATTCGAGCGGCGTTCTGTTCCAACTGCTTACTACGTCACTTATACGTACAACTTCTCTTCGCAAAGGACGAAATTCTGACCCGCGCACCTACTGGCCACGGTAAGCACATGGACAGACCACGTAACTCACCTGTGAGCCCTAGAAGTTCAAAGCATGGCGCGTTCCTAAACGGATTAGACCTCGCCGATGTTTTATCCTGCTAACTCTCCTATGGTGTGTGGTAGCGCAGTCGAAAGGAGCGCCAGCTGGCTTGAGGAAGGTCAATGAAGGGATCCTAGAGTTTTTCAAAGCGACCTATATAGGGTTGTAGCGCGCTGTCTGGGAAGCACCAGAATGGTTTCCAATTTTTCTGCGGAGCTCTGAGTAGGTCAAAAAATGGCAAAACCCATAGTTCTTTGGTGCTAAAAATTTATTGAAATTTTTAGTTCACCTGACTTTATAATTTTTCAAGAAAAACTAATTGATTAAAATTCATTTTAAAGCGCAACGAGGCAGCAGTCATTTACTGCATTAAAAGACGAGATCGCGCCATTCACTCGATTAGCTCGTTGCGATTTTTATTTGATTGATAGTGTAGGTGTTGCTTGCATGAAGAATCAAAGTGAGAATACACGTGTGAACTCCATGCAAACGAAAATTTCGCTTTCAATCGAATAAAAATCGCAACGTCTTGGACGAGGGCATGGCGCAATCTCTTTTTTGGCCCTGAAAAACGGTCGCTTTCCTGTTCTTTTAAACCAGCCTTGAGCCATTATTTTTCCTCAAAAAAATGAGAGTTTGAATAAACTTTCAAACAGTGTGCTCACTTATTGGGTGAATAAAAATGTCGAAGAAAGTTATACCATATTTTCCTTGAACAAGAGATTATTCTAACCTTTTTGAAGAATCGCTTAATGTGTAATTCTCCAGAGCTTCTCGTGACATTTTCGATCGCTTTGTTATGCGTGTGATAATTTTGTGACCCACGCTTCAAATAAATAAATGTGAAAGAAAGACGTTTCGATTTGGAAAATGCTCAGTTTGATTTCAAAAACGTTAGGCTTGTCTAGAAGAGTGCATAATTTGATGTGAAAACGGTATTTTCTGAGGTCAGTGTGGCCTAATCCAATGATATTGCTGTTGAATCCGAATAATCCTTAATTTAATAAGCATGCAAAAATAAACCACATCGAGCGGATTTGAACCCTCGACCTTTTTCCCGTGAGTCCACCACCCTACCACCTTGACCACCGATCATCAGCGCTAGGGACGCCGGCAAACCCATAACTGCAATAGGCTGCTGCTTGTAAGTAATCTTTATTCAGCTGAAACTCTGTCCTTTGCACGGCTCGGGTCGAGATAGTTGCATTTTCGTATTTCTGAGGGAGAGCCGCTTCTGCCCAGATACTCTACTCCCGCCGTTCAGAGACACCGTTTTTATAGTTGCCTAGTGAGCCTAAAGAACTATCGACATAGACTATCCGTAAGCAGTCCAGAAGGACATCCAACTACGTTGGCTGTGAAGCTCCAGCCACCTCGGTGAGACAAGGAAGGACGTCCTGCCGAAGTCCGCACTGCTCCAGAAGACGCCGCTAATAGGATGACATAACTTCTATCGTCAAAGTAAGTGGGTCTGAAGCTTCAGCTGCAAGCAGGTCAGGTCAGGTAGAAGAGGAGGAAGACGGAGAAGAAGAAGAAAAAGCGAAAGCCTGGGAACGGTAAGCGGTGCTCGACTGAAAAAGGCGAAAGGAGAACGCGCTGCGCGGTTTGCTGGCTGCCGGAATCGGTCGGTAGGAAGCGGCGGAATGGGCTGCTGATGCCGCCGCCGCCGCCGCTGCCGCACATCCAGCCGCTTCATCGCTTACGATGCGCATTACGCAACGAACGAGTGAAACGACGCCACGGATCACACCGAAACCGGATCTCCTCCCTCGACATCGTCGTCGCGTTATGTACTGCGAAACCAGAACGAGCAATGGCCGCCGCTGCAGGCGTTTTCGTGACCGTTTCCGTCCGCTGAAGCCGGCTGCTTCTGCCGTCGTGGCTACCAGTTCGAGTACCTGATGTGGTCGAACTGAATGACTCCTGGTACCGGATTCATTAACGACTTAGAGCAATCTAACGGAGAAAATACAGCCGAAATCCCTGATCGCGCGGCTTATGTCAACAAGCGATTTCATGAAATGTTTCAATGTTCCACCATATCGCTTGATAAACCGCGTTGTTAGGGATTTCGGTATATTTTTTCCATTAAATTGCTGTAAGTCGTCGATGTCCTCTGGATGGCTGCCACGAGACGTCGGTGAGATGACCGAGCCGGCTATGACTGGCTTTCAAACACCCTACTCCACCACGAGAAGGATATCCTAGTCGGAGGGGGGGGGGGGCATGCGGTGTTAAGCCCCTTCGCCCATTTCCTTGAATTTGTCCCTACAGCCAGATGATACGATGGTGGCTGTAGTGTCGTATCCTAGTGGGGAGGGGCAGCGCTAGGGTGATAGTTAAGTCGAGCATAGCATAGGTGTCGTGTCATGCTATGCTTGGCTTAACTGTCACCCTAGCGCTGCCCCTCCCGACTAAGATAGATCCAGGATGCGTTAAAGGAAGCTCCCGAGACATCCGAGGCGTACAATCGCTGAGACAGCAGATAATGTCTTTTGCGCCGCTTCACCAAAAGCAGGAACCCCTGCTGAGGAAGAAATCCCGCTGGGAAGGAGGCGATGGATTCTTTGTGACAACTAGTTACTAGTTATCCGTTCTAACTGCCGGGCCTACGGCGAGCTGTCGGGCTGCTGTAGTCGATGTAGTCGAAAGGTATTGATCGGCCGATCGATCGATAATGTTAACCTGCTGTGAAGCATGGCTGCAAATATTAGGTTGGTACAAAAGAAATGCAAGTTTTTTGCTTTATTGATTTTAACACTTTTTTAAAGATAAACTAAGGCCTTTAGCATAACTTATTATACATTGTTGGAAACTTATTATATGCGCTTTCTAAGTGTTTATATGGAATTTAATTAAAATCGCTTATTTTAAAAATAATTTGGTTTTATTCTTAGGCTGTCTAATTGCGATTTTCGTCAAGTTTACCTCTATCTAACGAGGGAATGCCGTCAGCTTCCCATGAAACTTCGGATTGTGACCTATATAGCGTGAAAGAGCTCGAGCCGCTGATCACAGATATGTAGACCAAATTTGCTAAATGGATCTCCTAAGCGAGTTACGGCCGGCGGAAGCCGCGATGTCTTCCTAGTGTAAGGCGCGCTCAATCAGCGTTGGGCGCAGTACTGAGCGGAAATCAGTGGTTCGGCTATCAGCGCCGTCAGCAGCGACGGCGGCGCGGTGGTAGAGTGCACGCTCCAAAGGATTGGGTTCATTGGTTCGGTTTCCGCCGCTGACGGGTGTTTTGCATTTTGTGATCTATCTTCGACGAGGACCTGTAATCTCGTTTTTAGCATATTTTTGAGCGAACGGCTAATGGCGACTTGCATTTACGTCTATTTGAAGACGGTGTTTCAAATAAAATGTTTTATTCATGACGTGGAGCAAGTCAGAAATTCAAATCAAAACAGAATAAAAAGTGAAAATAAATGAAAAATCAACAAAACTTAATAAACATAATAAATAAAAAGTAAAGGCACTAGTTAAGAGTTCCGACTCCACCGACACGACTTCGGTCGGAAAAAAAATTTTCGCTGAAACTTCGTCTAGGGGGTTATTTGGGGTGCTGATCACGAATCTGACATCCGTTTTTCACGGTTCGGTCGGAGACCACCCATACCTTCAACAAGGGTGGTCCACGCAGAGTCACCGATTTCGCTGAAACTTCGTCTAGGGGGTTATTTGGGATGCTGATCATGAATCTGACATCCGTTTTTCACGGTTCGGTCGGAGACCACCCATACCGTTGCTACAACCGTTCGGCCGAAGTCGTGTCTGTGAAGTCGGAACTTTTAACTAGTGCCCAGCGAAATCGGTGACTCTGCCTGGACCACCCTTGTTAAAAGTACGGGTGGTCTCCGACCGAATCGTGAAAAACGGGTGTCAGATTCGTGATCAGCACCCCAAATAACCCCCCTAGACGAAGTTTCAGCGAAATCGGTGACTCTGCCTGGACCACCCTTGTTAAAAGTATGGGTGGTCTCCGACCGAATCGTGAAATACGGATGTCAGATTCGTGATCAGCACTCCAAATAACCCCCTAGACGAAGATGAGACGAAAATGAGATTATAGGTCCTCGTCGAAGATAGATCACAAAATGCAAAAACCCCATCAGCGGAGGGAACCGAACCAACGAACCCAATCCTTTGGAGCGTGCCCTCTACCACTGCGCAGCCGCCGCTGCTGACGGCGCTGATAGTCGAACCGCAGATTTCCGCGCAATACTGCGCCCAACGCTGATTGAGCGCGCCTCAGCCCTAGTTTATACTTGCGCCGCTGTGCGGGACGGCAGGATGGTCGGGATAGATATCGACCGAGTGGCGCGAAAAATCGATATCTATGGCGATCGTGGTGCCGCGCCGCGTGGCGGTGAAAGCATAAACTAGGGCTAACACATGGAAGACATCGCGGCTTCCGCCGGCCATAACTCGCTTAGGAGATCCATTTTGCAAATTTGGTCTACATATCTGTGACCAGCTTCTCGAGCTCTTTCACGTGATATAGGTCTCAATCCGAAGTTCCGTGGGAAGCTGACGGCATTCCCTGATAAGAGTAGAAACTGGGCCGGACTTCCACTCAAACCGCTCGAAATGTCAGCGAAGTGTAGTGCCAGGGAAGTGTCAATGAATGCACAGTACAACGCTGGTTCCAAAAGTTTCGTACCTGCTAAACCAGCCTCGAAGACGAACCACATGGCAACCGTTGATAATGATCCATTGAAGACGCCAGTCGAAGCTGATCGGAGCAAAACCACGCGAGGAGTGTTGCCGAGGACCTCGACGTCGATCACACTACAGTTGTTCGCCTATTGAAGCAAAGTAGAAGGTAAATCGAACGAAAGTCAGAAAATTCGTCGTTTTGAGATATCGCCGGCCATCTTCTGCGCAATACCAACGATCCGTTTCTTGAACGGATTGTGACCTGCGACGAGAAATGGGCACTTGTTGATAATAGGTGACGTTTGCCCACTGGCAGAACCAAAAAGAAGTTCCCCAACATCTTCCAAAGCCGGGAGATTTGACGAAAATCGCGGTTAGGCATCTGAGAATAAAAACCAAATTATTTTTTGGCACATGTCGCGAAGGTGAGCAGCATTGGTAGGTGGGAGAGCGCCAGCCAATAATAACCAAGCAGAGCGCAGACCGATCACATGCCAGCCGATCAGGGTACCGACCGTGCACGCCCTCTTTAAATGGCACGCCCATTCAATGCGGTCTGATTGGATGGGGCGCTTCCATCTCCCAATGCTGCTCGTTTTCGCGACATATTCCAAAAAGTCTTAGTTTATTAGAAAAATTAGTGTTGAAACCAATGAAGTAAAGAATCTGCATTACTTTTGCACCAACCTAATATGTACCATTTTCACGTCAAATTAACACTTTTCAAATCAAATTGGACACTCATCCAGCTAGACTAACCATAAGACTTTTGGAATCAATAGGAACTCTTCTAAATCGAAAAGGGCCTCTCTACATTAAACTAGAGACTCTCAAAAAAGCTAGAATAATTTTTTGTTCAAGGAAAATTTTTGTAGAACTTTCTTTGACGTTTTGACTCACCTACCCAATAAGTGAAAACATTGTTGGAAATTTTTATTATTTTTTTTTATTTTTTAGGGAAAGACAATGGGCTTAAAGCTTGTTTTAAAGAACAAAAAGACCGCCATTTTGTAGTGCCGAAAAAGAGATCGCGCCATGCCCTTGTCCAAGACTTCGCGATTTTTATTCGATCAATAGAAGAATTTTTGTCTGCATGGAGTTTGACACCTGTTAACGTTACTACAAAAAACAACTGTAAAGAACACACATATTCTCACTTTGAAGGTTTATATAAGCGCCACTTACACTAGCAATAAAATGAAGGTCGCGGCGAACCTTTTGAGTGCATGGCGCGATCTAACCTTTTGATGCGCTATATGCTTGCTTTTTTGCTGTGCTTAAGGCAAATTTCAATTTCATATTTTTCTCTAAAAATAAAAATTTTATTAAATTATTACACTTATTGGGAGAGGTGAATTAAACAATTTTAAAGAAAGTTATACCAATTTTTTTGAGTTTTCGTTCAACAAAATTTCTAATCATCTTATTGAGTCTGTAGTTTAAGCTGCCTTGAGGTCATTTCGATTTGGAAGAGTTTGCGTTAATTTCAAAATTCTTAAAGCTGGCTTAGAAGGGTGTTCAATTTGATTTGAAAAGAGTGCATCTCGACGTATGTATACCATTTTTATGTCCAATTGGACACTTTTCAAATCGAATTGGAAACCTTTCAAATCAAATTGGAGACTATCATACATCTGCATGCAAGTATTTTTGTTATCAATCAAATAGAATCGCGACGATCTAGTGTGAGTGCACGGCGCGATTCCGTCTTTTAATACACTAATCGATTGCTGCTTCTATGTGCTTTAGAACAAATTATTTTATTATTTTTCTTTGAAATATGGAAATTTTATAGAAATTTCAAACTGCGTGTTCACTTATTGGGTCAGGTGAGTTTAAAAATTTTAAAGGAAATTGTACCAATTTTCTTTAAACAAAAGGTTATCCGGATCAATCCTAGTCCGGGGGGGGGGGGCACATAACTAAAAAGTATTATATGTCACAAGTTCACTTGAGACTCACCAAGCCGCTCCTACAGAACAACATAGTACCCTAAACAAGAAAAAGTCAATAAGAAAAAATGAAAAATTATATTTGTTGTGGTTGTAAGCCGGCGAAGTTGTGTGCCCTCCTCACCATGTTGGGCCCTGGTTATAACATGTCAGCCGGCGATCAGCACGCGGCATGCCTCCATTCCGTCGCTCTTTGCCGGCCGAGACGGTTGTAAACCGCGGCGATTTTTTTGTTTGTTCGTTTTTGATTTCTTTTAGGTTTCAACTCGTTCTCTGGGAGCCGCTCGGTAAGTCCCAATTCATTTTATTACCTACTTCTTAGTTATGTGCCCCCCCGGACTAGAATAGATCCGGTTATCCCAACCGTGTTGGAGAGTCTCCACCTTTATCTAAGGACACTCGCTTCGATTTGGAAGATGTTGTTTCAGTTTGATTTTAGAAGTGTCCACTCTGGTTTGAAAAGCGTCCAGTTTGACGTGGAAATGGTGTATTGCAAATCCGGAAACTTCGCTTGTTCAGGGCTAACCGAACAAAGAACGAGCTCAGCTGAGTCGTGCAACCGACTGAGGAGTGCTGCATCAGTACTACCATAGAATTCAAGACCAGAGCTTTGGGAAAACCCACAAAGGAATTAAAGACCAGTGCACGCTAGCCCCATCTCATCTATCTGGACACTCGAACTGGTTATGCCAGCCATCGGCGTTTGCAGCTGAACAACCAACAATGACTAAATAGTTGCTATTTCGGTATGGAGGTGACTGGCTAGCGGCGTTGTCGATCTCAACATGGAAGCTAAACTCGTTCTCCAACATGCAACTGCTAGCGGGGATGTTTATAACAACCATATGCTATCTAACTACGTAGTGTGTGCGACGTTAGTAACAACTTTAGAAAAACTGTGAGTAAATCGGTCGGTATCACTATGCATGCATTCGAGTAAGAAACTTAAGTATTCAGAGTTTAAGTTCAAAATGCTGAGCGTAATATAAAGGTATGGCCGGCAGCAGTCTTGCGGGTGCCGCAGAGCCGTCATGACAACGGCGGGTGGTGCCGCTCCACGACGGTTATTGTACGCAATACTGCGTACTTTTGCCGGTAGGAACGAAAAAGCCGAAACACAAAAAAAAAACCGAGTATGCAATGAAAACGAGGACGGAAACACGAACACAACCAAAGCAACAATGACAGCGATCAAGCAAACACCAACAAACCCGAAGCAACTATGAAAACCAGCAAGTTCACACGAATAAAAACAAGGGAGCAACGAAAACGAGCGCGGAAACACGAATAAAAACATCGAATCAGGGAGAACAATTAAGTAAACATGAATACGATAAACGAGTTCACAACAAAAGCAAACTAGAAAATTTATACAATTTTCACGTTAAATTGGACACCATTCTTAGCAGTTTGGCTTGAATTGTGTCCCATTTGGTATGAAAAGTGTCCAATTTGACGTGAAAATTGTATAAATCCCGAGAACGCGAAGTCGGTTGAGAAGCAGCTCAAAACAGAGGATTCTAGGCCTAAATTTTAAGGCTGCGGCCATCTCAATATGAAGCGTAAACGCCTCCCGGGCTCTAAGTCGAAGACTACTTTCCTGAGGATGGTTTGGCCATGAAAAATGGGGGCTATCCTACCCCTCCCCCAAGCTTCGAATCCTACAACTCCCCCGGCGGGTCTCATCCGCAGCTCTTGGCACTGCGGGTGAGAGCCGCCGTGAACTACGGCAGCCCTCAGCGACCTTTGCGATCAGCGGCTCACTCGTCCGCGCCGCTTCCACCACAGTGATAGCGTGGGTCCCCTGCGGCAAGGGCGATATGGACGAGTTTTCCGGGCGGTGCCGCAAGCCTCTGTAGAGACCATATGACGGGACATACTAGATATATGCCATTTAAGGATAAGGATAAAGGATGACGTTACTCAATCCTTTTTGGGACGCGCGACGTGGTCCACTTCTATGGGATGTCATGGAGGCGATTTGAATGCGTATTTGGTCATTCAGTGACTTGCGGTGGCCAGCCGATGAGCAAGTCAGTGCTTTATCCTTCCCAGACAAGTCCGGTACCAATTCACCGATCCCGGAAGGCTTGGTTGGCCTGGGCTGGAAATTCGGACCACGAACCTGGTATCGGGTGACAGCCGGCACCTCCTGCAACTGCGCTAGACGAGCACATATGTGTCAATTGCTTTAAGAAAATGATTAGGCAAAACAAGTTTGGCGCAACCATCAGAAGTGCAACGCTTTGAGTTCAGTATTTTTATGAGATGATTCCGAGTGAGCGAAAACGACTTTTGTGCAACTTTACCAGAGGGAAGCGCCAAAGTGGTTTGTTTGTTTATTACATGGATAGACTATGTGGAACAACTAACAACTCAGGGGAATAGAGCAAGAATAAAACAGGGGGCTGTGGAACCATGACAATGAAGGATAAAACGTAGTAGAAATTGTAAACAACTAAGTAGAAGGAAGCATGAAAGAAGGTGGCGTGAAGGAGAACAGGGAAAACGAGGATACCGTCATGGCTCCAGAATTTTGTCGACTACTTCTTGAATGCAATTTATACTCACTGAAAATTGCTCCTTTTCTGCTAAGACGTTCTGCTAAGAGCTATGATGGAACTGCCCTGCTGATAAAGAAGTGCACCCTGCAATTTTTCTTAGCCCTATGCCCGATATTTTCGACGTACCTCCTCTAGTTATAAAGGACTTGGTCGTACAAAACTGATTTATGCGAAGGCGATGCCCGGCCATGGATTATGTTGTGTAACAGAAGAAGGTCGAACTTTTTCCTTCTCCAAGCAGCGACCGGGGACCAAAGTTTAGATTCCTTTCGTGGCTGGTGGGATGCAGTCATAAGAGAAACCCACTGCCCTGATCATAAGTTTCCTAGTGAAAACCGTTCTGAACTCTTTCAAGTTTTGAATTACTTTACATGGGTTGAAAATAGCCGTTCCGTATTCAACTGATGTTCTGACGTATGATTTGTAGACCTGAAGAAGCACATCACTGCTTTTTGTAGTTAAAGCAACGAATATTTTCTGCGCAACTGCTTGAGCTTTTGCTGCAACCTGTTCGCAATGACTGTCGAAGCTGAAGTCCTTCGTAACCAAAAATCCTTAATCCCTGATCTGATCAACGCTCCCAATCGGTGCATGACCAACCGCTTTATGTGTGCATGTGATTATGAGTACCAATGTGGAGCACTTTAGTCTTTTCGGCAGAGAGGAGAAGATCCCAATTGCGTGAGCATTCAGTAACAAAATCGACAGCATTTTGCAGTTTAATACAGTCGGCCTCAGTGGTTAACTGTCTGTAGATTTTTATGTCATCTGCAAAAACAACACATCTGATATCATCTTCAAGAAGGAGTTGGGGAAGCTCGTATGTGTATATGTTGAATGTACTTGGGGATAAGACTCCACGCAGAAGAACGCAACTCGTAACAATTCTAGGTTTAGAAAAAACAGAACTGATAAATGTGCGATTGAATAGAAACGAGTTGATCTTTGAGACGATACGGGATGAATGCCAGTCGTTAATTTCCGAAGACGTTTGGAGTGAGATAATTTGTCGAAGGATTTGCAAAAATCAAGATAAACTACGTCGTCATTTGTACCTTCGTCCATATACGTTGTCCAATCATCTAGTCAGTGCAGCATAGCAGTGGTCGTTGATCTGCCCTTCTGAAACCAATGTCGGTGGATTGAGATGACATCGTGCCCTTTAAGGTGCTGTACAACCATTTTTTTGAGAAATTTTTTCAATCAACCTAGCAAAAATGGAGGTAATGCTGATTGGGTGATGATTTAGTGGAGTGTTAGTGTTTGGTCTCATTTCTGATCTTACCAAGGCGGGCAACCTACTACATTATGCTTCCTCTCCGTATTGCTCCCATAATAACTGAATATGCCAATTCGCACTCCGATGGAATACTAGCACATAAATCTGTATGAGTCTAAGAAACTAGAAAAAGCAAAGCTTGAGAAGGCAAGAAAGTGCGTATAGGGGAGCGAAGTTCTTTGCTCTGAAGCCCCTGAAGCCTCCCCACTTTTGCTGCAACGCTGCACACGGCAGACGACAAAGCCGGCAATCGTCAGTCGGTTGAAACTAGTAGTGAAAGAAGGACGTGGAGCGGCACTCATGTTCAGCTTTGCCGCCCCACTCCATCGCTAACGCGGTTTCGTTATCATTATCAGTTTCCACTCCAGATCCTTGCAAAGAAAGGCAGAACTCTGTCGGCGGCAGCGCGGCGATAATGTCTTGAATTATTGTTGCAGCTGTCGCGTTTGCGGCGCGCTTGCTACCCAGGCAGCAGATCAGCGCCAAGTTGGACGCGGCAATTTTTGTCGGCGGCGACCTCTGCGTCTCTGCACTATGCTTAAAGAGGGGTTGTCGCGGTTGCCGCAGAAGTGTGCGGAGCCTTAAATACCGCTTTTACTAACCGTAGACATAGCGATATCAGCAAGCAGAGTTATAAATAAGAACAGCTTAAACTTAGACTTATTAACAATCCTAAAAGATGGATGGGTGCGAAAGGCTATTTTCTTTTTGAGCGGATGTTGGTTGATATGATGACCACTATGTGCATTCCGCTCCAAGAGTTCTTCGTTCGACTCCTAAGCAGAATTCGATTTACGATATTGTCATTTAAGCAACTGCAGAGGAGGAGGACTTAGTTAATTGACCTAATTAGTCACCTTCTTCACTGATGAGCTCGGGGTGTCTAATTATAAACATGTTTTGTATGAGGTTAGAGGCAAAACAAAACATGTTTAAGTTGTTGTTAGCTGTCGTTGTTTTGGATGTTATTATCCTTTAAATAAGATTGTTGTGTCGTTGTATTTCATGTTGTCGAAGAGCTATATAAAAAAGACAATTTTAATTTCAATAAATGATAACATAATAAATATTTAAACAATTTTATACATAGATTTACAACTAATTCTATTACCTGGAAGCGTTTGCGATTCTAAGGACTGAAAGCAAGTCAATTTTCCTAAGACGCTCACTGAACGCCGCAATGGAGCCTCCAGAACACCTTGGTGATAACTGAAGCCACCTAGAACCACGGAAGAAAATAAATTTTGACTTGCTGTTTCATTTCTGCACACTTCAACGTGCAATAAATAAATAAATATCCACTGGTTATTTCAAGTGCGACTTGAATCTCGGAATGTCTTTGAACAGTAGACAGGATTGTCGCAGAGTTGTCGTGCGAAGATTGAGACGAAGTTTTATTCGGATTACATTTTGATGTAATCGGCTTCTTCAAAGCCTGGAAAAGACAAGGGGAAAAATTGAAAAAATTACCCGTCCAAGAATCACTTTAAGTTTCATCTATTTGAAAAAAGTAAAGAAAGAAAGCGGCGAGCACTGAGAAAGACAACCGAACTGGTCTTATGCAGCCGGGAAGCTGTTTGATTCAGAAGTAAGACAGAATTGTTCACCCACATCTGTCACCATCCGAAGGTTGACTCAACAACTTCTCGGATGCATAAAGTCAGTTGGGTTGTCTTGCTCAGGGCTTGTCTCTTCCTCCCTTTAGCCTCTGGAATCGATGAAACTTGATATGATTCTTGGACGGGGTAATTTCTCAAACTCCCCATGTCTTTTCCAGGCTCTTCAATAAGCGGTTACGCTTAGACGTAAGCCGAATAGAACATCGTGTCAATATTGACACGACGGCTCTACGACAGTGGCCACATAGTTTCTGCCGATTTTGAACTCAGCCTCATGCCCCTGATACCGTGATCCCTCCCTGAGTTTGATAGAGACCTCAACCCTTCTCGGCATCTATTGGATTTTCAGATTCGCATCTTTCCAGAAAAGTCTATGTTTCTTCTCAGCGTTAAGAGCTGCAATGACCACTCCTCACAGTCATCGTCATCTATTCCTGTTTTTATTGATTCACCTTCAGCCGCTTCACCAGCTTTGATGTTACCTTTCTAGATGACATACTTGCGTATGACATTTGTACATGCGACTCTCTAATAAACTTGACGTCTAGTGTTGACTTTGAGCGATTATAGGGTTTCTTCAGTATTGTCCGTGCCACCCCATTGCTCTCAAGTGCACTCCAACCCTACTCAACTAGAAGTGCGAAGCAAAATATTTATCTGTGCACGAAATGATAAGCGATCTATGTTGAAAGGACGAGCTGAATGAAAACACCGACCACTCGGTGTGTACCGGTGAGACTGCATTTGCTTAGCATAGCCTTGCCAATCGGTTCGCCAATTCTGTCAAAAGAAACAGGATGTCACTCGAGAATGACCAGTACGAGCAGTTAGGACCGTCGAAGTCTCTCCTGAATCCGCCACCACCACCACCTCCAGCACTGGGTGGTTCTCAGGATCCCAAGCAACTGAAGCAAACAGTATTACCGGCTAGAACGCCGGGGCAAACCACACTCGGGCAGTTTGCTCTCAGGTATGTCTCTAAAAACTAGTTTTCAGGGTGAATGGACGGTGATTTGAAGGTGTATTGGATCGTGTCTCCATTAGAAGAAAGGCTGTGTATTTGATTATAGGGCGCAACACGTGGACGGGGTGGGGGGGGGGCAGTCTTGGGCTTCGACCGCCTTTAGCGTAGCAGTCAGGTTTAGTGACGTGGAATTCCCCCATTGTAGGCGTACGTACGTGTAATGCAAGTTGCACCGAGAGGGGCTTGATCCGTTTAGACACCAAGTGAATTTTTGGGCAATTTCGGACACGTCCGCTACACGTTTGGTACACGTCATTGGTCGCGAGTACCAGCACGTCAGCTATGCTGCACCGGTAATCCACGCCCTCCACACGTCTGTACCCGTAAACGTCAAGAGTGGGGGTGCAGTCCTAGTTGGTGGTAGCCGATCTCAAACGATTTCCTGACATACCGAAGCACAATCAATGGACAACAACATGTAGAAGTAGTAAACTACGCCAATCTGGTTGCCCAGATAGACTGTTTTTTTTGTCGGTAGAGGGGAACCTAAAGAGGATCATTTTCAGTGCAAATCTAGTCAAAGAGGATCTATTAGATCTGGGTCGAGAATAGGGCATTTTCAAGCATCTAAAAAGACTACGCCAGTAAAAATATAGAAACAAATAGGCTAAGGACCACCATCAGTCACACAGACAAGACAATGTATGGTTAGTGCAATTGTTTTTTTTTTTTTGAATTGGAATGATGGGTTCAATGTTCACTTCAATACTGAGCACATTTAGTTCTTTAAAATCGTTTAAGAGCGACCACTACATAGGATTGCATCATAACGCGATATTGGTCAACTTTTTGTGCACGGTTATGGTGTATGATAAATACGAGAGGCGCTCGCAGCTTACTGCGCAATTCGTTCAGAGCCCGAACTATTTTCTTAATCAAATGTGCGTGGACAAAATTGAAGATATTTAGGAAGAAATCAGAACAAACGCTCTGGAAGAGTTTAGGCTGAGACAAACGTATAAAATTGATTCCGCTTTATTCAGCGTCTTTTTCCGTTGTTTATTCCAAAATCGGCGCAAATAGGTTCGTGGCGGGGGAGGGAAAACCATGTAGGACAGTCCTACATGTTTTCTGTTGTACCGAAACTAAAAAATTTATGCACCCCTGATGTTGTTATATATATATATATATATATATATGATGAACTGAGCTAGGACATTTTTGATGTAATTGGACATGCACGTGCATTCCTACCAAGGCTGATGTCCACCGAGTCCATGGTGACCCCCCCCCCCGAGCGCATGCGCCTCCGAATCCGCCGCAGGTCCTGTGGCACGACCTTTGCCGATCGAATTCGAGCGGGAAATGGCTTTCCGTGGTGCTCATCAGCTGGTAAACGTCACTGATGAGTTGGAGTTTACTTGTAAAGGCATGTGAATAACCTGTATTACACCACTGCAGCATAACTGTCGTTATGGCGCTTGACATGTGAGACACGTCGAGCATGATTGAGGTACGATTCCCCAGAGCGGACTTGGTGTCTAAAGGGATTTAGCCACCGAGAGGGGCCTAGGTCAAACGGGTAAAAACCCGTAACTTTTTTGAGTACGGATGGACTGCCTTCCCCCCCCCCCCCGTCCACTAGTTGCGCCGATTATAGTCAGTGAACTGGAGGGAAGGAAGAGAGGTAACCCAGTTGAGTGGGTACATAGATTTCGACCGATGCTGCCCTAAATTACAAAAATGGGTGCAATGATAGGACCGGGAGGGGGGTGCAGCCCATGAGCTTCGATCACTTTGAGCGTAGCAGTCGGATATGGTGACGTGGAATTCCCCACCTTGTACACAAAACTGACGCGTACGTGCGTGTAGTGCAAGTTGCTACGAGAGGGACCTAGGTCAAACGATACTTCTCGCGCGAACTAAACGGGTAAAAGCTACACCTGGGGAAATGCCACGACACGTCGTACTTTTTGATTGCTGCCGGATTCATGAACGTTCCCGGGAACGTACCCGGCTTCCCACGGGAAGGCGACCATATGAGAGAACGAGGCGGGAGAGAGAGACGAGAGATGATAGATGGGTGAGAGATCGAGGCGTTAGAGAATGGCGAGAGATGATATCGCTTATCTTTCGCTCCCGCCGCTTCATAAATCCGGCTACTGATGGGCTGCCTCCACCATCCTCTCATTGAGCCCAAAATTGAGGTCCTAAAACGTGCAATTTGAAGAAAAATGAGTTCATTCCCAATGGGTGGCATTCCATACTTGTAAATCCTAGTTACGCATAAATACATACAACATACAACATAACACGTGAACTATATTACCGTACCTGATTCCCTCCCTTGGAAATCTCTGGTCCTGACGCTGAAATTTTAAAAAAATTCGTTATCAAACTATGGAGAGGCTGCAGCGGCGCTGTTCGTAATACCCGTTTGAATTCGCGCAGCACCCTACCGGCGTGCATGTCGACTCACTTACCATGAGGACGCCTGCGGGCTCTAGTGTCCGCCCCACTGCCAACTTCTATTGTGCATGTGGTCCGCGTCGGTCGCTCATTTTCAGTTTTCTGTATTTCTATTGTATTTGTGTTTATGCTGATTTCTATAATATATCTGGGGAGGGAGCGGGGCACTAGATTCTATTGAAATAAAGAGCCGCTCCCTTGGGATTGAACCGAAAAATGAAAACACTCACCAACAGGCGTCGGCAGGAGATTTTGTCATGGACTTGAAGGGCTCATCCAGGCGCACTGCGCGTTAGAGGGGTCAATCTATCAGTACTCAAACACAAATACGACGTGACGCGGCATTCCCACAGAAGGACGAGTTTTTACCTTATCCGCTGTAATCGATCGTGGCGTCGCGTTTGATCCAGAGCTTCTCGTTGCATTGCATTGCACGTACGTGCACGTCAGGTTGTGAGAAACCCCATGTCGCTAGAATCGACTGCTACATTCAAGGAGGTGAAGCCCATAGGTCCTGTCGAACGTGGGTCCACTAGCACGATCTCGACGAACACACCCCCGCATCGTTACCTATCATTTAGGCCTATGGTATAGTCCCGCGGGAGTACCCGCGTGACGTCCGCGGACGAAAGGTGCACCGCGGAAGGCGGTCGCCGACCAGTACGGTCGGCGGCCGGCACTGAATGTGGAACGTTCTAGGAACGTTCCAAGTTCATGGAATTGGTCGCTTTCGAACTGGATTACGCTTATTTCATAATAACATTTTTGATAACGCCGACCGACAGCCTCCCGCGGTGCATTGCACTGCGGGAGGTTGTCGGTCGGTGGGGCCGGTCGGCCTACGGGAAGTATACCAGCCCGTCCACCGACCACCGCCGACGTTCCGCGGAAAATGGGTGTTGCGGACTGCGGCTATTGGGCGCGCGATGGGTTTCGGCTAGATTATTCCCGTTCCGCGGACTTCCGCGGGAGTATACCATAGGCCTTAGGCGCGCGTTAGCGATGGAACGCGAAATCCTTCATTCCTAGCATTACAAACACGAACCTCTCATCGCTCAGGGAATGCTGAGCTGGGCTCTGCGCTCTTCGAACGGCGAAACGCATACGGCTGGGAAAATGCGCAGAAAATGCCTCAAAATTGCGCACACCTCAAAGCCCCTCAAATCCCAAGATGTCAGCTGAAATGCGAGTATGCCATAACGCTGAAGAACCGAACCCCCACCCCCCACCACCCCTGAAGCGACGCCACTATCCACTGCACCACGATCCGCTTGCCGAGAGGGCCATTGATGGCGCACAAGAGATGATACGTGGACGCTGACGCGAGATCTCTAAACTAGGAGGGCGCAGACAGCAAAAGATTACGGTGCAGAAATTGTGCCCGTATAGTAGAATCATTTCTATCACAGTTTCCACGCTGCATCGCTAACCGGTATACGGTAACCATTCGGGGGTGCATTCGCTAGAATCGCTTTACACGTGAGTCGTGCTGAGGGGAGCCCTGCAACGACGCAGAATGGAACATACACTGCGACCGGAAAGTATAGGGACACCAGCAAATTGCGTAATTCTGCTAGCTACCCGCAGGAATTGATCTGAAAATTATACTGTAGAATTCCTCACGGCAAAAAACCAATATACGAAAGAAATGGGCAAAATCCCCCGAGGTGGCAAGGAACGGGAAAGGATCACGTGACGGGACCCTGTTTTTGAGTGACCAGAAAGTATAGGGACACCACCAAATAAGGTGCGCGGAGAAAGGTACGTTGTTAAAAACTGTTTTGCTATGCAATATACTGCCTCATAATTTGCTCATTGTAAGGATGGGTCGCGGATCGATGCTATCAATAGAGGAACAAGCTCAAATCAAAGCCCTCAGAGATGCAGGACTCAGCATACGCCAAATTTCGACTCAACTGGGACGATCAAAGAACGTTATTAGCAAATTTCTACGCAGTCCTGATTTATATCACTCGAGGAAGTCTTCACGACGTCCCAGGCTTCTTTCGACTCGAGACGAGAGGCAAATCGTGCGAATGGTTTCCAATAAATCAATCAGTTGGGAGGAAGTGCGCAAGAGTTTGAGTAAGAAAGTCTCGGAAGAAACGATTCGGTGCTGCCTAAAACGCAATGGGAATGTTGTATATACCCAGCTCCGTGCTGCTCCACGTTTGACAGAAACGCACAAAAGGAACAGGCTCGAGTTCGTCTCTAGGAACAAACGACGTCTTTGGACTAAGGCAGATTTTCTGCGTTGTCAGTTCTGACGCTAGGTATTTTAACATTTCATAGTTCTGGTGATCTTCTCAGACGAAAAGCGCTTTAACCTCGATGGTCCGGATGGGGACCGATCCTACTGGCATGACTTACGCAAGGAGAAGATGTATTTCCCAAGAAGGAATTTTGGAGGCGGCACAGTTATGGTGTTGGCGGCATTCCACGCAGAAGGAAAGCTCCCTCTTGTCTTCACGTCAGCAAGGATGGACGCAGATGAATACCAGCAACTGTTGGAAACCCATCTGCTCCCATTCCTTCAACAGAATGCTGGTCAGGGATGGGTTTTTCAACAGGACAGTGCACCGCCGCATGCCAGCAGATCCACAAAAGGCTTCCTCAGAAGAAATTCTGTTGAAGTTCTCGACTGGCCTGCATGTTCTCCCGATATGAACCCAAAGGAAAATATCTGGGGACACCTTGTAAGGAAGATTTACGAGCATAAACAGACATATTCTTCTCTGCAAGGACTTCGATCAGCAATTCTACGCGCTTGGGATGAACTTTCTCTACAAACACTTCGAAATCATGCTGCTTCGGTGCCAGCCCGACTTGTAGATGTTGCAATGAACCGCGGAGGACCAATTGAGTACTAGTTATCAACGACTGTTTTTTATCTTGACAATGAAGTTATTTTGTACTAGTGTCCCTATACTTTCTGGTCAATTGAAAATGGTGTGTCTCCATATTTTATTTTCTTATTTAGCTCACATCAAACCGATTTTGCTAAAATCTTTTGCTTCGAACTTCCTTGCCGTAACGAATTTTACAGTAAAAAATTCAGGTCGATTGATATCGATTAGCTTACGAAAAGTACAATTTTTAAGTGTCCCTATACTTTCCGGTCGCAGTGTATGTAGTCCCAGCCTAAGCTCCTCCAGAGCGTTTGTTCTAACTTCTGCCTACATAGATTCAATTTTTTCCACGCATATTCGGCTACGTAGTTCGGGTCTCTGGATTAATTGCGCAGTCCTAGTCCACGTCCGCTTTCCGCATTCCTCATTCACAATAATCATAGACGTAAAATACACCGATACCGCTCCGCCGACGTCTTCACGTTTACGTGTAAAGACGTATGGAGGACGTGGATTACACCAGTCCTGCATGACTGAGTCATGATGTTTGCGTCGAATACCGCGTATCATGCATGTCGGAAATTCCCCGAAATACCCATGGTGTCTAAACGGATCAAGCCCAATGAACTACACGCTCTAATTATTTGCAAACGTCCTGACCGAGCTCACAAATTTGATACATTCTCATACTTTTTGGGTCACTTATTATGCTTTCGTTAATGTGGTTGCTATCTCTAGAATGCGTGAGTTCAATATTTTTTATTTTTTATTAATACATCCATAGGGATGTGCCAACAATGATCGAGAACAGGCCGCGAAAAAAAATTTCTCGGAAAGAACACGAATAGGAAAAAACCTGGAACTCAACTTACAAACAGCGAAAGCGCTAAAAAAGCTATCGAGAACATTGAGGGAAGGCCACCATCTATGAGCCTGTGCATCTATGAAGGAGAAAATAAGCAGAGAATGGTAGGACAGCTAACCCTCAAGTAACATGATCACTACAGAAAATCAGACTAGCTTGCCCATGGTATACTATGGTGTCATTAATGTCATTATAACTGAAAACATTTAGTTCTTATAAAATTGTTTAAGAGCAGCCACCACCAACCAGGATCGCACCTATTTTCGACTTACTTCTAGTCCATCCTGTTATAATTTAGACCAGGTGACGATGTCGACTTAAGCTCCGAACATGGAACTGTGATCGGAAGTTCAGAAGGTTTGCTTGCAGTCGATGTTTCTTCCTGAAAATATCAATGAAATTCTTCTATTGTAGGGAAGAAATCGAAAGAAACACCAGATATAGGTAGCGGCGAAAAAGACAAGGAGAAAGAGAAAGAAAAAGACAAAGAAAAGGAAAAAGACAAAGAGAAGGAAAAAGAGAAAACTAGAGCAAGACCCATTCAAATAGAAATTAAGCCATATGTGGAGCCGGTTCGGTTACATCATCGTTCTTCTTGATATCACAACTCTATGGAGCTATACATCTACTTTTCAGACGATGCTGAAGATCTGTCACACCATAACGTTGGCACTTTTATTGATAAGCTTTGTCCTAATGGCGCTAACTGTAATGCAGTTCATCGACCTCTTCGTCTGGTTGCCGGTTCTCTTTGGCGACGACGATTAATAGGACGAACAATGTCGACGATTATGGAACGTTGCATATCTTCACACTTGACACATAATTTTATACAGGCAAACCTAGAGTTTTATACGGAAAATCCTTTCAAATAAAATTTTGTTGCTGTTGTGCATTTGCTGCTATTAGCGGCACTAGCCATGCCTACACTGCTGATTCTCACAAAAACCAAACAATTATTGGTCTCATAACGATTCTGGTTACAATCAAAACTCTGGTGTCATGTGGACTCGAACTTGCAATCCTCGCTTACCGGGCCTGCCCATACGCTATTATACCATCGGTGCTATTTGATGGAATTTAACATCCAAATATCTTTGGACCAATGAGCACATTCATGTGTTGTGATGACGATGTAAGGGACGTTCAAAATATTCGCGTAGCGACGCTATGGCCATTGTAGATGCGATGCGATTCTCGCTCCGCGCTCTTCTACGAACTTGGTGGTGCAGTGAACACCACGCGATTAACACGACAATAACGGAAACTGCGTAATATCGCATAATCACTGCCAGACATGCTAGGTCTTAGTGTTTTGTTTACTCGAATGCACACTTTTGCGACAAGGCGGCAGCCCAATCTTTAAGCATAGGGAGCGCAATGAGATACGGAGCTAAAGTGTTCCATCACCAGCAGAGTGTCGTTTAATGGCACTCTATAAGCTCTGTATCAAGCATTTAGACATAAAGAAAATGATTTCAATCATTTCTATCAAGATCTTCAACCTAATGGCTATATTCTGGCTTATTTTGTCGGTGTGCCATCCGCGGGACGGATTCATCAACGACTTACAGAAATTCATCGGAGAAAACACAGCCGAGGGCCAGATTCATCAACGACCTACAGCAATTTAACGGAGAGAATACAACCGAAATCTCTGAAAAAAATGTTTCACCATATCGCTTGATAAGCCGCGGTATCAGGAATTTCGGCTGTAATTTCCCTGTTAAATTGCTGTAAGTCGTCGATGGACCCGGTCCCAAAATTTATTTATTTATTTATTTATTTATTTATTTATTTATTCAATAAACCGAAGGTGTGCTCAAACATATATATTAAAAGAATCAATCGTAAGTGCAAGAATTGATGCATTTTGGTCAGAAAATCAAACGAAAACAAAAAATTACAGACGCAAGAACATACAAACACTAATACACTAAGTAAATCAGCACACCACAAACTCATCGTAAGCTCATTGCAAATATTATGCACCCATTAAAGAGTACCGAAAAGATGTTTCCCGTAAGTGATAATACCTAGAACTAGTCCACTGGCTAATTGCACATAAGTGGGGTCAGCGACATCGCATCTCGATCCAATCATGTACAACCACGTCCACAACGCGCAAGTTGTCTCGCAGCAGTTCCACAGCAGGGGTTATCCAGCGTAACTGACAATGTCATTCCAACGCGGGCGCCAGGTGGCACCTCATTGACCTCATTATACTAAAAGTTCCTGATAGCGCTGCTTAACAAACGTTATGGTGAAATGCTTCAATGTTTCACCATACCTCTTGTTAATAAGCCGCTCTATCAGGGATTTCGGCTGTATTTTCCCCGCTAAATTGCTGTACGTTGTTAATGAATCCGGCCCTAAAACGACAAAACTACGGAACACGAACATTACTGGCCCATCTCACGACAGCGCTTTGAGTACATATAAGTCCCGCCACCAATTCACGAGTTGTTGGGTTCAGCTTGGGTTCAAGACCTTCCCTCAGGCTGTTCTGTTCCGCAGCAGAGGGGAACCTTGAGCGATGTCGGTCTTCAAAAAAAAAAACAGATCTGACCCGCTGATACCAACGCGCCACGGTAGAGTAGTAAACATCGTCATCCTCAAATGCAGCACAGGTATTGGAGGCACTGACTTCACGGGGCAACCTCGCAGGGTTTCGTAGTAGACGATAGACGATTTCGTAGAGCTCGTTTGCTTAATGGAGCCTTCATTGTTGTATCCGTGATCGGCGAAGCTTTATGTAGTTATGTGTTAAAGAAAGCTTCGAAAATGTGACGTAACGTCATCACACAACATCCCGCTTCTACAGGCTCAGCAGAAAATAATGTAAACTGCTGCAAGACTCCTCGACCAGCACAATATCTTGGTCTTTGTGCTAGTCTGGAAAGACCAAGCTATTATAGTCCTTGTCTTATTGAATTTCCCCTTTAAATAAACTCAATGGGACGATAATTGGTGGCGATGTCCGTTCCTCCACGTGGTGCCACTGGAAACTGTTCGCTATGCGAGCTAAGCTAAGCACGGACACTCGATTGCAGGCGACAGGCCCTTGTGACAGGCCGGCCTATGGAGATCCCATGTCACATCACATGGTTGATGGCGTTAACTGTTTGTCGAGATAATGCTACGGCGTCCGCGGGAGCCGACGCGCACTCGCAAAGCCCGGCGAGCGTGAGAAGTATGCGAGGGTCCCTGATGCGAGGACGGCATCGGGGGGCAACTGAGCAAGTCCAAAAGTCCCGTAACGTAAGCAGGACCCGCGTTGCTACGCTGAATGTGGGTACGTTGACGGGCCGCTCGTGCGAGTTGGTAGAAGCACTGGAGCGAAGACGAATCGACTTATGTGCGGTACAGGAGACGAGGTGGTCCTGTTGCAAGTCGAGGGACATAGGCCGAGGCTTTAAGGCCATTCTGTGCGGCAGTCCCAGGACCACCAGCGGTGTTGGTGTGGTCGTCTCCGAACGTTTCCGAGATGCGATTGCAAGCGTGGAACGTTTCAGTGACCGCTTGATGAAGGTCGTTGTTGCTGCTGAACAGCGTATGTATCATTTCTTCTCTGCATACGCTCCGCAGACAGGCTGCTCCGAGCGAGCGAAGGACGAGTTTTGGACCCTGCTTGATGAGAAGACAGCAGAGGTGCCGCCAGAAGACGCTGTCGTTGTCGCAGGTGATCTCAACGGCCACGTTGGGACTGCGAAAGATGGTTACAGCTGTCATGGCGGTCTCGGTTATGGAGCACGTAACGCTGATGGTGAGCGAATTCTTGAGTATGCGGACTCGCATAATCTCACCATCGCGAACACAATGTTTCGAAAGCGTGACTCCCATCTCGTGTCTTTCTATAGCGGGAATACCAAGACACAGATTGACTTTATCCTTATCAAGCATCGCGATCGAAGGCTGGTCACAGATGCGAAGGTTGTGCCATACGAGACTGTCGCCACGCAGCACCGTCCGCTGATCTGCACACTTAAGATCGCCCCTCCGAGGCTGAGGCAGGTCGAGCGATGCGGACCATCAAGGATCAAGTGGTGGCGGATGAAAGAGAAGGACGCAGCTGTTGTTGCTCGTATTCGGTTGCCGACGGTTACCAATGTTGAGGAGACATGGAAACGTGCAACCGATTCGATACTACAAGCTGCACGTTCCGAACTGGGCATGACGAAGCCTGGACGGCGTAAGATTGAGAAGCAGACTTGGCTGTGGACTGATGACGTCAAGGAAAAAGTCAAAGAGAAGAAGAGACTATATCACGCTTTTCTCAGCGACAAGACAGCCGACAATTGGCGTATGTACCAAGAAGCGAAGAGGGCGGCTAAGAAGGCTGTTGCCGTTGCAAAAGCTTCTCATTATGAGTATGTCAACGAGAAACTCGAGACGCGCGATGGTGAACGACAACTTTATCGGCTTGCCAAAGCACGCCATCGCCAGAGCGAGGACATCGAAAAGTTCTTTGGCATCAACGATGAGAATGGCCATCTGATGAACCGCAAAAGGGCTATGGAACGATGGCATGACTACTTCGAGAGAATTTCAACAGTAGAGTTTGCCCATCCGCCTATCCCTTGCGTCCCTCCTACGCACGGTCCTGTGCAGAAAATCACTGTGGAGGAGACGGAAGCGGCTTTGAAGAAGATGAAGCCAGGCAAAGCAACGGGCCCTGACGACATAGCGGCCGAACTATGGAACTCGAGGTGCTGGAATCCTGCTGAATGGCTAACGAAGTTTTTCAACCAGGTTGTTGCGGAGAAGAAGGTTCCTGGTAGTTGGCAGCAAAGCACGACGATCCCGATCTGGAAAAAGAAGGGCAGTCCCGCGGACTGCACAAGTTACCGTCCAATCCGATTGCTCTCGCACAGTATGAAAATATTTGAGCGAATTGTTGATGGACGTATTCGCGAGATTGTCCGGCTTTCCACCAACCAGTGTGGCTTCGTAGCCGGCTGTGGCACCATCGACGCCATTCATGCTGTTCGTCTTCTTGTGGAAAGACATCGCGAGAAACAAAAACCGCTGCATCTTGCTTTCCTCGACCTAGGAGAAAGCATTTGATCGTGTACCGCGTGAGGTCATATGGTATGCCTTACGACAGCACGGTGTCCCTGAAGAACTGATCGAGTGGGTGCGCATTCTTTACTCTTGTCCTAAGAGTCAAGTGCGAGCGCCGGCCGGCACATCCACGGAGTTTCCAATCTCCGTCGTTGTTCACCAAGGTTCCGCGCTTTCCCCACTTCTTTTCATTGTCGTAATGGATGCCATTTCGCGAGACCTTCAGAAGCCTGCTCCTTGGACGCTGCTCTATGCAGATGACGTAATGCTTGCGAGTGAAGACAAGGCCGAACTTGAGCGACAAGTGCAAGCTTGGTGTGACCGCTTGGCGGCGTTCGGGCTCAAGCGAAACGTCCAAAAATCTGAGTACTTGACGACAGACGTAAACGAGACTGGGTCCATTGAGATCAATGGCACTGCGCTCGTACGAGCGACACATTTCAAGTACCTTGGATCTGCAATTGCGTTTGATGGTAGTCTGACGTGCGAGGTGAACTCACGCGTGAGCGCAGCGTGGTCCAAATGGCGCTCAATGACAGGCGTTCTGTGCGACAGAAAGATACCGGAGCGCTCAAAAATCAAAGATCTACAGAACCGTCGTCCGACCAGTAGCGATGTACGGTGCTGAGTGCTGGCCTGCAACGAAGGAAGTTGAGAGCCGCCTCAGCGTGATGGAGACGAAAATGCTGCGCTGGACGGCTGGTGTCACGCGTTTGGATCATGTTCGCAATGTCTCCGTACGTCAAAGGTTTGGCGTCGCTCCAATTGCTGACAAGCTACGTGAAGCTCGCCTACGGTGGTATGGCCATGTTCTTTGTGCGGACGGCGACACCGTTCGGAAGATTGGCCTCAACATAGATGTGCCCGGAAAACGGCCTAAAGGACGACCTAGGCAACGCTGGCTTGATACGTTGCACGTGGACTTAAAGGAAGCTGGTATCCACCCCGATCAAGCGTTTGATCGTGCGAAGTGGCGTCATCATACCAGAAGAGCGGACCCCGCTGCTAAGCGGGACAAACGCTGAAGAATAAGAAGAAGAAGAATGGGACGATAATTCGTTAAACGCACATTCGAGCTCACAATGTTAGATGTATTGTTGCAATTCTTTCTAGAACACATTTCTGGGTTGTAAGTTCCATATGTTGTCTATCTGTTCAATTAAGTACCTCTTTCTGAAAATTTATGTTCCTACAAATCTTGTACTGCACGACTCAAAAAAGCTTAACCTTTATTCAAACGACAATTCTGAAAATGCACTGAAATCGTGTAAATCGATAGAGTAGAAAGTTTTCGTGCAGGTACTTTGGCGACGATTTCTTGAACTATCCACTTATCATTCTCATCCATTCGAAAATTTTCAGAAATTGTAGCAACGACAATATCAACAGCAAAAGACTGAAGACCATCAGAACCAGTGTGATGTTGTAGCATACTTTCACGACAGCCTGAAACACTCATTGGAGTTATTTATTTATTTGTTTATTTGCTGCGCTTGTTTGCGGTCTATAAAAACGGACATAATGAAGAAAGGACTTAATATTTAAGGGGCTTAAGTGTTTATCGATTTGATCTCTCTATGTGAAATTTTCTGAATCATATTGCAGCAGCAGAAAAAAAGCTCTCATTAGCAAATATGGAATGCTGTGACTTTGGCGCGGAGGAAATATTATAATAAGAATGATGAGTAAATGATGACTACGATTTTGATGTTTCAATGTTATGTGTCGATGCCATGTCTCTCATTACAGTACATTGTACAGGGTGCGCCAAATTTATGACGACAGCACATGCGCGAGCAATGTGACCTCCTACTCGGAGCGTTTGCTTTTTTCTGTGCTTTTATTGTTTTCATTGCGTCAATTTGTTTATGCATATCTCAATCAAACATGAAATAAGTTGTTTTTCAGAGAGAAAGGTTAGTGTCACCGTTTTTCAATCACTGAGTTTTACCGTCAAGGCTTCTCGGTACGCGATATTCACCACCGTCTTGGAATTCAAGAAGTGTTATATATTGATCCATCAGCAGCTACGAAGACTTGGGAACCAAGCATGATAGCACCGATACGTTCCTTCCTCGGACGAAGAAAGAACGTATCGGTGAAAACTACGGAGAACATCAGGAAGGTAAGTGAACGGATTCGCAGGAACCTGGCGCGCTCGGTCCGCCAGAGGTCGCGAGAAATGGACATTAGGCCTATGTCATGCCATCGTCACCCCGAGCGAAGCCTAATGATAGGCTCCCATATCGACTCATCGCTTCGCGCGATCGATATGGGAGTTTATCGTTAGGCTTCGCTCGGGGTGAGCGGTGGTATAATAGAGGCCTTAAGGAGTAGTCTTTGAGAAGAATCTTCCGTAATCTGGGTCTTAAGGCCTACAAGAAGCTCTTGGACCTTGAAGCAGGACGAAACTCAAGCTCACAGAGCAAGCATGGTGCAGAGCCGATGCGCAGGCAACTTTACGGACTTCATCAGCATCCACGAGTGGCCTGCCAACTCTCTGGATTTGAATCCGATGGATTACACCGTCTGGCTAGTTCTGTAAGCCGAAGCCTGCGAGAAACCTCACCGCTCCGCGTATTCCTTGAAGGAAACTCTCCAGAAAGCGTGTGATGAGCTCGAAGCGCTACACCTGCGCTATACTTGCGTGCCGCCGTCGATGCCTTCCCGAAGCGCCTCAAAGCCTGTATCGAAGCCGACGGATATATAACCGAATCTCAATGTTGGGTAAGGTTGACGACTAAATATAATCGCATCGTTGGTTTCTCATTTTCGCTTTAGACGATTTGAATACCTTGTCGCCATAATTTTGGCGCACCCTGTACATTATAAGCAGACATAGAAGTATAGCAAGAACGATTATATAGATGGGCACCAGAATTTAGTTTAGTCGAGAAATTATTATAAGCTGAAGAAATAGGTGAACATTGAAGGAACCGAGTTAATGAAATAAGTTTGAGCCGTGGACTGGGCTAATGTTAAAGATCCACTTTCAGTGGTAGCTAATGAGTTTTACCATCGTTTGGTTTCTTTCCACTCGGCCATGACCTTTAAGGGTTGGGCACACTCGGCAGCGGCTTTAGTGCGTCAAAAACGGGGCGGGGCGTCGCTCTCAGGCTCAGGACATGTTTGCGGTGAGGGGCGATCATTCTTTCTTTCTCTGGTGTCGGCATTGGACCACTGCCAACCATCGCTCAGCTGACCGGTTGGCTGGTTTGGTTGAGGAAAGGGCTTTCCTATCTTACTTATCTTATCTCTTGCTCAGGAGCGATAGCGTCAGCTTCACGGAATGACCGAGCTCATTCCGTGAAGCTGACGCTTGCAGCGCTGACGCTGAGCGTCAACGCTGAAGCGAAGTGTGCCGTAAGTGCGCCGCCACCCTTGACGCAGAAACACGTACTCTGCGTCTCTGTCCTATTCTTCATCATTGGAGCTGCGTCAAGCAGCAGGAGTGTGCCCAGCCCTTTAACCTCAGCATGCAAGGCTTTCTGTGCTTTATCATGACTTACAAATTCATCAGCATTTTTGCCTAGTGCGGTTGACTAGACTCGCGATGAGCTCTACTGACAAGGCAAGGGTCTGAAGCTTATGTCTGAACGGGGGGAGCGAGTCATATAGGGGGAATCCTCACCCCTCAATTAGCATGAAAATGTGTTTATTTTTTGCCAAGTCGTTAAACCCAAGGAGTAGGGGGTCACAATGGGATACGGCGCAGCACGCGTTCGTGGGTCTAGTGCGCCCGCGATGCCTCTGCAGCCAGTGGCTCGAAGCGCAGGTGGGTAGAGGTTTGACTCACGTGAGAGAGGTCGTGGGTTTGGTTCCTATGCGCTACTGCATTTTTGCATTTCAACTGATTGGTTGAGATTTGGGGATTCTGACATCTATACCATTTTCAGACATTTTATGCACATTCTTCCAGTGGTACGTTGTGGAAAATAACTTTCTTTCGACTTGTTTGTTACTGACCGGTTTGTCAACCACAAGACAATGAGAAAGCTACTCAACATAATGATGTATAAACGCTCAGCACCAGTGATATACAGGCACAAAGTGCATGAAAGAGAAGCACTGGTCACAATGCGGACAGCGTATAAAACCTTCAGGCTCCTCACAGTTTGCTTCTCTACATGGACCAATGACATTTTTTAAAATCATCTTGCTCGGGTTTTCAAAGAGACCAGGATGTGACGTCGTATAACCAGCTTTGAACCAGGCATTAGCAACTAGCTTTTTCATGCGTTATCATATCGTTATCATATGCCCACTGCTTGCTTGCCTCTCCACGTCCATCAGTTCATTTTGCGGATCCCAATCTTCTTCTTCTTCTTCTCCTTCTTCTTCTTCCACCACTTCCAGCTGTTCGTCTTCGTCAACTTCAAGTTGACGTGCTTCGAAGTCCTTTAGTATGCTGGTCATCCGTGCGGCCAGCTTGATTTCTTCCCTCGAAGGGTCCTTGTCTAAAGGTGGGTCACACTTCAGCGTGAACAGCTGGATCACCACTCAAGCCTCGGCGGACATTGTTGGTTTAGGTTTTAGAAAACCTCCAGCAGACCTCTGATTTCCAGGTGACAGACAGAGATGAGGGAAAGAGGGTATCGATGCCGTTTAGCTTAATTTGCGGGATCCACGCACCTCGTTTCTCATTTTAACCACCTCCGTCGTCACATCCTGGTCTCTTTTGAAAATCCGAACGGGATGTTTTTTCCTGAGGTCATCGGTCCATGTATGGAAACAAACTGTGAGATCCAGTAACCTTTATATGCTGCCCGTATTGTGCCCAGTGCTGCTTCATGCACTTTTCACCAGTGTATCACTGCTGTTGAACATTTATACATCACCAAGTTGAATACCACAGTGTACAGCTGGAAAATGCGCAGAAAACGTCTGAAAATGGTATAGACGTTAGAATCCCCAAATCTCAACCAATCAGTTGAAATGCAAAAATGCAACAGCGCAGAGGAACCAAACCCCAGACTTCTCTCACGTGAGTCAAACCTCTACCCACCTGCACTCCGAGCTATTGGTTGCAGAGGCATCGCGGGCGTACAAGACCCACAAACGCGTGCTGCACAGTATCCCATTGTGACCCCCTACTCCTCGGGTTCAACGACTTGGCAAAAAATAAACACATTTTCATACTAATTGAAGGGTGAGGATTCCCCCTATATGACTGGCTCCCCCCGTTCATACGTAAGCTTTAGACCCTTCCCTTGTAAGGTGCCCCACCGCGCGGCGTGCTCCCACCTCATCCGGTTAGCGATCGGAGGCTAAGCACGTGCACTTGAGAAAGTTTCCACGTCCCGCGCTCAGCCTAGTGCCAGTCGAGGGTACACGGACTGCGAGCATGTTGACTTTGAGGTGTTGCCTCTCTCCATTCCATTTTACTCAACCTAGGGTTCCATCCTTCCAACGTGCGGCAACTGCAGCTGTTTAACATATTGACGACAAGGGCGATTTTCGCGTGTCTGGCCCGTGGGACGAAGCGCATCGCATAAACGTGACCGAGACATCGTGACCCAAGCTTCGCCTAAAGACAAATTTGGGATGCCAAACACGGTGCTAATGTTCGTCTTAACAGTTACGGTCGGTTACCTCCCCTCCCCAACGTCGTTAATTAGGGTGGTCGTACTGGGATGGTAAAAGAGAGGGAGGAATGGGTCCGATGTAGCCAAAACTTCACTAGGAGGTTATTTTGGTGTCATGACGAATCACGTCCGTTTTTAAAATTTCAGCCATTTAGCGAAGTTGTTGCGGTAGATGTGGGTAACGCTCACAAGCTCATACCTACCGTCATATACCCTGTCAAACAGTGTACAATCGAAGCTTTCGTTGAGTTCCTCGACATCGGGATTCGGAACGCTCATGATGTTAATTTTCGACAACGATTCTAGAAGATTCCATTCAAACTTCACCAATTACGTTTCAGCTATGTCATCACGGCAGAGAAAGTAAGGAGAATTCAAAGGAGAAAAGGGAAACGAATAGGCTGCTAAGAAGATAAGCAATGATCGGAGATTCTTACGAAAGTGAAATTGAACACATTTCTAAACAGCGGAGGTAAGATTTGTTTCCATCTTCTCACATAACTCCTAAGTTTGGGGTAGTCGGTATTCCTGACACGACTACCGATTAAGAGGGAAATCGGCCGCATTCGTTGAAGTGGACATCGGCATCGCTTTCAGCATCCTGAATAACCTATCTGAACGAAGTTTGATTGGACCGGATATTATTGCGCGACATCGTCCCTCGGGACAGACCGGCTGTCGCGCACTATTGAGCGACATTGTTGAACGTGTTAAGCAATGCTTAAGCATTTGCCGCCTTCGCTGCCGCTGCCGCTGCTGTCGAGTGTGCCAGGGCCTATACCACCTCGCCGACACTATTGGCAACAAGTTGTCTCTGGCCCTCTGGCAGCTTAGGGCGCACGTCGGCCGCGTTCTATCTCGTGCACTCTCTTTCTCTTGGTCGCGCTCGGCGCAAGAGAGACAGGGTTCACGAGCGCTCTCCCGCATGGTTGTTGGCGACGGGTCTCGGAAGTATAACATGTATCTTACTGTCGGACTGGCTGCAGCCCTGTCCTGGCCTGAAACAATACAGTCGTAATGGAGGGAGCGAGGTGAGGGGACCTTCACACTTTTGCGGCAACACGGCACGCGGGAGACAGCAAAACTGCCTCGTAGGCGGCAAAGCAGCCGCGTAGGCCGAATCATCCTCAGCATTGCCTCCCACTCCATCGCCAATGTGGTTTCATTATCACTATCATTTTCAGTTTTCGTTCTAGGTCCCGCCACGATCAACTAAAGTCCAGACAGCATGCAGAGGCAACATTGCCTTCAATCATTATTGCCGCTGTCGCGTTGGCGGCACCGTGCCTGCCGCCCAGACGGCACATCAGAGGCAAACTCTGCTTCTCTGCCCTAGGCTTGAAGATAGGGCTGCCGCGTTGCCGCAAAAGTGTGGGAAAGCCTTAAGGCTGGTTACCAGTAGAATTGCGTTCTTGGATAACCATATCCTAGGCCCATGTCATACCATCGCTCACCCCGAGCGAAGCCTAATGATAGCCTCCCATATCGACTCATCGCTTCGCGCGATCGATATGGGAGCTTAGCATTAGGCTTCGCTCGGGGTGAGCGGTGGTATGACATAGGCCCTACGCTTTTTGGGGTCTTACTTAGATCTAACCAGATTCTCCTGATGTCGCGTCATATCGACGTGGCCATTTCCGATATCCACCATGTCAGTCGATATGGAGGAGGGTCGTTGAGCGGTCGGTGGCGGATCGCGGCTCTTCCACCGCCGCTAAGGGAGAGCACTGGGAGACGGGAGCAGTTCCTGCACGAGCACCTTGGACGCACTACACCCTGGAGTCCCTTCCCTAGCCGAGTGGTGCGTTCGAAGAGCGCACAACCCATCTCCGATGTCCTCCTCAGCGACGAAAGCATTCTTGGCACGAGCCGCCTGGATGGCCCACACCCCGGAGTCCCTTCCCTAGCCGAGTTGTGCGCTCGAAGAGCGCACAACCCATCTCCGATGTCCCCCTCAGCGACGAAAGCAGTCTCGGCACGGATTGATGTGCAAGTTTGCGTGGTACTCCAGCAGAAGCTGGCATATTGCCAGCGGAGCGAGTGGTTAGTTCTAATGGCTATCGCTTTTCGGCATAGCGGCAGTTCCTAACTTGCATAAATGGCAGCCTCCTCCTCTGAGTCGAGGTGAAATAGCTCTTTCCTTTTCACTTCTAATCCTATCTGTTACCTCAGCATGAAATATTCCTAACTGGATACGAACCCATCAGTCATCGAGAGTAAGCCAAACCTACGCTTCATTGCTACTATTGTCATTTTAATAGCGGGTATTTAATCTTTTAAAGAAAACTCACTGGTTCGCTACTTTTTTCCATCGTGTTGCTGGATTGGCTGCTGTAATTGTATCGTAAGACAACAAAAACACAAAAGTAAAAATAACGATAGAAAGCGTATCTTGAACACGGTTGTGCAACCTACTGACATTAGAACTTTATTTTAACCGGCGTTTGGATTCATCAACAACTTACATAACTTTAGCAGAGAATTCACAGCGGAAAACTCAGATAACGCGGCTTTTCGCTCACTAAGTCACGGCTCGCGGCTCGCGTCATAAGTCGCGCTGATTTCGGCTGTAATTTTCTCTGTTAAATTGCTGTAAGTTGATGATGAATCCGGAGTCGTTGATGAATATTGTTGAAACAATTTAACACAAAGCAATAACATATGTAGTGAATAATTCAGCAGAGTACCATAACGGCTTCAAACACTGTTTTCAATCTGGGATGACAAGCGCCGTTCTCCATTACTGGAGTTTTAAAGGGCATCATAGCGCTAAAGATTCCTTCTCAACCAAGGATCTCTTCCCATAAAGAGGTGCTTCGCCACAAATACAGATATGATGGCCACCAACCTGAGATGGGCTTTTAAAATGCGGAAGTGAGTCACCCTGCATGCTTATCACAAACACCTCAACGTGTAAAAACACCAATAAAAAAACAATCCATCACTGGAAACTAATAACTAGGGAGGTTCATTTTTTAGGAGTTGCAAACACACCTTCAGGTTCTTCGTTTCCTATGGTTATAATCTTTCTTTCTACCCAGCTGCTACTTCGATAACTTTAGTGATGGGGGACCAATACGAGAACGTGGGTCCAGGAGGTCCGAACGCAGGTCCACCTCCACCTCCGCCGCCGCTTCCTGGAGCCAGTAAGCCTGCTGATGCTTATGAGAAAATGGGGCCAACTTCAAAAATCCCTGAGCCACCACCGCCACCGGATTTGTCGTCGTACTCATCCCTGTAAGTACTCTTTCTGGTGCAAGTGTATGGGGCTTTTATTTAAATTATGGCAAAAATGTAACATCATGTGCAACTATCCTAACCTTATATCTTAGAGGGCACTATGCGGGTTACAACGGGGAAAGGGCACTCTCTCATAGTCGTAGATTTCTTCGATGTTCACGGTATGATAGCATGTTGCGCTATCCTTTCCGTGGACCATCGCGCCTTATGAATCCGTTAGAATAGAAGGCCATAGCAAGAAAAGGGGTAACGAAATCGTCATAATTTCAATAGGCCACAAGAGCGTGAAGCGCTATAACAGTTGGGGGGGGGGTCAATTTACGAAAAGGGGGTGGCAGACATAATTCCAACGTCGCGCGAACTCCCCCCCCCCCCCGGCGCCGCGCACGGTGCGCGACGAAATTGGACGAGTTATAGCGGTCCGACTGCTTTCTCCAGGGGCGGCTAGACTCGGGCTAGAGTGCGAAAGTGAGTGCCGGCGACGTCGACCGCGCAGAAGAAGGAAACAAACATGAGATGAGGATGACACAAGCCTGTTGTCTCCTTGAAGGGAAGTGGGACGGGATTACCAACTAGAAGTTTCGCAAGCAAGTGTTTGTAAGTTTCTATTGGGGGGGGGGGAGGAATGAGTAAAATTCTGAATACTTCACTCACATTCTCTGGATTGATAATTGATTATCTTAACAAGAAGAAACTAGCGGCGCATGTTAACCGTATATTTGGAAATTGTATAAGACTCGAACTACAACATTAGCGTAGGAAACGTTGGAACAATCGGGGAAAAAGTGCGATCGAGATAAGATTTTGACTCAGTAAGTAGAAAATAATCCTATAAAGGAGAAACCAGGATGAAATAGCGACCAAACAGAGCCTCTGATGATTAGGGCGTCTTCTCCATGGGTTCTCTATAGTGTTACATCCCTTCCACGGTTCATTTCTAGTTGAGAAGCTCGAACGCTTCCAAAATTTTGTGCTCCGCCGCGAGCCATGTGTCACCGAGTGCACGTCCGCGTTTCAGTGCCGCGGCTTCGCATGCGGCTAGCTTACGACGTCGCCTTGAAGTTACGTCCTGGGGCATACAAAATGTGTCACTAATACGAAAAAAAGAAACGGTGACATGCTAATATTAAGAAAACAAACAAACAAGGCTATAGCTCTGTTCTGTTCTCTCCTCAGCGTGAGCACAGATTTGAGCAGCGGAAGAGACTCCAGGGTGTGGCTCGAGTGACGCACCCGTGTTAAAATTGCCTACATCCTGAAGTTCCTTTCCCTGCCCGATTCGGAAGCAGATAAAACGCGGATCTGTAATCGAAAAGAGGATGAGAAAAGAATGCATTTACATTCGCTATATGTGTCTACTCGCCACGCCTGCACGCGGCGACATGTTATGGTTACCCCCTCCAACTGCCATAGCGCTGAGTGTGAAGTAATGCCAACGTGAAGTTTACTGCAGTGTTGGACTCAAATCCAAAACCTTGAATTCAATCTTAAATTCAAGTTTAACACTGCAGCAACCAAGAAGACGTCGATCAATACCGACATATATCAAGGGTCGAGCTTGGTAGCTCACCTAATGAAGAGTATTATTAGACAAATAGTTCAAATATCCTAGGTGTCTATAGAACAACTCTCGGCGCTACCCATGTTGGGTGGGTGCAGAGATTTGGCCAGGTCCACCTAGGATGTGATAGAGCGCATCCTAGGTGGACCAAACCGCAAAAAAACTGGAGACATGAATTTAAAAGAAGCGATAAACGGAAACATTCACCAACAGGCGTCGGCAGAAGAGCTTCCGGCGCGATGATAGCAGGGGGAAGCCCGTGGGCTTCGACCGCCTTGAGTGTAGCAGTTGAATATGGCATCTGGCATACCTCCGAGTCGCTCCAGCGACTGGTCGCGGCGATACTGTTGCGCGGGCAGCTACGAACTGCGTAGCTACCCTCGCAACACTATCGCCGCGACAAATCGCTGGAGCGACTCGGAGGTATGCCAGATGCCTAGGTGGCGTGGAATTTCCTACATTGTACGCAAACTGACACGTGGCTACGTGTACTGTAAGTTACAAGGAGAGGGGTCTAGGACAAGCGGTACGTCACGGAGCATCCAAACTGGTAAAAGCTCGTTCCACACGTGGAAAATGCCGCCTCACCTCGTACTTGTGTTCGAGTGCCGGTGGCCTGCCCCTCTCTTCCTTGCATTTCGCCGATCTTGCCTTGGATTTAAAGGGCTCACTCACCTTATCGAACACGGTCTGCTAAGAGGGGCCGCGCAACGACGCGCGAAGTGAACGATTTTTCGGTCATTTTGGCCATTTTGAGCCTTTTCTTAGCCATGGTGGCTTTTTCTACATTGGAGTGGCCCCACCCTTGATAAAAAGGTACTCTTAGAGAAGAAAACAAAAAGTGCCTTGTCCTATGCTTGCTAGATCACAGATTTGGACAGGGATGGCATCCGAGGTGTGGTCATACTAACAGCGTGCGATAAAATTGCCTACATCTTGAAGTTCCTGGAAATTTATTTCATTGCATTGAAGATCAGGCGCAATTCAAGGAAGAGGGGGCAGCCCACGTGTGAACGAGTTATTACCCGTTTGGGCGGTCGAAGGCCTACAGATGACCGGATTACGGTACCTAGGTGGGAATTTGAAAGGGGATTTGTGCAAAGGACGTGAATTTCGCACCGACTTGAGCGTAGCGCTACGCTTAAGCCCTTGGGCTGCCCCTCTCTCATTGCGCCGAAGATCACTGTAAAAGCGTTTTCAGATTCCTTATATGTTTAACTAACTAGCAACACTTTTACACCTAATCTCTGTACCCAGTCAACTCGGATAGCGCCCAACTCTACCTATCGCCATAGTCAAGAAGTCGACGAGTGAGACTTTTACCCGCCTGAGTCAGAGGAGCGCAAGAGCAGGACGTGACAATAAGCAGCGTTCGCGAAGGGAAGGCATTGGTGGTTTAGATAGGAATATCAGACCGATTCCCTACTAACTTACACCTTTCCTAATTAGAAATGGCGACCTATAGATTTCAAAACCAGTCTGGAATTCTTTCCAGATGCAGTAACAGACAAGAGCCTCTAGCGATTTTTTGATTAAGAGAGCAAAGAATATAGTGCGAGTCCAGTGAAATCAGTTGCGCCCTTTTTTTTCAGGAAGGCAAGGAAAGCGCGTGAGAAGAAGGCGTCTAAGCCAACAGTAAGTTCGAGATTCCAGCGGTGCATCACTTTCCGGTCCCTTCATAAGACTATTTCGAGGCTTATATTTCACATTAATCAACCAGTACAGCATTGGTTCTGCAAAAATAGCGAGATCCAGCGCTTGGTCCTGTCCAAAATCTATCACATTTCGAAACGAAATCCCTCTTCCATGCGTCAAGAGTCATTAATACACCAACTTATTCCGTATGTAGATTCTTTCAGCCGCACCTGGTCTACGTATTCTACACTGCAATTGTGCTATGGATTCTGATGGCGATCTGGACATTCTTTCTCTATGCACACTCAGTGGAGATGATGAATCTGATACCACTCCTTCCATCCTCCATGGTGGCATCGGAGCTGGAGTCCCTTAACGAACCTAATGATCACTGATGTAAACATGTCAACAGAAAACCGAACCAGTTAAAACTGAATAATTGTGTAATTAGACGAAGTCTCAGCAGTCAACAATAAATTATAATCGTTAAGTAGCCACCTTATGAATAAAGTGCTTGTCTTTGGACTAAATGTAAATACTTTGCACCGTTGGATCGCCCTACCTAACTATCCCAATGGTTATCCAACTATATGTAGTTATTCGTAGCTGAGCTCGAGTCTAGTTCCGTTCCCTAATTTACTGGAATTTACGGAAGTGCGGTTTTTACTAGGAGATAAACTATTTTTACTACGATTTTTAATATATGTAAGGCTTTCTTGACCTATCTGCTCCGGGGAACTACGTTGAGTACTTGCAAGTTTCAGAAAGAGCATCAGTGACATTGGATCACAGTGGCGAAACAAACCTGTTATATCTTTATTTTGTTTTGTTTACTATTAAAAATAAAAAAAACTTTACATCTTTCTTTACTTCTTCGAACACTTATATTTTTATTTTTTATTTTTTGTTTTACATTTTACTTGAAAGATTTTCTCGTGATCAAATTAATCTCTCCCAGTTGGGTGAGTGCAGAGATTTGGCTAGGTCCTCTTTGGATGCGTTCTATCACAAGAGCAAAAAGACGACCGGATTTTAAAAGAGCATGCCTTTGATTCAAAGCCCCCAACCACCTATAGAAGACGTGGAGCCGCACGGTAATGCGTGAAGTGACCGCTCTTGGGTCGCAAGGCTCAAAAATGGCCGAAATGGCCCAAAATTGCTCACTTCTCGCGTGTTGCGCGGTCCACGTGGGAAATCTCGCGTTCGGTGAGGTGGGTGAGCCCTTTAAATAGAAGGGCTTGGTCTCCTGACGACCCCCGTGGGTGAGTGTTTTCCTTTCACTGTAATTTGAATTTGATGCACTCCTGAGGGCGTATTCATGAAGCGGTGGGAGCGGGAGATGAGCGATATCAGCGATATCATCCCTCGCCTCTCTCCTCCCTCGCTTTTTTGTCTCGGTCGCTTAACGTGGGAAGCCGTGAAGATCGTTCATGAATACGACTACTGATCTCATTTTTGCCTTTTAGGTCCATCTATGATGCGCTCTTTCACATCCTAGTTAACCATTGAAACTCTCTGCCCAGCTAACTGTGCCAAGCTAACTGTGATAGTGCCTAAAATTCCAGCAAAACGACAGTGCACTCCGACAGCTTAGAGTTCGTGATCAGTTCCTTGAAGGGTCTCTGTCAAACTCCTTGCCGAAGCTTTATGGTAGGGGTGGCACTAAGTCCGAGGAAAGCTGCAAATCTCAAATTATGTTATAGAAGATGACACACTAAATAAAACTGTGAGAGTACACCGGTTTTCAATTGGCTACATTATAGATGTTATTCCATTCTAGCTGATCCCATTCTACCAGCGGCGCTTCGTCTACAAGAGAAATTAACTAGTGGCTCAGTTTATTAAAGTGATAGAGAAGTGCGTGGAGGCGCGATCCGTAGCTTCACACACCATGTCTCTTTTGTATGAGTTCGTCTGCATACAGAGACGTACGGAATATGAGGAGTATTTGCGTAGGATGTGGAACATAAGGAGAGTGTTTCCATAGGATATAGATTATACGTGAAGAATATTCGTGAGGACTAGAACATGGCAAACCTTAAACAATTCTAACGAAATACGGCTCCAGCATACATATTTGATGAACTACGGTGGAGAGGATAGAAAGGGAAGAGCGCACGAGCTCGCACAGAATGAGGAGACTGTCAGGCGTTCTTCTGGCCTCCTCTTTTATAGCTGCTTCCCCGATAAACCACGTCTGCAGTGAGTGGTCGAAAGGCTCGGAGGGTCCATGTAAAAACCGTGAAGCTATTACAGGGTTCCAAAGAAGTTTAGCTTGGTGTCTATGGCATTGTCACCAAAGGAGTCAGTCTACTCGGAGCCGATACTAAAGATGCTCACGCTGACCAGCTCTCAAAGTCTTGCGCTGTCGAGCACCTCCAGTTGCCGTATACATGAACATGTTTCCGGGAGCGTTCACGGCTTCCCACGGGAAGCGACCGGAGCGGGAGGTGAAATTGGTGTTCGCAAACCTTAGCGGAACCAATGGGTCGATCTCACGTGACGTGGTCTCCCTGCTCCCGCTCTACCTGGCTCTACCTGGCACTCGGTTAGGGCCTCTACAGAGTCTTGCGGCAGCACCCGGAGAAATCTTTCATATTGCTCCCGCCGCAGTGGGGCTGCCGTAGTTCACGGCGGCTCCCCACCAGGGGGGCGTGATAGATGGGTGTCGATTATGATTCATCTATTTGGAAACATTTTTTAACGAATCTACATGCTAGGAATATAATAGGTTGGTTCATAATTTCTGTCCATAAAGAGCTTGACGACCAACAATATAATCACCAATTGGTGTCGACAAATGGAGGCGTGTGGAATCCTGCACTTAAGGCGTAACGCAAAAAAATCTAAGCACAATATTAAGTATCCTTAATTGCACTGAAATTCTTCGCGGCCTTCCAGCCACAAGTTAGCCGTGTGAGGTTTAGGGATAACCCTTGCACAGAAATGCAACAACAAAGCAGACCGTTCATTTAATATGAGCTCTGCATCGGACAAACCTCCCGTATTCAACAAGCCATCGGAGGGAATGCTGTCACCACAAGAGCTACCAGATTATCTTCGAGATGCTTGTCAACCGAGGAACTTCTAGTGGAGGTAGAACGACAAAAGTGAGAGCAAGCACAAAATTGTACAGAACTGTTGAGTTATAAGGAGTGTTCTCGAACTGCTGAGTTATAAGGAGATTTCGGATTTCATTCAAGAACTCCTAACTTGGCTTAGAAAATGCTTCGACATTCTTAGACGTCGCAACTGCCGGCAATAGTGCGCAGTGTTGCGTACAGTAACCCTCGCGGTGCCGCACAACCCGCCGTTGCCATCGCGTATCCGCTGCGCTCACAAAACTCTGCTGACGGCCTTAGACGGGAAGGTCGGAAAGCCGTCAGGTTAAATCCGCGTGCAACTGCACCCACAGCGCTTATATGGCGCCATAAAGTTGAGATTGGCAAGCTTTCCATATTTGAAACGAAAACGGGTAAACGTAGAGCGATTTCAGTTTAGTTCAATTTGAGAGTCGACTGTAAATCCTATCGGAAGCCTAGCAATCTTGACGAATTGCGGGAACGTTAATTAATGGAACACAATCCTCAACTTGGCATTTAAATTTTTGCATTTCCTGCCTCTGTTGCGAATCTAACTCACGCGTTGCGATCGCTCAGCCTTCCTGTTATATCATGAATACCGACCGCGACCGGGAGGCCGGTCGAGGGGTGTTTCGCTTAAGCCCTAGTCTATAGTTGCGCCCGGCGCGGCACCACGATCGCCATAGATATCGGTTTTTGCGCCGCCCAGTCGATATCTATCCCGGCCATCGTGCCGTGCCGCGCAGCGGCGCAAATATAAACTAGGGCTAACTTTCCGCTCAAGCCGCTTCATGAATGTGGCTACAGGTATTAACTGGAGGTGTAGTTTTGTAGCTTCCATACCTGTCGCTATTAAGTCCATTTTCTCTTCATTATGGTACTTCTCCGTATTGCACATTGTGTTATGTTTCTCATTTTCTCGACGATAATAACTTAAACTGCGTTATTTTAATATATTTTGCTAGCAGTTCCCTCCCCAATTAAAAATGATTTGGCTTTCTTCAATCAAAGTGCTGCTATTTTGCTTTGGATTTTTTAACAGGTTAACCGAACTATTGAAGCGCCCATTTATGATGTGTTCTTGATAAGCTATAACCAAGATTGTTAACGGCTTTACTCGTCTGACTTTTCAGCAGCTTTGCCTTCTTCGGAGCCTAAAAAAACGCCCATTTCTTTCTCCCTGTAATAAGGAAGGTGGAAGTTACCACTACCTGTTCGCGCAGAAAGGTCCAATGCTTTCTCTTGTTTTCGAGTCTCCTTTAAGAAATTTAAAGCGTCATTGGATATCTGCCTTTAATGAAGACTTCATAGATTGAATAAATTGAGCTTTTTGTCATATGAAGGGGTCTCTACAGCACTTCCATTAACAGAGACACTCCTATAAAACAGGGTTATTGTGAAGGCCCTTGTAGTTCTGTTTTGACCTCCTTTTAACACATTCGCGACGATGTCCACTCATTTGAGTGGACGGAGGAGTTTTGGGAAGAACTTCTTTATTGATGCTTTTGTTCGATTTTCTTTTCAAATTCGCAAATTATATAATAGTAACAAATCAATGTGGGGCTTGATTAGAATCGATTAAAATGTACTTACTGAGAGTAACACCTCATGAGGGACGATGTCCACACAAACCAGTAGACACCCGCGCGCGCCAAAAAAAGCAGCCTGCCGTCGCGCGCATTGGACACGAAAACCCTCTCGTCGTCAATGTATTAATAAACGGGCTCAAAATCAATAGAACAGTACTCACATTAGGAGATCATTTAATATTGATAGGCCAGTATCGATTTATGTCTGCTTCATAAATTTCTGCAAATTGAAAAACCATCAGAAAATGCTTTCCGAACTATAATTGCAATTACATTTATATAATTATGCTCATGAACAAAAACTTCAAGTTCCCGAAACACACCGATGTGGATGGAAGCGTAGAACTGCAGGAACTGTATTGCACATTAGATGATCCATCAATATCAAGATCTAAAGTTACAGAAGGGTTCACAGGTATCTAAGAAGTATAATAATTGCTCATTCCATCAATATAATAATTGACCGGGGATAAGCGTTACAGATTTGGTCGTTAATTCTGTTGTTGTGGATTCTATAATTTTTCATATCCTCAGCATTGGAAGTCTTTATACCCAAATTTAGTCTCGCTGTTTCAGTAGCTCGAGGCCTTCCCGTAGCAAGTATCCAATTGCATCGAGACGCTGTGATTGTCGGCTCGGATGAACGAATTTACGAGGCCCAATGAGCGCATATGTCGGTCAGTTAGACACATTGTTATTGGTCGTGCTCTGCATTCTACTGGTTTCGGCTGAAACAGTGAATGAGGGAGATGGAAACTTTGCTCGAAGGCCCCGTGCCGATCAGTTGAATGAATATGATTATTTACTATTAAGCCCGACAGTTACATAAATTCTGCCTGCCTCTAGCAAAACGATGAATCTTAGGTGGAAGTTGCCGCTATTGATTAGTAATGATCGACCGATCGACTCTCTTCTAGTGTTGTAGGCGCACCTAGCGACCAGGGCTGGGCGGAAATTTTGAAAATTTTCCCAGAAAACACAAAACAGAAAATCGCGTTTGTCAGAAAACAGAAAACAGAAAAGCCAAAAACGCCAGAAAATCAGAAAACAGAAATTAAAAATTTCAAAATAGCATTTAAGTTGCATAAGTTGCTTGAATCTTACTTAAACAGGAAGCTTATTATTGTAAAGGTCTAGAAATCGTAAAAAGCATAAAGTTTTCAAGTAGAGGACTCATCAACGTTTCAGATTACTTCATAAGGAAAATGACATTGAGCTAGCGCCCATTTTTGACAGTTCCGTTTTCATTTTAATTCAAATTTTGTCTAAACATTTTAGAACTGAAAATGTTTAGCACTACCTGAGTGAAGGCTATTACAAATTGCTATCAACAAAAGCCTTCAAGCTCACGAAATTGCTTCACAAAACGATAAATAACGTGAGGAAACAAATAAACCTATATACCCATCTTCAGTTCAGGATCCGAGATTTACACACTGTGACAATAGGAGGTGGACAAAACTTAGATCGCGTTGAAAAAAACCGCCCGCGCAATCGATTCGGTCAGGTGTTCGCGGTGGAGCGCGCTTCTGCAACGCACTGTGGAGGCGACGCGGGACGAGGCGTCCGGCGCCTATGGATTCCAAAAGTTTTGAAATTTTCTGTTTTCTGACCCAATTTTGCCCTATTTTCCCAGAAAACAGAAAACAGAAAAAATCGTCCAAAATCGCCAGAAAATCAGAAAACAGAAATTCCGCCCAGCCCTGCTAGCGACCTTCGAGTTCGCATGAACTTCAAAGGTGAGCTGTTTATGTCGACAGGCCTTCTTCTGTTCATGATAAATCCTTCTAGCGGCTATCATATACGCATGATTCCCCCTCCTGCCTAAATGATAATCTTTACATAAAAAATCAATAATGATCGACATTGATCGGCTGATCAATGTTGCTTCCTTCCAATCCGACGCCTGTTCAGTAGCTATCATATTGAGAACGATAAACTTCATAAAAGAGTCGATAGTAATCAATACTTAGTGGCTTTCCGATGTAATTTCTTTATTGAACTCAAGCCAACAGCTATCATTCGCGTTATCCAACATAAACGGTCGGCTCTAGGCTGATAACATCGACCGCTGTGGATTGAGCAATCGATACTGCTTTTTTCACGTGGATCGTATGCATCCTATGCAGCGATCACCTTGACGTTCAATGTTGATCGGTTAGGTGCTTGTTCTGAAGTTAAGTGAAACCTGGGCAACGGTTATTAATTTTGCCTGGACGGAGGCGGGAAAAAATAAAGATCAGGTTAATTCTCTTATATGTGCATCGGTTCTCAGTATATAATTAATGGCTGCGGCTTGACACCAAACCTCAAAAATATTAATCGGTATTGATTGGCGAGTCAATATCGCGAATTTTTGGGAAACTTCTTTACGTTTAGTCGTGTTATTAGCACGGCAAACGGTTACATTTGAGCAGAAACCGATATCTGTTGATGTTATCCTGCCAACCGGTTATCATATTTAGCTTACTCCCACTAAACTCTACCACAAGGGCGTCATAGCTGACTGACGTGCACAGACAAAGTTCAATTATCACAGAGATATCTTTCTATTTACGTGATCGATGAAACTATGAAGTGAGCACTTTATTCGACTAGCCTAACTTAGATTTACCAATTTCTGTGCCAGCAAGGGTTCTATTGAATCCACTTCCATTTACCTCTCACGCTTCCACATCTTAAAATTACACACGTTTAGTGACGTGGATAAGTCTCTAACGCATTTTTTGGTTACTGCAGAAGCGTCACTGTCATTTTTACTGCTGCTTTACTAGCTCTCTTTTCTTTTTTCTTTTCTGCAACATATCCTGTTTGTCCTTCTTTTTTCTCGCATTTTGAGCACTTCTTCTTGAAGTATACAATAAACGACCAATTCTAGGAAGTCGATATTATCGACCATTATTGATTGTACGCATGTATTTGCACAGTCCTCGCGGGACCGTTCACGGACGTGATCCCCGGTGCGCTGGTACACACCAGTGAAGTCCTAACCTGCGCTGAATTTTGCGAATTAATCAAAGCATCAGGCTGATGTCTTCCATGTTGGAATACTAAAACGAACACCGAACACTCTTATTCGTTTTAAGGTGTCTACCAAGGTTTTCGCCACTTCTTTAAGGATTGTCGTGTGGTTAATGGAAAAGTCATCTGCTGTTTTTTTTTGCGAACTCCTACCAGGAGTGGAACAGAACCGCCGTGTCCAAGCTATCGCTAATGTATCATCAACCTTTTACCAACACTTGGTAGACCCTAGGGGCTCGCACTTAGATTAACTTTAGGGATGGTTGAATTGAGTGATACAGTTCATCAGAAGTATACTGATGCATCAATCCCATCATTAGAAGCAACCAACTCTCTTATTGCCATCGGTACAGATCCATTTGCCATAATCGCGCTTGAGATTGTGAACCTCTTAAAGGCTTTAATTGTTGAATCAATTCAGGATTTGTAAATAGAGCTGTTACGCATGCTTGGATAGACATCCTGGAATCCTGCGTGATTTGGCATGGACGGTTTAGCTTATTTAGATCCTTTTCACTGTCTATGATCGGATTTCCTTGATTTTTCCTGTGGACCTTTGACTATTGTTTCTCTCTCCGACATTGGTTTCAACGCCACCGCGTCAGTGTCATATAATCGGTAAACCTAGCAAACTATTTTAGGTTTGGTATCTGTCAACCTTAGGATAGTGGGCCCGAAAATTCTGTACTGGAGGGGTGGTCTAAGGAGCCTTCAACTGGTGTAACCAATTATAGACACCATTCGTCCACACTCTCCATTGTCGAGGTTGTCTCACCATCTTCCAATTTTTTGAGCGACTATTACAGTGCGTCCTCGTTTGTATACTGCCATCTCTGTCGATATCGCTTGCTTTCGCACAGCATGAAGGTCTTTGAGCGAATTGTCGATAGACCATTTTGTGACATCGTCCAGCTTAAAAGTAATCAATGCGGCTTCATAGCTGGCTGTGGCAGCATTGGTGTCACACACGTCGTTCGCCTCCTGTTAGGCCTATGGTATACTCCCGCGTCGCTCCAGCGACGGGCGCGGGGCAACTGTCAACGGCGCGCCCACGCTGCAGTGGCGGACGGCGCAGTGGGGCGCGGTTGCCGGTTGACGCGCCATCGCTCCCGCGATGTATCGCAGAGGGGTGTTATACCTCCGCGTCAAGGCAGTGAAACATACTCCCGTGCGACGGCCGTCGCAGCCCGTCGCTCGTCGCAGTGCACTGCGCTGCGACGAGCGACGGGCAGCGATGGTCGCGGAGGAGGGAGCGCTGTCGTGCCCTATTCTATGCACTTCAGCTCACTTATTTCGACACTTCATTGGTTCGTGACCATGACTCATTTTGGGTTTTCTCGACGGCTTGAACGACTCGTTTTTATGAGGAGGTGTTTTTCGAGGCCGATTTTCTCACTTTTGTGCCGATAGTCGCATTTGTTTCGCCTCTGAATTTCCTCGCCGGCACCGAAATCTACATTTCTGTGCCGGACAAGTCACAAGGAGTTTCTTCTGACATGTCCGGCACGGAAATGTGCCAATTGAACGACTCGTTTTTTGAGGAGGTGTTTTTTGAGGCCGATTTTTCTCACTTTTGTGCCGAAACCCTCCTGGCTAAACATCACTTTCCGGAAATTGGGCCACACCTGGGACGTTTCTGTGCTAGGCGCGTCACGAGAACCCTCTCGTGTCGTGTTGAGCACAGAAACGTGGGTTTCAGGTTTCAGGTTTCAAACCGTTGAAAACCACAATCCTACAAGAGTTTAGGGATCAGATGGCGATAAAACGGGAAAAACGCGAAATCACGAACGTAACGATCGACAAAACAAAGAATACAAGAAAAAGATTCACTGAATCAGCTGATTCGCTAAAATTCTGCAGAAGTCTCCGTCTGCAGAACTGCGTGAACTATGTCAGCCTCAGCGATGGCGATGGCTTGCGACGCGCATCGCAAGCCATCGCCATCGCTGTGCACTCCCGCGTCGCAGCAGCGGACGGGAGTATACCATAGGCCTTAGAGAAGTACCGCGAGAAACAGAAGCCAGTGCATGTCGCCTTTCTCGACCCTTTAGAAGGCCTTTTACCACGTAACGCGTGAAGTGATATGGTACGTTCTGCGACATCATGGGGTTTCTGAAGAGCTTATAGAGTGGGTGCGAATTCTCTATTCTTGTCCAAAGAGTTGAGTTCAATCTGCAGCTGGGACCTCAATGGAGTCCCCCTTCTCCGTCGGAATGCACCAGGGTTCTGTACTTTCCTCGCTCCTCTTTGTTGTCGTTATGGCTGCCATCACACGAGATCTCCAGAAGCCCGTCCCTTGGACGTTGCTTTAGGCTGATGACGCAATCCTCGCTAGCGAAAATGAAAATAAACTCGAGCGAGAGGTGCAAGCTTGGTGTGATCGCTTGGAGCGGTTTGGACTCAAATTGAACTGAAGAAGACCGAGTACCTAACTGACAGGTTCGACCTTCGATGAATCTCGGCATTGATCGTTGCCCAAACGTTCAAATACAGCTGAATGGGGGGGGGGAGAGAAAAATAACTAAGTCGTATCGTAAACCCACTAACAAAAATATCTTTGTCCATAGCAAGTCAGCACAGACCAAAACAGCTGTCGTCCGCAATATGTTTCGCACAGCAGGCAGACTATTCACTGGGGAAAACGAGCGCTAGGAATTGCTAGCGCTTGCTAATCAAATTGCTGCCAAGAATGGGTATACATTCTTTAGCTATCAGCGAAGTAGCATCACCAATCGCTCACGTAATTCCTCATTTGACGACAAAATCCCATTTGTCATCTATTTCGTCTCAGACAGTGTCAGCACTTCTATTAGGAAGTGCGTTAGAGGGGCGAGATTGGAAAACGATGTCAAAGTGGTAGATACCTCCTGCTAACCTGAAAAGTCGTTTAGTGTGAAACCGCCTGTACGACCGAACTTGCGAAACCGCAACTTGACCATCTGTCCTGCAGGTAACGAAGGAGACTGCATGATTTTGGGGGTTGTCTACCTAATGAGGTGCAACAGCTGTGGAGTTCAATACATCGGAGAAACAGCTCGTCCCTTCTACGTTTGCGCTAAGGAACACCTGTAGGGAAGAGCAGGTCACGGCCATCAACTGCTCTGGACTACCACAGGGCAAACGAGTGCAACGGCGCCGACTTTGGGGTCACTTTCACCTTGTGGGGTCTCTCGGGTGTTCTAAATGTTGGGCTGTTGTCACCTCTCTCTGCTGGATGGGTTGCTGTTCGGGGGGTCTTTGAATTTTCGCAAGGTTCGTGGCGATGTTTGGCCTGGTAGCTTCCACATTTGTTTGGACTTTTTCAGACTCTGAAGAAGGCGACATCACCGAAACGTTAGTCGTCAATAAAGCGTGTACTATCTCGGTTTCTAGTTCAACTACACCTTAAAGAAATGGACGAGTATCAACGACGGACGTCACCGAGTCCAGCTCCATCAAGGTTAGCGGCATCGAGCTTCCACGCGCTTCAGTTTTCAAATACCTGGGATTAACAGTAGCGTCTGACGGCAAATTGATGGTCGAAGTGAATTCACACGTGAGTGCAGCTTGGACCAAGTGACGCACGTTGACTGGCGTGCCATGCGATAGGAGGATACCAGAGCGCTTGAAGTCTAAGAGCTAAAAAGCAGTCCAGTAGCGATGTATGGCGCTGTGTGTGGGCCTACGACCAAGGAAATTGAAACGCGCCTCAGCGTCATGGAGACGAAGATGCTGCGCTGGACGCTGGAGTCACGCGCATGGACCACATACGAAACGATATCATTCGGAAGAAATTCGGTGTCGGGCCGAATCTTGCGGACGCTGTCTTCTTTCCCACACAGAGCGCCCACGTTCTGTGTTGAAAAGAGGACTGCGTCCGCTAGATAGGCCTTAACCTCGATATAATAGGAAAGCGGCATAGAGGACACCTGAAGAAACGCTGGTCTGATACACTACATATGGACCTGAAGGTAGCTGGTGTCCACCCTGATCTAGCGCTGGATCGAAAAAGGTGGCGTCATGATAATTGAATGGCGGACCCCGCTGTGAGTTGGGAGAAGCGCTGAAGAAGTAGAAGATTACAGTGCTTCCTCGAGCGAGGAGGATCCATTGCTCTATCCAGTCTGACATGAGACAAGGACGAATGGAGACGCTGCTCCCACCAGCTCAAACACCACAACGGTCAAGGGGACGGCAGGTGATAAGGTGATTACGCTTTGAGTTTTTTTCACCAAGTCTTTGCAAAGCGCATCAACAATATTTTGATTTTCTTCAGCACTGTTACTACCCGATTTGAGCTTGTGGGAGGAGATTGCTCTGAAATCACAGTTAATCACGTGTATGATGTTGTCACAAGGTAAATTGCTTGTCAAAACTTTAGCTAATTGTTTACCAAAATTTTAGCTATTTTTAGAAAAAACTTCTTGCCAGTATTCTGTGAGGCTTGTTCTACACTATCGTAGATCCAGGATACCCAACACATGTATTTTAAAGTGAACTTTCGCGGAAAAAAGAACTGAACCTAGCCGTTATTTCTTGTCGTTTTAATTTGTTGTTTCTCTGAGAGTACGCTTAACTGGACCTCTGAGGTCTCTTCTTACTGCTCTCTTTGCTAAGAGATCACGTTCGCATGTTGCGAGGCGGCAGAGAGTACAGATTCATTAGTAGAATTCATCAATAACGACGACGGAGACGGCTGGAAGTGACGAGAGATACGCTGGCGGCGGCCGGAACTCCGGATCTTGGCAATCCTCGGAGATGACCCCTATTGGTCTCCGCAGTGGGTTTATATGCGCCCCGTTTCTCGCCGGTCCTTACTTTGACCTGCCTTGGTGAGTTATCACCGCGCCTACGTGGGTGGTCATCGACTTTCTACTGGTCGGCAACGGGTGCGCTATTCTGGATCACTACTGTGATCATCCAGCTATAACAAAATTGTTCCGTAGTGAAACCCTAGCTATGAGGATCACCAGAGTAAGAGCTCGAGGATGTAGCCAGTGGTAATAAGAGTGAGTTATTTGGGCAACATCCTGAAGTTTCTTCCCTTGTATAGTTCTGCGTACAGAACAAAGCAGCATGGCTGTTCCTTCCGCTTAGGATTTGCGCATAAGCTCTGTTCAACGCGGTAATTATAGATTCACCGCTACTTATGCCTATTTCTGTTTTGCCGCTCGTTTCCGTCACTAACAAGTTGGGTCATCCTGTCCTACAGCAACTTAGACTTTACCTATTAGTGGTTTTTCTTCGACTATTTTGGCATAATGTTGTTGCTTGTGCTTACATTAATATAAACTCGAGTTTGCCGTTCATCTGTAGTAAGGCTTCATGCTGCCTCCCTCCCCCCCCCCCCACACCCATTGCGCCAATGGCAATGTGGTCGAGTAAAACAGGGCGCAATGAGGTGGACAGCCCATGGGCTTCCACCTAGCAGAACGTGACAGTCGGATGTAGTGATGTGGAATTTCCTACATTGTGCACAACCTGGGGCCGAATTCATCAACGACTTACGGCAATTTAGGATAAAAGGATAAAGGACGGCGTTACTCAACCCCTTCTGGGGTTGAGTAACGCCGTCCTATCCACGACATCCCGTAGAAGTAGAAGCGCATTCTACTTCTACGGGATGTCGTGGAGGCGACATGAATGCGTATTTGGCCATACAACGACTTGCGGTGGCCAGCCGATGAACAAGTCAGCGCTTTATCCTTCCCAGACAAGTCAGGTACCAATTCACCGACCCCGGAGGGATTGAAGGCTTGGTTGGCCTGGGCGGGAAATCCGAACCAGGAACCTGGTATCGGGTGCACGCGACAGTCGCGCCTCCTCCGACTGCGCTACACGCGCTCTTACGGCAATTTAACAGAGAAAATACAGCCGAAATCCCTGATAGCGTGGCTGGTTCAATCCCAATGAAGGGGACCACTCCATACTCACGTTGAAACACTACATAGAGATGAATACTTGTAACATAACATGCCTATCTGAACCCTTACTGTGGCTACTGCAGCCCCTCCTGAAATAAAGAGGAAATTTAGACGAAGAAACGCCGGACGAAAAGACGAAAAAAAGGCGCGTCGACAGGTTCACCGTGGCGATTCGTACAGGGATAGCCGTACAGTGGCCGTGATTCGATATGTGGAGCCCGCAGGCGTGGGTCGATACGTGGAGCCCGCAGACATCCCTGTACGTATCGCCACGGTGAACGCGCACACATGCGTTCCGGCCCGAGCCCGCCGTGGCCTCCCCCCCCCCTCATTGGGATTGAACCGCGTGGCTTATAAAACGATATGGTGAAACGTTTCGCCGATGACCCTACCATACTGGCATAATTTCTACACCTTAACTTTTTAGGCGTTCTCTCGTACGTGCGGTTGTTCCATCGCAGATGTTGTTCCAATTTAATTCTTATGTGTTGTTCTCTGCTTTCAGTGAAGAATTATTTCCCTAAGAGCCGCAACAGTTTGATTTTTTCGTTGTTCGAATATCATTTCACCAAAAATGAGCTTTGAACACCTGGCACCAGGCAAATAGTGATACCGGCGGAATGGCTAAAACTGCCCAGTGCAATACCGACGTGGAGAATGAGTTCTTGATGGCTTTGCGAATATGTTTAGGAGGCGATAAGGTTACGGTGTAGATTTGTGCCCGTATGGCAAAATTGGGATCTATCCTAGTCCGGGGGGGGGCACATAAGTAAAAAGTATTACATATAACAAATCCAATTCAGACTTACCAAGCGGCCTCTACGAAACAACACGGGACCTTAACAAGAAAAGTCACAAAGAAAAAACGAAAAAATTACATTTTCTGCGGTTTTAAGCAGGCAAAGTTGTGTGCCTTCCTCGCCATGTTAGATCCTGGTTATAACATGTCAGGCGGCGGTCAGCACGCGACATGCGCTTCATGCGCCCTCAGCACCATGTTAGATCCTGGTTATAACCTGTCAGCACGCGGCATACCTCTATTCCGTCGCTCTTTGCCCGCCGAGACGGTTGTAAACTGCGGCGATTTTTTATTTTTTGTTTGTTCTTTCGTTTTTTGGTTTCTTTTAGATTCCAACTCGTTCTCTAGAAGCCGCTCGGTAAGTCTCAAATCATTTTGTTAACTACTTTTTACTTATGTGCCCCCCCCCCCGGACTAGGATCGATCCCAAAATTGTACCTGTCTCAACCTGACGCGTACCTACGTACAGTTTACGTAGCAACGAGATGGACTTAGGTCAAGCGCTACGTAAACGGGTAAAAACTCGTTCTACACGTGGGAAATGTCGCGTCTCCTCGTACTTGTGTTTGGGCTGCTCCGCTCTTCCACGCATCGCGCCTAAAAATGAAATTGGGCGGTCGTTATCGAGTATGCTTACCACCGTTTATCGTTCGGATGGTGGAGTGGTTCAGTTTTCTTATTTAGTTACCTCGAAAGGATGGATGATCGGGTATGCTACTGCTCATCATTGCACTGTTGTCATCTAAGTCGTATGTGTAAGAACCCAGTTTTTAGGGCGGTCTATACGAAAACGTCGGTCCTGGATTAGCGGGTAGAGCACCACCACCACCGCCGCCGCCGCCGCCGCCGCCTATAGTGCCTCCTAGAGCGCCCTTATCTCAAGAAGCCGAAAACCCCTATGAGGATCTTGTGCCAAATATCAATTTAAAGAATATTCCTCCTCCACCTCCGTGAGTTAACATGAGTAACACTTCGACTCGAATCGTGGCGCAATACCAGAAAAGGGGGATTGGTAAATTTAAGTGAGCCACCCAGACGAGTTAGGTACTCCTGCTAAAATAATTTTTCTTGCATTTTGGAGTCATTGAAATTTAACAACCCCTCTGTTCTAAGAAAGCGCCCGAATCGCTAAAGAGTAACGTAGAGGCGTTTTCAGTCCTGACTTCAGCAGAGAATCAAGAGAGTCAAGGGGGTCTCGTAGTAAAGATTCGGGAAGCAGAGAGAGCAGGTCGAGGGAAAGAATTCATCCAACACAGCGGTCTTTCCTTCGGAGTAAAGAAACCAGGAGCAAGGAGAGATTGAGCAAAGAAGGGGGAAGTAGAGATGCGAGGAGCAAAGAAGGAGGTACTTCTTATCGCGTAGTCACACTCGACGCTACACTTACAACGATGAACTTTTCATGGACGAGTTGTCCGGGGCGCGCCGATGGGCTTGAGGGATAGCCATTAGAACTAACCACTTGCTCCGCTGGCAATATGCCAGCTCCTGCTGGAGTACCACGCAAACTTGCACATCAATCCGTGCCGAGACTGCTTTCGTCGCTGAGGGGGACATCGGAGATGGGTTGTGCGCTCTTCGAGCGCACAACTCGGCTAGGGAAGGGACTCCGGGATGTAGGCCATCCAGGCGGCTCGTGCCGAGACTGCTTTCGTCGCTGAGGAGAACATCGGAGATGGGTTGTGCGCTCTTTGAGCGCACAACTCGGCTAGGGAAGGGACTCCGGGGTGTGGGCCATACAGGCGGCTCGTGCCAAGAATGCTTTCGTCGCTGAGGGGGACATCGGAGATGGGTTGTGCGCTCTTCGAGCGCACAACTCGGCTAGGGAAGGGACTCCGGGGTGTGGGCCATCCAGGCGGCTCGTGCCAAGAATGCTTTCGTCGCTGAGGGGGACATCGGAGATGGGTTGTGCGCTCCTTCGAGCGCACAACTCGGCTAGGGAAGGGACTCCGGGGTGTGGGCCATAAGGCGGCTCGTGCCAAGAATGCTTTCGTCGCTGAGGGGGACATCGGAGATGGGTTGTGCGCTCTTCGAGCGCAACTCGGCTAGGGAAGGGACTCCAGGGTGTAGTGCGTCCAAGGTGCTCGTGCAGGAACTGCTCCCCTCTCCCAGTGCTCTCCTGTAGCGGCGGTGGAAGAGCCGCGATCCGCCACCGACCGCTCAACGACCCTCCTCCATATCGACTGACCATGGTGTCGGTGGATATCGAAAATGGCCACGTCGATATGACGCGACATCAGGAGAATCTGGTTAGATCTAAGTAAGACCGGCTTGGGGTGCGGCGCTCACCGTGGGGCGCGGTCTGAGGGCGGAAGAATGCCCGCCCTTCAGCACAACTCCACGACATTTGCTCCGCCCGGATGCTACGAGCACCCCAACCAAAAATTCTGGTTTCAACCCCCGCTGAAGCACTGCGCCCGAAGCCGGGCACTGCGAAACACCCCTCGTCGCTACGCAGGCTGTGGCGTATGCGGCGCTTGTTGTCCGAGAATCGCTCTCGCGGCAAAGAAAACAAAAATCGATACGGTGGCTTTCCACCACGTTGTTGTTGTTATAACCCGCTCCAGACAACTCGTCCGTGAAAATTTCATCGTTGTAAGTGTAGCGTCGAGTCGTAGTCACTTGGCTCTTTCGACAATTGAGCAGTGTCTTTTAAACGCATATTGAATCGCTATCGCATTCTAGGTTATAAATTGAGTTCCAAGGGTCAGAGCACGTCCGTCAGACAAAGACGAAGGAAGAGAGTAAGATTTAAACAATATTTGATTGGCGAATCTAGCCATATGTCATCCTATTCTAGATCATATTTCGCATCATATTCGCATTTGTGCTCATAATATGGCTGCTAGTAGCTATATGGGTATTTATTCTACTCGCCCATGTCTTGGAATGGTTCAACATCGTACCGTTCTTGAAGAAGACATTCCTTCACCACCTCATACCATCAGTGCTCGACAAACGACAAGAAGACAAATAGTGCCTGAAAGACTTTGTCATGCATTTGTTCAATAAGTCTCTAATTTGAATAACGACTGATCTTGTTCAAGACTACAAAATAAACAGTGTCATTTAATGTCATGTTGCGAAGTCAGAAGTGTAGCGCTGTGGTCCACTTCTTTCATTCTTCAAAACATTCATGAAGTTTGTCTAGCACGTTTAAAATGAAAGAAAAGAAAGCATCTTAAACTTAAAATGAAGTTTAAGCACTGCGGCGCAATGCAAGGAAGAGGGGGCAGCCCATCAGTACTCAAACACGAGGTGTCCCCCCCCGTTTACGCGAGACGATGAGCACTCTGAACAGCAATCAGCACGCCCACGGGATTACGCAAGACTGCGTACTCGAACTCACGCAGGTGCAATCCCAAGGGGGAGAGGGCACCTTACAACTGGGCTTGCGTCCTGCCGCTTGTGTTCGGACGCAAATCCGATTATAAGGTGGCTCTCGGAGTCCGCTGGGAAGGCCGAACTGTATCAGAAACATTAAAGCAAAAACAGAAACAAGGACAAACAATAATTCCAGGCAATAAAGGTAGAGGTGACCTAGAGGCCGCATGTTCGTCTACCCCAAGTCTTCCCCGATGGGAGATTGGGGCGTTATAAGATATCTTGATACTGATTGCATCTCCCCCAATGAGAGAGCACGAGTATACGGTTCCGGGCGTCTCCGGGGCCGTATACTCGTGCTTAAGTATCGCCCCATGAGTCAACGCGCACGCAATCGGTAGCGCGAGAATCCAAACGGAGATTACGAGCGGAGCCGCTGGAGCCTCTTCATGCTTTTACAACTAATTTTTTTTTCAATATTCTAGCTACCGGATCCGCTATTTCCTGGGGAGGGTAGCATGTAAGCTCGTTTATATGTTACTAACTTCTGTTAAAGATCCTACCTTTTCTGGTACTCCCTCCCCCTCACTGATCCTCCCACCCTTCGCTGAACCCCCGTCTCCCCATTACACGCGTTTTTGGGCACACCTTGCGCGACATAGGTGACACCTCTTGTGAACCCAGACACCGCTTGCATGACATCGGTGAGTGACACATCTTTTGAACCCGGACGTCTGTTGAACAGCGTCAGTGACATGTTTTCTCAACCCGGACGCCCTTAGCGCGACATCGATGACACTGCTCCTGAACCCAGACACCCCTTGCGAAACGTGGTGTCACGTCTTCTGAAACCCGACGCCTGTTGAACAGCGTCGGTGACATGTCTTCTGACCCAGATACCCATTACGCGACATCGTTGACACCTCTTCTGAACCCAAACATCCAATGCTCGACATCGGTGACACGCCTTCTGAATCCGCGCGCCTGTTGCGCGACGTCGGTGACACCTCTTCTAAAGCCGGACGCCTGTTGAGCAACGTCGCTGGCATGTCTTTTGAACTCGAACGCCCTTTGCGCGACATCGAGGACACTTCTTCTGACGGTCTCGACACGGCTTGAGTGGCACCTCGTCTGAACACGACTTCTAGGGAAGGCCAGACGGATGAGCAGACGGACGGACGGACGGACGGACGGACGGACGGACAACCGCTAACTCCTTTATATATAGTAGGATGTTGTATTTGTTTATCCTCAAGTAGTAGTGATTACAAGTGATTATAGAGTGCCCTTCACCTTGGGGTTGCACCCTCAGGCAATCGTGCAGATTTCCGCATCGACGCCGGCTTCCTCAGTTTTCCTCAAAAATTTTCCTTTTCGTTGTGTATCTATTTGTGTTCACTGGTGGACGTCCTCTGCTACCGTGTCCGGACTCCAAGGAGGCTGGCCATATTTTTGTTGTTTTTTCGGTTCATTGCTGACAAGATAAAAACACGACAGAAAGCTAAAAGTAAGTGCCATTTAACATTAAAACGCAAGCGATACTCAGCTCTGGGCAGAAAGCCGACTCGCCTGCTTGAATCCCGATGCACGCGGCCTAATACAAAATTGAAATAGTCGTGGAGAAAGCACAAGCAGAATAGAAGACAGCGGTAACGAAAAAAGAAAATACAGAGGAAGAAAGTACAAGCAAGTGCGAGTCCACACTACGAAGGACATGTGGAGCGGCAGTTATGTGCCCCAATCCATCGCGATCAATGGCATCGCGACCATTTCGAGAGGGACACGATCCGACGGTAGGCGGTGCGATTGGCCGCGAATTTACGCGACTCACGCTGGCCGGGTAGAGTCGATGCTGAGCGACGCGATCAACCAATTTGGCTTCTATACATGGCATCGTTTGGCTTGGCGATGGAAGTATAAACGGGGCCTAATGGCCGTTCAGGGCAGTGTCGTGGTGATCGAACAACGCGGATAATCGATATGATATATTATCAATACTCAATGAAGAACGAACTCTGACTCCACTAAGATATGATTATGATTATGATAAGATCGAAGAAGATATCCGCTGTCTCCCCGACCCTCACTGAGTAGAACGGCTCTTAGGCGTTTGGTATACTTTGAATGTAACCACTCGGTGCTGTGACCATGCACTGCTATCAAAGTCATATATTACATTTGGAAGTCATTCAAGGAGCGGTGACGAACATGATTAGACCCTCTAATGCGAAGGACTATGCTCAGGGTTTTTCTCAATCGTCCTTTTTGACAGAAAATGGTATTTGAGACAGCGTGGTTATTTCCTAGTTCTTACTCTACGTCGTTTTTGTCTCCGCTGTTGAGCAGGGCAGTGAGTAGGTTCCAAATTTCGCGGTTGTCTTTTCCTTACTTCACCCGCAACTCGTTCAGCGTTAGAACAAGGTTCTAAACCGCTTTCGAAAGCTTGTACGGAATTATTTTTTGTTTGCGTTTAACACTGAGTGTCCTTTTTAGAATTCCATGAACTACACTAAGCATAACGACTGCGACAGCTTGAAACGTGTGTCGCTTTCGTCGTGCAATTAAGTGTCACCGAAGTGGACGTACTACATCAAAGGCCTCAGGCACCTGTCATCCATTCATCACTGGGAAGTTTGAACCCCGCCTTAATTTTACACAAGGTAATCCCTATGTGCAACCTCAATTCATAGACTAGTCTGTTATCAGCAACAACAGCTTCATAGCATGGCTAGTTTAGGTTCATTTTAATTCATTGCATCCACCGAGTAGGTGAATTCTCTCCATGAGTATGATCTTCGACTAGACTGTTTGCGACAGGATTTCCGTGCATTCTGAAACAATAATTCTTTCAGATTGAGCAGTGGTGACCAAGATTCACATAGTAATTGCCAGCAATGGGAAGTAAGTGGTATTTAGGTCTTTGCTGTTGTCATAGATGGAGGGGTGACCTCAGGAAAATCTGATAAATGATAAGAACAGAAAATCGAGACCCACTTCTAGTGACGAAAACAAGCAGGCTATGGTGTAAATGGGACCTGTCTTAACTAAATTTCGAGGCGCAATACGGGCACCCTTATGACGGGCTTGATCGGTTTAGACACCAAGTGATTTTTGGGGAATTTTCGACACGCTCGTTACACGTACGGTACACGTCATCAGACTCAAAAGGCGTGAAGTCAGTGTACCTCAGTGTGCCGAACTCGTGTAATCCACGTCCCCCATACATATTTACACGTAAACGTGAAGACGTCAAGGCGCGCTATAGCGGTGCACTTTACGTCTACGGTTATAGTGAATGAAAAGTACGAGAGGCGGTCACAGTTTAGACTGCGAAAATCGTTCACAGACCCGAACTATGTATTTAACCGGATTTGCTTTGAAAAAAGTTGAAGTTATTAAGGAAGAAGTTAGAACAAACGCTGTGTGTGGTCTAGGCTGACACTAATACATAAAATTGATTCCTCCCTATTCAACCATTGTCGTTCTATCGTTGGTTGGACATGTGGTATGATTGGGATAACTAGAAGGGCCAGACGCCTGGCAGTCGAACACCGGGTTACGGGCGACAGCAAATTCTGGTTGCTTTCTATAATTCAATATAGAAGGGGCCGCAAATAATAATTCTTGTAGTGTTTTAGCTCTTCACGAGTCTTTTGCAAGAATTGGAAGATTCGATTCTTGTATAGCAGGAGTGCGTGATTTTCGAAGGGTTTAAAGAAATTGGGCACGCTTCTACTGCATGGTTGTGACTACCTTGCTATTCTCGTCTTGATAAAGCTGAACAGCAAGGCACGTTGGTTTTATAATGTGAACGTTATTGAATAACGAAATTTATTGCCAATGTGAATCTGAGACGCCGCGGCTTATTTTTGAGACCATTCGGAGAAGAGACAGTATTATAAAAATCCGACCCCAACCCAGTGTTCCATTGAATGAATTGCAAAACTCAACCGGAATTTGCTGCCACCGTAATACGGTGTGATATTGTCATTATCACCTCCAAAGATTGCAAAAAACACCAATACTAAGTGCGATTGTCTGGCATTTTCGTATCTTGTCGGCTGCAATATGGTTGGTTTCAAAAAAAATAAAGGTAATTGCACATATCTATCCAAACCAACATCCTAGTCGGCAGGATTGGCAGGCAGGCACCAGCAAATTCTGGTTGATCTCTATAATTCAGTGCAACTTAGGCTAAGCCTCCGATTTTCCTGTAACACCGCATCCTTAGGGCATTGCAACGGGTGACCGTGATGATAAAACCTGAACAATTTATGCCTAAGTTGCGGAGCTGCTGCCCTTGCTGCTCTCTTTTTGTCTGAAATTGGCTTGGATAAGTATGTGCACTGGCCATTATTTTTTGAAACCAACCATATTGTAGCCGACAAGATAGGAAAATGCCGGACGACCGCACTTTGCATTGGTGGTTGTTGCGTACACATCTTTGCTGGTGATAATGGCTATATCACACTGGATTACGGTGGCAGCCAATTCTGGTTGAGCTTTGTAATTCATTCAACGGAACACTGGGTTACGGTGTCAAAGTCAGGGGTCGGATTTTTGTAATACTCTGAAGAAGAGCACCAAGTAAGGTGGGTGCAATCTCCTAGTCGGGAGAGGTGGACCCAAAAACCGTTCTCGGTGCAAATTTAATAAAGTAGGCCCTTTGCTAGATTTGCACCGAAAACGGATCACCTTCTAGCAGATAGCAGACAGATAACATCAGTAAATAAAAATAAAAGCAGGCTGAATAAAATAAAAAAATTTTTGATTCCCTCTCGGCGGCTCGGCGCCTCACTCGCCCTACCCACTCCCGGGTATATGCATACCCGCTCCGGCTGTTGAAGTCGAGCGGGAAATGACTTTCCGTTGTACTCGTCAGCTGGAAAACGTCACTCATTGAGTTGGAATTTGCGTGTAGAAGCGTGTGGCAGACGTGTAATACACTAGCGCGGCATAATTGTCGTTATGGCATTGCGTGCATTGGCGTGTGAGACATGTCGGGCATGAATGAGGGACAATTCCACGGAAGATACTTGGTGTCTAAAGGGATTTAGTCCTTATGACGATGAGTTTTTCTTGCTTTTTTAACACTAGTGCTCACTGTTCTTGCACATTCCTAGTTCTGGGTTGGGCTCCGCTAGGAAAGCGAGATATTCTTTGCCAAATTTTCAATATACAGCTGCGTGTTTTGAAAATTTACAAGCCTTCAAGGTATTGGTAGTTTATTTTTTGTAAGGTTGGCATTATTTACCCCTTCATCTACGTCATAGCTTCAGAAACCGGGTTGCGTTAAGGCCTCCACACAACTTTATGGCAAAGCGGCGGATCTATCCTTAGGTCCTGTTCATACTTCGCGACAGCAGCGAGAAGAGCGCAGTGCGCATGGCGTGCGCGGCGTGCGCAGCACGGAAGTATGAAGTAGAGTTGAAGTAGCGACAGCAGCGACTAGAGCAACTAGAGCGACAAGAGCGGCTGTAGCGACAACGCCGGCACTCGAGTATGAACACTTTTCGGGGGCTCGCGCTCTGTTTAAATCGATTCGCATGTTTTGCACAGTCAACGGGAGCGACGAGAGCGCAGCGCGCGTGGCGTGCGCGGCGTGCGCAGCGACAAGAGCGACAAGAGCGACTGGAAAGACAGCGCCGGAGCTCGAGTATGAACACTTTTCGCGGCGCGCGCTCGGTTTTAATCGATATGCGTATTTTGCACGGGCGACAAGTCGCTCTTGTCGCGAAGTATGAACAGGGCCTTAACCATAGGGCAGGGACCAAGTGTTTGCCGGCGCGGTGTTCTGTCTGCCTGCGCTCTAGCCAACCGCAGCACGGATCGGTCAGAGCAAAGAAGGCTGGAAAGCGAATGAGGGGCGGTCTTTATGTACGAATGGTCGCCGCGCCCGCGACGACGACTGTCGCGTGCGCGATGAGCTCCACTGCGGTCGTGGGAGCTGTGCATCATGACTTGCTGCAGACGTTAGGTTTGAGTTGTTGATATCCCTTTCTGCTGTTGCAGGAGCTGGGAAAACATACTCTGGTTTAGAAACTGAGTTCGAGTTATAAAACTAAGCAACGTTCTAATGCTCAATTTTATATGCTGCTTCTTCAGGAAAAGCTGAAAATATAACGCACTGTCGCAGTGAAACTGAGTTTGTATACACTTTCTAACACTTGATGTACAAGTTTTGATGCAGGTTTAGATACCACTGGCCGCTGAAGTCACCCAATTGCGACGTCTTCTGCCGCGCATGCCGCTCGAGTCGCCGCGCCCGCGGCGACCATTCGTACATAAGGTCCCGCAGCGAAAGCGAATAGCAGCAGTGGGTCCCGAGTAGAAAGAGTACAGTAGCGGCGCACTCCACGAGTTTTGACGCGCGTCGCCCGCCGTTTGCAGCAACTGTATAGAGGCTTTTGCACAAGTTGCGTCACGCAAGTATACCCTCAAACGAAGCTGACGGTACAACAGATCTTAATCTTAACACTATTTGTTAGCAGCTTTTTTGCTCGGTGTATTCTATTATCGCTGGAGTGATTCTTTCAGGAGCAGAATTAGAACGCAAAATACAAGTGGCTAACAAGGCAGCGGTAGGTTTAGGCTTCTACCAGCAACTACAGTACCGCCGCTAAACATTCAACCAAATGACGTTTGCGACGCAAAAACGCGTTTTTTGCGTCGCAAACGACAACTTCTTTCAAAATAAAAATTTTCTAGCGAAAATTTACAGCGCTTCTTACCGTAGTTCGTTCTATCATATGGCATGTGATTTTTATTTAGAAATGGGTGGAAGCCTTTAAAGCAAAAGCAAAATTAGGGAGCCATTTAATTTGGGTTGACCTGACCGACGTGCGTCGCTGCGTCTCTCTTAATTGGGCCCTTAGGCAAAACTGAACTCCTCCAGTCAATTTTTAAAATCTTAGATTGTTCCTGAATATAGTTTTCTTAACGTTTTTAGGATTCGCCTTCCTACGACGATTCATTTGACGCCAAATTCGATAGGAAGATATCCATTTTGAACCGGCTGGTGTCTCACAACCGTCATTTTCACTTATTTCAGCGAAGAAATTATCCATCTTTCAGTGGCTGTCAAAGTCTGTAATTAATTCTGCTTGCAGGCAAAAAAGAGCACATAGGATATACACGCTTACAGCCCATTCTATCCACATTCCGCCCGGTTGCCAACTGTTGAATTCGCAAGCAAGCAAACCTTCAGTGGGCAGTATGCTCTGCTAGCAAATTCAGGCACTGATATCTGAGCTTCAACTTAGCGTTATAGTGCAAAGGTTAGCCAGCGCATAGAGCACAAAGCGGAGACACCGGGTAGAAGGCAACAAAGTGCCAGGTGGTCAGGTGGCCGAATTTCGACTTTTCAAAGTGACACCTTCCTCTAGGAATGTGAACAACGTTCCACATCGTTTGCCGCTGAATGTTCGCGGAATAAACCCTGGAATGCTGAACAATAAAATTCCATGATTTTTCACTTAAAATGTTCAACCAGTGGCGACCCTGTTCATTTGTTGCAGCAGCTCGAGAGCTGAAGTGGCGGTACAGTGCCGTAATTGCGCTGACCTGACATGCCCTCTAGAAACACCGCGACGGTCTGGCTGTCCAGCGCATATCTCCTTGCTCCTTTTACAGTTATGCAGCTATTCATTTGTACTCAATCTATGTTCCTGGCACTTTGATGAGGTTTTAGTTCTGTCGTCCTTATAAGCTCTTGCGCAGAAAAACTACGTTTGTGAATTGCGGGCCGCCAAGTCACATAGATTTAGCAAATATTGAAATTGTTTCGAGGCGCGAGAACCAAGTATGTATGTTCTTGCAATGCGCTCTAAATTTCTTCGTAAGCTTCCCTGTTATAAGCTGTTCTATGATACCTCAGCTTGTTTTTTAATGCAGTGTATTCTGACGATAATGAGGAAAAGGGTCTTCAAAGGTTATGTTGATGCTACCCTCTATTTGTGCTTCTCCAGCTATGCCATATCCTTCATAATCAAGTGCTATGTCCACGTACTGCTTTTGCTTGCTGTGAAATTGACATAATTTTATTCAATAACAGCCGTTGAAAGAACTTTTCAAACACAGATCAAGGGATAAAAAATAAAAAACGGAATCATGAATGAATGAATCATGTCTGGAATTCGTCACACAATATGCTTCTACGATTCTTCTTCTACCATGGAGGCAGTTTCAATGCGCATTTGTTTTGCACAGTATTTTTTGGTAGACAACCTTTGGAAAAGTCAAAGTTTTGTCCTTCTCGGGTAAGCCCGGTGTCACTTCACCGAGCTAGCAAGGATGAAATGATAGTTGGCCCGTGCGGATGTGAGCCAAAGACCTCGATTCGGAGTGAACTCGGCAGCCGATGACTCCTCTGAATACGGTAACTACCCTAGGATAAAGTGGATACTTTGTTGTTATAAGGCTGCAATTAATTCTTTACAATATAAATAAAATTATTTTTAGCAAAACACTTAGTTCACTTTATTTCTAAAATCAATATTAGACACTACCTAAGCGCTTAGTGCAACAAAGTAGCAAGAAGAACAAATGTGAGCTGTGGAGGTTTTGGCAAAACGGAAATGTTGAGAATTGAATATCGAAATACGGTGGGATGCACATGTCAGTGGGAATACTCAACAAGTCTATTACTCTTTCAGCAATTTGCTGTGGAGGCAGAGCGGATAAGCTTTCTTGCTTCCAATTTCAACTGTGCTTGCAATTTCGAGTGGTACGAGTTGTAGCAAACGTAGCAATAAAACCTCATCAAAGTGCCAGGAACATAGATTGCGTACAATCGAATAGCTGCATAACTGTAAAAGGAGCAAGGAGATATGCGCTGGACAGCCAGACCGTCGCGGTGTTTCTAGAGGGCATGTCAGGTCAGCGCAATTACGGCACTGTACCGCCACTTCAGCTCTCGAGCTGCTGCAACAAATGAACAGGGTCGCCACTGGTTGAACATTTTAAGTGAAAAATCATGGAATTTTATTGTTCAGCATGCCAGGGTTTATTCCGCGAACACTCAGCGGCAAACGATGTGGAACGTTGTTCACATTCCTAGAGGAAGGTGTCACTTTGAAAAGTCGAAATTCGGCCACCTGACAACCTGGCACTTTGTTGCCTTCTACCCGGTGTCGCCGCTTTGTGCTCTATGCGCTGGCTAACCTTTGCACTATAACGCTAAGTTGAAGCTCAGATATCAGTGCCTGAATTTGCTAGCAGAGCATACTGCCCACTGAAGGTTTCCTTGCTTGCGAATTCGACAGTTGGCAACCGGGCGGAATGTGGATAGAATGGGCTGTAAGCGTGTATATCCTATGTGCTCTTTTTTGCCTGCAAGCAGAATTAACTACAGACTTTGACAGCCACTGAAAGATGGATAATTTCTTCGCTGAAATAAGTGAAAATGACGGTTGTGAGACACCAGCCGGTTCAAAATAGATATCTTCCTATCGAATTTGGTGTCAAATGAATCGTCGTAGGAAGGCGAATCCTAAAAACGTTAAGAAAACTAAATTCAGGAACAATCTGAGATTTTAAAAATTGACTGGAGGAGTTCAGTTTTGCCTAAGAGCCCAATTAAGAGAGATTTGCTTTTGCTTTAAAGGGTTCCACCCATTTCTAAATAAAAATCACATGCCATATGATAGAACGAACTACGGTAAGAAGCGCTTTAAATTTTCGCTAGAAAATTTATATTTTGAAAGAAGTTGTCATGATGCGACGCAAAAAACGCGTTTTTGCGTCGCAAACGTCATTTGGTTGAATGTTTAGCGGCGGTACTGTACAGACGACTAGTTCCTACTGTTTTTGATTGATGTTAAAAGCTCCTGACTCCATGATTGTTCTATTTCAGGAAGTGTTTCGAGTCGTACTTCGCCTAACCGTTGCTCTGCTGATATTTTCTCTAATTTTTACTCTCATAATGTTTCTGCACTACAACCGAGCAATTGCAATATGGCCGAGTCTGCATCCTTACCACGCAGCTGAGCCTACGACTCCTATGCCAGGCGAGGAGGAGGAGGAATAAGCAACTGCAGATGTCTACGTCAAAACGAATGTATAACCATCAACACCGAATACATTATAAACCTATTTTATAATATTCGATAAATTTGTTTGTAGCACAGAAAGGTCGTACACGTTAAATTGCAACTCTATTGTATCTTAGAAAACAGAAGATTTGCACAATATGCCCATTGTATGTTATGTGCGTAAGGAGTTGGGTTAGCATTAGTCTCTCAGGTGAAAGGAAACTTAGGTATATAATATATTGAACATAAACAATTAAATTACAGTGACCGGTCGAAGAGAAAGTATCCCTAGGCGGCTTTCAAGTAAGAGTGGATCACGATTACCGAAGTTTTACCTAGACTCGCACCGGGGACTAGCTAAATTGGTTAAGATTGGCGCAATGAGGGAATGGGGGAGAGCAGTAATTTATCCGGCACTAGTTAAAAGTTCCGACTCCACCGACACGACTTCGGCCGAAAAAAATTTTTCGCTGAAACTTCGTCTAGGGGTTATTTGGGGTGCTGGTCACGAATCTTATATCCGTTTTTCACGATTCGGTCGGAGACCACCCATACCGTTAACATGGGTGGTCCAGGCAGGGTCACCGATTTCACTGAAATTTCGTCTAGGGGGGGGTATTTGGGGTGCTGATCACGAATCTGACATTCGTTTTTCGTTTTACGCCGGAGTTTGGGCGAAATCGGTAACCATTACCTTAGTCACCCGTACCTTCCGTAACCTACCGTACTTCAGAGTAAAAGGAAAGACGCCAGGTTCGTGATCAGCACCCCAAAATAACCCCCTAGAAAATGTTTCAGCGAAATCGGTGACCCTGCCTGGACCACCCATGTTAACGGTATGGGTAATCTTGGACCGAATCGTGAAAAAACGGATATCAGATTCGTTCAGATTCGTAATCAGCTCCCCAAATAACCCCCTAGACGAAGTTTCAGCGAAATCGGTGATCCTGCCTGGATCATCCATGTTAACGGTATGGGTGGTCTCGGACCGAATCGTGGAAAACGGATATCAGATCGGTGATCAACACCTCAAATAACCCCCAAGACGAAGTTTCGGCGAAAAATTTTTTTCGACCGAAGTCTGGTCGGTGGAGTCGGAACTTTTAACTAGTGCCATTTATCCAGTTCTCGGGCCAGATTCATCAACAATTAAACCCGTGAGTATGCATAGTATAAAGGTAAGAGGCATAAAGATAAGGTAAGAGGCAGAGACGCAGGCTTCATCGTGGGTGTCTTTACCCTCTATACCTGCGGGTCAGTCGTTGATGAACCCGGTCCCTCCATCCCGTCCTCTTCCCTAACTACCTTCCTCTTCTCTTTGCTGCTTTACCACTTCATTTAAACAAACAAAAATAAACAAAAACAAAAACGGCCATAGCGGCATAAGAATGGCGTGGTTGCCTCGTTCACGACCGCAATGGCCTCTATGGTTTCGCACATTGTGCTATGGGTTCGCGACAACTAGTCCGCGCGAATTCGAGGTAGGTATCGTTACTCCTATGAGTCACGACACCGTATCCTATCGGGCAGGCGCCTGAGACTCGACTGGTCCACCAAGCCAGAAGGCGGGGCTAGCAGGGGAGTCTGGCCACAGTTCGGTATCGAGAGCGGTCTGGCCAACTTGCTCGCTTCCTCCTTCCTGTCCAGCTAGACCGAGTGCGACCTGGGCCGGTGAGGCTACAAGAGAGCTGCGGCTCTCCCTCGACAGGTTCCGCAAGTAGTTAGCATTGTGCTAGACGAAGTAAAGTGATCAAATAGAAAGTGTTCTGTAGTGTAGCAAAATCCATACAGACAATACCACTTATGCTCTCAGAATACCAAAGGGATTTTGTACAGTAGATTAGGTTGCTGGGTGAGCACATCCTAGATAGATCAGCGAAGATTATTGCACCTCCTTCCCGTATTGCGCCTTAAGATTTATTGGACTTTTGACTGCTTTTTTAAATATTTGATGCGCCCTACCTGTCCCATAGTTTATGGCAGCTACCACGATGCTTTGCTTCAGAAGAGAATAAGGCGCGAGTAGCTCGAAGAAGGTCATATCAAACACTTTTATTGCCTTCCTTCCGACAGTTGCTTCTATGTCGTTTGATCATGTTGGCTTATGTAACATCTTGTGAGGACATGTTGGATCTATCCTAGTCCGGGGGGCACATAAAAAGTAGGTAACAAAATGAATTGAGACTTACCGAGCGGCTCCTAGAGAACGAGTTGGAACTTAAAAGAAACCAAAAACGAACGAGCAAACAAAAAATAAAAATCGCCGCGGTTTACAACCGTCTCGGCGGACAAAGAGCGACGGAATGGAGGCATTCCGCGTGCTGGCCGCGGGCTGACATGTTATAACCAGGATCTAATATGGTGAGGAGGGCACACAACTTTGCCCGCTTACAACAGTAACAAATGTAATTTTTCGTTTTTTTTCTTTCGACTTTCTTGCTTAAGGTCCTATGTTGTTCTGTAGGAGCCGCTCGGTATGTCTCAACTGGATTTGTTACACATAATACTTTTTAGTTGTGTGGCCCCCGGACTAGGATAGATCCGACATGTTTGAATGGATCGTTGTGATAACTGATAGGTTCGTGTAAGGTAGATGCCGAAGAACGGCGGTCTGTCGCGCGTCACTCACTTTGTCCATTGTTCTGCGGTTTTAGTTCTAGTAAAGTGATCTAGCCAGATTAGTCCTCTGTTATGGATAACATCGGATTTCTTCATGTTGTCGGCATTTTTTGAGGTGTTGGGAGGTGACTCCCCACTCCGAACCATTTTGCGTCGGAAATAATTTTAGGTGGTTTAGGATTAAAGGACTGAAAAACACTAAGACATCAGCATATGTTTTTGTTCCTGCCTACTGTTGTTTGTTTAGGGCGCACAACTTGTGCAATGAATTAATGAATAAACGTTTATACTTTTTAGTATACCGGTTACATCGGAACTTTATAGAAATTTAGAGTTTACTTTACTGGAGTTCATTCGTAAGTTCGTTCCTCTAAGGCCTCTGATTTAACAGCCAGCTGATGTACGGATATGTGTGACCCCAACCTTCCTGGAACCTACGTTGCCGTAATTTAACCATGGTGCTTTGTCTAGCTTTTGAATACGGAATATTTTATGTATTCTGTGAGGCTTGTTCTATACTAATCGCAAATCTATGATTCTAACATGTTTTTCAAGTACTTCCACGGAGAAAACGCCGAGTAATTCAGTACATACATCCATACATACATAACACTTCTTTTGCGATAACAGAAGCGTAGTCCTCCTTCATCGCTTTAAGCCATGTCCGTTCTATTTAGCGTTGGAACCATGGAGGCCATACGTAATCATCTCTATATCCGACGTTTGTTTGGCGTTTTTCTTCCTTTTAGCGTGATCTGAAATATGGGCAACTATAATAATTTCAACGCAGGGTAAAAATTCTCTACTTATAGTCAAAGCGCGTTTGAGTCACTACAAGAAGTAGCTGTCATGTTGACTGCTAAACGATGACTTACCATTCCTCGTCTTACCCTAACGACCCCCGCACAGTTTGGAGATGACTTACCATTCCTCGTCTTACCCTAACGACCCCCGCACAGTTTTTCAGCAACGCGGCAGGCCTATCTCTAAGCATAGGGCAGAGACTAAGGACATGCCGCCGGCGGCAAAACTTGCCGCGTATACTTCGCCGTTGATGTGCTGCCTCGGCGCCGCATATCCGTCAGTGGCAGCAATGATTCAAAGCGTTATAGCCGTTGCAGCCGCTTTGCCTCCCACAGAGTTCTGTCTGACTCTACTTGATCGCTGCAGGGATCTAGAGTAGAAATAGGCGCGTCCTTTAAACATGACCGGTAGTGTAATTAATATATGGATCTTGCTGTTCAAACTTCGTTGTTTTCGTGCCGTGATTTTTTAAAAGTTGTTGTGTTGCTGCAATAATTATGACCTTTTCCCTTCTTGTATTTGTTATATTCTATCCGTACGTTTCGGTTTTCTGTTCATAAAATTGCCAAGTCTTATCTATTTCATTGTGCGGAAACTCGAGAACAATTGCTATTCTCGTCGAGATCGAATGATTAAGATCCTCGTCAAAAATGGTTTTGCAAAGGTTTTTCCATCTGCAAAGAATATCCTTTGACAACTAAAGTGCATCACAAGGCGTACTGCGATTTTTCGATAAAGGAATAGAGAGGTGATCTGCGGCCGTTCGACGTGAACGGAAAGTATTTCCGTGATGGCTATTGGTTGCGCACGACGATTCAATCCCAATGAGGGGGGGGGGCACTCCATAGCCACCTCCAAACATTACATAGAGATGAATACTCGCAACATAACATGCCTACCTGAACCCCTACTGTGGCTATTGCAGTCTTCTTCTTGAAATAAAGAGGAAATTTAGACGAAAAAACGTCGGACGAAAAGACGAAAAAGCGCGTCGACAGGTTCACCGTGGTGATACGTACAGGGATAGCCGTATATGGCCGTAGACATGGAGCCCGCAGACATCCTTGTACGTATCGCTACGGTGAACCTGTCGATGCGCACACATGCGTTCCGACCCGAGGCCGCTGTGCCCCTCCCCCTCATTGGGATTGAAGCCGCACGAGTTTCATTGGGGCGCGTGTTCAGGTCCTGACTGAAAATATTTTGCCACATGTTAGGCCTATGTTATACTTCGGCGACGGGTCGGCGACGCTGTGTTGCGCGGGCTCCTTCGCACTGCGTAGCAACCCGTATAACACTGTTGCTGACGTCGCCGACAGCAGCGTCGCCGAAGTATAACATAGGCCTTAGCGACACCTCAGCATTGGCGCGTTGGCGGTGGAGTGGGGTGGCAAAGCTGAGAATAAGTGCCGCTCCACGTCGACTTTTCACTATTGCGCGGCAGTTTGCCGCGTGCCGTCTGCCGCCTTGCCGCAAATTATGCGGCAGCCTTTACTAAACCTTTCGCCAGCGGGCTGTTATAAGGATAAAGGATGAAGGACGGCGTTACTCAATCCCTTTTGGGATGCGCCACGCATTCTACCTCTACGGGATGTCATGGAGGCAATTTGAGTGCGTATCCTACTATATATAAAGGAGCAAGCGTGTGTGTGTGTCACTGTGTGTGTCACACCGTCACACTGTCCGTCCGTCCCACTTTGAGTTGGGGCGCGGCAGCCGAACACGTCGACAACCGTGCCTGGCGATGCCACAGAAGTGCCGAACACGTCGGCAACCGTGCATGGCGAGCCGTAGACGTGCCAAACCGTCGGCAACCCTGCATGGTGAGCCGTAGACGTGCCAAACACGTCGGCAACCATGCATGGTGAGCCGTAGACGTGCCAAACACGTCGGCAACCATGCATGGTGAGCCGTAGACGTGCCAAACACGTCGGCAACCATGCATGGTG